>CM044908.1:43278998-43878998 GCA_024500145.1 Gentiana dahurica var. dahurica
TATTGCTTCTTCAACAACTTTAGGCTACATTTGAGATAGAAAACAAGTCAACATTGCTTCTAATTGTGTTATACTCCTTACACCTTGTTGTATGTTTCCAATTACTTGTTCAGCGGGGTGGTCCTTCAACCATTGTAAATCATGATTTTTTTGATTTACAGGAGCTTTTTCTTCTGTATGCTCTGCTGTTGCTTCAGTAGGGGGCTCATCAGATCCTTGAATTGCATTTGTTGTTGCATCAGTAGTGTTACCAGTAAGTTCTTCAGCAGGGGCAGAATCAAAAAATTTTAAGTCATTTATCTTTTCCAAAACCTCAACAAATTCTGGATCAGTAACTTGGATATTTTCAGCAGGTTTTGAAACTTCATCATCCATTCCAGTGAACTTAGGTTCATCAAATACAACATGTATCGATTCTTCATGTTTTAATGTTCTTTTGTTCAATACCCTGAATGCCTTGCTGACTGAAGAATATCCCAAGAAAATTCCTTCATCTGATTTTGGTTGGAATGTCTTCAATTGCTCCTTATTATTTAAAATAAAACACTTGCTTACAAAGGGATGGAATTATGATATATTTGGTTTTCTTCCATTCCATATCTCATAAGGTGTCTTCAGCAGCTTCTTGTTAACTGAGGTCCTATTTTGTGTATAGCATGTTGTATTAATTGCTTCCGCCCAATATCTTTCGTAATAATGCATCACAAATCATAGTCCTCCCTACTTCTTTAAAGGTCTTGTTTCTTCTCTCAGCAACCCCATTTTGCTGAGGTGTACCAACAGCTGCTAAATGGCAGCACAGCATTTTGTTCACAATATTTTCTTATGACTTTATTAAGAAACTCAGTACCCTTGTCTGATCTGATCTTCACAACTGTCAAACTTTTCTCATTCGTAATCTCTTCAAAAGTTCAGGCATCTTTTGAAGTGTTTCACTTTTCTTGTTCATAAATACTACCCAAGTGTATCTTGAATAATCATCCACAACTACCAGAGTATACTTCTTTCCTTTTACACTTGTTGGTGTTACTGGTCCAAATAAATCCATGTGCATTAGCACCAGAACACTTTTTGTTGATTGCTTAATCTTTGACTTGAAGCTTGACTTTGTTTGTTTACCTTGCTGACATGCACCACATATAGCAT
Source organism: Gentiana dahurica var. dahurica (assembly GCA_024500145.1). NCBI lineage: Eukaryota > Viridiplantae > Streptophyta > Magnoliopsida > Gentianales > Gentianaceae > Gentiana > Gentiana dahurica. Next base: position 43,280,145 of record CM044908.1, read on the forward strand.
CCGTTTTGAATATGATCTCAGGCAAACCAATCCCCAACTTCTTTTTCACCAATTGATTGATCTCATCAAAATTGAGATGATTCAACTTCTTATGCCACAACCAATTTAGTTCTGACTTGGTAGGCACAATCACGGAACTGCAGTAGACCAATCCACAACATACATGTTTTGTTGCCTTCTTCCAGCCAACACAACTTGTTCACCTCTTTCACTAATGACAATACAGTTGCCTTTGTCAAAAGTGACCTTGTAACCCATGTCACAAAATTCTCCAGTGCTCAGTAGGTTGTAGTCCAATCATTCCACAAATGCAACACTCCTGATAGTTAATCCATTCCTCACCAGTATTCCATATCCTCTTGTGTATCCGGGTGTGTTCTTGTTGCCAAAATTCACTCTTGGACCATCTTTTGCCACATAATTTGTCAAACAGTGCTTATTCTTTGTCATATGTCTGGAACATCAACTATCAAAGTACCAGACACCCTACAAAACAAAGTTAATGAATTTTAGGTACCCAAAACTGTTTGGGTCCATAGTGGTCAGTGGTAAGCATGACCCTTGGAAAATTTCCATAAGGTCTTCTTTGAAAAGCATTGCACTTTTGTTCATATATGTATCCTACATTTCCATAAAATCTAACATTTGGTTGCGTAGGATTCATATATGCTTTCTGGCATTTTGGTACATAATGCTTTTTGAAGTGATATCTATTGTTAGAAGCACTAGCATAATCATGAGTTTGCTATCTGTTAGGATCAGCCCTGTAATATGGAGTCTGTTGAGGTCTCTGCTGAGGTCTTGAATAAGTCATCTGCTGTTTCCATTGCTTAGGTTTTACCCTAGATTAAGACTATTGTTTCTAGCAGTAGTGACAGGAATATTCCATTCATCATTAGTAGGGAACAATCTACCTTTCCCCCTGAGATAAGTATCCCTAGAATGATTAACATTTTTAAATTTAGGATTCTTATCCTTGGAATATTTCTGATTTTTTCCTTTTTGTGGTAAAACCAGGAAACAAGTCTATTTCCCATTAACTGACAGGTTCCTATGGTGCTTTTTCTATCAATCTTGCATCCTGCATAATCAGAATCTGAGTAGGATATCACTTTGAAGCATCCATTTTTTGAATACCATATCCATACTCCTATGGTCTCTTTTAGATACTGGAGAATCCTTTTGACTGCAACTAAGTGACTTTCTTTGGTTTAGATTGAAATCTTGCGCAAACACATACAGCAAAGGATATATCAGGTCTGCTGGCAGTGAGGCACAGCAAACTGCCTTTCATCCTTCTGTATAAAGTCTGATCAACATTTTTTCCTTCTTTATCATCATCCAATATGATGTTAGTACTCATAGAAGTTGATACCTTAATGCTATTTTCCATGCCAAACTTCTTCAGTAGCTCCTTGTTATATTCAATTGATGAATAAAGATTCCATCATTCATTTGTTTGACTTATAATCCCAAGAAATAGTTAATCTCTCCCATCATACTCATTTGGAACTTGCTTTTCATGAGATTAGCAAATTTTCACATAGCAATTCATTTTCAGAACGAAAAATTATGTCATCAACATAAATCTGTACCAGCAGGGTGCTGTCCCCTTCATTGATTTTGAAAAGAGTCTTGTCAATGGTACCTTTGGTAAAACCATTGTCCACCAAGAATTGAGACAAGGTTTCATACCATGCTCTTGGTGCTTGTTTCAAACCATAAAGTGTCTTGTTGAGTCTGTACACTTTATCTTCTTGATCTTTAACTTCAAAACCAGGAGGTTGCTGAACATAAACCTCTTCTTCCAGAATGCCATTCAAGAATGCACTTTTGACATCCATTTGATATACTTTGAAGTTTTTATAAGTAGCACTTTTGAAACTGGGGCATATATCTCATCAAAGTATATTCCTTCAGCTTGAGAATAGCCTTTTTCCACTAGTCTGGTCTTGTTCCTTACAATGGAACCAAATTCATCCAATTTATTTTTGTATACCCATTTAGTTCCAATTATATTTGCATTACTAGGCCTTTCCACTAGTGTCCAAACTTGGTTTCTTTCAAACTCATTAAATTCTTCTTGCATAACAATTATCCAATCTGGATCAGCTATTGCTTCTTCAACAACTTTAGGCTCCACTTGAGATAGAAAACAAGTAAACATTGCTTCTAATTGTCTTCTAGACCTTACACCTTGTTGTATGTTGCCAATTACTTGTTTTGTGGGGTTGTCCTTCAACCATTGTAAATCATGATTTGTTTGATTTACAAGACCTTCATCTTCAGTAGGCTCTGTTGTTGCTTCAGTAGGGGGTTCAGCAGATCCTTGAACTGCATCTGTTGTTGCATCAGTAGTGAGCACGTTCTTCAGTAGGGGCGGAGTCAAAAATTTTTAAGTCATTTATCTTTTCTAAAACATCAACAAATTCTGGATCAGTAACTTGGAGATTTTCAGCAGGTTCTGAAACTTCATCTTCCATTCCAGTGAACTTGGGTTCATCAAATACAACATGTATTGATTCTTCAGGTTTTAATGTTCTTTGTTCAATACCCTGAATGCCTAGCTGACTGAAGAATATCCCAAGAAAATTCCTTCATCTGATTTTGGTTGGAATGTCTTCAATTGCACTTTATGATTTAAAATAGAACACTTGCTTCCGAAGGGATGGAAATATGATTTATTTGTTTTTCTTCCATTCCATATCTCCTAAGGTGTCTTCAGCAGCTTCTTGTTAACTGAGGTCCTATTTTGTGTATAGCAAGCTGTATTAATTGCTTCAGCCCAATATGTTTCAGGTAATAATGCTTCACAAATCATAGTCCTCCCTGCTTCTTTCAAAGTTTTGTTTCTTCTTTCAGCAACCCCATTTTGCTGAGGTGTTCCAGCAGCTGCTAATTGATGCAGCACACTATTTTGTTCACAATATTCTCATATGACTTTATTAAGAAACTCAGTACCTTTGTCTGATCTGATCTTCACTACAGTCAAACTTTTATCATTTTGTAATCTCTTCAAAAGTTCAGGCATCTTTTGAAGTGTTTCACTTTTCTTGTTCATAAATACTACCCAATTGTATCTTGAATAATCATCCACAACTACCAGAGTGTACTTCTTTCCTGTTACACTTGTTGGTGTTACTGGTCCAAATAAATCCATGTGCATTAGCTCCAGAACTCTTTTTGTTGATTGTAGTCTTTGACTTGAAGCATGACTTTGTTTCTTTACCTTGCTGACATGCATCACATACAGCATCCTTTTTGAATGTGATCTCAGGCAAACCAATCACCAACTTCTTTTTCACCAATTGATTGATATCATCAAAATTGAGATGATTCAACTTTTAATGCACCAACCAATTTAGTTCTGACTTGGTATGCACAATCAGGCAGGTTTATGGAAAAGCAGTAGACCAATCCACAACATACATGTTTTGTTGTCTTCTTCCAGCCAACACCACTTGTTCACCTCTTTCACTAATGACAATATTTTTGTCTTTGTCCAAAGTGACCTTGTAACCCATGTCACAAAATTATCCAGTGCTCATTAAGTTGTAGTCCAGTCCTTCCAAAAATGCAAAATTCCTGATAGTTAATCCATTCCTCACTAGTGTTCCATATCCTCTTGTGTATCCTGGTGTGTTCTTGTTGCCAAAATTCACTCTTGGACCATCCTTTGCCACATAATTTGTCAAACAGTGCTTATTCTTTGTCATATGTCTGGAACATCCACTGTCAAAGTACCAGACACCCTACAAAACAAAGTCAATGAATTTTAGGTACCCAAAACTGTTTGGGTCCATAGTGGTCAGTGGTAAGCATGACCCTTGGCAAATTTCCATAAGGTCTTCTTTGTCTTCTAGTCCTTACACCTTGTTGTATGATGCCAATTACTTGTTTAGCGGGGTGGTCCTTCAACCATTGTAAGTCATGATTTGTTTGATTTACAGGAGCTTCATCTTCAGTAGGCTCTGATGTTGCTGCAGTAGAGGACTCAGCAAATCCTTGAACTACATCTGTTGTTGCATCAGTAGTGTTACCAGCATGTTCTTCACCAGGGGCAGAGTCAGAAATTTTTAAGTCGTTCATCTTTTCCAAAACATCAACAAATTGTGGATCAGTAACTTGGATATTTTCCGCAGGTTTTGAAACTTCATCTTCCATTCCAGTGAACTAAGGTTCATCAAATACAACATGTATTGATTCTTCATGTTTTAATGTCTTTTGTTCAATACCCTGAATGCCTTGTTGACTGAACAATATCCTAAGAAAATTCCTTCATCTGATTTTGGTTGGAATGTCTTCAATTGCCCTTTATGATTTAAAATAAAACACTTGATTCCAATGGGATTGAAATATGATATATTTGGTTTTCTTATCTCATATGGTGTCTTCAGTAGCTTCTTGTTAACTGAGGTCCTATTTTGTGTATAGCATGCTGTATTAATTGCTTCAGCCCAATATCTTTCAGGTAATAAAGATTCAAAAATCATAGTCCTCCCTACTTCTTTCAAGGTCCTGTTTCTTCTCTCAACAACCCCATTTTGTTGAGGTGTACCAGCAGCTGCTAATTGATGCAGCACACAATTTTGTTCACAATATTCTCTTATGACTTTATTAAGAAACTCAGTACTCTTGTCTGATCTGATCTTCACTATTGTCGATCTTTTCTCATTTTGTAATCTCTTCAAAATCCCAGGCATCTATTGAAGTGTTTCACTTTTCTTGTTCATAAATACTACCCATGTGTATCTTGAATAATCATCCATAACTACCAGATTTTACTTCTTTCCTGTTACACTTGATGCTGTTACTGGTCCAAATAAATCCATGTGCATTAGCTCCAGAACTCTTTTTGTTGATTGCTTAGTCTTTGACATGAAGCTTGACTTTGTTTGTTTACCTTGCTGACATGCATCACATATAGCATCCTTTTTGAATGTGATCTCAGGCCAACCAATCACCAACTTCTTTTTCACCAATTGATTGATATCATCAAAATTGAGATGATTCAACTTTTTATGCCACAACCAATTTAGTTATGACTTGGTATGCACAATCAGGCAGGTTTATGGAACAGCAGTAGACCAATCCACAACATACATGTTTTGTTGTCTTCTTCCAGCCAACACGACTTGTTCACCTATTTCACTAATGACAATACAATTGCCTTTGTCAAAAGTGACCTTGTAATGGATGTAGCAAAATTGTCCAATGCTCAGTAGGTTGTAGTCCAAACCTTCCACAAATGCAACATTCCTGATAGTTAATCCATTCCTCACCCGTGTTCCATATCCTCTTGTGTATCCTAGTGTGTTCTTGTTGCCAAAATTTACTATTGGACCATCCTTTGCCACATAATTTGTCAAACAGTGCTTATTCTTTGTCATATGTCTAGAGCATCCACTGTCAAAGTACCAGACACCCTACAAAACAAAGTTAATGAATTTTAGGTCCCCAAAACTGTTTGGGTCCATAGTGGTCAGTGGTAAGCATGACCTTGGGAAAATTTCCATTAGGTATTCTTTGAAAAGCATTGCACTTTTGTTCATATATGTATCCTACATTTCCATAAAATCTAATATTTGGTTGTGTAGGATTCACATATGCTTTCTGGCCTTTTGGTACATAATGTTGTTTGAAGTGATTTTTATTGTTTGAAACACTAGCATAATCATGAGTTTGCTGCCTGTTAGGATCAGCCCTGTAATATGGAGTCTACTGAGGTCTCTACTGAGGTCTTGAATTAGTCATCTGCTGAATCCTCTGCTGATTCCATTGCTTAGGTTTTACCCTAGCATTATGATTAAGACTATTGTTTCTAGCAGTACTGACAGAAATATTCCGGTCATCATTAGTAGGGAACAATCAACCTTTCCCCCTGAGATAAGTATCCCTAGAATGATTAACATTTTTTGGTTTAGGATTCTAATCCTTGGAATATTTCTGATTTTTGCCTTTTTGTGGTCCAGCAGACTTAGCAGCAGGTCTGGAAGGTCCAGTAGTCCTACCCTTGGATTTACCTCTTTGTTAGGTACTGTTGACCTTTTAGGCATCTGATTTTTCTTCTTTGAAGTCTTCTCACTAGGCTTTACTGCCTCGACAACCCTTTTGGGAGTTGTATCTTATGCAGGCACAAACTTAGCATCAATTCTGGTACTAGGTTCAGTAACCTTACTGGATTCATTCTTTGTAGATTGTTGAGTTCCAAATCCAAGGCATGTTCTATCACCATAAGGCTTTGCAGATTTGAATGCAGTGGTGGAACTAGACTCTTCAGCAAATTCAGCAGCTACGTAATGTACAGCAGGCTTATGTTGATTCAGTTCAAAATCTTTTTCCTTTCCTTTGAGAGTTCTTAATTCAGCTTTTAACCTTTCAACTTCTGCTTGAGGAGCTTCTTTTTCAGTCTTCACAATCTCATAACCAGATTGTATTTTCCTCAGTTGATTAAGGATGGCATCCAAAGTTTCTTCATTGTCAGAATTTTTAGGATTTGAACCACAAGTGGATTCACAATCACTTTCAGCAGGTGTATTTATAGATACAGAGTTGTATACCTCCTCAGTCTTATCCATATTTTCCATCAATGCATAGTCATCTATATCAGCAACAAATGCAGTATCATCAGATTCATTTCCCTTTTCTGATTCAACTTCATATCCTGATTCATCATCAGCAACCATTGCTTTCTTGCCAGGTCTTCTTTGCTGATTCTTGTTCTTCAGTAGGTCTGGACAATCAGGTCTGAAATGTCCAGGTTTCTTGCAAAGCATAGATAATTAGGTTATTTTTCCTGTTTCAAATCAAGACAATCAGGTTTGAAGTGTCCTGGTTTCTTGCTATGAAAACACAAATAATCATTATCTTTCTTGGATTCTTCCTTCTTCTTTTCACTTGATTTCTTTGTGAAATTCCTTGGAGAATCCATTCCTCTTTTCATCATTATGATCTTCTTGCTCAGTAGTGCAATTTGCTCTTGCATCTCATCCAGTGGATCATCTTGACCACCTGATAATTCTTCTTTATGTGCAGCTGCTAATGCAGTAGTCTTTGGTTCTTCCTTGTCAGTCTTAGGAACAAGTTTCTTCCTGAATTCATATGCCTTGAGATCTGAAAACAATTTGAAGGTATCTTCTTCATGTAGACTTCTAGATTATTCTATGAATGTAACTTTCATCTCTCAAACCTCCTTTGCAGGTAGGGCTTCTAAGATTCTTGTATTGATCTCTTCTATTGTATATATCACATTCAGCAGGGTGAGTTCATCCATGATGGCATTGAATCTTGACTCCATTTGCTCAATGGTTTCATTTGATTTCATCTTGAAATCTTGGAACTTTCTTTTGGCTACACTGACTTTGTTTTTCTTTATAGCATCAGTGCCTTCACAGATAAGTTGTAATTTTTCCCAAAGTTCCTTTGCAGTTTTGCAATCCTTCACTTTCATGTACATATTGCTATCCAAGGTTCTGTATATGATATCAATAGAAATATTGTTGAGGTTTGCTCTTTTTCTAACTTCAGCACCCCACTCTATTTTTGGCTTTGGAACATACTGAGTTTCACTGCCCACAGTTATGGCCTTAGTGATCTCCAGTGGTCCATCAGTCAGCACATCCATCATCTCATCATGTGTTGCAGCTAGATAAGCCTTCATACGACGTTTATAATCATAAAAATGATCTAAGGAACACATCAACATAGTTCTAGCATACTGGTTGTTATCCATGATGCAAAGCTTTGAAAACTTTCACAAGCACAACAAGTTGGATGACTTCAGAACAGAAGCACTACTCCGATAGCAATTGTTGGTCCCTTGAAAAGGCTTTGGTTAAGTTTAGAGGGGGGTGAATAAACTTAACACTTAAAACTTTTGGAGTTAACAAACTCAGCAATGTCAGTAGCCTACTGACTGCTCAGTAGTCTGCTGACCACTCAGTAGTCTGCTGACAGTTGATTTTACTGGATTTGTTTCAGCGGAATATATTTAGTTTAAGCCATATTACTTGTTGTTAAAATAATGATACCAAGTATTAGAAACTCAGTAGTGTAAATGTGTGATTCAGTTGCTAGTTTCAGTAGGTTGACGTGATCAGTATACCCAATACGGAAACTAAATGCAGAAAGTAAGTATGCAATTATTATAGTGGTTCCAGGTTGTGTAATCCTGTCAGTCCACTCTTCTCTTGTGATGTTCGAGGAAATTCACTAGAGATCTTTGAGGTTGCAGTTACAAAAATCCCTAAGCTATCTGTCCTTCACCAATAACTATGGCTTCACAAACTGAATATTTAAAACAGGTAGGATTGCTTCTCCAAAGTATTCCACTGGTCCTTGAAGGGTAGGATTGCCTCTTCACGAGCACCACCACAAACAACAGTTCTTGACACCTAAGTGCTTCTCTGTCTTCAGCAGGATTCTTGTAAAAGAAGGTTTGAATCAAGTGAATGATTCAACAGTCAGTAGCTTGATCAGCATGAAATGATCAGCAGCTTGATGTCTTCATGTGTGTATACTTGATGTAACTTGATAACAATTTACACTGGAAGATATTTCTTGATCAGTCAGTTAAAGCTCTGTGTATGTTAGCAGGGTGATTTTCTTGATAAGAAATTTGATAGCTTTGAGTAGATTATTTGTTTTTCATCATCTGTATCTGAATCAAAAGTCTTCTATTTATAGGTGAGAATACTGTGACTTATGTTTATATTTCAAACATAGCCGTTTTAGATTTGTCTCCATCTTGACTTGCTTTCTATCTCTATTCATAGTACTGCTTTTTGCAGTTTTCAGTCTGTCCACCCTTTGACTTGTGTCTATTGGTTAATCCTCTGAATCTTTCCAACGTTCTTTTTATCTTGGCCATTGATTTGTTGACAATATCAAGGCTTTTAATCCATCCTTATCTTTGTAATCTTCCAATGTAACCCTTGATTAAATCGAGAAATATACTCAGCAAATATCTGAAGTATAATAGCCTGCTGATGAACACATTTCTCAGCAGGTTGAAGTCTGCTGTGTTTTAACAACACATCAGCTGACTTCTTCTTATATAACTTTTTATTGTGAAGTTAGAGTACACAATTTTTAACATAACTAAGTTCCAATCACCACTTAATATATGGAACTTAGACCTTGTACATAAGGTATATATACTCAGTTTAGGTCATCACAGACTTCCCTAAATTCTGATTCCATATCCTTGACTTTAAATACTATGTTTGATCCCTTGGACTTCAATAACTGAGTTTCTACCCTCAGTCTTCAGCAGGTTCCTAGACACTCTAATGACCTAGTTACCCTACTGATCTAGACATGCCTACTGATACAGTCAGCTGACCTAATTACAAAGCTTGTTTGATCAATCCTATATAAAGATCAAACTCTAATAAACTTATACATCAGATCTAGACATCTTTTTGCCTTTGCTTTATAACAGCTAGTCTGGCACTCATCATTAAAACTTAAAATATGTCTAACAGTTACCAAACCATGGTGAGCTCTCATTTTGCATAGGGTTGTTTCCAATGAGTTGCATGGACGGTGGAGCATCGATCATCATAAGTTGTTCATCCGGGAATGAATCTCGTATCTTATTTCTTTTGCTTTTTTCTTCAACAAACTCTAGTCGACTCAAATGATCCGCTACTACATTATCGCTACCCTTCTTGTCCTTGATCTCAACATCAAACTCTTGAAGAAGTAAAATCCACCTTAGAAGTCTCGGCTTTGCATCCTTCTTGTTAAATAGGTGTCGCAATGCCGTGTGATCGGTGTGGAAAATAACTTTAGAACCGATAAGATAGGAACAAAATTTGTCCAAAGCGAAAATAACCGCTAAAAGCCCCTTCTCGGTTGTAGCATAATTGATTTGTGCAGCATTCAATGTGTGGGATGCATAGTAGATTTCCTTTAAAACTTTATCATGACATTGGCCTAATACGGCTCCAACTGCTAAATCACTTGCATCACACATTAGTTCAAATGGTAGAGTCCAATCCGGGGCTACTAGAACTGGTGCACTTATCAATCTCTTCTGCAAAGTTTCAAATGCTTCCATACATTTATCATCCAAGTTGAAAGTTACTTCTTTCTCGAGTAGATGACTTAAAGGTTTAGCAATTTTTTAAAAATCCGCTATGAAACGACGATAAAATCCGGCATTTCCAAGAAATCCGTACAAAGTCTTCAAATTTACCGGTAGTGGTAGCTTTTCAATCACTTCAATCTTTTCCTTGTCGACTTCAATACCTTTTTCTGAAATTCTGTGGCCGAGAACAATACCATCGGATACCATCAAGTGACACTTCTCCCAATTTAGAACCAAATTAGTATCTTCACATTGTTGTAGGACACGTTCCAAATGGGAAAAACATTGATCAAAAGAGTCTCCAAAGATACTAAAGTCATCCATGAATATTTCCAAGAATTTCTCAACCATATTAGAAAAAATTGCCATCATGCATCTCTAAAATGTGGTCATGCGTTTCATAAACCGAAGGGCATTCTCTTATAGGATAATGTTCCGTAGGGGCAAGTAAATGTAGTCTTTTCTCGATCACCGGCCGCAATGAAAATCAGTAAATATCCCGAATAACCATCAAGGAAATAATAGAATTTGTGTCCATATAACCGCTCGAACATTTGGACAATGTACGGTAATGGGTAGTGATCATTCATTGTATGCTCATTCAGTTTTCGAAAGTCAATACACATGCGATATCCGGTTACTTCCTCGTAGGAATCCATTCGTGTTTCTCATTCTCTTTGACTGTAAGCCGTCTTTCTTTGGTACAACTTGAGTGGGACTAACCCATTCACTATCCGAGATAGGAAAAATTATGCCCATTTCTAGCAATGTGATAACCTCTTTCTTCACTACCTCTTGCATGTGTGGATTGAGACGGCGTTTTGGTTGTGCACTTGGCGTGGCATTGTCATTCAAGATAATCTTGTGTACACAAATTTCTGGACTAATTCCATGAATGTCTGCTACCGTCCATCCAAATGCCTTCTTGTGTCGCCTAAGCATCCTCAATAATTGGTCTTCCTGCAAATTGGTTAGTGACGAAGAAATAATAACATTAAGCAATTTATCATTCTCATGAAAAGTAGGGAGAGGTTTCAACTCCAAATTCTTTGGTGGCTCTTCCACCTAATGCTTCAAAATTGGGCCAGTCAAACCTAGTTCTAAATACCGGTTCCATGGTTGTCTCTTAAAAGGACCGCCGGCATCTAAGTGAAAAATCACTTCTTTCATTTCTTTGTCATTCTCTTCTCATTTATAGATTGATAAAGCCAAGCACTCTTCAAGCTTGTCTTCAAAGGCCTGCAAGTTAGTACAATCCACACAAATAGAAGATATAGCATCTATGAAAGAACACGACTCTCTTGAGTTGTATGGATGTTTTATGGCCTTGAAAATATTAAGTGACTTTATCTTCATTAACTCTCAAAATTACCTCACCTCTTTGAACATCAATAAGAGTTCCTCCCATGGCTAGGATAGGACGACCAAGAACAAGGGGCGTTGAATACCCTCCCTCCATTTCCATTACCACAAAATCAACAGGGAAGTAGAACTTATCAACCATAACTAAAACATCTTCAATGACTCATTTAGGGTATTTAATCGATCAATCCGCTAATTGAAGAGTCATCTCCGTGTTTTTAAGTGCTCCTATGCCAAGCTTTTTATAATCTGCATATGACATGAGATTTATACTTTCACCGAGATCACAAAGCACTCTCTTAAACAAAAATCCCCCAATCTCACTCGGAATAGTGAAACTTCCGGGATCCTTAAGTTTAGGAGGGAGCTTATATTGTAAAACCGCAGAGCATTCCTCATTAAGACAAATATTCTCATACTCTTCTAAACGCTTTTTATTTGAAAGGATGTCCTTAAGAAATTTTCCATAAGCAGGCATGTTAATTAATGCTTCAATTATGGGAATGTTAACATTCAAATTGCGAAAAGTATCAAGAAAGTGAGCATATTTTTAATCCATCTTTAACTTCTTAATTTGTTCCTTTGGGGGATAGAGAAGTGATTTCAGATCAATTAAAGTAGGATTAGAGTTTATACCTCCCTTACCTTTGTCATTTGGTTGAGATGGAGAAGCTTCCTTGAAAGTTTGTGCATTGGGTGGTTGCAAATTGATGTCATTTTGCCATTCTTTCCTTGACTTTTGTGTTGGTTCCCTTTGAGCTTGTTGAGTGTGAACCGGTAAAGGCTCCTTTTAAACCATGTTCTCTTCAACATGTCTTCTCTCACATGTTCATTGAATAGAGTTCTTAGATCACTAGCCCTCGGGTTCTTCAATATTCTTGGCACATTTATCCATTCTTCATCATCACTCCCCGCTTCAATATATCTATCCCGTCTCAAGAAATTATCACCAATCTCTTCTTCCTCTTCGCTTAATTCCTCGGTCTCAAACTTGTCATCTAAATAATCTTCAACTTCGTTATTTCCGGAATTTTCCACACCATTGCTTCCATAAACTCTTCCACTACGGGTGACAATAACATTAACCTCCATTGGATTCCTCTCGGTATTCCTAGGAAGTCCACCGGGGGGTCTACTACTTTTTCTTTCTCCTTCTCTACTCATGTGCTCTTCTACATTTCGCATTGATGCTTCTATAGTCTTCATTCTTGTATCATGACCACTTATCATAGTCCTTAAAGTACTAAGATCTTAAGTAACCGAACTCATAGAAGTCATATGTTCTTGGCTTGAGTAGATACAACACCCATAAGATTATCCATCAATGCTCCCCACTTATGAACATTCTCACTTGATTGAGTTGGACTTTGAGTGATGGGAACACTTTGTGTGGTGCGTTGTCAGTAAGAGTGAGTTGGTGGTTGGTTTTGTTTGGTTTCATTATCAGACCAATGAGAATTAGGGTGATCTTTTCTTATGGCATCAAAGGAATTTGAGTAATCATTATTTAAATTCCGATGTTGTTGCATGAAACTAACCTCTTCGTTCATAGGTTCCCTTGACTCATCCATTGCAAAAGGTGTATCATCATCATACCTCATTTCCTCAATTGGGCATTTGCCTTGTGTTTAATTATCCAAATTCTTGCTAGCTTGCATGCCATCGAATTTCTTGTTGAAAGAGGACAATTGTGCTAACACTTCCGATTGGGATGTAGCCTCTCCTAAAAAAGCGACTTTTCTTGTGCCCGATCTGGTTTCCCACATTCAATTATTTTTTGAGATTCTTTCAATAGCATCATACACCTCTTGTGCATCTCGCATCATCAAACAACCGCCACATGCATTATCAAAATTTGCACGGGACTCATGTCTCAACTGTCTACAAAAGAGTTGGATTTGCATTTCAAGTGTATAACCATGATCGGGACAAGCTCTCAACAATTTTTTAAATCTTTCCCATGCACTTCCAAGAGATTCTTCAACTCCTTATTTGAAGTTAGAAATTTCAACTTATAATTTCAAGTTTCTCCCAGGTGTGAAATATTGCTTCAAAAATTCATCTTGTATTTCTTCCCAACAAGTCACTGAGTGATGAGGGAGTGATGAAAACCAATCTTTTGCTTTTCCGGTCAATGAAAAAGGAAACATTAACATCCCTGTTAACTCTTTGTGAACACCATGGCTCTTAGCCGTGTTGCAAAACTGCTCAAATAGATGAAGGTGTTGATGTGGATCTTCATGATCTTCACCAAAGAATTGGCAACGAGTATCAATCAAACCAAAGAGATGACCCTTCACCTCAAATTTGTTGTCTCCTTCATTAGGTAAACGAATAGGGTCATTAGGCACATTTCTTCTAACTATTTGATCACAAAGGGTCTAAATGGAGGATTGTTGTTTTGGTTGTTCCGGTTGTTTTGGTTCCGGTTTTGGTTATGGCTTTGATTTTGATTATGTCGGTCATTGGGATTTTGATTGTTTGGATTCAGGTTAAGTGGGTGAATTGGTGGTGGATTTAGGTTGGCTTGGTTTTGACCATGCGCTTGGGCATGATTCAATCCTTGTTCGACTTGTATGTCATCACTGTTTTCGGCCATCTCTACTTCTTGATTAGATTATCCTTGGTAAGATTCTTCACCAAGTTGTCCTTGGCTGGTTTGACCATGCTTGTTCTCAACTCCTAACAGCCATTTGTAACTGTTGATATCGGGCTTGTATGGAGTGAGAGGGGCCTTACCGCTTCTAGAATGGGTCGTCAACTACAAGATAGAAACAACAAGAAAACAATGAACAACACTGGGCAACATACCAAAGAGGTAAGAACCAAAAAAAGTAAAATAGAAATTAAGTTAGAAAAAAGTTTTGATTCATTCTCAAGAATTTTGAACTAATGCAAGTATCAACCGTTACACTAATCCCCGGCAATGGCGCCAAAAACATGATGCAAACTTTCCTAGGGTTTCAATCTCACCGGCAGGTACCGGGTCAATTGTAGTCTAGTGTTGGTCTCTTGGAAAGGCTAACACAAGTTTAGAGGGGGGAGGGGTGAATAAACTTGTCACCAAAAACTATCTTAAACTGGATTTAAAACAAATTAAGGTTCAGTTAAAACTTGTGTGGAGTTAAGCTGACTGAGCCGAGATTAAGTCAAACTGATTTAAGCAAAAACTGAGTCAACTGGCAGCGGATATAATTCTAGCCTTTTTCTTGATCTTGTTATTCTTTTATGAAAGATGAGCGTGGTAAACTAAATTCTGATGAATGTCAGTTTGTGAACTGTGAAGTGTATAACAATCAATTATCAAAATGTTGTAAGTAAATACTGAGTAAATAAATAAATACGTAAAGTAAATAAGACGAATATTATAGAGGTTCCAGGTGGTGTAATCCTGTACGTCCTCTCTTCCCCTGTGGTGCGGAGGAAAATTCCACTAGAACTTCTTGAGGTGAATTGTTACAAAAAGTTTTAAACAATAGTACTTGGCTAATCCCTAGCTTCACTATCTAAACAGTTGTAGAACAGGTAGAATTGTTGTTCTTCAATTGCTTGAACACAGGTCCTTAGAGGGTTGAATTGCCTCTTCACGAGCTACCACCACAAACACAGTCTACCCGACTGCTTGTACCAACTGTCCTTGACAAAACCTTCCCAGTTTGCTTCACAGTCTAAACCTTTGATATAGAATCAAAGTTGGGTTGAGAATCAATTGATTCTCGTTTGTGGTTCTTCCAAATGCCTGATTCTTGATAAATTCTTTGTAGCTTGAACACTTGAAGAAATTCTAAATGTGATCTTGTTATAGCGCAGAGATGATAGCAATTCGAATGACTAATGCACTTGATAATTCTGATTGATTCTCTTTTTATCCTTGTTGCAAAGTCCTTTATTTATAGTGTGAGGTCCAACGTTCATTTGGCTTGAATTCGAATTGTATCAACGTCTATTTTGTAACGGAAATATTTTCTGACCGTTTTGCTGTGTCAGTATTTCATCCAATATAATTGCTTCCTTTATAATGCTCGGCTGTACTATCAGCTTGTTGTATGACTGACATATAAAACTGAGTTTATTTATCAGTTTTATACTGAGATTATCACTTGTCAGTTTCTTGACTGACTTGGAGTATTAACTGAGATTTTACTCTTCGTCAAATATCAGTACTCCAGTTTTTCATCTGATTATAATTGACTTAATCAGAGTACACCATGACTCATTATCTTCTAAGAATTCATTGTCCTTACGATTCTTAGGTCTTCATACAAGATCCATAAAGTCAGTTCAGGTCACCACAATCTTTACTGAAGTCTAACTTTACAGTCTCGACATAATCTTCATAACTGAGTTTGAACCCCTCAGTTCTTCAATCTTCTATAACTGAGTATGTGACCCTCAGTTCTTCATACTTCTATAACTGAGTTTGTGACCCTCAGTTCTTCATACTTCTAGATAAGCCAACTGAGTCTGTGTCCCTCAGCGAACTTATCTTCTTCAGTTTCATGTAGGTGTATTCTGTGTCAGTTTGTTTATCTTGATGATTTCCAGTTCTCTAAATGACTTCCAGTTTTCAGTTTACGACACACTAACTATTACAGTGCTTGTCTGATGTAACCTATACAAATATCAGACTCTAGCAAAAACCTAAACATTCAGTTCTAGACATCTTTTGGCTTTTCACTATAACAGCTAGCTTCAGCACTTCGTCAATGAGGTTAAGATAATACTTTGAATAAGTATGATGAATTATCATCAAAACATAAATTTTATTTCCAACAATTTCCCCCTTTTTGATGATGCCAAAACTCTCCCTAAAAGAAAAGCTTAAAGATCAAAACAATGTAAAACTGGAAAACTGGATTTCATTAGAATGAGCAAAAACTGGAATGGTTATATTTTGTCCAAATAATTGTGATTAAAGACTAAGCTTTTTCTTAACTGAAATAAACATCTTCTCCTTGTCATACAGACGCTAGTCATTTTCTAGCTTGGAGTCATCCTTTGAAAATGTCTTGTTGTAGTCAATTTGACTTCCTTCTTTCCATCTTCTCCATAGAAATAGCTTCGGTAAGTCAGATTCTTTCAAGTACAATTTTTCAAATTCTACTACATCAGCTTTCATTTGTTCAGTCTTCTCTTTAATCTTCAGTTTATCATCAATCCTCTGATTCTTCTTATATTGTGCCATTTTCTACTTTGAGAATACATCAGATAAAAAGAAGTTCAAGGATTCTTCATATGTCTTGTCCTTGTACTTGGCTTTGATAGGATTGTGATCGTTGATAAACTTCATCCACAGATCCTTTGTAAGAGTAGCTCTCTATTCTCCAGGTTGACTGTATTTCTCAATGAGCTGCTCATCAGTTAGCTCTTTCCTTAAGAACTTAGGATCTGATTTGTATCTTTCCAATTCTTCTTCAAGTCGCTTCAATTCTTTAAGTAACTTCAGCTTTTCTTCTTCAGCTTCCCCCTTATTGGCATCATATAGCTGATCTACCAAAGCATGGGTTGCCTGTTGGTCGGCTGATATACGTTGCTGAGAAGCAATTACTTTCTTAAGCTGAGTTTCTAACCCGTAGATGTGCTGATTCATATGCCAATAAGCCTGAGCAAGTGTTTCCCGATCTACTGCGGATGAGTCTTCTAGTTTCTGTTTAAGTAACAGTATTTTTGAAGCAGAACTTGAACTGGATTTGTGGATCATCGCTAGTCTTGCATGAACTGAGACATCTGATCTAGTTCTATAATCGAGATATCCAGAAATATTTGTAGAAGGCCATTTTGTGCATCCTTGTGACTGAGCACAATCTTCAAGTTTTCATGAACTTTGGCCAACTCATCCTTTGTTAGGATGTCAGAAGGATCATATGTCGTTTCAGGTTGATCCTTGGGCTGAGTGTCAGTTGTCTGAACTGGCAACTTTTCCTGCTGACTTACATTTTGCATAGGTAGAGGTTGAGGTTGAATTTCTGAATGCAAAAATGTAGTCACATCAGCTTCTTTCCTTGTATGATCATCTTCATCATCATACTTTTTTCTTGAACTTTCTTTGGGAACAGATGATGTGGCTGATTCTCTCCTTTGAGCTAGTTCAGTAAACCTTTTGAAACAGTTTTCAAGAAACTCTCATATAGGAAATAGAGTATATAAATCTCCGATTTCCAATTTCTCCAAGAGTAATTTTTCTTCAGTTTGTAGACTAACATCACGAGAATCCTCTGGTTTAAGCTTCATCTTCATTAGTCTGACAATTTTATCTGCTTCAAAAACTGGGGCTGACTGCTGAACTGATTGATGTTGTAATTGAGAAGTATTATCAGCAATAGTGTTTTTCCTTATAACCTCAGTTGTCAGTTGTTGTTGTTGTTCCCCCTCAGTTGGTGCTGTCTTATTTGAGGTTGCTGGGTATAAACATCTTACAACTGATCTTTCTTGTGCTGAGTCTGCCTTTCGCTTGATTCCTCTGTGTTCAGCTTCCTGCTGAGACACAGTTTTCTGACTAGCTTCAGGTTGGGAAATAGTTCCCGTTTTTGCTGTGATTTCCTTTGTAGTTTCAGCTTGCCTTGCTTGCTTCCCTTCCTTGAGTCTTTCCAGATAGAATTGAATGATTCCACTGAGCGTTTTCTTCAGTCGAAATCTACCAACAGTTGTCTGAACTTCAGCTTGAGCTCTTTGTACACTGTCTAATTCGGCTAAATGCTGCTTCTTTATCTGATTGACTACATAACATGCCCAATTGAATTCTATTTCATCCCAAATTATGTTCATCAGATAAATATTCTCTTCGGATAATGTACTGACTCCTTTGGATTTTCCAATGACATGTTTGCTGAGCCATCTGCTGAGGTGCGCAAATTCTGGCTTGAGTATGTCAACATGACTATCAATTTTTACTGGTTCCTTAGAGAAAGTAAGTTGCTTCAGAAAAGCTTCTTTTTGCAATGGTAGAGTAGTCAAATCTATTTATGTCACAGATGAATCCGTGAAACCGAATAATGACTTCATAACTCTTTCATTGACAGCAATACGATCTCCATGAACTGTAGTGATCAGAGAGTTTCGTACCAATCGCATATTTTCCCGAAATTGCAGAATTCCTTCCACATCACGTGGTTTGTTGAATTTAACTTCTAGAAGATTTCTTAGACCTGGTTGTTTCTGAATTTTATTACAAATCTAACTTGCTAACAGAGTATTGTTGCACATTGCTTCCTAGATATCGAGTGAAAATTCATCAAACTCTGTGATCAATCTTTCTTCTTTTGATTTGTTTGAAGTGGCCATATCTGGGTGTGAACACAAGAATTGAATTTTGAGAGGAAAGGATTTTGAAGAGTCTGATTCTGTTTTTAGGAAAGAGACGAAGAATTTGAAATGTGATTGAAAATAGTGTGACAGAGGGTTGAATAAATAGGTTCTTTAGGCAGGAATACAGCTGTCCTACTAGCCGATGTAGGCTGTCGTCAGGATGACGTCACACTGTACCAGCATTAATGGGTGTAGGAAACGAAGCGTTTTTCACTAGTTCACGCGGGGATTCTGTCCTTGATTCTCGCTCTGCATATCCTATAACTGCCCCCAAATCGCCCTTTCAAATCATTTTAGAGATCCTGCAAGCATAAAAGGGGAGCCCAAGACTTAGAAGCCTCTTAATTGCCATTATTTGTCTCTATTTTATCAGAAAAATGCAAGTAAGCCCCAATTCGTTCGAACTCTTTTTTGTCTTTTATTTCCTGCATCTTTTGTTGATTCCATGTCTAGTAGCGATAGCGATTCTCAAAACAGGGAAGAAATCATTGTGGTAGAAGAAGAATCGACGGAGTAGACGGTTTCTGAGCGTCCAGTTGCTTCCGGTGGGAGAGCTGCTGGAGAAGAAGAAGAGGGAGGAGAAGAAGAATCATCTCCCCGACCCGTTGCCAAACGCCAGACCATAATGAAGGGCCAAGGGCCATACGGTTGCATATCTAGCCTTTCTCAAGAAAAAGTCAAAGTCATTTGTATACGATACGGCATCCCATACTCCTCTGCAAACATCAAATTGTCACATGGTCAGTTTCAATTCGCCTGTGACCCTCCCCCTGGGTTATGCACCATATACGAGGCATAGTTGAAGGAGGGATTAAGGTTTCTTTCGATCCGTCCCTCGTTGCAGTTCTCCAACACTATAAGATCTGTGTAACTCGCTCCCAATGGGGCTAGGAGTGTTATGGGCTTCGTGCTGGCATGTCGAATCGCCAAAGTTGAGTTCTCAGTCCGGCTGTTCCGGCAATACTACACAATTCAGGGCCTACAAGATGCCGGATGGTATACTTCCAGAGACGTCCTCTGACGTCGGAATTTGTTAGAAAGGTGACCTCGTCTCAGGGCGAGTGGAAGCCTAATTTTTTTCTTTATCCGACACGGATTGGAAGAATATTGCTCGGACACCTAAGCCGATGTCCAAAGACCCTGAGAAAAGAAAGAATACCCACAAGTATTCTGACTATCACAAGGATGTGGGGCATGATACAGAGGATTGTTTTGATTTGAAAAGAGATATTGATGCCTGTATTCAAGAGGGTCGATTAGATGAGGTGATTGATAGATCGGAGAAAGACGAGCCAAAGGGTCGTCGGGAGTATAAAAGAAAGAGTTATAGCGGGAAGAAAGACCGGTCGCCGCGTCGAGACAATCAGAGGCGACGGGATAGATCATCCGAGCCGACCTACAGGGATAACCGTCGGGATGATCGTCGAGAAAATTTGAATCGAGACCTTCTCGGGGATACTCGCGTCGGGTATGATGTCAACACAATTGTTGCAGAGCATGAGTCAGATCGACCTCGGCCCAATCGACAGCCTTCAGACAGATCGAGGGAGTCGAAAAAACTGAGGTTCACAACGAAGGTGGGTTATGGACCCAAAGATGATATTCCGAGCTCCCACAGTCATAGTGAAGGATTGGTAATCGAGGCCGTGATAAGCCGGGGGCGGATAAAAAGAGTTTGTGTCGACAGTGGAAGCGCCGTTAATATACTTTACTACTCAGCCTTCAAAGCCATGAGATTGAAGGATGAAGACATTGTGCCGTTATCTACCCCTCTATTTGGATTCACGGGACAGGCCATCCATTCTGTCGGATCGATCAATTTATTAACTACAGTTGGAGACGGAGAAAAAGGCCGGACCATGGAAATGACCTATGTCGTGGTTAAGGCCCCATCGGGGTACAACGCGATATTAGGCCGACCAGGTCTATACGATCTCAGAGCCATCATCTTGACATTCCACAACAGCATGAAATTCCCTACCTGGTATGGAACACACGAAGTAAAAGGGGACGTCGAGGTAGCCAGAAATTGTAGCTTGGTCACAATCAAGGGTAAAAGAGTTGGACAAGTGCTGGTTGAGGCATTGATACCTGAAGAAGAGGAGGATAGAAGCTGGGTCTCTGTCGATCTGACAGAGGAGGTCCATGTTTGGAAGAAGGAAGAGGGCCAAGGGGTCCAGATCGGGAAGTGGATGCCACACCCCGACATAAAAGCCTTGCTCGATCTTCTTGCTGAAAATCGAGATGTTTTTGCATGGAAGGCAGATGACATGCCCGGTCTATCGGCGGACATAGCAGTGCATCGACTAAATGTCAACCCAAAAAAGAAGCCGTTACGGCAAAAGAAGAGAAACCTCGCTCCTGAGAGGAATGACGATGCTGGATTTTGTCATGTATAATTTCGGGTCAATTTAATCTAGGGATGATTGAATCAAGGATGATTTTGGGGGTGATTTTAGACTGAGCCTGAGAGTCTCTCTCAGGTTGCCTACGTATCCTGTTATGCTCCAGGAATCAAGTCACACGTAGTTCCTGGAATGGGGTATTTATAATGACAACACTTGCCCTAACCCTAAGGTTAAGTCGGCTTATGTTATTGTCTGATTTACCCTTTAATGGGCCTTAACCCTTGCCCAAGTTATAACAGTTAATGGGCCTGGACAGCTGGTGCGGACTCTGTCTACGATGTCGATATTGCCGACTTGCGGTAATCGAGCCTGGGACTCATTGTCCTACACTGCTAGCTGGTGCGGACTGATCGTCCTACACTGCTCGATAGTCGATCATCGTAGCCTGGAGTCTACTAGATGGCCTTAGCCTCGAGCCTGGGCATCGATATGAATACCTTGACGTTTATTCAGATTATCGAGGACCAACTGTGAGGCCTACGTGTTTAGAGTGGACTTTCTCCGCATCCCGAGCTTTCCGTCTTGCGGTATCGAGATGGGCCCATCGTCTCGGTTCTCTGATCATGTTGGTTGTCGATGTCTCATCTCGTAATTCGACCCTCGGGCTATCACTTACTCTTGTCCAGGAGGACTATCTCGTGACGCCACGTGGAGGTGCGATATCCGGTATCGTCTGAGGATGTCTGAGCCTTATGTAGGATTCTTATTCGTTCTGTCGAGCTGCTATACTTGAATATTTTTTCTTTTTCCGTTTTGACTTTTTTTCGTCTTGACTGTGTTCTGATGTCGAATTTTCTCTGTACACAGTGGAATTTTTCTCAAAGCTGGAGGTCTTGGGAAAAATGCCTGACCCACTGATCCCAAGAAGATTCAGGAGCTGGTTGGCATCGGATCGAAGAAGCCAGTATCCGGCACCATAGTCTCTTGAGGTCAGAGGACTCCGGCTCGAGCTCCAACTCCGGCGTCCACGTCGGACATTTTGAGAGATCAACCCGATGAGGCCCAGTTGACGGAGCAGACTAAGGCGGACCTTGTCCCGAGGAAATGACAAAAGACTACCGAAGTGAGGCATGGAGTCGGGAAAGAAACTCGGAATCTTGCTCCTCCCCTTGCTCCCTCTAGATCGACTTTGACCGACCCGCTACCTTGTGTGAGCATTACAGAGATGGAGACCATGTCTCCGGAAGAGTTGCATGAATTCTTCCTAAAAAGCATCCGAGCTGTAAGTCTTCCCTTTAGCCTTTATTTCTCTTACTTTGGGGACTTTGGTATGTTTCTGATATTAACAATTCTTTCCATTGCAAGCTCGGCTAGCAGCTAAGGTTGCGGTGACCAGGATCGAGTCTCCATCTGCTGTAATGGAGGAGCAGAAAGAAACTATCGCCAGGCTGACTTCGGACATCGAGAAGCAGAAGGCCAAGGTGAACAAGCTGGACGATCGGCGTATCAAGCTAGAGTCTGATTTGGTGGCCTCTCGAGATGATCTGTCCAAAGCGCACAAAGACATATCTGACAGGGATGCCGAGCTGGCAAAGATTAGGTCGGAACTGGCGCAGGTGGGAAAGATAAGGTCGGAACTAGAGCAGGTGAGGTCAGAACTTGACGGGACAAAGGCCGAGCTGGCGTGGGCTATCAAGGCTCGTAACGACCTTCAGTCTCTTCTTGATAGCCTAACGACTCGCATGGAATCGGCTAAGAAGGACTTCTTGGCTTCCATGGAGCTTGAAAACGATCTGTCATTGTTAATGAGCCAGGGTATGAAGGGTGGATTTACAATGGCGCTCGACCAAGTCAAGGTTGTCATCCCAGATTTCGAAGTATCCAGCATCGAGAAGGCCCATCTGTACGATCCTGAGGACATCCCTCGTTACGGCCGATACTTCACCGAGTTCAAGGCTGGCGTTTCCCTGTATGAGAAGTATGTGACCCCTGCCCTGGAGGGACATAGAGCGGAGAATCTCGAGTCGGAAGGTCAAGTCGACCCCAATGCCTCGTCCCCCCACCAGCCAGCTGCCTGATGTTGTTTTCTTGTTATGTCTTTAAACAATTTGATTCGATTTGGTTGTAACTACTTTGGTATTTTTGTTTGTCTGAACCTGTATTCATCGATTCGATCTTGTAAAATTATGACTTTTCAATTTGCACTCTGATTTTTTATTTTTAATCTATGCTCTTCCATTGAATGTCTTTTGCCTTTTACTGATCATTTGTCTAGGGTGTAGTCTTTTCCGACTTAATTCCCTTGCAAACGTTGCCTTATGGGGTATAGTCCTTTGGACTTAATTCCCATGTTGCCCCTCATGGTACACTTGGGTCTGAGTCGACCTAGCGCTGTACTTCCTTATTGGCTTGACTTGGCCTTGTGGTCGGAGCTCGATTCGACTATCCTGCCTCGTAAGGATTATGGGGATGTCGAATTAAGAAGTCCTCAGTCGACTGTCACACATCATGGTGCTTACGATCTGGTCAAGTTCGGTATCCATCGTGGGATCTTCCCTCCGCCTCGCATCATGGCTTATTGGCAGGTAAGGAGTGATATAAGCTCTGTCAATGACTTGGCTTTTTTCACTATTTTTTGCTTTAACTCCATCGTGTCGAGGGCTTATAGCTCGGAAGTGATATAAGCATTGTCAGTGACTTGGCCTTATTCACTATTTATTCCGGCTTTGCCGTGTCGATGCCGTGTCGAGGTCGAATTTTGCGCTTTTTCTTCTGCTCCCCTTTTCTTTTTTAGATGAGCTTGTAAATACAGCATAATTAAAAAAGGAAAACTGCTTTTATAAAGAGCATTGAAATCAAATGTCATATCGACTTGTTACAAATAATTAAGAAAGCACAGTTGCAAATGTCATAAAGTGAATGTAATTTAAACATAGTATTTTCTTAGGTTGGTGGCGTGCCAAGTTCGAGGCACTGTGCTTCCATCCGATCTGCCCAACTGATACGATCATTTAGGATACACCTTCAGGATTTTATATGGACCTTCCCAATTCGGCTCGAGCTTGCCTATTGGGTCCTGCCTGCTGGCTTCATTCTTCCTCAAGACGAGATCACCCACATGGAAGTATTTGGCCATCCGATATGCCGCAACCTCTCTCTTTTCTTCGATATTATCCTTCTCTTGAAGCAGATCAGTGGCATTTGTCTCGACATTATATGCCAAAACTCGAGGCGAGGCTAGTCCGATCTCTGCAGGTATTACTGCTTCACATCCATAAGCCATGGCAAAGGGAGTCTCCTGTGTGGCCGAATTGGGTGCTGTTCGATATGACCAAAGGATACTTGGTAACTGAGCTGCCCAATCATGACCTTCATCTTCCAGCCGCTTCTTCAAGCCAAATTTGATCTGCCTATTTGTTTGTTCGACCTATCCATTGGACTGAGGTCGGGCCACTGACGTCGTTCTATGCTCGATCTTGAATTCTTTGAGCCAGTCCTGCATTCGGTCATCCAGAAATTGAGTCCCATTATCCGATATCAGATAGTTTGGAATTCCGAACCTGCACAAAATATTTTCCCATAGGAACTTCATGATGGTCTGAGCTCTGATGTCAGTAAGAGCTTTGGCTTCAACCCACTTTGTGAAATAATCAACCGCGACCACGACATATTTCAAATTACCCGGAGCTCGAGGTAAAGGTCCGACTATATCGACCCCCCACTCATCGAACGGCCATACCGATTTGATGGCGTTCATCTCCTGTGCCTGTTGCTGTGTCACCACATCATGCACCTAACAAGCCCTGCATCTCATAACCAATCGATTGGCGTCCTTTTGCATTGACGGCCAAAAATAGCCTGCTAGTTTACATTTTCTCGCCAACATCCGAGCTCCGCAATGATTACCACAAACTCCTCGATGTATTTCCTCGAGAAGATAAGCCCCTTCGTCTTCTGATGCGCATCGCATCCAAGGTGTTACAAAAGATTTTCGATAAAGAACATAGTCGAAAAGAGCATACCTGGAGGCTTGTAATCGGATCTTTCTGGCTTGAGACTTGTCAGACGGGAGAATTCCGTCTTTCAAGAATAGGGCTATCGGGTCCATCCATGTCGATCCCTGAACCACTGGTTGCACGTCGACCTCGTTATAGCTTCGCTCCGCTAGCATCTGTACCAGGACTTTTCTCTTCGATTTGAAATTCGATGCGAGTTTAGACAACGCATCGGCCCGCTTATTCTCACTCCGAGGTACCTGCTCGATATGAACTGTCTTGAACTTCGATATCAACCCCTGAACCACTTTTAGATAATTCTTCATAGATTCTTCTTTTGCCTCGTACTCGCCTCGTATGTGATTCACTACGAGCTGAGAATCGCTATACACCAGGAGATTCTCGACCCCCAACTTCGATGCTAGTTTCAATCCTGTAATCATGGCCGTATACTCTGCTTCATTATTCGTGGCCTTGGACTCGAATCGAAGCGCATAAGGGAATTCTTCTCCTTTAGGAATAACCAGCAATAATCCAACTCCAGCTCCTTCTTTACTCGAGGCACCATCGACATGGATGGTCCACTGTTCCGCTGATGACTGTTTATCCTGCTCCAACTGAATCGACAATCCTTCGGCTATGAAGTCTGCCAGAGCCTGACCCTTAATGGCTGTACGAGGTAGAAACTCGATATCGTACTCAGCTAGCTCGACAACCCATTTTGCTAATCGACCCGATGTCTCGTGCTTTGCCAAAATTTGCTTCAGAGGCTGGTCAGTGACCACAGCAATGGGGTGTGCTTGAAAATACGGCTTCAATTTCCTTGATGCATGAACCAGACTTAATGCTAATTTCTCTGCAGGTGTGTACCTGATCTCAGCTCCATGCAATGCCTTACTTACAAAATAAACCGGAATCTGACCCTGGTCTCCTTCTCGAACCAACACTGCACTCACTGCCTCTTCACAGATTGCTAGATAAACCAGGAGTTTCTCTCCTTCTCGAGGTGAAGATAGTGTTGGTAAATCGGACAAATACTCCTTCAAATCATCGAACGCTTTCTGACATTTCTCATCCCACTGAAACGGACTCGCCTTTTTCAATATCTTGAAGAAAGGCAGGGCCCTTTGTGCTGATACTGACAAGAAACGATTAAGGGCAGCCATCCGACCCATCAACCGTTGTACTTCCTTTACGTTACGAGGCGCGGGCATACTCTTCAGAGCCTCGATTTTATCTGGGTTAGCTCGAATCCTATCTCTTGATATCATATATCCTAGAAATTTCCCAGATCGAACTCCAAAAGTGCACTTCTTCGGATTTAGCTTCATGTTTGCGGCCCGCAGCACCTCGAAAACCTCTCTGACATCGACAAGAAACTGTCCCATGGACTTGCTCTTGATCAATAAATCATCAACATAAACTTCCATATTTCGACCTATCAGCCCCTTGAAGATTTTATTGACTGCCCTCTGATAGGTGGCCCCTGCATTCTTTAGGCCAAACGGCATTGTTACAAAACAAAACGTACCAAAAATTCTGTAATAAAAGCGGTTTTTTTCCGAATCTTAGGGGTCCATGAAGATCTGGTAATATCCCCTATATGCATCGAGAAAACCGAATACTTCGAAATCCAGTGTCGAGTCGACCAACTGATCGATCTTCGGGAGCGGATACGAATATTTAGGGCACGCTTTGTTGAGATCTGTAAAATCTACGCACATTCTCTGCTCTCATCTGGCTTTTTAACCAACACAGGATTGGCTAACCAATCTGGATAGAACACTTCTTTAACGATTCCAGCAATCAACAACTTGTCAACTTCTTTCCTTACTGCTTCTTTCCTCTCAGGAGCGAGGTTTCTCTTCTTTTGCCGTATCGGCTTCTTTTTTGGGTGGCGGTTGAGTAGTACAACTTTTCAAATTCCATGATGGTTTGGGTAACCGATGTATTCACTGTTCTGACAGTCGTGGTGTGTACACGCAATATTATGACAAAAAGAACTGTAGTAATTAAATGTGATATAACCGCTGTCGCTTTTATCTTGTCAACCTTTGACTTAAGTTGACTGAGATAGAAACTGTGACTGAAGTCAGTTTTCGTCAAATTACTCAGTTTCAGTAAAGTCTGTCAGTTCTAGTTGATCAGTTTGAAATTGTTGATGTCAATGACTGATCTGTTAAGTGAGCGCACCCAGCATAACAAAGATTAATCCCCTTGACGAATTTCTAGCTTAACTGATTTCAACTGACTTTTATTATCCCTAATTCAGTTCTTAGTTTGGCAAATCTGTCTTTGTCCAATGCCTTTGTAAAGATATATGCCAACTGATCTTCAGTAGGTACATAAAGAACTGTGATATCCTTTTTCTCTGCATGATCTCTTATGAAGTGGTGACGCACATCAATGTGCTTTGTCCTTGAGTGTAAAACTGGATTATTAGTGATTGCAATTGCACTTGTGTTATCACACATTATGGGAATCATTCCTTCTTCTATCCCATAATCCCTTAATTGTTGTATAATCCATAAAACTTGAGCACAACAACTTCCAGCTACTATGTATTCAGCTTCAGCTGTAGAAGTTGAGATTGAGTTTTGCTTTTTTCTAAACCATGACACAAGTCTATTTCCTAGTAACTGACATGTGCCTGATGTGCTTTTTCTGTCCACTTTGCATCCAGCATAATCCGAGTCTGAATAAGATATTAGCTTGAATTCTCCTTCTTTTGAATACCAAAATCCAACTCCATCTGTGTCTTTCAGATATTTCAATGTTCTTTTTCACAACTGTGAGATGACTTTCCTTTGGTTTTGACTGAAATCTTGCACATACACCAATAGTAAATGATATAACTAGCCTACTTGCTGTAAGATAGAGTAAGCTTTCAATCATCCTTCTGTAGAGTGTATGATCAACATTTTTGCCTTCTTTGTCTTCATCTAATCTGATGTTGGTCCCCATTGGTGTTGAAATTCCAGTTGATTTTTCCATACCAAACTTTTTGATAAGTTCTCTTGTATACTTGGTTTGGTGAATGAAAATTCCATCATCTAATTGTTTAACTTGTAATCCAAGGAAGTAATTCAATTCTCCCAGCATACTCATTTGGAATTTTCTTTTCATCAAACTTGCAAATTTCTCACATAATGGTTCATCTTCCGATCCAAAAATAATGTCATCAACATAAATTTGAACAAGTAGAGTATTTTCACCATTTTTCATTCTGAACAGAGTTTTGTCTATAGTCCCTTTGATGAATCCATTATCTACTAGAAACTGAGAAAGAGTTTCATACCAAGCTCTTGGTGCTTGTTTTAGTCCATAAAGAGCTTTCCTTAGTCTGAAAACTTTATCAGCTTGATCTTTGATTTCAAATCCAGGTGGTTGTTGAACATATACTTCTTCTTCAAGAATTCCATTCAAGAATGCGCTTTTAACATCCATCTGGTAAACTTTGAATTTTCTTATGAGCTGCAAAGGCAAGAAATAGTCCGATTGCTTCTAATCTTGCAACTGGTGCATAGGTTTCATCAAAGTCTATGCCTTCTGCTTGAGAGTATCCTTTAGCTACAAGTCTAGCTTTGTTTCGGATGATATTCCCATCTTCATCAAGTTTGTTTCTGAAAACCCATTTGGTTCCAATGATATTCACATGAGCTGGTCTTTCAACCAATTCACATACTTGATTTCTTTCAAACTCATTCAGTTCTTCTTCCATAGCTAGTATCCAATCTGGATCTTTCAAAGCTTCTTCTATTTCCTTAGGTTCAGATTGAGATAGAAAACATGCAATCATTGCATCTAGTTGATGTCTTGTTCGAACGCCAGTTTGAGTATCACCAATAACTTGTTCTTCAGGGTGATCTCTCATCCATTGATACATGGGTGCTTGCATCAAAGGATCTATATCTTTTTCGACTGGTTCTTCATGTGCTAGTTCTTGAATTTATTCAGTTGGATCAGGAACATGTAGTTCAGGTGTGGTTTGTTGAGCAGTTGGAAACTAAGACTGATCTGGATCTGAACATTCTGAAATTTGTAGTCTCCTAATGTCAACAAAAACTGGTTCTGGTGAGACTGGTAACTGAGTCAGAGTAACTGATTCTGGTCTGTCTTCAGTTGTTTCACCAGGGAATTTTGGTTCATCAAATACCACGTGAATTGATTCTTCATGCTTCAGTGTCCTTTTGTTTAGTACTCAAAATGTTTTGCTGACACTTGAGTATCCTAGAAAAATTCCTTCATCAGCTTTGGGCTGAAAAACATGAAGTTGATCTTTCCCATTGTTGTGTATGAAACATTTGCTCCCAAAAGCATGAAAGTAGGAAACATTTGGTTTTCTTCCATTCCAAATTTCATAAGGGGTCTTCTCATGCCTTTTGTTCATGAGAGCTCTGTTCTGTGTGTAACAAGCTGTGTTAACTGCTTCTGCCTAATATCTTTCAGGTAGTTTTGCTTCACAGATCATAGTCCTTCCTGCTTCTTTGAGTGTTCTGTTTCTTCTTTCAGCTACACCATCTGTTGAGGTATTCCTGTGGCAGCAAGTTGGTGTAAAACACCATTTTCTTCACAATATTGAATAATCACACTGTTGAGGAATTCAGTTCCCTTATCTGATCTTATTTTCACAACTGATACTCCTTTTTTTGATTCTGAAGTCTCTTGAGTAATTCTGTTAGTCTTTGCTTGGTTTCACTTTTCTTGGTTAAGAAGATTACCCAAGTGTACCTTGAAAAGTCATCTACTACCACCAATGTATACTTCTTTCCACTGATACAAATTGGTGTAAAAGGTCCAAATAAATCCATGTGTAGTAGTTCCAGATGTCTGGTTGTTGAATCCTGAGACTTGGTCTTGAAACTTGCTTTTGTTTGCTTTCCTTGTTGACAAGCATCACATAAGCTGTCCTTCTTATATGAGATTTCCGGTAGTCCAATGACTAAATGTTTCTTAACAAGTGTGTTGATGTCATCAAAGTTAAGAAGACTCAGTTTCTTGTGCCATAGCCAACTGATTTCTGATTTGGTATGTACAAGCAAACAAGTTTCAACAACGGCTGTTGTCCAGTCCACTACATACATATTCTCTTTTCTTCTTCCGGCTAAAACAACTTGATAAGCTGATTCACTGACGACAACGCAGAATTCTTTGTCAAAAGTAACTTTGTATCCCATATCACAGAATTGACTGGTGCTGAGTAGATTGTAGTGTAATCCTTCTACATAAGATACATTCTTGATTGTTAGTCCATTCCTGAATAAGGTGCCATAACCTTTGGTGTATCCAGGTTTGTCTTTACTTCCAAAATTAACCTTTGGTCCATCTTTTGCAATAAAATTACTGAGACAGTCTTTACTCTTTGTCATGTGCCTAAAGCAACCACTGGCAAAGTACCATATATCCTGCAATAAAAATTAAATAATTTTAGGTACCCAACTTAGTTTGGGTCCATGGGGGTCAGTTGTCAGTACAACTCTGGGGATATATCCTTCAGGTATTCTACGGATATTGTTGCACTTGTTTTCATATATATAAGCCACACTCCTATAGTATCTATGTTTGGATTGTGTCTTATTTATATGATCTCTTAGATCTTTTGACTGAAACTTATTTCCATCATGCTTTCTATTAAAACTTGAATAATAACCATCATTCCTTTTGTACTGAGGTCTGGACTGACCTTGGTACTGGGGCTTTTGCTGAGAACTGAGATTAGCTCTCTGCTGAGTTTTGGACTGAAACTTGTGATAAGTTCTCTATCTGGAATGATTGTCATTATCAGTTTTATTAGTAGATGCAGTAAAATTCCAATCATCATCAGTGGGGTATAGTCTTCCTTTCCCCTGAATGTGTGAATCTTTGAATGATTGACACTCTTAGATTTACTTTGATTGAAACCTTTCTGGTTCTTGACTTGATTTGTTTTTATGGACCTGGTAGTTGATTTCCCAGTTCGGTTTTCTTGAGATACAGCTGATTTACCATTTGGTTTACCCTTGTTGGTAAATCTAGTTGTTTTCTTGGAAAACTGATTTATCCTATGTGATACTGGCTTTACTGGTTCAGCAATTTTCTCAGTTTGTGGAAGTTGTTCAGCTACAAACTTAATACCAGTTTTGGTACCAGGTTCGGCAGCTTTGCTGGTTCTATTCTTAGAAGATTGTTGTGTATCAAATCCTAAACCCGTCTTGTCTCCATACAGTTTTCCTGATTTGAATCCAGTAACCGAACTTGATTGAGCAAATTATTCAGTTGATGTTGCAGATGCAGTAGGCTGATACTGAATCTTTTCTTTATCAGTTTTAGTCAGTTTCAACATTTTTAGTTCAGACTTCAATCTTTCAACTTCAAGAATTAGATTCTCTTTTTCAGCTTTAATTGATTCATAACCAGCTTGAATAGCTACTAGCTGATTCATCAATTCATCAAGTGTTTCTTCTAATTCTAGATTTTTTGGATTGGATGTTAGGAACACTTTTATTATGTTTTGATGATGGCCATACTAGTAGTTAGCCTGAAATAAGTTAGAATTCTCTATATAAGTCTTTACTTAGAGTCTGACATATTGTATAAGTTAAGTCAGACAAGTATTGTACTAGTTGGTAGGACGGCAAAGTAAAGCAGACATTCGGCGAAGTGAGACCAGCCAAGCACCAGCAGAGAAGCAGTGAAGACTTAATGGTATGACTTATAACCAAGGAAGTCTGTGATGACCTTGGATAAGTCTAAGTATATTTCAAGTGTTGAAATTCAATGTTCAAATATGGAGTACACTGATCTCATCCAAATCAATGATCAGTGAAGTACAAAGATTCTCAATAAAACTGAAGTAATGAAGGAAACAGTGAATCGGCAGAGTAAACTAGTTTTCGGCAAAGTAAAGGCAAAAACAGTGAAGTAATCCTTATCAGAACAGAATTGAAATACGATGAAGATTCAAAGGATCATGCATTTAATGCACAATCAATAGAGGATCAATCAAGGATGAATTTTCTGCTATACATTTGAAGAAAAATCCGATCACTGAAATCAAGGAGAATATAATTAAGGGGGAATCATGAATAAAATCAAGGATTATTC
Source organism: Gentiana dahurica var. dahurica (assembly GCA_024500145.1). NCBI lineage: Eukaryota > Viridiplantae > Streptophyta > Magnoliopsida > Gentianales > Gentianaceae > Gentiana > Gentiana dahurica. Next base: position 43,312,331 of record CM044908.1, read on the forward strand.
CCCTCATAAATATAGCCAACGGGCGGAATTTCAAATCAAGGATACTCAAAGCTATAAATAGAAGGCACTGACAGACATATAAAAAGAATGAAAAAGAAAAGTAAAAAAGAAGCAGAAACTCTGTCAATTTGAAAAGCCTTCTCTCTGAACGTACAAGGATTTATCTAGAGATCAACTCAGGCATCAGAACAACAATTTCATATTTAGCACTGAGATTGATCAATCAAGTTTGTGAATCTCATTCACAATAAACTGAAGCAACTGAATCAGACGTCATCTGAGAAGGAGTTGTGCTTGTGATAGCTGCTGAGGGATTTGATCTCAAGGAGCAGTGAAAGAGACTGAATCACTGAAGCTGTTGCAGTCAAGGAGTGATAGTCTTGTAGATTGTGACGCTTGGGAAGCCAATGACAATCATACTATTGTATCTGTAAAAACAATAGTGAATTCCTCCAATCATCACAGGAGAAGAGTGGATTAAGGGAATACACCACCCTGAACCACTATAAGCCTTGTGTCAATTTACTTTCTGCAATTTACTTTACTGCATTCATTTAAATTGCCACATTATAATCTATATCTGTGATTGTCCAAACTACTTTGAAACAACATAGTAAGAAGGGACTTATCCGCTGCCCAAAAGTTTTTAAATACAAGAAAAGTTTTTGAAACTCCACTATAGTCATTCACCCCCCCACCCCTCTGACTATAGTTTTACCCTTCTCTGGGACCAACAATTGGTAGCAGAGCAGTGTTCCTAGTATCAGAACCTGTTCAGATCTAATTTCTGGTAACAAGGAGATCATATATTTTCAAAGTAGTTTTCAAATCTGAGCTTTCTATTCATTCACATATAAATCTATTATTTGCACTCATGGATTCCTCAAAATTTATGTCAAAAGTACATGTTTTCAATGTTAATAACTTTGATGAATATAAAATAAGAATGCTATCCCATCTTGCAGCAACTCATGAGGAGATGCTGGACGTAATCAATGATGGACCAATCATGATCATGACTGTGGTATCCACAGGAGCAGATCAAGGAAAGGAAATAGACAAACCCAAGAAAGATTGGACCAAGGATGACATGAGAAGATCAAATCTAGACTTTGTTGCAAAAGATATGATTTTGAAGACTCTAGATAGCAACATGTTCATGAGAATCAAAGATTACAAAACAGCAAAGGAAATGTGGGACAAGCTATCTTTGATAAATGAAGGATTTGAAGTAGTTAAAGGAAACAAATTATCTGTTGCAAAACAGAAATTTCAAAATTTCAAAATGAAGACTGGTGAATCCATTGATCAAATGGACAACAGATTCTCTAGCATCATCAGTGAACTGCAACAGCTTGGACACACATATCCCCAAAAAGAAGTATGCTTAAAGATCTTGAGAGGCATACCTCAAAGATGGAAGATCATAACATCAGTAATCAGAGGAACAACAAACCTTGCAAGCACTGACACTCTGACACTGATGTCCCAACTTAAAGCTCATGAATTCAAACTGAACGGTGAAGATGGTGCTCCGGCAGAGACACAAAAAGTCACTGCACTGATTGCACCCCAGCAAAGTAACTTTGCCGATTGCATCAGCAAAGAGACACATGAACTTAAAGAACATGTAGCTTTATTAGTTAAACGTTTTGACAGGTTTAGTAAAAATAAGCCATTCAAAGGAAACTCATCATCAAACAAGCGGTCAAGCTCAAACAAAGACATGAAGAAGAAAGATGATGAATACATATGCTTCAACTGCAACAACAAAGGCCACTTCAAGGCTGATTGTCATGAAGACAGTGATAAAGATGATGAAAAGAAGAAATATAAAACATCTGAAAAGAGGAAAGGCAAGAAAGAACTCAAGGCTGAATCTAGCAGTGAAAAGAATGAAGAATCATCTGATAATAACTCATATAACAGTGATGAAGAAGACATCTCAGACAATGAAAAAGCATGTCTATGACTTATGACCAAAGAACTAGATGAAGGTGAAGATGATAGCTCAGACACTGAGGAAACAAGCCTATGTCTAATGGCCAAAGAATCAAATGAAACCGAGGTAACATCTAGCTCTTACTCTTCATCAAATGCATCCACATCTAACACTACACAATCTTCTATTCTCCCTTTTGATCCAGCAGACCTAGTCCAAAATCTCATGACTAAATTTGATGAAATTGAAATGAATCATGAAATTCTGGAAAAGGAATGCAAGGATCTGAGAAAGGAAAATAAAAGATTAAAGAAAGAACTGGATAAAGCAAAAGCTAAACTAACTAGTAAGGAAATCTGCTCAAATGATCAACAAACAGCAAAAGTTCATACACCTGTTGTTGACAGATCAGTTGAGAAAATCCCCCTACCAGTTAAGATAACAAATGAACTAGTTTACAAACCCTCAAAAAGGTTTGGATCCAGATCTGGTCTTGGCTACAACAGTCAGGATGAGAGTAGAAACAATGGTCAGCGCAATTTTAAATCCAGGATCAATATTGAACCAAAATTCAGAAAGGGACAGACCATGGTCTCAACCACTCATCATGTACCGGTGAAGTCAAAACCCAGTGCAGTAAAACAGCAGACTAAATCATCAATCCAGTCAAGGAAGACTTTATCCTTCAGAGGTTGATTGGAATGTTGCACCTCCAAAATACAAGAAGAAACCATTTCATAATATGCATCATGTGCTTAAGAAAAATCAAACTAGGTATACTCCTAGACACATGAAGCAAGTCAGGTTTCCCACTGCATATCAGAGAGTGAAGAAGGATGCAAATGCACCAAAAAGTAGAGAAATGTATCAGAATAACTTCAGTAGAAATACTAGAAGCTATTTTGTCATGCCTTATATATATGAAGTTGATGACTTTAATTATCCAAAAAGAAGATCATTTGGATATACACTTGGAGTAGGAGGCATGACTGCTAACAGGCATGGACCCAAACAGTGTTGGGTACCTAAACTTAAATAATTTGTTTTGCTGGATGTCTGGTACATAGACAGTGGATGTTCCAGACACATGACAGGAAACAAGAGATGGCCACTGACTTTAAAGCTTTTGATGGACCCAAAGTGACATTTTGAGGCAAAGAAAACCCTGGCAAGATTAAGGGGGAAGGCACAATGCTCAAGAAGAACCTGAAAATTCAAAATGTGGCATATGTCAAGGGACATAACTTCAATCTGATGAGCATCAGTCAATTTTGTGACAAAGGCTACAATGTGCACTTCAGCAAGGAAGGATGCAAAGTCACTCACAGCCAAACCAACACAGTAGTACTTGCAGGAAAAAGAAAATATAACATGTATGTGGTGGACTAGAAAATAGCCAAGGCAGAAACATGTTTGTTTGTCAAAAACAAACAATCAACTAGCTGGATATGGCATAGAAGACTAAATCACCTAAATTTCAAGACCATCAACAAATTATCCAAGAACAAGTTATTTGAAGGCCTGTCAGATATCACATTCAAGAAAGAAAGTCTATGTGATGCATGTCAGAAAGGGAAACAAATCAAAAGTTCTTTCAAGTCAAAACCCTATCAATCAACAACAAGAATTCTACATCTGTTGCATATGGATCTGTTTGGACCAGTCACACCAGTAAGTGTAAGTGGCACTGCACCAAACAAAGCCTTTAAGGGCGTTTCAAAACGCCCTATATAACCGTCTATTGGGGCGTTTTTAAGTTTGAGGCGTTTCAACAGAACGCCCTTTCTGTCGACGTTGCAATAGGCTTTCAAGACGTTTCTGAAAGTCATTATAGGATACCAGAAAAATGCCCTAACACAACCCTGATAGGGCGTTTGGAAAAGCCCTTAATAGGTTCAAAATCAGCCTTGTTTAAGGCGTTTCTGTTAGTCCTAATAAGTGTTGTATTGATGCAAGTTCAAGCGACCCAACATAACTCTATTAGGGCGTTCCAAAACGCCTCAACAGGAATTGTTAATATTAAAAAAATAATACCATCATGTCTCTCACTCTCTATATATATATATATATACATATATATATTCTTCTCCATGCACATTCAATCCACTACTAAGCAACAACAAAGTGAAGCAAGTTGGAATTACACCTTAAGTCAATTAAAACATGCTTTTACAAAACAAAGAACTCTATGTCCAAATCTTCTAAAATCCCTCTACTTCCTCTGCAATTTGAATTTCTAGTGTCAAGGCAATCCTACTACAACAACAACAACAACAACAACACTTGATTAACTCAACGAAAATAAAGGACAATCCATTTTATCACAATTTAAAATCTAGGACCTGTACCATATGCCACAAATAAAATTGAAGACCAATCGTAGAGAAACTTTTGTGCAATATTAATGAATTTTTAACCAAGAAAAGAAAAGGACTCGAAAAAAAAAAAATCGAAACCTGTGGGTGAAGAGCATCCCTGCAAAGAAAGACCCAACACAAAGCAAAAGGGCAAATTTACGAGACAAAACGCTTTTGAAACTTTGTTCCAATCCTCTGCTCTTAGAAGATCTCCTGCACTAATACGAATTACCGTACATAAACGATAAAACATGTGAGATAGAAATGTTTTATCGTTTATGTAGCTGATATGTATTTTTTCAGCAAAGTACCCCACAAATCGAGCCAAATGCAGTTTGAACAAACAACCAATGACAAAGTAAGAAACAATGGATGAAGAGAACTCACTGAAATATCTATCAAATCCAACCATTACAGCTCCGACCTCAATGGAAGCATAACTTTACTGTCTTGAAGGACAATGAAACTAATAGATGTATATTAACTGATTTCCAAAAACTTCTAGTAAAGAAGAAGAAGAAGAAATAGTTCAAGAAAAGAAAAGCCAAACATACATTCTCGTCGTGTTCCATTAGGAAACCTTGTTTTAGCTCTATCTTTTTGTCCCCGTCTTCCTGTAAAAACGACAACAGAAAAAAAAAACAAAAAATAAACAAAACTTGACCATATGTTCAATGGCAAGATACTCAAAGGATTTATATTCACTTTCTTCTTGAATTATGAACGTGTGGGATTACTACTACTTCCAATCCATCTACAGCACACTCAATTTTAAGGACAAAGCAGTTTTAAACCTCGTATTCACACCGACAAAAACCAACAAACGATAATGCGAGTTGTGAGTAGATACATCTAAATTAAAAAACAAATGATGGCAGGAAGTATGAGAAAATTTATTAAAACAGTTATCTAGGAACATATACATACAGGTCCACCGAGATATGAAAAGAAAACAGTTACTACAATGCAAACCTTCTTGTCTTTTGGGAAGTCAATCGACTTTAAATACGCCGCAGCAGCAAAAGATGAGGCAAAAATCTCTTCCTGAAACAATGAAATTGTAATCAATTGATGACAACATGATGGAATTCTAAGATTAATGCTTAGGCAATCAAGGAACTAAAATAAAAATCTACATAATGCATATAATCATTGTCAAGCATAGACACTTGTAACAAATTTAATAACATATTTGATATGTGAAATTGGGTAAAATATAGTACCACGACTAATAAGAAAGTTGGTATGCCTTAACTTCCTTCATTTTCAAACCTTTCTTTCTTCTATATGTTTTTATTCTTGCCAACAACTTAAAAATATGTGCTTGGCTGTTTAAACAGTAGGATCCAAATATGCCAAGTCAACATTACTTCTAGACAACACAACAAAAGCCATGGGCGAATATACATGAAAAAGGAAAACACATGACTCTTATGAATGACATAATGTTGCAGTGTGAGAGAAACAGGATTCTCAACTATAGTTCAAGATATTATAACTTTAGAACTTGTCATTTCCGATTCGAACATTATGAAGAGCAAGAAACACACCAAGAAGAGATCAACCAGCAAAGAATGGTGTATATATCTCCATCCAGTGCCATCAAACCTACTCAAGAGACCACCACCAATAGAGAAAACGAGGATATGATAAATTACCTTGAACGCCAATTTTGTAATCTGTCCGCGCCTCCATCTGAGTAATTTGAAGGAGGAACTGGCAAACTTTAAGAGCTTTCCTACTGCTTGTCAATGTCTTGAAAATCTAACAATAATCTGATCTTTTCATTATCTGTAGACTTTGCATTGTTACAACTTTTGCCCTCCACGGTGGATATTAATTTGAAATCGGACATTATCCCTTTTCCAGTGAATTGATGTTGTGAAGTAAAGGTTATATGACTGAATCCAATGAAGGAACTTATAACTGTAAAAATAGTATATGCCATGCTCCTTTCTAATAAAGTAGCACCACATCACTAGCTCAGATTCTGCAACTAACGTTCTGAAGAAAGTGTCATAAACATATGTTTTTCCTAGGCATACATTTAGAAGTAAATAGAAAAATCAAGTGGACACAAAAACCCATATTTTATCCTCCATTAAATGTAAAAAGAAACAGAGCTACAACATCACTAAGCTGTTGTTGGCATCTAGGTTCTTTAATAGAAAGTTACACAATTCAAGATAGAATGCCTTAAGATTGAAAATTGTACTCAAGATCATAGGAACCCCAAAATAAATAATGATGACATGGTGCTCCACTTACTAGCTAAAAATGTCAATGATGTTCATTCCCCTTAACGGACATATCTTGCAGCATGCTGTGTAAGACCTTCCTTACCATATCTATCGCATATACTCCTCTTTTCATTGTATGATAGAACTTCATATGCTGCAGAGAACACCATAAATTCATCTGAATAAGAACCTAGTAAAAAAGGATGAAGTAAACTAAAGGGAAATGCATAAAAGATGAAAATGCACCAACCATTTTTGTATTCATCGAAATTCTTGTTAGCCTTCTCATTGCCTTGGTTCTTATCAGGGTTATAATTTAGAGCAAAGCTTCTTATAGGCTCGTTTAATTTGCTCATCTGAATCACCTTTTGGAACCTGAGAATATTATAATAACTATTCCTGTAATCAGAAACATCCAATGCACATATCAATAACATCATATGGAAAAACAAATCACACTTAAATCATAGGTAATCTAATGCATACGCCGTAATGTCAATTAGAGAACACCATAATTATATGCAATGAACAATATAGATGTTTGCTGCAGTGCCAAGATCCTTCCGCTCGATTCACGTGACAATCAGCTCAAAATCCTCCCTTTGATTCCAAATATTGGGCTCGTTATCTGGATCTAAAAAATACCTCCTACTTCTGGATAATCTCAAAAAAAACAAAAAACTTCAAGCTAAGCAAAGTCTATAGGCTTAGCGCTTAGACTTAAAATCAAAGCCGATACAGAGTTGAAAACCAAACGCATAAATTTACAAAGCTTAAAACTATTTTACACAAATTCAAATCAAAAATTTGTAAAATTATGGAACTTGCTCCCAAAAAAAATCAAAAAGCAAAACATGTACCTGTGAAGCTCGATGTTGGTACGCTGTTGCTTGTAGGTTGATTGGTGTCGACAATTGGAGATTGTAGCTGGAACAATCAAAGGAAGAAAAGATGAACATGTCGGAGGGTAAGCCTTAGGAGAAATGAATAGATGTAAATCGAGGACCTGTAATGATGACGGAACGCAGCTTGCTGAAGATGAAGGCTCCGATTTTCTGAAAGATGGAGGTGGAAGACACGCAAAGTGGAAGATGGAGGTCTGTGCTTGCTAGAAGAAGGGTTGTGTGTGGTAGAAACGGAAAGAAAGAGGCGGAGGAGAAAAGGGGTGTTGAGGCGAGTTAATGACTGGAATGAAAAATTAGGGAAACATGATAGGCGGGGCTTTCACCCGCTCCTTTTTTTGTTGGCCTTGGCGTTTACAAACGCCCTTTAAACAAAATTTATATAAAAAAATAAATTTAAAACATCACATATACTGTAGCTTAACTGCACCCAAAAAGTGGAACGCCCCATCACATTTCTAAAAGGACGTTTTAAAAAAAATGTCTTATATTTGTTGTCTTAATAGGCCTATTTTGTAGTAGTGTGGTAAGAAATACACCCTAGTAGTGGTGGATGACTACTCAAAATACACCTGGACCATCTTCATGAACAAGAAGAAAGAAACACTCAAAAAGCTGCCAGATTTGTTAAGAAGACTCCAAAATGAGAAAGAACTGAAAATCATCAAGATCATATCAGATAGAGGCACTGAATTTCTTAATGAAATTATCACAACCTATTGTGAAGAAAATGGAGTACTGCCTCAACTATCTGCAGCAGGAACCCCACAACAAAATGGTGTAGCAGAAAGAAGAAACAAAACTCTCAAAGAATCAGTCAGAACAATGATTGCAGAAGCATGCTTACCAAAGAGATTTTGGGTTGAAGCAGCAAACACAGCATGTCATGCACAAAACTGATCAATCATCAACAAACATCATGGAAAGACTCCATATGAAATATGGAATGGTAGAAAACCTAAAATCTCATATTTACATATGTTTGGATCAAAATGCTTTGTTTTGAACAGGAATCAGCTGCATGCCTTTGATGAAAAGGCTGATGAAGCAATCTTCATGGGATACTCAGACACCAGCAAAGCTTTCAGAGTACTCAACAAAAGAACATTGGTGATTGAAGAATCAATACATGTAGTCTTTGATGAACCATATTCAAATGGTGAAAGCCTTCAAGAACAAGAAGAAGAAGCAGCACAAAGAAAAGTGTATATGAATACAACAGTACCAGCAACTATTCTGCATCACAATTTTGGAAATCAAGATGAGCCACAAGTCAATACAACAGAAGAAGAAACAGAACTTGAAGCTCATGCACAACATGAAATCACAGAAGCACCAAGTGAAGAACAACTTCAACCAGACCTAAATTGGCTAAGAGATCATCCTGAAGAACAAGTTATTGGAGATATTCACACAGGAGTAAGAACCAGAAGACAACTGGAAAACATGTTAACATGTTTTCTATCACAAGTAGAACCCAAGCCAATAGATGATGCAATTCAAGATGCAAACTGGATAACAGCCATGCAAGAAGAACTAAATGAATTTGAAAGAAATGAAGTCTGGGATCTTGTTGACAGACCAAACATGGCCAACGTCATTGGAACAAAATGGGTATTCAGAAAGAAGATGGATGAGCAAGAATTGTTGTCAGAAACAAAGCCATGCTAGTTGCAAAAGGATATTCTCAAGCAGAAGGAATAGATTATGATGAAACATTTGCACCAGTAGCAATATTGGAGGCAATCAGACTCTTTCTAGCTTTTGCTGCACACAAAGATTTCAAAGTCTATCAAATGGATGTCAAGAGTGCATTTCTGAATGTACTTTTGGAAGAAGAAGTATATGTGGAACAACCTCCTGGTTTCCAACTCAATGGAAAGGAAGACAAAGTATACAAACTAAAGAAAGCTCTTTATGGACTCAAACAGGCACCCAGAGCCTGGTATGAAACACTATCACAATTTCTGATCAAGAATGGATTCAGCAAGGGAACTATAGATAAGACTATGTTCACACTAGAAGAAGGAACAAGCACATTGCTAGTACAAATCTATGTTGATGACATCATCTTTGGATCAGAGGATGAAAAGTTATGTGAGAAATTTGCAAATCTGATGAAGAGCAAATTTCAAATGAGCATGATGGGAGAACTGAATTATTTTCTTGGCCTTCAAGTAAAGCAAATGAAACATGGAATTTTCATCAATCAAGCCAAGTATACAAAAGACTTGATACACAAGTATGGGATGGACACAAGTGACACAGCAGATACACCAATGTGTGCAAGAGTCATTCTTGGAAAAGATGAAACTGGGAAGGATGTTGATCAGAAAATGTATAGAGGAATCATTGGACCCCTACTATACTTAACTGCAAGTAGACCTGATATAGCATTTGCAGTTGGAGTGTGTGCAAGATTTCAAGCTCAACCAAAAGAATTACATCTTCTAGCAGCCAAAAGAATAATCAAATACTTGAAAAACACTATCAATGTAGGAATTTGGATTCAAGTTGATATCATATTCAGACTCTGACTATGCTGGATGCAAATAGATAGAAAAAGCACATCTGGAACTTGTCAAATGCTAGGCAACAGACTAGTTTCATGGTTCAGCAAAAAGCAAAACTCCATCTCCACATCAACAGCAGAAGCAGAATATATAGCAGCAGGCAGCTGTTGTGCACAAGTACTTTGGCTCAGACAACAGCTAAGGGACTATGGAGTGGAGGAGAAAACAATTCCAATCATGTGTGACAACACAAGTGCAATATCTATTACTGAATATACAGTATTGCATTCAAGAACAAAACACATTGATGTGAGACATCACTTCATCAGAGATCATGTTGAAAAAGGAGATGTCATTCTAAAATACATACCCACTGAAGATCAATTGGCTGACATCTTCACTAAACCCCTCAGTCATGAAAGGTTTAGCATGTTGAGAACTGAGTTAGGAATGATTGAAATCAACTAAAAACCAAAGAGCGGCTAACTGGAGTAATCGGCTAAGTAACTTGATCAGCTGTTTAAACCTTTGTCATTACAGGAGATGTAGCAGGTAAGGCACTGGTACTCAGCGAAGTTAACTTCACATATTTTTAGGCACAGTCAAATAAAGCAGCTCAGTGAAAGAATCGCTACACCGGCTAAGTGGCCAGCCAAGGCACTTCACCGAAATAAAGATTGGAATCATGGGTAAATTAAAGTGTGAACATAATCTACTTTTAGACACGTGGAGAACAAGGGAGTTATGGAAGATTATTCAGTGGATGCGTGGAGATCAATATACAATTATGGAGGTAATTATATTATTCTTTTCGAATTACAAACGCATCGATTCCCGGGATCAACCATTACTTACCTCAATCCACTCCCCCATTTCACTCGAATATCGTGATTTACATACGCAAAATCACACCATTATGTCATAAAATCCTTCCATATTCAAACCACGTTCACATTACCCAAATCATCCTATATAAACTACACTTAGAAATTTTCAGAAATCTTTACACTCTTTTGCAAAATTACAAGCCCTACTTTTGACTCTCTCTGAAAACTCAAAGTACTTTTCTCTAAAATTATCAATGGCTTCATCTTCCACAATCTCTCCCACTAAAAAATTCTACGAGAAATCCATCATCACTGGCTCGTTTTTCAAACCTGTACATTATCTCTCTTTTTGTGATAATGATGCAAAAGCGCAACGCCTGGTTGATTGTTGTTCAACCATGGGGCTAATGACCTTCTTAAATCCCCCAATCACTGGCATCTGTTATGAAAATCTGATAGCATTTTGGAAAAATGCCAAGTTTGTGCCTAGCTCAAAGAAAACTGAGGTTGATTGCATAAAAAGTTCAATCTTTGGGAAAGAGGTGGTCATTACGCCTGGTCTTCTCAATAGGTTCCTCCACCTACCGATTATAGGCACATCTAATGTCAAGTTTGTGAAGACTGACATCACAAAATTCTGGGCTGAGACAGCCAAAAATCCTAGGAAAAACAGCAAAACATACAATCTACCTAGATCAACGCTCAAACTTCCGTTTGCTGAATTTGCACCGGTCATCACCAAGAATATCAAAGGCTGAAAGGGGTCAATGGATAACCTAACTGAGGTGCGGATCAAACTAATGGCCATCATCTACGAACGCATCAAATTCGACTGGGCAACATTTGTATTCAATAGATTGAAGGATCAAATTCAAAAGGAGATTGACCTATCCATTACGGCACCAGGCAAGGGCTTGCAGAAGAAAGGTGACTTCTGGCAGAGGAAATCATATGGGTTCCCTCTTCAACACCTGTTTGACGTATTGAAAGTGAAACCCACAAATCTGCAGGTCCCACACAAGTCTAAGACAATGTTCACCTACATCAAAGCATCCATGAAACCCAAACCCATTGCTAGGAGCAAAAGAAAACAACCTAAAAGCAGCATATTAGGTGTGGGACGAAGAACCAGATCCCAGAAAGCACAAGAGAACATCACTATGACTGGCACCAGCAACTTGGATGAACCTGTAACAATCAGCGATGACACAGCAACAGAAGAAGAAAAGCAGCAAGAGGAAATCACCTACCTAGAGGAAGGTGAGGAAGGATATAGAATCACCTCATCTGAAGAAGAGTAGATAGTTGAGGAAGAAGTTGAGTCAGAAGATGAACACTCGGAAAGTGATCATCTTGATGCAAATCCAGAAAACATGGAGATTTCTGAAGATGAACTGACACTTCAAGAAGTGCTTTTCAAAAGCATTAGCAAAGTTGACGAACAGCTAAGTGAGCCAGCTGATAAAGCTCACTCAGCCGAACTCGTCAACTCCCCCACTATTGCACAAGGGGGAACACCAGCAGAAGAAGATGGCAAAGCAAGCACTCCTCCGCAACCTCTCAATGACACTAAGGTTGAAGAGGAACAAGAGGAAGGACAAGAAAAGGATGAAGAAGGAGAAAAACAGACAGAAGGTGAACAAGAAGAAAAGGAAGAGGATGAGGATGAGGAGAACAACGAGAAAGAGGAAGATGGAGATGAAGAGGAGGTCAATGTGGCACCAGAGGAAATTAATCTAGAGAGAATCTTCAACCTGGACATTCAACCTCTCATTGTGGACATGGAAAGGCAATATCACAGCAGGCAAAACCTGAAGTATGCCTTAAGGAGTGCAGCAACCTCCTGCAACCACAAGATTGAGGCCCTCATCAATCATATCAAGATCCAAGATGAGGTCATGGAAAGACAAGGAAACCTGTTGTGCAACTTACAGCAACTCATTCATCACCATGTCCAAACCAATCTTGAGTTTCATGCTGAAACTATTGACAACAATCTTAAGCCCTGGTGGACACTCGCAATTCTCACACTCATCAAATTCAGCATCTGGATGAGATAATGGAGCATTATGGCAAACAACTTGATCTTCTACTCAAAGTTGGTGAGGCAAACAACAAGATACTGGAAAGAAGGTATGGTCATCTCCCTGAGTCTGACGCAGCAACAACAAATCTTGAAGCACTCTTTGGTGCTGCCAAAAAGGGGGAAGGAAGCTCAAAAGCCTGAAAGCTCCAGTGAAAAGAAGGCAAGCCCAACAGAAAAGGGCATGAAGGGCAGCAAAGGCAAAGGCATCAGGTTTGAAGAAAAGTTGAAGAAGTAGACCTTATATTTGAACTATTTCTATTTGCTTGCCTTTTTCTTTGAACTTTGAATAAAGAGATGCAATATCTTATTGCCCTATGATGGATGAATAAAATTATTGATTTCTTTTCAGTCAATTATTATGAAAATTTTGGCTTACTTATGTTCAGGCTTATGAGGTTTTTGGCATCATCAAAAAGGGGGAAATTGTTAGGAACACTTTTATTATGTTTTGATGATGGCCATACTAGCTGTTATAACAAGCCTGAAATAAGTTAGAATTCTCTGTATAAGTCTTTACTTAGAGTCTGACATATTGTATAAGTTAAGTCAGACAAGTATTGTACTAGTTGTTAGGATGGCAAAGTAAAGCAGACATTCGGCGAAGTGAGGCCAGCCAAGCACCAGTAAAGAAGCAGTGAAGACTTAATGGTATGACTTATAACCAAGGCAGTCTGTGATGACCTTGGATAAGTCTAAGTATATTTCAAGTGATGAAATTCAATGTTCAAATATGGTGTACACTGATCTCATCCAAATCAATGATCAGTGAAGTACAAAGATTCTCATTAAAACTGAAGTAATGAAGGAAACAGTGAATCGGCAGAGTAAACTAGTTTTCGGCAAAGTAAAGGCAAAAACAGTGAAGGAAGATCTAAACGGCAAAGTCAGATAGATCACTCGACCGCTCAAAGAATGGCGAAGTAATCCTTATCAGAACAGAATTGAAATACAATGAAGATTCAAAGGATCATGCATTTAATGCACAATCAATAGAGGATCAATCAAGGACGGATTTTCTGCTATACATCTGAAGAAAAATCCGATCACTGAAATCAAGGAGAATATAATTAAGGGGAATCAAGAATAAAATCATGGATTATTCCCCTCATAAATATAGCCAACGGACGGAATTTCAAATATACTCAAGGCTATAAATAGAAGGCATTGACAGACAGATAAAAAGAATGAAAAAGAAAAGTAAAAAGAAGCAGAAACTCTGTCAATTTGAAAAGCCTTCTCTCTGAACGTACAAGGATTTATCTAGAGATCAACTCAGACATCAGAACTACAATTTCATATTTAGCACTGAGATTGATCAATCAAGTTTGTGAATCTCATTCACAATAAACTGAAGCAACTGAATCAGACGTCATCTGAGAAGAAGTTGTGCTTGTGATAGCTGCTGAAGGATTTGATCTCAAAGAGCAATGAAGGAGACTGAATCACTGAAGTTGTTGCAGTCAAGGAGTGATAGTCTTGTTGATTGTGAAGCTTGGGAAGCCAAGGACAATCATACTATTGTATCTGTAAAAACAATAGTGAATTCCTCCAATCATCACAGGAGAAGAGTGCATTAAGGGATTACACCACCCTGAACCACTATAAGTCTTGCGTCAATTTACTTTCTGCAATTTACTTTACTGCATTCATTTAAATTTCCACATTATAATCTATAACTGTGATTGTCCAAACTACTTTGAAACAACATAGTAAGAAGGGACTTATCCGCTGCCCAAAAGCTTTTAAATACAAGAAAAGTTTTTGAAACTCCACTATAGTCATTCAGCCCCCCCGCCCCCCTCTAACTATAGTTTAACCCTTCTCTGTACCAACATTGGAGTCAGCAGTCGAAGAACATGCATTTTGCATGGAAATCTGAGCTGAAGAATATTTAGAATTGGATTCACATACCTCATTTGGGTCTTCCGTGTGTGCCATTAAAGCTGTGTCATCTGATAGTCTTTCAGTACCAGCTTCATAATCTGACTCATCTCCATCAAGGAGTGCTCTTCTACAAACTCTTATTGGTGGAGTATTCTTGGTCAATTCTGGACATTCAGCTTTATAATGTCTAGGTTTCTTGCAGTTGAAACAGAGATACTCATCATCTTTTCTTTTCTCAGGAGTCCTCTTAATGAACTTCTGAGTGACTGGGTGTCAACTCTTCATTCTTCAAATTCTGTTCATCATTAGAGCCATCTGTTCTTCCATCTCATCCAATTCATGAAGATTGTTTGATGAGTTTTCTTGATTGTCATTTGATGCTGCTGCAAGTGTTGTGGTCTTTGGTTCTTCCGGAGCTTTGATTATTGCAGCTGTACTTGTAAATCTTCACTGAATTCATAAGCTTTCAAATCTGAGAAGATTTTGAATGAATCCTCTATGTCAAGTCTTCTACATTCTTCCATAGTAGTGACCTTCATTTTCCAGCACATTGGTAATGCCTTCAAGATTCTTGTATTGATAACTTTCTTAGAGTATTCACTCTTGAGTAGATCTAATTCATCCATGATAGCACTAAATCTTGTCTCCATTTGGTCAATGGTCTCTCCTGATTTCGTCTTGAAATTCTCAAACTTTTGTTTTGCTACAGAAATTTTGTTTTCCTTGATTGAATCCGTTCCTTCACAAACAAGTTGTAGTTTGTCCCACATTTCCTTAGCAGTTGTGCATTCTTTCACCTTTAAGTACATGTTGCTGTCAAGAGTTCTGTGGATAAAATCCATAGCAACATTGTAGAGATTGTTTCTCTTGCGATCATCACTAGTCCATTCGGATTTGGGCTTTGCAACTCGAACTTGCTCTCCACCAACAGTTTGCATGTGAGTGATCTGAATTGGTCCATCAGTGAGTACATCCATCATTTCATCATGAGTAGCTGCTAGAAAAGCCTGCATTCGACATTTATATTCATCAAATATGTCCATGTTGCACATAAGCATCTGTCTCGCATATTGATTGTTATCCATTGTGAGTGAGTGAAGACTGATAGTAAATTAACTGGAACTGGGCTTTCGAGTGAGAACAACTAGAGAAGATATAGAGAAAATGATATCTTGTCAAAGAAACACTACTCCGATACCAATTGTTGGTCCCTTGGAAAGGCTAACACAAGTTTAGAGGGGGGGGTGAATAAACTTGTCACCAAAAACTATCTTAAACTGGATTTAAAACAATTTAAGGTTCAGTTAAAACTTGTGTGGACATAAGCTGACTGAGCCGAGATTAAGTCAAACTGATTTAAGCAAAAACTGAGTCAACCAGCAGCGGATATAATTCTAGCCTTTTTCTTGATCTTGTTATTCTTTTATGAAAGCTGAGTGTGGTAAACTGAATTCTGATGAATGTCAGTTTGTGAACTGTGAAGTGTATAACAATCAATTATCAAAATGTTGCAAGTAAATACTGAGTAAATAAATAAATGCGTAAAGTAAATAAGACGAATATTATAGAGGTTCCAGGTGGTGTAATCCTGTACGTCCTCTCTTCCCCTGTGGTGCGGAGGAAAATTCCACTAGAACTTCTTGAGGTGAATTGTTACAAAAAGTCCTAAACAATAGTCCTTGGCTAATCCATAGCTTCACTATCTAAACAGTTGTAGAACAGGTAGAATTATTGTTTTTCCATTGCTTGAACACTGGTCCTTAGAGGGTTGAATTGCCTCTTCACCAGCTACTACCACAAACACAGTCTGCCCGACTGCTTGTACCAACTGTCCTTGACAAAACTTTCCCGGTTTGCTTCACAGTCTAAACCTTTGATATAGAATCAAAGTTGGGTTGAGAATCAATGAATTGATTCTTGTTTGTGGTTCTTCAAAATGGCTGATTCTTGATAAATTCTTTGTAGCTTGAACACTTGAAGAAATTCTAGATGTGATCTTCTTATAGCGTAGAGATGATAGCAATTCTAATGACTAACGCACTTGATAATTCTGATTGTTCTTAATTCATGTTCTTCTCTCTTTTTATCCTTGGTGCAAAGTCCTCTATTTATAGTGTGAGGTCCAACGTTCATTTGGCTTGAATTTGAATTGTATCAATGTCTATTTTGTAACGGATATATTTTCTGACCATTCTGCTGTGTCAGTATTTCATCCAATAGAATTGCTTACTTTATAACGTTCGGCTGTACTATCAGCTTGTTGGATGACTGACATATAAAACTGAGTTTCTTTATCAGTTTTATACTGAGATTATCACTTGTCAGTTTCTTGATTGACTTGGAGCATTAACTGAGATTTTACTCTTTTTCAAATATCAGTAATCCAGTTTTTCATCTGATTATAATTGACTTAATTAGAGTACACCGTGACTCATTATCTTCTAAGAATTTATTGTCCTTACGATTCTTAGATCTTCATACAAGATGCATAAAGCCAGTTCAGGTCACCAGAATCTTGCCTGAAGTCTAACTTTACAGTCTCGACATAGTCTTCATAACTGAGTTTGAACCCCTCAGTTCTTCAATCTTCTATATTTGAGTTTGTGACCCTCAGTTCTTCATACTTCTATAACTGAGTCTATGACCCTCAGTTCTTCATACTTCTAGATAAGCCAACTGAGTCTGTGTCCCTCAGCGAACTTATCTTCTTCAGTTTCATGTAGGTGTATTCTGAGTCAGTTAGTTTATCTTGATGATTTCCAGTTCTCTAAATGACTTCCAGTTTTCAGTTTTATGACACACTAACTATTACAGTGCTTGTCTGATGTAACCTATACAAATATCAGACTCTAGCAAAAACCTAAACATTCAGTTCTAGACATCTTTTAGCTTTTCACTATAACTGCTAGCTTCAGCACTTTATCAATGAGGTTAAGATAATACTTTGAATAAGTATGATGAATTATCATCAAAACATAAATTTTATTTCCAACAACTAGTATGGTGGTCAAGGTCGTATCCCATGAGGATTGTGAGGTCAAACACCAATTAGTTATTATTATCTTGATCTGAATTGCAAGTTTGTTTAGTAAACTAATATTTAACTACAAAAGGTTGTTCAAATGATAAAAGAAACTAACCAAGATGATTTATAGTTCAAGTTATCTCCCCTAGATTATTTGAAAATGATCAACCTACCTCATTCCATTGGTGTTCTATCGTGTTGAACGGTGCATTCCTAAACGAGTGATTTCCCCTCGTATGAGGGAATGAAATCACACTTGTCTCCTCCTTGGTTTAAGCACGCTAAACCTAATGAATTGACAAGATAAAAACTTGAATGCAAAACTCCCCGGATAAGGAACCGAATTCCACTAGGGTCGATTCTACCTTCCGTTCTTCTTACCATTTTCTCACAACTAACGTCTCCATACGTTTTCTACTAGTTGTGTAGGTGCATATGTAAGTTAATTACTCATACATACACAATATAAATCAATGCAAGTAAGAAGATTTTCAACACAACAGGATCTAGAAACATAAACAATCAATTCCAAACAATAAAAGGGATTATCTATCATTACTATATCATCTTAGCTAGTATAAAGATCTAGCCAATCATAATTACAACTACTAACAAGTTAAAGCTAGTATTCATAATGATAGGAACAATTAGATCAAAGTAAAGATTGAGAATGTACCAAAATCGGGTGAAGAACTCGAAAATGGAGGTTTCATCTAACCTTCAAAGTATCAATGAAGATAGACACAAAAATGGTTGTTTCCTACATCCACTAGGAGCTTCAAACATCAAAATGATAATCCTACCAAGTGTTACAATGTATTTAAGTGTTAAAGGGTGGGATTTTTGGCTAGGGGAGCCTTGTAGGTGGAGGTGCCTTCAAGCTGCTGAGGAAGAGTCTTTTTTTCTCTCTGATGATCTCTCCCTTTTTTCATCCGAAAAGAGCTAATAAAAACACATTAGTCTACTCTGTCATAGTGGTTGAGAAATGACTCCACAATTAATGCGCCGGCAATTGTAAGAACTGATGTCTCGGTGTGCTCCCAGGGTGACTCAGTGTGCGCCGAGACATCACTTTTATTGTTAATCGAATTAAATAGGCCCATATTGTCCCAAACATCCTTGATTTCTCCACGGGTGTTATGAGGCTCGATCCAATTTTTGATATTTGCACTCCACACTCCCGTAATTACTGCAAAACACCAACACAACATACAACGAGTAATTCTGATAATAAAATATACCTATTAAGCTCTTAAAAGATGATAAAATGCTCGGATCTTGGTTGTGTCTACGCAAAATAAAAGTGATTCGATCTCTAACAAAATCCACTATAATTGACGCAAAATATCACTATATACTAAAGAAATGGGATAAAGCATCGTGGAATTTTATCATTTGGTTGACATACATCATATATCCCAAAATAAATATATTTTGAAATACATCAACACAAAATACTCAACAATAACCTCTGGTTCCTCTTCCATGTTAGGATCAAGCGCTTACCATTCTATTAAAACCAATTGGTGGTAGTAAATGTGCTACAATATTTTCTTATACATTTCAACATGCCCCCTCAAGTATGGGCCCATATTAAGGCTATGCCAACTAGGCACACAACAAGCCTGAGCCAACTAAGCTCACAAAGGCCAACTAGGCCATCCAAACACTTGCACATTATTAGTAGTGGAAATTAATGTTTGTAGCGGGGTTTGAACCCAAGACCTTCTGTTGTGATACCTCAAGCGCTAACCATTCTACTAAAAACCAATTGGTGATAGTAAAGGTGCAACTATATTTACTTATACACTTTAACACGCCACCTCAAGTGCGGGCCTATATCAAGGCTATGAAAACTAGGTATACAACAAGACTGAGCCAATTAGGCTCACAAAGACCAACTAGGCCCGCCCAACACTTGCACATCATAAATAGGGGAAAATAGTTTTTGCAGCGGGGTTTGAACCCAAGACCTTCCACTCTGATACCATGTTAGAATCAAACGCATACTGTTCTTTTAAAACCAATTGGTGGTAGTAAAGGTGTTCTATATTTACTTATACACTTTAACACGCCCCCTCAAGTGTGGGCCTATATCAAGGCTATGACAACTAGCCGCACAACAAGCCTGAGCCAACTAGGCTCACAAAGACCAACTAGGCCAACAAAAATGAGGCCCAACACTTGCACAATATAAATAGGGGGGAAATAGTGTTGGCAGCGTGGTTTGAACCCAAGACCTTCCGCTCCGATACCATGTTGAACTACCATCTCTCCCAAAAGCTTAAGTTGATGGGGATACAAATAATTAACATTTTATTCACATTAACATAGTATCGGGGAAGAAGGTCTTGGGTTCAAATCCCACTGCAAACATTAATTTACCCCATTTATAATGTGCAAGTGTTGGGCTGGCCTAGTTGGCCTTTGTGAGCCTAGTTGGCTCAGGCTTGTTGTGTGCCTAGTTGGCATAACATTCCCTCATTTATCTTGTGCAAGTGTTAGGCTGGCCTAGTTGGCCTTTGTGACCCTAGTAGGCTCAGGCTTGTTGTGTGCCTAGTTGGAATAGCCTTGATAGAGGCTCACACTTGAGGGGGCGTGTTAAAGTATCATTTTTATTATGTAGGTGTTGGGCTGGCCTAGTTGGCCTTTGTGAGCCTAGTTGGCACAGACTTGTTGTGTGCCTAGTTGGCATAGCCTTGATATAGGCCCACACTTGAGGGGGCATGTTAAAGTAGTAAATATAGTAGCATATTTACTACCACTAATTGGTTTTAGTAGAATGCTAAGTGCATGATCTTAACATTGTATCGGAGCTTAAGGTTATAAGATCAAACCCTCGTGTGAACATTATTTAAAAAAATTGTGCAAGTGTTGGGACAGATTGCCCACATTTGAGGGGGTGTTTGGAGATATTGCCCACACTCTTAAATAAAAATTGTGCAAGTGTTGGGTTGACCTAGTTGGTAATATTCCCCCCATTGGTTGTAGTAAAGGCGCTTACCAATTGGTTGTAGTAAAGGCTCAATTATATTTCTTTATACATATAAGAGTGTGGGAATCTCTCCCAACACCCCCCCTTCAAGTGTGGGCAATCTGTCCCAACACCCCTCTTCAAGTGTGGGAAATCTGTCTCAACATTTACACAATTTTTTTTTTAAAATAGTGTGATCTCATGACCTCTTGCTCTGATACCATGTTAGGATCTAGCGCGAACCATTCTACTAAAACAAATTGGTGGTAGTAAATGTGCTACTATATTTCCTTATACATTCAAGAGTGTGGACAATATTTTCTAGGATTATAGCCAATTGGTTTGAGTAGAATGTAAGCACATGATCTTAACACTCTGGGCAGAGGTGCACACCACTGACCTAAAATGACAAATTTGTAATTATTTGTAGGGCAACTTTTTTTGGGAAGTATGAAAGCTTTTCTCCCTCATTTTTACACATTTATCTTCTTCCCCAACTACTCTTAGACTCCTTTTTTCTCTTTTCCTAAGTTTAGTTTGATATTAGATTAGTTTAATTTAGTTTGGTGAAGAATATTTTTAACCTGGATCATTCCGAAGATTTTCTTGACACGGGGTCGAACAGATTTTGTTCAAAGATTCGATTTCTTTGTGTTATTTAAGTTTTTTGTGATTTTCACACGATTATGAGTAACTAATTTCTTTATAGCCGAGTTATGTGAAGATTAGTGAAATCGAACCTTAGTTGATTTATGGAAGTGTTTGTTGTTTAAATTACAAGATTCTTGAATGTTTATGTCCTAGAAATTATTCTTTATGCCTTCGTTGACGTCATGAATCAATGATTTATTAAACACATTATCTTTCATATGTATATTGTGAGATAATGTGGGAAAAACTGAAAATGGGTTATAGGATCGCCATGTAAAACTAGTCGAGTTGTTCGGGTTTTGTTTCTTGAGTGAGGTTTTCAACACAAGCTGAGCATCACAAAGAGGTTATGTGATGACGGTTAAAATAGTCTATCCTACGGCATCAATATTCTATCCATTATGAGCTAAAAATAGTTGTTTCGACCTATTAATATGAACCATTTACATTGAATATCATATGTCGGGTTCGTGAGTCGAGAAATATGCACTTAGCGTTTATTTTCCCTATTTCGATATTATTTCATGCGTTATTTGATGATTTTCAGTATTTGGAATATTGGGCTGAGCATGATGGACGAATCTGGAGTGGACTGAACGAAAAGAATGGGCCTAGGGTATTCTAGAAGCATCCAAGCTAAGTCTGTTGATGAAAAAAGACAAAATTACCCTCGGTAACCCGAGGATGGCCGCCGACTTACAGAGGTCCCAGAAGCTTCCGAAACGTGTTTTCTTGGATGAGGGGTCGAACTAGTAGTTCCTAAGCCGGTTTAGATAACTATAAATAAGAGGCTTCACCTCAGAACACAAGTGTACGATTTATGAGACAAATATTATGCAATAAAAGTTCTTTGCTATTTATTTTATGAGTTCTGGTCACAGAGACGACGGAGTCACCGCCTAGGGAGAGATCCGAAGGAGCTCTACACTCGACTTTGAGGGTATGATTTTCTATCTTTTCCAAGATGTAGATCTATCGTTGTTCTATTCGACTAGTATGTTTTAATTGCCTATTTAGTTTAATTATGTAGTAGTTAGTTTATTTTACCCCATGTGTTATAGATCTGATTTGTTGGTGAAGAAATCATGAAATAGTAGTTGCGTTCTTCAGATCTGCGACGGTCTATATCACTAGATCTGAATACCTAGTAAATTACTAATTCATGATAATCGGCGCCAGCTACGTTGATCGATAGATTTAGTTTACATGTTACTAGCTTGATCAACTATTTGCATGTTATCATAAATTAACATGAAGGACTGTTAGTGAAGTGTTAATTAGTACATTATCTTGATGGACCCTAGGAACATGTTGGTCAATGTCGACTGCTGTCTAGGCGGGTTTGCGGTATGGGTTATCGGTCAATATCGGCATCTCTAGTTCTTTATGCGTATGGGCTATTACGGACCAATTAAGGAGGGTAGCTTGCGTATAGATTGTCTACTGTCATTGTTGGAGTAGATAGGGTTAGGAGTTGTACCCGTAGCTGAACAATGAATAAATTCACAAATGGGGAGGACTATTGCATGTGTGGGGGGAATAACTAATTACTCATAATGAACTAATACCTTAGAAACTCTAGTTGCTTCGTTGAACTTGCATAATCTTGCTAGTTGATTGTTACCAATTTTACAACTGTCTATATTATAGTTCGTCGTAGACCGTTATCGTGACAAGCTCAATCTTGATAATTAGACGTTCTTACGAGTCTCTGTGGGATCGACCTTGACTCGCCAGTACTCTGCTACGATAGACCTAGTCCTATTGCTAGTAAGTGCTTTGCACGCGATCAAGATTTTTTTGCGCCGTTGACGGGGACTCGTGTCAAGAATACTTTTTATTTAAGATTGAGTTTGTTGTATATATTTGAGTCTGTTTAATTTAGTCTTTTTCATAGTATGTATATACTAGAGTCGTACGGAGTCAGTTCTGTGAATTCTGGAAGAAAATTGCCACCGGTTTATAGAGGGTCCACCCCGATAAACTGATGACGGTCAAAATATACCCGTAAAAGTCATCAACATTATCCTTAAATCGGGATTAATAATATATATTTTATAATAAATCGCATGTGTATTTCGATTATTTAATGTTATGTGATTAATAAAATATAATTTGGTATTTATCCATTTTTATTATTTAAATATGATTTATTTTGGGATAAATATTTATTTTGTAGATTGAGATAATTTTTCGAGGATAATTACAAGTGGATAAATTAAATTACAAGATAATTCCAAGAAAATCCGGATGCATTAAAGATAAAGATCGGATAAGCACGAGAAGAGGAGTAAGGCATGACAAGAGCCGGCGAGCCAATCAGAAGAGTGGCGCCGATGGAGGATGCGCATGAAGGGGGGGCGCATTTTTGCTTTTGAGATCGGCCGGGAGTTATCTCTTATTATTTTGATATTTTGAAGTATATCTTTTAATTAGCTTGAACCCCTATAAATAGAGTTGTACCAATTTCATTTGAAACACACTATATACACTCTAGAAACACAATATTACAATACTTGGAGTTTATAGTTCTTTTTATTTTATTATGTTTCTTCATTACGGAGGTGATGGATTCATCGATTAGAGATTGCATTGAAGGATTGGAGGACCCTACGTCTACGAGGGTAATGTCTGTCCAAATATGTCGTTTTTATTCGTAGATCAATTTTATTTCGTTATGGAGTAGTAGTTTGTGTATTGATTTCATGATGTAGTTAAATAACAAACCCATATTCATGTAGATCTAAGCCGTACGAAGGCGTTTTAAGAGGAAATTCTAGCGTCACCGGTCTAGATCTACCACGGTCTATATGGTTAGATCTAGCCATCAAGATTCTAGTAATTTTCTGTGAACGTCTTCGGCTACGTCGTGCTTTCTGTTTTTCATTAAACATGTAATAGATCTGGCAAATTTGTTACATCGTTCTCGTAAATTAATATGATATATTGTGAAAATTGTCATGTTACTAGGACATTAGTTAGCCGATCGTTTAGGAGGTGTGCCAACCCATCCACGGTGGTTGCCTAGACGAGGTGACGCTTTTAGATCGGCATCCCTAGTTTGGTATAGCATGCTTGTTATATGATGTTCTATCCTGTCCAAGGAAGGATTCATAATTAAGCATAGGGATCTTCTATCCGTTCACGAATTAGATCCAGTTTAGGGGATGACTCCCGTAGCCAGAATATAATCAACCTTAATGTCTTTTCTGTCTCGGCTTAGATATGCATATATGGGGGAGTAATTACTACTAGCGTAATCAATACCGTTTGTTAGAGTCTAATAAAACCATAAAAATAAGTGTTTTAGTGTCTACTGTCGTATTGTTAGTCTTTGTGTTTTCTATCGTGTCAACCTTTATTTTTACGTTACTGTTGGTCGGAGACCGCCTTCAATCTATTTTTAGTTTAATAACGTGGTACTTATTTAAGCCGAGTCTCTGTGGGATCGACCTAGACTCTATCTAGCTATACTACGATTGAACCTAGTTCTCTTGCTAGTTGGTTATTTAGGTATCGCGTTATTTTTATAACTTGACCGTCATCAAGTTATTGGCGACGTTGCCGGGGACTCATGTCATTAAATTAAGTATAGCTTATTTTATTAAAAGTAGATTCGTAAATAATGTAAATAGTGTCGGTTTAATTAGTTTTTATAACATAGAATTAACCTGTAAGAATCGTAAAACAAATCTGGGTAGATTCCAAAAATCAAGCAGGCTCGCTGGCAGCGAGAAGGCAGTTCGCTGGGAGCCAGCCAGTTTTTCTGGGCAGTTTCTATTCTGTTTTGTTTTACACAGTTTCTGCTTTGTGTTTTTGTATTTTTCGTATTTTTAGAGTGTTTTAATTTAGTTTTTATTTATTGAGTCTAGTTAAAGGATTAACCATTAAAGCTTCTAATTGTTTATTGTTTTTGTTATTTTTATTTTTGTCTATTTTATAGTCTCGCCAAAGGCGGTAGCCTTGGCGTATTTTAATTGTTTATTGTTGTTTTTGTCTTGAAAATAAAAAAATAAATAGAATAAAAAAATAATAAGAACGAGCTGCCCGGATTTCTGAGGATCCAATCGACGAGCAAGGCGAGGAAAAAATCTGAAGGAACACAACATTCCGACTCAGACATTGAAGGATTACTGAATGAAGCCAAGCAGGTAAATGGAAATAATTTTAATAATGCATATTTTGTTAACCAAGCTGTGGCTGCATGGGAAAGGCGTACTTTGCAAAGCTATGCAACGCCTACCATTGAACAATTCATTCCTGCTATCGTAGTGCCTGAAAATGCTACTGATGTTTATCACCTGAAACCTAATGTCATTCAAATGGTGGCAAACTATTCCACTTTTCATGGTAACCTGAATGAAGATCCTGGCATTCACGTGATGAATTTCTTAGAGATCGTTAGTACCGTGAAGCCAGAAATGGTTCCTGAGGATAACATTAAGCTAAAACTTTTCCCTTTCAC
The DNA here is from genome assembly GCA_024500145.1 of Gentiana dahurica var. dahurica. NCBI lineage: Eukaryota > Viridiplantae > Streptophyta > Magnoliopsida > Gentianales > Gentianaceae > Gentiana > Gentiana dahurica. The sequence goes on from CM044908.1 coordinate 43,338,197, forward strand.
TTTGAAAGATAAAGTTAAGCAATGGCTTTTCTCTTTAGAGGGTAGATCAATCACGACCTGGCAGGAACTGCTGCAGAAGTTCATGAATAAGTACTTTCCTTTAGGAAAGACCTTTAAATTACGCCAACATATCTTGGGGTTCAAGCATCAACTTGGGGAGAATTTTGATCAAGCTTGGGATCGTTTTAAGGAGTCCATGAGGAAGTGCCCTCATCATGATATCCCTCTATGGATTTTAATGCAAACCTTTTACCATGGATTGAGAGATACGGAGAAGATAAGAGTAGATGCCTCCAGCAATGGAGCGTTTGTTCTTTTATCTCCTGAGGAGGCACGAGGAAAGATGGAGCAAATAGAAATGAATAGCCAATGGGGAGGTGGTGAAATAGCAACTGTGAAGATGGCCGATAATTTATTTGATGAGGATGTATCGCATAAGATCTTAAATACTCTTTTTCTCATAAATGATAAGGTGGATGGTATGCATGAGAGGATTGTACGAGTGGACACTGGAAAAGGGACGGAAACGATTAATCAACTAGAGAATGCGGGTACTAAAGAAGCCAATTACAATAGGAGACAGGGTAATCACTATCATGACCAACCTGGATTCCGATGGAGTGATCCAAATGAATGGGTAAAACCACACAACACTTATGTACCTCAGCAAGCTCAAACTTATGGTTGGGAAGTTGCACTTGAAAAGATGAGTAACACAATGTCCGACACTGTGACTCTATTAGCAGAATCCATTGCTGACTTGGCTACGAACTTTCACCAATACTGTCAAAATAATGATGCCAAAGTCACCAACCAATAAGCCTTAGTCCATAATATCTCTCATCAAATAGGACAATTAGCTGAACAACCGTCAACTAGACCTCCTGGGGGATTTCCAAGCAACACTGATAGGAACCCTAGGGATGTGAATGCAATAATGACTAGAATTGAGAAGGAGCTTACTCCACCAATCCCAAAGAACAAGGAAAACGTAGAGGATGTTAGGGATAAGGAGAAAGAGCCTGAGGAGGCATTCACACCCTGCTTAGAAAAGCCCCCCGATGAGCAATTATCCTCCATCTCTACCATTTTAGGGAATAGTGATTGTGCCGAAATATCTTCGCGAAGTGAGGTTGTTAAGGCTGAGAAGCAACAACCATGGTTTAAAGATTATGTGAATTATTTATCCGGGAGATATTTGCCACCGGACTTGAACCAGCAGCAAAAGAAGAAGTTCATTGCGGACCTTAAACACTATTACTGGGATGAACCCTACCTTTTTAAGCTTTGCTCAGATAACATCTTTATAAAATGTGTTCTTGAGAGTGAATTCCTCGATATACTTAAACATTTCCATACTTATGAAGCGGGAGGACACTATGGAGGGGACAAGACTGCTGCTAAAGTTCTCCAATGTGGTTTTTACTGGCCCAATCTTTACAAAACTACGCACGAATATGCTAGATCCTGTCATTCACGCCAGATGACGGGCAATATCTCGAGGAGACATGAAATGCCACTGAGGAATATCTTAGAACCAGAACGCTTTGATGTATGGGGAATTGATTTTGTGGGACCTTTCACTTCGTCTGTTTCAAAGCGCTATATTTTGGTGGCAGTCGACTAAGTTAGCTACCGCTTATCAACCTCAAACAAGTTGTCAAGTTGAGGTCACGAACCAATAAATTAAGCGCATTCTAGAGAAAACTGTGAACCCAACAAGGAAAGATTGGTCGTTGAAGTTAGATGACGCTTTATGGGCTTATCGGACTGCATATAAGACTTCCATAGGTATGTCCCCGTACCAGATTGTTTTTGAGAAAGCGTGTCATCTGCCGGTTGAACTTGAGCACCGTGCCTTATGGGCTACTCGTATGTTGAATTTAGATGAAAGTTTAGCCAGAGAAAAGAGATTGCTGGAATTAACTCGCCTAGAAGAGTTTAGCATTGAAGCTTACGAGAATGCTCGGATCTATAAAGAGCGCACTAAGAGATTTCATGATAAAAAGATCCTTGACCGCACCTTTAAGGTGGGTGATATGGTTCTTGTTTACAATTCGCGCTTGAAACTTTTCTCAGGCAAGTTAAAATCAAGATGGTTTGGTCCTTATAAATTGAGTAAAGTATTTCCTTCCGGAGCTGTAGAGGTAAGTCACTTGGATGATCGAAAGACTTTTGTGGTGAATGGCCACTGATTAAAGCATTACCTCGGGAATCAATTTGATAGGGAGGAAGAAGTACTTACTTTAGGAAATCCTAGTTACAACTAGACCATCATGTGAGTACAGTCGAGCTAACGACTATAACCATAGAACTATTTCTTAAAAACTATCTTTTGTTTTTGTTTTGTTTCAATAAAGTAGCATGAGACCGTTAAGGTTTTTTTCATCTCGCCATCTTCCGAGTCTCAGTTCGGAATAAACGAGGTTTTTTCCTTGATAGCCGCCATGTGAGTTTTGTAGTTTTAACTCTTTGGTTTTCCTTGTCATTGGTTGTGTGAAATAAAGTGGCTTAATTTGTTTTTGGATATTCTATATCTAATTACTGCCACATTATTTTATAACTTCCATTGACATGTTATTAACGGTCTCGTGGAGTTTCTGTCTGGTTTACTTAAACAGGTTTTTGTTTGCTTCTCCACGACGTGCTTGGATAGCTCATATATTCTGCATCCTACTTAACAGCCGTTTCCAGAGCTAAGTCTTTTTCTCCTTTTTCTTTTTCATTGGGGACAATTCCAAGTTTAAGTGGGGGGTAGGAGACTTAGCTATGATGTGTTATAATTGAAAATTGAATGAAATGGTGAAAATGAAAAAAAATGAACAAATGCCAAATTAATTATCTCGTACCCTTAGAATTGGGAGTTCTTATACATAGAATTAATAGGGAAGGAACCATGTTGCGTGATTACGTGATCATATTATACTTGTAAACTTAAGGATATTCATGCCAACTGTTGCAAGTAGTTATTTATTATTTGATTACACAAATTTGAATCAACGAATACCACACAAATTATAATAACCTAGAAGAATTATGTGTACATTGCGTAGATGATTGTTTATGCAGACTTAGAGTCGATATTTATCTGCTGATGTATTCTTATCTTCTACCCATCAAAGCGGAGTAATAAGCTTGAGAATTATCTGTGTTTTGACAATGAGTTAAACACTGGGCTTGTAATAACATTACGAAAGTAGCCCCGCGCTTGTGGTAATATTCAATGCTTCCACTAATCCGTGAGAGAAGGATTCTTGCAATGCATACTTTACCTTTTAAAGCAAGTTTCTTTCTTGAGAAGTGGTAAAGTTTGAAACTATGAAAATGTAAAAATTTCAAATTTTTAAGAGGCTTTGAGTATTTTCTCGGTCTCCAAGTCCAAAAACCTTATGGATGACGCTCTTGCTTATTGCACCATGCCTTTAACCATTACGAGGCTTAAGGAGTGGGAATGCTGATGTTGGTAGGTTAAGACTGCGAAGTTAGCATAAACTTTAATCTTGCCATGAATATATAAAACCAAATGCACATGCACACATCACTTCGATTCATAACGAGTAGTGAATAATGGATACCTTATGAGCATGAATGGTATGAGTTGACTCGAGTTTCTTGTGTAAGTATGATGTGACCATGGAAAATGTTGTATTGGGCAATGACTTATTGATGCTTTGTTCGGGACGATCAAAGTCTAAGTGGGGGGTAGTTGATGACGGTCAAAATATACCCGTAAAAGTCATCAACATTATCCTTAAATCGGGATTAATAATATATATTTTGTAATAAATCGCATGTGTATATCGATTATTTAATGTTATGTGATTAATAAAACATAATTTTCTATTTATCCATTTTTATTATTTAAATATGATTTATTTTGGGATAAATATTTATTTTGTAGATTGAGATAATTTTTGGAGGATAATTACAAGTGGATAAATTAAATTACAAGATAATTCCAAGAAAATCCGGATGCATTAAAGATAAAGATCGGATAAGCACGAGAAGAGGAGTAAGACGTGACAAGAGCCGGCGAGCCAATCAGAAGAGTGGCGCCGATGGAGGATGCGCATGAAGGCGGGGCGCATTTTTGCATTTAAGATCGGCCGGGAGTTATCTCTTATTATTTTGATATTTAGAAGTATATCTTTTAATTAGCTTGAACCCCTGTAAATAGAGTTGTACCAATTTCATTTGAAACACACTATATACACTCTAGAAACACAATATTACAATACTTGGAGTTTATAGTTCTTTTTATTTTATTATGTTTCTTCATTACGGAGGTGATGGATTCATCGATTAGAGATTGCATTGAAGGATCGGAGGACCCTCCGTCTACGAGGGTAATGTCTGTCCAAATATGTCGTTTTATTCGTAGATCTATTTTATTTCGTTATGGAGTAGCGTTTGTGTATTGATTTCGTGATGTAGTTAATTAACAAACCCATATTCATGTAGATCTAAGCCGTACGAAGGCGTTTTACGAGCAAATTCTAGCGTCACCGGTCTAGATCTACCACGGTCTATATGGTTAGATCTAGCCATCAAGATTCTAGTAATTTCTGTGAACGACTTCGGCTACGTCGTGCTTTTTGTTTTTCATTAAACATGTAATAGATCTGGCCAATTTGTTACATCGTTCTCGTAAATTAATATGATATATTGTGAAAATTGTTATGTTACTAGGACATTAGCTAGCCGATCGTTTAGGAGGTGTGCCAACCCGTCCACGGTGGTTGCCTAGACGAGGTGACGCTTTTAGATCGGCATCCCTAGTTTGGAATAGCATGCTTTTTATATGATGTTCTATCATGTCCAAGGAAGGATTCGTAATTAAGCGTAGGGATCTTCTATCCGTTCATGAATTAGATCCAGTTTAGGGGATGACTCCCGTAGCCAGAATATAATCAACCTTAATGTCTTTTCTGTCTCGGCTTAGATATGCATATATGGGGGAGTAATTACTACTAGCGTAATCAATACCGTTTGTTAGAGTCTTATAAAACCATAAAAATAAGTGTTTTAGTGTCTATTGTCGTATTGTTAGTCTTTGTGTTTTCTATCGTGTCAACCTTTATTTTTACGTTACTGTTGGTCGGAGACCGCCTTCAATCTATTTTAGTTTAATAACGTGGTACTTATTTAAGCCGAGTCTCTGTGGGATCGACCTAGACTCTATCTAGCTACACTACGATTGAACCTAGTTCTCTTGCTAGTTGGTTATTTAGGTATCGAGTTATATTTATAACTTGACCGTCATCATAAACTGAGGGTCCCGATTTTCCAGAATCGTTTTTGTTAGTTCAATGTCGAGTCAGTAGTCAGAGTCTGTATTTTTTAGTGTGCCAGGGGTGTGTAACAGCCGCCGAGGCAAGTCACTAACTTTTTATTTTCTTTTTGTGTCTTGTAGTACGTTACACGAAGTTCAGTAGCCAAACTCGAGAGATTCATACCTGAGATTGAAAAGTTTTCTAGACAAAAGAGAAAGGGAACTCGAGAGAGATCTGTTAGGCTGGTGGACGACGTGGTTTCGAATGAAGGAGATCACAGCGAGAGGGAAGAAGAGATTCCACCTTTGGAAGATACAGAAAACAACATGGCACAGAATGGACAGAACGGACAGAATGGAGCAGGAGTTGTGGTGCAAGAAGATAGGAGAACTCTACAGAGTTATGCAATGCCTACGATTGACCAATTCGTGCCAGCAATTTTTCAGCCTGAGGATGCAACTGAGGTATTTCACCCGAAACCAAACGTGATACAAACTGTGACTAACTACACTACTTTTCACGGAGTAATGAACGAAGATCCTAGTGTACACGTCACCAACTTTCTGAAGATAGTCAACAAAGTTAAGCCAGCAGGAGTACCATGAGACAACATCAAGTTGAAATTGTTTCCATTCTCTCTGAAAGACAAAGCGAAAATATGGTTATTGTCTCTAGCACCAGGATCGATCCAAACTTGGACCGACCTGCTGCAGAAGTTTATGAATAAGTACTGCCCACCTGGGAAGTCACTACAGATGAGACAAGACATTATGAATTTCAAGCAGAGACCCACTGAAACCTTTGAAGAAGCATGGGAATGATTTAAGGAAGCACAGAGGAGATGCCCTCATCATGATATCACTTTGCCCGTACGAATGCATAGTTTTTATCATGGATTACGGCCAAGTGAGAAAATGAGAGTTGATGCATCAAGCAACGAATGTTTTGCATTTCTATCACCTGAAGAAGCTGAAGAGAAATTGGGGCAAATCGTGCTTACGAGTCAATGGGGAACACACCAAGTTGAAACGGCCAAAGTAGCTGAAGGCGTATTTAGAGAAGATACTTCTCAAAATATCTAATACCAGCTAATGGCAATGAACGAGAAGATAGATGGCATGAAAGATCGCATAACCAAGGTTGAGAAAGTTCAAGAGATTTAAGCAACCAACACTGAGGACATGAACTATATATGGAGGCAAGGAAATCCTTATGGGGGCGGGTATCGCCAAGGTTCACATGACCACCCTTGTTTTAGATTGAGTGACCCTAGTGGGGGTTTTCGACAAAGTGATTCAAATGGTGGACAAAGACCGAGACAAACTGGTGGATTCATGCCTCAATTCAATAAGTCCGGTGGTTTGGAAACAGCCATGGATAAAATGAGCTCAACTCTGACCGAAACGGTCAATCAACTTACAAAATCCATGACTGAGCTGAATATAAACTTCACCACTTATTGTCAGACGAATGATACAAGACTGACCAATCAAGAAGCCTTAGTGCAGAATCTGTCACACCAAGTGGGGCAGATTGCAGAACAAGTGTCAGCCCGTCCTCCGGGAGGATTGCCAAGTAACACTGAGAAGAATCTGAAGGACGTGAATGCAAACATGACTAGAAGCGGAAAGGAACTGCCTGGACATATTATACCAACTATCCTGGTGGAATCAGAAAGCAGTCAGCAGCAGAACCCAGCAGAATCTGGAGAAAAAGAGGGGCCGGTAACCCGGTACACTACTCTGGTAAACCGGGAGTCCGAAAATTCAGTATACAAGCAGGCAGAGCAACAGCAGTCAACAGATAAGTCTTCACGAACTGTAACTATTAATCCTGCTACTTTACCCTATCCCCCTAGGAAATGTAATCCGAATAATGATGATGCGCGTTATAAAAAGTTTATAGAAATGTTTAAAAAGTTGCAAGTGAATATACCTTTGGTAGAAGCTCTGGCCGGAATGCCAGAGTATGCGAAATTCTTGAAAGAATTAATTTCTACCAAAAGGAAATTGTTAGACCTTGAAACCATTTGCCTGAATGAGGAATGCTCAGCAGTTTTGCAACGCAAACTGCCTTCCAAGTGTAAAGATCCTGGGAGCTTCCTCATACCATGCCCAATTAGAGGAGTATGCCTGAACAAAACATTGTGTGATCTTGGAGCCGGTGTCAATCTGATGCCACTCTCGCTCTTTCATAAATTAGGCATGAAAGAGTTAAATGAAACATCTATAACCCTTCAATTAGCAGATAGGTCTATGAAGCAACCTTGTGGAGTGGTGGAGGATGTTTTGGTGAAAGTTGATATGTTTGTATTCCCTGTAGACTTTGTGGTGCTAGACATGGAAGCTAACCACGATGTTCCATTGATCTTAGGGAGACCTTTCCTAGCTACGAGAAAAACATTGATAGATGTTCGTAAAGGTGAGCTGATTCTGAGAGTGAATGAGGACAAGGTAGTATTCAATATGATGAATTCAATGAGATATGCTGAAGATGAAAGAGAAGCATGCTACATACTAGATGCCATAGATGAACTTGTTTTAGAATTATATCAGCAAGTGGCACTAGACCCTGAAGTAGCTGAGACTTTGCTATTGAAGGATGAAGAAAGTTATGAGGAAACCTGGCCTGGGTGTAGTGAAGGTCAAGTGCAAGAAATAGAGCCTATATCCTCTATTGATTTAGGAGGAACCATTCATTGACCTTCCTGGCACAAGTTCTTTGACTTACAGTTGACTGGTAAGTTGTTAAGATCATCATTAGAAGAGCCACCAAGGAACCTAACGTTAAAACCTTTGCCTTTTCACCTGAAGTACGTGTCCTTACAAGAGGATACTCTCTCCCTTATAATTTCATCGTCATTATCACCTTTAGAGGAGGAGAAACTTTTAAGAGTACTGAGAGAGCACAAGGGAGCGTCTGGATGGACGATTGCAGATATTAGAGGAATAAGCCCATTGGTGTGCATGCACAAGATCTCTGTAGACCCTGAGAAGAAAGAGGTAGCACAACCTCAAAGGAGGTTGACTCCACAACTGAAGGATGTTGTTAAAGAAGAGATCATAAAGATGTTGGAGATGGGAATCATTTTCCCAATTGCAGACAGTGAGTGGGTAAGCCCGATTCATGTGGTGCCCAAGAAAAGAGGATTCATTGTCCAACCTAATGAGTTTATGAGCTAATCCCAGTGAGATTAATTACTGGACATCGAGTTTGCATAGACTTCAGGAAACTGAATGATGCAACTCGTAAAGATAATTTTCCCCTACCATTCATTGATCAGATGTTAGAAAGATTAAGCGGTCATGCATTTTATTGTTTCTTAGATGGATATTCTGGTTATTATCAGATCCATATTGCCCCCGAGGACCAAGAGAAAACAACTTTCACTTGTCCCTATGGAACTTTTGCATACAATTGCATGCCCTTTGGATTATGTAAAGCACCAGCAACTTTCCAAAGGTGCATGATGTCATTATTTGTGGACAAGGTGAAGGATTTTCTAGAGATTTTCATGGATGATTTCTCTGTATTTGGAGATAGTATTGATAAATGCTTGGACAATTTGAGTAAAGTGTTGAAGAGATGTGAAGAGACCAACCTTGTACTTAACTGGGAAAAATGCCAGTTCATGGTTACAGAAGGAATAGTGTTGGGTCATAGGATTTCAAAGTAAGGAATGGAAGTTGATAGAGCAAAGATAGAGGTAATAGAGAAGTTACCTCCTCCAACAAACTTAAAGAAGTTGCGAGCCTTTCTTGGCCACGCGGGATTTTACAGGAGGTTTATCAAGGACTTCTCTAAAGTTTCTAGACCTTTGACTGAATTGCTTGCAAATGATGTACCTTTCGTATTTGGAGAAGAGTGCAAGAAAGCATTCAACACATTAAAGAAAATGCTTATAACCGCCCTAATTCTGGTAGCACCAGATTGGAACAAACCTTTTGAGCTTATGTGTGATGCAAGAGACACGGAAATTGAAGCAGCCCTGGGACAAAGGGAGGATAAAATCCTTAAGCCTATCTATTACGCCAGTCGTACCCTTAACAGTGCCTAGAGGAATTATGCGACTATGGAGAAGGAACTTTTAGCTGTCATCTTTGCATTTGATAAGTTTCAACCTTACCTAATAGGATCGAAAGTCATTGTATTCAATGACCATGCAGCTTTGAAATACCTTCTAACCAAGCAAGACTCCAAGACGAGATTGTTAAGATGGATTCTACTCTTACAAGAGTTTGATGTGGAAATCAAAGATAAAAGGAATCTGAGAACCAGGTGCCTGACCACCAGTCAAAGTTAACTTTGCTGGAAGAAGAGCAACCGACTGAGATTAGGGAAAGCTTTCTTGATGAACAACTTTTTTCCGTCTCAGTGGTAGCTCGAGTTGAATCTCAGACCCGATATCATACATCAAGAGTGGGCAAGGTATACCCTTGGTTTGCCAACATTGTGAATTACTTAGCAGGAAAGTACCTACCACCAGAATTCAATAATGCAGATAAGAAGAAGTTTTTCACATATCTGAAGCATTATCAGTGAGATGATCCCTACCTATACAATTTGTGCCCTGATGCCATTCTTAGGAGATGCGTCCCTGATGATGAGATTCCATGTATTTTGCACATGTGTCATTCTAGAGAAGATGGAGGTCACTATGACTAGGCAAGACAGTAGCAAAGGTACTGCAGTGTGGATTCTACTGGCCAACAATTCATAAATATGCTTACGAGTTTACAAGATCCTGTCATTCCTATCAAATTGTTAGGAAATCACTAGTTTAACGCAGCGGAATTTAAAATTTGATTTCCTTTTTCTAGATCGTTCTTCGTTTAATGCAATAAACACGTTAAGTACTTTGACGGTTATACCTTGATGATCTATAAGATCATCGCTTTGACCGTCAATGGAGAGTAGTACAGTGTGCAAGCCGTCCACGCGTCCGGCCTCTATCGCTAATCCACACGAACTCCTCACCGGAATACTCCTTGGATTGCTATCGGAAAAACTCCTGTTGCTAGCCCGGCCTTTTTCCTCCCTCACAAACTCACTATAGGTTGCTCTCTATTTTACACAAGACTATGATCTCTTGCACTTGTGATGTACAAAAGAGCTTGACACCCACCTCTTATTTATAGTAGAAGGTGGCGCCCCTATGGTGTGTAGAAGAAGAAAACATTTTCCCAATAAAATAATGAAAAACAATTAGATTGATTTATCTCTTTTAATATAATATATTTTGCCAATATCTTATATTGAATATAATTATATTATAACCATAAATCTATTTTTCCAAAATCAATTAATATCTTATATTAATATTATGGCAATCTTATTAATTAAAGTGCACAATCCAAGTGTATCTTATACACAACAAAAGTGGCGCCCCAACAGTCAACTAATTGACTTCCAGAATATTCTTTAATTAATATAATTTTTATATAATTAATATCTTGGATTTTATTTATTCATAATAAATAAATACCACCATATTAATTTACCACTATATCCTTTATAGTCTAGAGATAAACTTTCCTTATTTGGTTATCAACTATAACCGCATTTTAATCCGACTCGATGTTCATATGTGTGTGACCCGATAGGCTCTCGAATATGTTGGCCGTAGACACAAAGTGCAAATTACTAAAATTCCCTTCATGCCTAACGATCACGGGATAGCGTCTAGCAACACACCGTGACCCCCAATCATCGGAAGAGTCAAAAGCAATGACTACTACCTTTCATGTGAAGCAGTGACCATGTAACTTACAATCCTATCGCTGTAATAATATCCATACGATCGTATCTCGAGTGTCAATACATTAACGATCGTATCTTATAATCTGGATATCATGCTCTCTCGGGATAACACATTTACTCCCACTTTGCAAAGATTCTCGAGAGCTAGACATTCCTTATAAGAAGGCCATTTCGGATATTCGATCCCAATCATAGGATACGCGATTCCCGGACGACCAATCACGTATACTCCGCATGCTTCAATATCATACCCAATCACTACCGCATGATCGCCCCGTGGCTAGGGGAAATCTCAATAGTGTCAAAGCATGACAATCCACACCGTGATGCCATGAAGACTCCGGTCAAAAGGATAATTACACAACCGCCACATAGTGTGACACTTAATGTAAGTGGGTCAGTCTAACGTACGGATTCTCTAATACACGTCCACGTACAGTCCAAGTGTCCCTACACTTCGATAGACGAGATCTATCCCTATCTTCTAAAAGATAGAGGACATCCAATACGTGCTAGTCTGATTATACTATCAATGTCCCATTTGATAATATGTAAGACTAGAGACATTTAAGTACCAATCTTGTTATAGTGATTAGAGATCTCATCAACCATAATCACTATCATGGTTTCTCTATCATAGATTGATACTAGGGACGTTGCTATACATGTACAACAAATAACATGAAGATAAACTATATATAATAACATAAGTGCCTTTATTAATCATAATAAAGTTATTACATGAACTAAATAGACTGTAAATGACCCAACCCGGTCGGATCCGGTCCAACCCGATTGGGTTTTGGACACCTTTCCAACAATCTCCCACTTGGCCAAAAGCCAATCACCCATATGCCTAAGCCCGTGCAAGTGAACATGTTTCTCATGCTTTGCTTGAGACAATGTCTTGGTTAACGGATCAGCTATGTTATCATCCATGTGGACTTTCTCTATCTTTACATCACCTTCTATCTACTATCTCTCTAATCAAGTGATAGCGCCGTAGCACATGTTTGGACTTCTGATGAGACCTTGGTTCCTTTGGATGAGATATTACTCCATTATTATCACAGTACAGAGGCACTGGACCTTCAATGGAGGGAACCACACCAAGTTCAGTACTGAACTTCTTCATCCAAACTGCTTCATTTGCCGCCTCCGAGGCTGCTATGTATTCAGCTTCCGTTGTAGAGTCTACAGTAGTCTCCTGATTGGAACTCTTCTAGCTCACTGCTCCACCATTAAGCATGAAAACAAATCCAGACTGTGACTTAAAGTCATCCTTGTCAGTTTGAAAAGTCGCATCTGTGTAACCTCGTAATACTAAATCATCATTCCTGAAAACTAGGAACATATCCCTAGTACGTCTCATGAACTTAAGGATATTCTTGACAGCAATCCAGTGGCCATCATCTGGATCGGACTGGTACCTACTAGTCATACTAAGAGGGTACGAGACATCTGTTCTTGTGCACAACATGGCATACATGATAGACCCGATTGCCGAAGCACAAGGGATCTTTCTCATTTGTTCCCTCTCCTCTTCTGTCTTAGGACTAATTCCCTTTGACAGATAGACCCCATGTGACATGGGCAGCAATCCTCTCTTGGACTGCTCCATGCTGAATCTCTTCAACATCTTGTCTATGTAGGTGGATTGCGACAGACCAAGCAACCTTTTAGATCTATCTCTATAGATCTTTATACCTAGAATATAGGCTGCATCACCCAAGTCATTCATTGATAAGTTCTTGGATAACCAAGCTTTGACCGATTCTAACATAGGCACATCATTCCCTATGAGCAATATGTCATCTATATAAAGCACTAAGAACACAATGGCACTCCTACTAACCTTCTTGTAAACACAGGGCTCATCTTCGTTCTTGATGAAATCAAACTGTTTGATTATCTCATCAAAGTGAAGATTCCAACTCCGATAAGCTTGCTTTAATCCATAAATGGATCTTTGCAGTTTACACACCATCCTGGCGTCATTGGTTGTGAAACCTTCAGGCTGTGTCATATACACTTCCTCAGATAGGTTCCCATTAAGGAAAGCTGTTTTCACATCCATCTGCCAGATTTCGTAATCATAGTATGCTGCTATAGCGAGCAAAATTCTAATGGATTTTAACATGGCAACAGGTGAAAAGGTTTCGTCATAGTCAACTCCTTGTGTTTGCTTATAACTTTTTGCCACTAACCTAGCCTTGTAGGTAGTCATGTTACCGTCCATGTCGGTCTTTCTCTTAAAGACCCATTTACACCCTATAGGAACTATTCCTTCAGGTGGATCAACCAAGTTCCAAACTTGGTTTTCTTTCATGGATTCCATTTCAGAATCCATGGCTTCCAGCCATTTCTCTTTGTCATGCCTTAATATCACTTCCTCATAAGTTATAGGGTCCTCATCTTCCATGAGATACACGCCATAGTACCTTTCGGGTTCACGGCATTCCCTGGTGTATCTTTGAGGTGCTAGTGTGTCCACGGTAGAGGCTGGCATCACATTTGTATGTGGTGTCTCCTCTACTTTCATCAACTGACTGTCATCCGTAAGTGGTTCTCGAATTTCTTCAAGATCAATCTTACTCCCACTGACCCTATCCAGAATAAACTCTTTCTCTAGAAAGTGGCTAGTCCTGGCAACAAACAACTTTTGTTCCTCAGGATGGTAAAATTGGTATCCTCTAGTTTCTCTAGGATAACCCAAAAACAGACATTTGTTTGATCTAGCTTCTAATTTGTCAAGCATCATCCGCTTCACGTATGTCAGACAACCCTAAGGTTTAAGATATGCTAGACTTAGTTTCCTCTTATGCCATACCTCGTATAGTGTGGATTCAACCGTCTTTGATGGAACTTGGTTCAGTGTATAGGATTCGGTTTCTAGAGCATACCCCCAAAATGATTTTAGGAGAACTGTGTAGCTCATCATGGATCGTACCATGTCTACCAAGGTACGGTTTCTCCTCTCAGATACGCCATTCATCTGAGGCATGCCTGGAGGGGTCCATTCATGTAGAATCCCATTCTCCTTCAAATAGTCTTGAAACTCTCCATCTAAGTATTCTCCACCTCGATCGGATCGATGTGTTTTGATTTCTCTACCTAGTTGTTTCCCCACTTCACTTCTGAATTCCTTGAACTTTTCAAAGGCTTCAAATTTATACTTCATTAAGTATATATAACCATAGCGAGAATGGTCATCAGTGAAAGTGATAAAATAAGAGTATCCTCCTTTGGCTTGAATTGACATTGGGCCACATACATCTGTATGTATGAGCTCAAGCAATTCAGTGGATCTTATCCCTTTGCCACTAAAAGGTGACTTTGTCATCTTGCCAAGTAAACAAGCTTCACATGTATCAAACCATTCGTAATCGAATTGATAACATTCCATCTTTATGGAGTTTGGAAATGCGATTCTTATTTATATGGCCAAGTATACAATGCCATAAGTAGGATTCATTCAAGTCATTTGTCTTGGCTTTCTTGTTATTTATATTAAGTACGTCAACATTCATATCTAATATGTAGAGACCATTGCTACGTATGCCAGTACCATAAAATATTCCATCACGTGAAAAAAAACAACATTTATTCTCAAACGTAAATGAAAAACCATCAACATCTAATGCGGAAATGGAAATAATGCTCTTCATAAGAGCAGGAACAAAATAACAAATACTAAGTTCAAGTACTAGCCCACTGGGCAATGAAATAAAATAAACTCCTACGGCCAGCGCAACAACACTTGCTCCATTTCCAATGCGTAGGTCCACCTCTCCTTTCTTCAGATCTCTAGTTCTTCTTAGTGCCTGCATATTCGTAAAAATATGAGAACCACAACCAGTATCAAATACCCAGTGGTTAGACTTAGAAGAAGTAATGTTGGTCTCAATCATAAATATGCCTGAAGTCGAAGCATCAGAATGCTTCTTCTTGGTACTCAAGAAGCCTTTGCAGTTTCTCCTCCGAGGTCCGGTCTCACCGCATTGGAAGCAAGCATCCTTGGATTTGTATTTTGCTATCTTAGGCGTTGGCTTAGGTGCAGCCTTCGCCTTCTTGGACTTTTTCTGGGCTTTTGCTTTTCCCTTGCTTGAAGTGACCAGCAACACTTGCTTTCCCTTCCCCACAGTGCCCTCAGCAGTTTTCAACATGTTCAATAATTCCGCAAGGGAGCAATCTATCTTGTTCATGTGATAGTTTATCATGAACTGCGAGAATAAATCAGGTAGAGATTGCAGAATCAAGTCAATACTCAATTCTCGTTCCAACTTGTGGCCCAGCTTCCCAAGCCTCTCTATGTACCCAATCATCTTAAGCTTGTGTGACCCCACAGCAGTTCCAGATGCCCTCTTACAACTAAACAAGGCCTTCGAGACCTCGTACATCTCAGTACGAGACTGAGAAGCATAGAGTTCCTTTAGGTGGAGCATGATTGTGTAGGCGTCCATAGACTCATGTTGTTTCTACAGTTCAGGTGTCATAGAAGCAAGCATGATACATGTAGCATCAGTACTGTCAGAACAGTGCTTCTTATACTTCTCGACAGCATCCGCAGCCGAACCCCCAGCGGGCTTTTCCGGTAGGGCCCCGTCCAAGACATAGCCAATCTTCTCGTGCCTTAAAACGATTTTGAGGTTCCTTTCCCAATCGAGAAAATTAGTTCCGTCAAGCTTGTTTTCGATGATAAAACGAAGGTTCAATTTGTTTGACATTTTTCTACAACAATAAATAAAGATAGAATAAGTAAAAGCTCATGAATTAAAAAAAACCCTAAATTTGCACTTAAAATTTTGTAAGGTTTTACTCCCACTAGCCAACTATTCCCAATTGGCTTTCAAGAATTTAATTAATTCTTTAGTGGCTGGGATCCCATCTAGTTATCTTGATTCCCGACGAGGGCTGATCAAAGAGATAATTTCGACAGGTAGGTACTCCTACCAGTCGCATCGCATGTGACTCCCAGTGGTTGACTAGTCAACTCTTTGATGTTTCACATCTCTATGTGATAGTCAACCCCTTGTCTCTAAAATTAGACGGTCCTAACGAGGGCCAATCACCGCAAGATTCTAGTCGAGTCGTAACCCAATATTCATGAGATCTCATAACGATCATATCTCAATAATAACGATATACCCGTGGTAGGTCAACTCCCGACGAGGGCCGATCAGCTGGATCCGAACAAAGGCTCTTCACCGTCATTATAATATTGGGAGACAATTTTGGCTCGATTTTTGGCGTGGGAATAATTTTAATTATGGTCTCATCTACTATGTGCATATTACTATGATATCATATAAAGTAAAACATACACAACATTCCGCGCACAAAATAACCGGTATGATCATGGACTTTTCCTAGGTGCGGTTTCGAATACAAACTGACGAAACCGCGGGTCACAAACTAAGGGTGTCCGCAACCGCCAATAGGATCTTTATTGTTGTACGCCAATGGGTTCTTTATTTCTCTTTGGTCTTCATCTTCTTGCTCCGTTCTTGTTACATAATAATCTATCTAATAAATAATTACACCTGCCGCACACGAGGGAAGCTAACGGGAATGGGATAAATGCAAAAAGTAGACTAGGTCACGTTCTTCATAACGGCCTAGGACAATTTTTTCAAAAACTAACACAAAGAAAAACATTACCATCTATCCTATTGGTCGAGTCCATGATCAAACGAGGTCCATATAATCACATTATATCTACACATCTAATCCATACAATTTTATCTTATGAAAAAGATTAAATTCTAATTTTTAACTACTTATGCATCTTATTTTATCACATCAAATAATTAAATAACATTTAATTAATTATATGACTTAATCGAAAATTAAAATTAACATTTAATTTTAAATCAATTTTAATTCCAATTAAATTTGAACTATTCAAAAAAATATTAAAATTATAAAGTCTCTTATTTGTTTCCTTTCCAAACCTAAATTTGGCTTAGGTCTGGCCACTTTCAAAAATCAAAATTTTGGAAGTGGCCTAGGCCTAGGCCTTTTGCAAATCAATAATTTGAAAAGGGCCTAGGCCTATCCAAATCAAAATTTGGAAAGGCCAAATAATTTTGGTTTAGGCCTGGCCACTTTCCAAAACCAAAATTTTAGAAGTGGCCTAGGCCTAGGCCTTTTACAAATCAAATATTTAAAAAGGGCCTAGGCCTATTCCAAATCAAAATTTGGAAAGGCCAATATGCTATATGGTTTCCTAATGGCCCAAACTATTTGAACCATTGGTTTGCCATATGACAAAACTAAACAAACGAGATATCTATGCATGATAAACATCACAAAATGAAAAGGGTCGATCTCCCCCATTGGAAGAGGATAGCCGACGGACGGCAGCACTAAAGCCACCGCCGACGCCGCAGAAGAGGTGGGGCCGCCGCCAGTCGGTCGTGCCCCCCAAAACCCTTTTCTTTTAACGTTTCGTGATTTAAATCTTGCATCTATCGATTATTACTACGCAATTAAATTACTTATTGCTTAAGCTTGAACTCTCTGATACCACTGTTAGGAAATCACTAGTTTAACGCAGCGGAATTAAAATTTGATTTCCTTTTTCTGGATCGTTCTTCGTTTAATGCAATAAACACGTTAAGTAGTTTGACGGTTATACCTTGATGATCTATAAGATCGTCTCTTTGACGTCAACGAAGAGTAGTACAGTGCGCAAGCCGTCCACGCGTCCGGCCTCTATCGCTAATCCACACGAACTCCTCACCGGAATCCTCCTTGGATTGCTATCGGAAAAACTCCGGTTGCTAGACCGGCCTTTTTCCTCCCTCACAAACTGACTATAGATTGCTCTTTATTTTACACAAGAACTATGAGCCCTTGCAATTGTGATGTACAAAAGAGCTTGACACCCACCTCTTATTTATATTAGAAGGTTGCGCCCCTATGGTGTGTAGAAGAAGAAAATCTTTTCCCAATAAAATAAAGAAAATCAATTAGATTGGTTTATCTCTTTTAATATAATTAATTTTACAAATATCTTGTATTGAATATAATTATCTTATTGCCATAAATCTATTTTTCCCAAATCAATTAATATCTTATATTAATATTATGGAAATCTTATTAATTAAAGTGCACAATCCAACTGTATCTTATACACATCAAAAGGGGCGCCCCTACAGTCAACTAATTGACTTCCAGAATATTCTTTAATTAATATAATTTATATATAATTAATATCTTGTGTTTTATTTATTCATAATAAATAAATACCACCATATTAATTTACCACTATAACATTTATAGTCTAGAGATAAACTTTCCTTATTTGGTTATCAACTATACCGCATTTTAATCCTACTCGATGTTCATATGTGTGTGACCCGATAGGCTTGAAAATATGTTGGCCGTAGACACAAAGTGTAAATTACTAAAATTCCCTTCATGCCTAACGATCACGGCATAGCGTCTAGCAACACACCGTGACCCCCAATCAACGGAAGAGTCAAAAGCAATGACTACTACCTTTCATGTGAAGCAGTTACCGTGTAACTTACAATCCTATCGCTGTAATAATATCCATACGATCGTATCTCGAGTGTCAATACATTAATGATCGTATCTTATACTATGAATATCATGCTCTCTCGGGATAACACATTTACTCCCACTTTGCAAAGATTCTCGAGAGCTAGACATTCCTTATAAGAAGGGCATTTCGGATATTCGATCCAATCATAGGATACGCGATTCCCGGACGACCAATCATGTATACTCCGTATGCTTCAATATCATACCCAATCACTACCGCATGATCGCCCCGTGGCCAGGGGAAATCTCAATAGTGTCAAAGCATGACAATCCACACCGTGATGCCATGAATACTCCGGTCAAAAGGATAATTACACAACCGCTACATAGTGTGACACTTAATGTAAGTGGGTCAGTCTAACGTACGCATTCTTTAATACACGTCCACGTACAGTCCAAGTGTCCCTACACTTCGATAGACAAGATCTATCCTTATCTTCTAAAAGATAGAGGACATCCAATACGTGCTAGTCTGATTATACTATCAATGTCCCATTTGATAATATGTTAGACTAGAGACATTTAAGTACCAATCTTGTTATAGTGATTAGAGATCTCATCAACTATAATAACTATCATGGTTTCTCTATCACAGATTGATACTAGGGACGTTACTATACATGTACAACAAATAACATGAAGATAAACAATATATAATAACATAAGTGCTTTTATTAATCATAATAAAGTTATTACATGAACTAAATAGACTGTAAATGTCCCGGCCCGGTCGGATCCGGTCCAACCCGATTGGGTTTAAGACACCTTTCCAACACAAATGACTGGTAATATTTCTAAGTGGAACGAGATGCCACTGCAGAGTATCTTAGAAGTGGCAGTATTCGATGTTTGGGGAATTGATTTTGTTGGGCCATTCACGTCATCAGAATCAAATCGTTACATCCTGGTAGCAGTCGATTATGTTTCCAAATGGGTGGAAGCAGTACTTCACCTACTAATGATGCCAGGGTTGTCCTGAGATTTCTTAAGAAAAACATTTTGATGAGGTTTGCAGTGCCCAGAGCCATAATTAGTGGCGGAGGGTGTCATTTCTGTAATAGGTTGTTTGAGAAGTTGATGATAAGATATGCGGTTAGACATAAGATTGCAGCAGCATATCACCACTAGACGAGTGGACAAGTAGAAGTCACGAACAGAGAGATTAAGAGGATCTTAGAGAAGACTGTGAATCCCACAAGGAAAGATTGGTCTTTCAAATTAGATGACACTCTTTGGGCATACAGAACAGCTTATAGGACCACGATTGGGATGTCACCATATATGATAGTGTTTGGAAAAGCATGTCATTTACCGGTAGAACTCAAGCACCGAGCACTGTGGGATACGAGGTTTCTGAACATGGATGAGGATTTAGCCGGTGAAAATAGAATGCTAGAGTTTAATATATTGGAAGAGTTTAGACTTCAAGCATGTGAGAATGCAAAGATTTACAATGAGAGAACGAAACGCCTGTATGATAAGAAGATTCTGAACCGCACATTTCAAGTAGGAGACAAAGTGATGGTGTACAACTCGCGTCTTCGTCTTTTTCCTGGAAAGCTGAAGTCTAGATGGTATGGACCACATGTAGTCATGAAAGTCTACAATTCAAGTGCATGTGAAGTTAGATATGAACACTCTGGGAAAACTTTCACAGTTAACGGCCACAGGCTGAAACATTACCTAGAACACACATATAACCCTAAATTGGAAGTCTTTACGTTAGAGGAGCCGGAATATGAATGAAGGAGCCCTATTAGTACAGTCGAGCTGACGACTATAAGCTCAGAACTATTTCTAAACCCTTATTTATGGCTTTTGTTTATTTTATTTTGAGTCAATAAAGTAGCATGACAATCGCAAGGTTTTTTTTCATCACATATACTTCAGTCATCTGACTAGAAATATATGTGGTTTTTCCTTCACGATTCTCATGTGATACCCTCGTAAAAGTTTTCGCATCTTGCTTAGACCGATAAAAGAATAATGTGGCTTAAACAGTTTTTGCGCATTCCTTTGGTATGCACGATTACCGCCACCTTATTTTCTTATTGCCCTTCTCATGTTACTCACAGTTTTTGGAAGAATTTCGGAAAGCAGGTAATAACTTGGAAGAGGAATGACCTAGGAGCTAACGATTACGCTCTGGGATTCGTTTTGACTCAGCAAACATTTCCAGAGCTAAGTACTTTTCCTTTTTTTATTATTAGTCATTGGGGACAATGTCTATAACAAGTGGGGGTAGGCGTCTTAGCTAGATAATCGGAAAGGGAATAATTTTGAAAATTTAACAGTGTTTTTAGCTTTCTATTTGCACGTTTTCGAGTAAGGAATCGGTAGAAATTGAGCCCAAGTTCAATTTGAAGTGAGCTATAGCATATTCAATTTAGTAGGAAAGAATGAGCATATGTTATGTTGCGTGAAGTAGTAACTTATTAATTATTAATCTATTATTGCAATCAATATTTGAGCACATAATCTGAGTGAAGTGTTTAAGATTATATGAAAAATTGTTTTAACCGGAAATCATTATTTGTCTGTCTATATACTTTAACAAAATGTTGTAAGACAAGGGAAGCAACTTGGATGACAAAAGGTAACCGGGACACAACGGACTTGTGAGGGAAAGAGAAAAAAGTGAGGAAATCTGCCAGAAAAAAAAAGAATACGAAAAAAATTATAAAAAGATATGCAATAAAGGCAGTGAGGGAAGCGAACTCATGTAAAAAAGGGCACGACCCTCGCATGAAAAGAAACAAAGAAGGACTTAAGAGCGATGCTCAGTCCCCGAGTCCGCCTGATGTGATCCTTACGAATCAAATCCTTTGTTTGCCCAGGAAGAAACTGAATTGTAACCAGTGAGAGCTATGATCCGTATCTTAATGTAAGACTACGGTTGGATAGCCACAACGTAATGCTCGGTTACGCTGATAAGTTCTCAAAGGGACGATCCTCCAATCCAAGAGAATCTCACACATAAACGTGCACAATTAAGACAAGCTTAATCAAATAATAAAATTTCAATCAAATATATGTTGCTCATAAAAGAGATAGTGTTGGCCTATATATAGTCTATAAAAATGGCTCAATGTTCACATCTTCCAATGTGGGACGGAAAACTAATGAAAACTAAACAAACATAAATGAAAAAGGCGCCTCCCACTAGATGGGCTTTGCCAAACCACACTTCAGGCCCAACTAGCCTTTATTGACACAAAACTGAAATAAAAAAAGACTGATTAATGTGGTCTTCTAGCCGCCCCATGAATGGGCCTTCAACTAGGCATTTTCCTTAAGCCCAAAAGCATAGTGAATGTATAATATTGAAGATTAATCACTACTTTTGGGCTGCCCATACTCTTCATGGATTTCTTTTAGCAAGGTATTCTAGGCTTCTCTCATTCTCTTCCATTGGATCCTTGTCAAAGGTCCATCTCTAATGACCAATGGATCACTCTTCTTCATGGGTGCTAATGGATCTGGCTTCTCATCATAAAGCTCATCATATATCACATCACCGCCTGAACCAATTACGGTACCATGTTGTGTAACCAAGTCTGAAGACAAGATGAGCGAGTGTATATGCAAGCAAGTTAAGATTTTGTGGTTAATACAACTTGATTCTTCTCACGAACGCACTATCACGACTGATTCATCACACGGCACATTGATGCGTGATAAGTAGTGATTAATAGGGAACTTATGAGGCTTATGGATTGTGACTTGATGTATGTTACTACCGGAAATCTTTATTGAATATGTGGTAGTTGATGGGTAGTTGTTCTTGGAGGTACATTCCGCCTTGATACTCTGCTCGCGACGAGTATAAGGCTAGTGGGGGTTGTTGATAACGGTTAAAATAGTCTATCCTACGGCATCAATATTCTATCCATTATGAGCTAAAAATAGTTGTTTCGACCTATAAATATGAACAATTTACGTTGAATATCATATGTCGGGTTCGTGAGTCGAGAAATCTGCACTTAGCGTTTATTTTCCCTATTTCGATATTATTTCGTGCGTTATTTGATGATTTTCAGTATTTGGAATATTGGGCTGAGCATGATGGACGAATCTGGAGTGGACTGAACGAAAAGAATGGGCCTAGGGTATTCTAGAAGCATCCAAGCTAAGTCGGTTGAAGAAAAATGACAAAATTACCCTCGGTAACCCGAGGATGGCCGCCGACTTACCGAGGTCCCAGAAGCTTCCAAAATGCATTTTCTTGGATAAGGGGTCAAACTAGTAGTTCGTAAGTCGGTTTAGATAGCTATAAATACGATGCTTTGCCTCATAACACAAGTGTACAATTTGCGAGACAAATATTAAGCAATAAAAGTTCTTTGTAATTTATTTTATTTACTTTGTGAGTTCTGGTCGGAGAGACGACGGAGTCGCCGCCTAGGGAGAGATCCGAAGGAGATCTACGCTCGTCTTCGAGGGTATGAATTTCTGTCTTTTCCAAGATGTAGATCTATCATTGTTCTATTCGACTAGTATGTTTTAATTGCTTATTTAGTTTAATTATGTAGTAGTTAGTTTATTTTACCCCATGTGTTATAGATCTGATTCGTTGGTGAAGAAATCATGAAATAGTAGTTGCGTTCTTCAGATCTGCGGCGGTCTATATCGCTAGATCTGAATACCTAGTAAATTACTAATTCATGATAATCGGCGCCAGCTACGTTGATCGATAGATTTAATTTACATGTTAGTAGCTTGATCAACTATTTGCATGTTATCGTAAATTAACATGAAGGACTGTTAGTGAAGTGTTAATTAGTACATTATCTTGATGGACCCTAGGAACGTGTTGGTCAATGTCGACAGCTGTCTAGGCGGGTTTGCGGTATGGGTTATCGGTCAATATCGGCATCTCTAGTTCTTTATGCGTATGGACTATTACGGACCAATTAAGGAGGGTAGCTTGCGTATAGATTGTCTACTGGCATTGTTGGAGTAGATAGGGTTAGGAGTTGTACCCGTAGCTGAACAATGAATAAATTCACCAATGGGGAGGACTATTGCATGTGTGGGGGGAATAACTAATTACTCATAATGAACTAATACCTTAGAAACTCTAGTTTCTTCGTTGAACTTGCATAATCTTGCTAGTTGATTGTTACCAATTTTACAACTGTCTATATTATAGTTGGTCATAGACCGTTATCGTGACAAGCTTAATCTTGATAATTAGACGTTCTTACGAGTCTCTGTGGGATCGACCATGACTCGCCAGTACTCTGCTATGATAGACCTAGTCCTATTGCTAGTAAGTGCTTTGTACGCGATCATTATGCATGTTAGCTAGCTCAGCTAAATGCGAGAAGCGGACTGTTGAATCTAACATAGTGCGCTAGATTACTGTATCTTTTGTCTAGTTGTCTATTTTTGGAGATTGCACCCTTTAACATATCGAGAACATACATGGCTGGTTGGTAAATAACACTCACTTCCGGATATTGACTAAGGGGAGAAAGTAGTTAGTTGAATCATAACTTGGATATATCCTTTAATATCGTTTACTTTACCCTTTTACACGTTGCACAATAGTTGATAGCACCTGGTGATTGTAACAAATCACCTACTTCCAAAGTTTGATTGACCTGAACTAAGAACAAAGTTGACTTTGGTACTTAACTAGATTCCTCATGGGATACGACCTTGCTCACTAACTTGTGGTACAATTTACCCGGTACACTTCCGGTGATTTTGGACACTACTAAAAGGCCATCAATCCGATATGTGTATATGTGCGTGCACGTGCATGCACACACTGATGTGATATATGATGAGCTTTATGATGAGGAGCCAGATCCATTAGCACCCAAGAAGAAGAGTGATCCAATGGTCATTAGAGATGGACCTTTGACAAGGCTCCAAAGGAAGAGAGTGAGAGAAGCCTTGAATACCTTGCTAAAAGAAATCCATGAAGTGTATGGGCAACCCAAAAGAAGTGATGAAGCTTCAGTATTATACAACCACTATGCTTTTGGGCTTAAGGAAAATGCCTAGTTGAAGGCCCATTCATGGGACGCCTAGTTGAAGGCCCATTCATGGGGCGCCTAGAAGACCACTTTAATTAGTCTTTTTATTTCAGTTTGGTGTCAATAAAGGCTAGTTGGGCCTGAAGTTTGGTTTGGCAAAGCCCATATAGTGGGGGGGGCTTTTTCCTTAATGTTTGTTTAGTTTTCATTAGTTTTCCGTCCCACATTGGAAGATGGAACATTGAGTCAGTTTTTGTAGCCTATATATAGGCCAACACTATCTCTTTTATGTACAACATATATTTGAGTGAAATTTTATTATTTGATTAAGCTTGTCTTAATTGTGCACGTTTATGTGTGAGATTCTCTTGGATTGGAGGATCGCCCCTTTGAGAACTTATCAGCATAATCGAGCATTACGTTGTGGCGTTCCAACCGTAGTCTTAGATTGGGATACGGATCATAGCTCTCATTGGTTAGAATCCAGTTTCTTCCTAGGCAAAACAAAGGATTTGATTCGTAAGGATCACATCAGTTGGTATCAGAACTCAGTAACTGAAGGTAATCATATATCCTTTTCCTTTAATTTTCTTTTTTTTTCTTGTCTTACAAAAAAAAAACACGTCTTTCTTTTTGTTTTCTTTTCCGTTTTCTTCTTGTTCTTGGCCGAATCAAACCCTAGGTTTTCATAACCCTAAACCGAATCCTTAAACCCGAAACCTTCAAATTTTCTTCAAACCTTCAAACCTTCTTCCTCGCAGCCCGGATAATATTGCTACAATTCACTCCAATCCGTAGCAATCAGCCTACCTAAGCCCTAAACATCCCCGGATAATAAGGTTGCAACACCCCCAAAAAATCGCAACCTTTCAACCCTAAACCCTATTTTCATACCAAGAATGATCAAGAACTCATCAAGATTCAGTCTTTCGTGCACATGATCTACGTTCTTGAAACCAAGAACCCTAATATGTGCTTATTGGTTTCGTCAGTCGTTTAATTGCTGTGCGTATAAGTTGTTGTTTGTGTAATCGTCCAAAAGGCATCCCGGACTAAAAAAAAAATACTGCAAGAATTGTTTTTTGTTTATTGTAGATTGTGTTGTGTCGTAGAGTTCTTGTGCAAAATTTGGTGTTATGAAAATTTTTGTGATAAAAAAAATAAAATAAATTGGCGGGAAAATTCTGAAAGAAATTTTTTTTGTTTTTGTCGCTTGTGTTTTGTCGTAGAGTTCTTGTGCAAAATTTGGTGTTACGAAAATTTTGGTGATCCGAACCCGTCCCAAACCGAACCCTAGCCTAACCCTAGCCTAGATTCGTTTGTAAAAGGGTGCTTTACTTTCCACAAGAGAGAGGGTGGGTGTATACACGAGTGTATTGGTGAGACTTGAATTGTTTATCCTATGGCGGATGATAAGAGTGATGATGATAATGTATTGAGAGATGAGTATTTTGAAGGGAGATTGGCTACTCATGCCAAGGCCGTGAATGATGTGACTAATAATAATATTGAGAGGTTTCGTGAGAAGATGGCTGATCAGCTGGCTGCGATAACGGCGTCCATTCAAAATTTGGCCACACAATTAGCTGATCGTGATCGTGGCGGGCAGCCCGTTGGTCGTGGAGACCGAGGTGTTGTTGGTGCAGCGAATCAAGTTAGGCAACCAGTCCGTTTGCACAATGTTCCGCAAGCCCGAAATTTTAATGATGATGCAATTGATAATGGTGTAGAGGCTGAGAACATTCCAGATAATAACATGACACGGGTAAAGATGAAGCTTCCTAGTTTTACGGGATCCGGTAGTGCTTCTGTGTATCTTGATTGGGAGAATAAGCTTCATCAGATTTTCGTATGTAATAATTATACTGATGAGAAGAAGTGCAATCTAGCCCAATTGGAGTTTACAGGTTATGCTATGGTGTGGTGGAATCAGGTACAATTCATGCGTACCAAACATAGACAGCCACACATCCGTACATGGACACTTTTGAAGGAGGTAATGCGAACTCGATTTGTTCCTATGTCATATTATCAAGATCTCTATCGTGCTCTTCGGACTATGAAACAAGGAGAACGTTCGGTGGATGATTTCTATGAGGAGACGATGACAACACTAGCAAGATCACAGATTGAGGAGGAGGAGATGGTCACCATGCAAAGGTTTTTGTGTGGTGTGCGTTTGGAAATTGGACAGCCATTGGAGTTACGTGGTTGTAATACATTGGATGAGATGTTACAAACGGCTCGTGCGATTGAGAAGCAGTTGAAACGCCCAAAACCCACTTTTAATAAATCAATTGGAGGTAATTCTTCTTCTTTTCGTTCGTTTCAGCCTAGAGGAGATAATCCAAATTTTGTACGGAGTGCACCTCGGACAGTCCTATGATGCTTCTAAAGCTAAGGCAGGTGAGAAGGGTAAAGGTGTAGACCACCGCATTAGGCAGCCTCGTGGCGTTAAATGTTTTAAATGCACCGGTGTTGGTCATGTTGCGTCTGAGTGTCCTACTAAATGTAGCATGCTAGTCGTAGAGGAGGCTGTAGATGGTGATGATTTTGATGAGGAGGACTTTGAACAGGATGATTATGAGGATGAGGAGGGTAATATTGAGTGTGGACCACTTGAGGGTTTTATTTATGTGCTTAAAAAGGTGCTAACTGCTAGTGCTAAACTTGAGGACGGTGTCCAACGTGAAAATATTTTCCATACACGCTGCTTGCTGAGTGGTAAACTACGTTCTCTTATTGTTGATTCTGGTAGTTGTGCTAATGTTGTTAGTGCTGATTTGATTGCTCGTATGGGTTTGCCTATTGTTCCTCATCCTCACCCCTACAAGTTGCAATGGTTGAATAGTGTGGGTGAGCTGAAGGTTACACAACAGGCGTTGATTTCTTTTAGTATTGGGAAATACGAAGATGAGGTGTTATGTGATGTCATTCCCTTGGAAGTCAGCCACATATTCTTGGGTCGCCCTTGGCAATATGATAGAAAGGTGTTGTTTGATAGGTTTTTGAATAAGTACACCGTTCATCATAAGGGCAAGAATTATTCTTTATCAGCTCTTACCCCTGAACAAGTACGTCAAGATCAGCTTGCACTTGTTCGAGCTCGTGAGGAAAAGAAAAAGGAAGAGGGAGAACAGTTGAGAAGTAAAGATAAAAAATTGACGGGAGGAAAAAAACATGAGGGTCTTAGGAATGAGGGCAAAATAAAATTTGAAAATCAAACGGCAAGGGAGGTCGATTTAGTTTCTCGCCGAGGAGTAATAAAGTTGAAAAGTCAATTGTGAGTGTCGGTGCCATAACTAGTGAGGGAGGTAATACAGTTGAAAAGTCAAAAAGTGTGCGCGTGTATAGGAATTTCTATGCCAAAGCCACTAAATTCATTGATACTATTGAATCCAATCAGTTGTATTTATTTTCTTATTTAAAGGTCCCGTGATCCCTTCCCCTACACATGCAGCCGGCCCCACACACTCACCAAAGGTGACTTGGCCGAGTGGCTCCCCTCCCCCTTTCCCTTTCCCCTCCCCTTCCCCTTCCCCTTCCCCTTGTTTAATGCTTGTACGTGATCTCATCGGTTCTCTACCTTGTGTTGTGTGCTCTGTCTTGCAGGAGTTTGCTGATGTATTCCCCGAGGAGGAACCAAGTAGCTTGCCACCATTGTGAGGCGTGGAGCATCATATTGACCTCGTGCCAGGCTCTGCATTGCCCAATCGTCTGGCTTATAGAGCCAACCCCGCGGAAACTTTAGAGATCAAGAAACAAGTCGATAAGTTGCTAGCTAAAGGGAAAATTCAAGAATCTATGAGCCCTTGTGCTGTGCCGGTGTTATTACTACCCAAGAAAGGAGGTGAATGGAGAATGTGCATGGATAGTCGTGCCATTAATCAAATCACGGTAAAGTATCGTTATCCCATTCCTCGTTTAGATGACATGCTAGATGAACTTAGGGGTGCTAAAATTTTTACTAAAATTGATCTTAAGAGTGGCTATCACCAAGTTCGAATTAGAGAGGGTGATGAATGGAAGACAGCTTTTAAAACCAAGTTTGGGTTATACGAGTGGCTGGTCATTTCCTTTGGCCTGACTAATGCACCTAGTACTTTCATGCGTTTGATGAATGAGGTGCTTCGAGAGTTCATAAATAAATTTGTGGTAGTTTATTTTGATGATATTCTGATTAAAAGCCACAATTTAGATGATCGCCTAGTTCACCTACGTGCTTTTTTGTGTACACTTCGCAATGCTCAACTCTATACTATTCTTAAAAAATGTTCCTTTTGTTTGGATAGAGTCGTTTTTCTTGGTTTTGTGGTAAGTGAACAGGGTGTTGAAGTTGATCATGACAAGATTAAGGCTATTGAGGATTGGCCTACACCACAAACGGCGGCTGATGTGCGTAGTTTCCATGGCTTGGCGAGTTTCTATAGGCGTTTTGTCAAGGATTTCAGCAGCATCGCAGCCCCTCTTAACGAGCTTGTGAAGAAGAATGTACCCTTCTATTGGGGTCCACGACAAAGGGAGTCTTTCGAAGCTCTAAAAGCTCGTTTAATTTCAGCCCATATACTTGCAGTTCCTGATTTTAATAAGCACTTTGAGATTGAATGTGATGCATCGGGTGTGGGTATTGGTGGTGTCTTAACTCAAGAGGGTAGACCAATCACTTATTTTAGTGAGAAACTTAAGGGTGCCTCTTTGAATTATGCTACTTATGATAAGGAATTGTTTGCATTAGTTAGAGCCCTTCAAACTTGGCAGCACTATTTACGTCCTCGAGAGTTTATCATACACACTGATCATGTCACTTAAGTACTTGAAAGGGCAGGGTAAGTTAATTCCTCGGCATGTTCGTTGGGTTGAATTCATTGAGTCCTTTCCTTATATCATTAAGTATAAAAAGGGTCAAGATAATGTGGTAGCTGATGCTTTATCTCGTAGACCTGCTTTAATTACCACTATGCAAACTAAATTCCTTGGTTTTGAGTTTATCAAGGATATGTATGCTTCTGATGAGGATTTTCAGGATATTTGGCATAATAATGCTAATAAAACCGATCGTAGGTTCTTTCGACGCGAGGGATTTTTGTATCGTGATCATGTTATTTGTATTCCTCGTTGTTCTATGCATGGCTTGTTGGTGCGTGAGGCACATAGTGGTGGTCTTATGGGTCATTTTGGCATTACTAAGACGCTTGATATGCTTAAGTCACATTTTTATTGGCCTCGTATGAAAGTTGATGTTGCTAAATATTGTGATGCTTGTATCACTTGTAAGGCTGCTAAATCTACGTCCAGCCCCCATGGTTTGTATCAGCCCCTTCCCATTCCTACACAGCCTTGGACTGATTTATCTATGGATTTTGTGTTGGGCTTACCCCGTTCTAAGAGTGGTAAGGACTCTGTGTTTGTGGTGGTGGATAGGTTTTCTAAGATGGCATACTTTATTGCATGCTCTAAAACTAATGATGCTTCTTATATTGCTGATTTGTTTCTTAAGGAAGTTGTTAGATTGCATGGTGTGCCTAGAACAATTGTGAGTGATAGGGATTCCAAGTTTATTAGTCATTTTTGGAGAGTTTTGTGGATGCGTTTAGGAACTAAGTTGCTTTATTCTACTGCATTTCATCCTCAAACTGATGGTCAAACTGAAGTTGTTAATCGTGTATTGGGTCAGTTGCTTCATTGTCTTGTTCAGAAAAATCTCAAGAATTGGGAAGCTTGTTTACCTTTCGCTGAATTTGCTTATAATAGGTGTAAACATTCATCTTCTAAATTTACTCCTTTTGAGATGATTTATGGTTTTAATCCAGAAACACCTTTTACCTTGGCTCCTTTACCTGATGTTGCGCAGGTTAGCATGGATGGTGAGCAGAAGGCCGCGCTTGTTCGTGAGCTACATGAGACAGCAAGGAAGAATGTGGAGGCAGCCATGGTGCGGTATGCTAAGCAGGCTAATAAGGGTCGCAAGGAAGTCATCTTTGAACCTGGCGATTATGTTTGGTTACACATGCGCAAGGATAGGTTCCTAAAGCAACGCAAGACCAAACTGCACATGAATGGCGAAGGACCGTTCCGAGTGCTCGAGAGGATCACCAACAATGTTTACAAGATTGACTTGCCACCAGATTGGAATATTTCTCCTTCTATCAACGTGGCTGATTTGACACTTTTTGATAATCCCTTTGATCTGAGGACAGATCCTTCCTAACCGGGAGGGAATGATGTGATATATGATGAGCTTTATGATGAGGAGCCAGATGCATTAGCACCCATGAAGAAGAGTGATACATTGGTCATTAGAGATGGACCTTTGACAAGGCTCCAAAGGAAGAGAGTGAGAGAAGCCTTGAATACCTTGCTAAAAGAAATCCATGAAGAGTATGGGCTGCCCAAAAGAAGTGATGAAGCTTCAGTATTACACAACCACTATGCTTTTGGTCTTAAGGAAAACGCCTAGTTGAACGCCCATTCATGGGGCGCCTAGAAGACCACTTTAATCAGTCTTTTTATTCAGTTTTGTGTCAATAAAGGCTAGTTGGGCCTGAAGTATGGTTTGGCAAAGCCCATAGAGTGGGAGGCGCCTTTTTCCTTAATGTTTGTTTAGTTTTCATTAGTTTTCCGTCCCACATTGGAAGATGGAACATTTAGTCAGTTTTTGTAGCCTATATATAGGCCAACACTATCTATTTTATGTACAACATATATTTGAGTGAAATTTTATTATTTGATTAAGCTTGTCTTAATTGTGCACGTTTATGTGTGAGATTCTCTTGGATTGGAGGATCGCCCCTTTGAGAACTTATCAGCGTAACTGAGCATTACGTTGTGGCGTTCCCACCGTAGTCTTAGATTAGGATATGGATCATAGCTCTCATTGGTTACAATTCAGTTTCTTCCTGGGCAAAACAAATGATTTGATTCGTAAGGATCACATCACACACACACATACATACATACATACATACATACATACATATATGTATATATATGTGTGTGTGTGTGTGTGTGTGTTTATTAATCATCGTTAATCTGTGTATATATATATGTATATATATATATATATATATATATATATATATATATATATATATATATATATATATATATATATATATATATATATATATATATATATATATATATATATGTGTGTGTGTGTGTGTGTGTGTATTCATAAATTTTGGTACACATGTCTCATCTTCGATCAATGTTGTAGAGACGTTTGGGTTTGGATTATATTTATTTTTTCATCTATCCACATTGTTTCCGTGGCAGATTTTGTAGACTAATATTATTATTTATTAGACCATTTAATTTTTTATTTCTATTATTTATTTTTTTCCCACGTCGGTTAAGAGTTGTTTTATTTATTTCATTGTAGCCTATAAAAAGGCTTTAGCAGTACTCTTTGTAATCATACAAATTTTGATATAATATATTTTATTTGGGGCTTTTAATCTTTGGTGTGTTTCTCACGTTGGTGGATTCCAAACCGGATTTGTCAAGGTTGTGAGCGAACATTGTGGGTGTCCATATATACCAAGGTTTTTAGCTACGGGTTAGTTAAGGGTCGCAGTGCTCGTCTTATTGGTGCCTTCAGACAAGTCATCGGGCATTTTTGGATCTGATTCAGTTACGGATAACATCAGTACATACATATTCTATTTTCTTATATATATTTCCTTATATATCATATATATATATATATATATATATATATATATATATATATATATATATATATAGGAAATTGGTAGATCAGGCCACTATAACGTCGACATTTTTTTTAAGTCAAACATTTTCTGACATTTTTTTTCAGGTTCCCCGTCCAAATTTGGACGATTTCGTCCAAATACAGTCAAAACCGTCCAAATTTGGATTTTTTTTGTCCCAATCCATTCACTGACTAAAATGGACGGAATCCGTCCAAATTTGGACGGTTTCGCCCAAATTTGGACGTATCCTCCAAATTTCGTCCAAAAGTGACGGTTTCGCTTCTCAAAAAAAGTTGGTCACAAACGTTAGCTTCCTATTCCACCACCCAAAACATAGATTGAACAAAAACAAAAATTGCAGAAGAAATGTAAAGCAGAAAGCAAATCGTATACAAGAAGTTCGTCAATGGGGGCTTCTTGTTCTTCTGCTCTACTATCCTTTTGTATACCAAAACCCATCATTCTCAGCTATGCTTCTAGCTGTATAGTAACTTCTTATTCTTCTTCAACAACCACTGCTACACCCACCACTACCACTATCCCTGCTTCTGATAATCATCAAAATCTCGACCAAAAATTTGACGGCTAAATCCAACCACTAATTGCTTGACCAAAATCACTTAATGGTAACTCAATTTCGTAGTGGGTGTATAGGTGAATGTATAGTTGCATGAAATTTAGATCTGTGATTGATATGCTGATAAACAAAGCAAAAACAGAGCAAATTTGGACGAAACGTCCAAATTTGGACGGATTCCGTTCATTTTGGTCAGTGAATGGATTGGGACAAAAAGAATCCAAATTTGGACGGTTTTGACTGTATTTGGACGAAATCCTCCAAATTTGGACGGGGAACCTAAATGTCAGAAATATTTGACCTGAAAAAATGTTGGTCCCAGAGAAGGGTAAAACTATAGGCAGAGGGGGGGGTGAATGACTATAGTGGAGTTTCAAAAAATTTCTTGTGTTTAAAAGCTTTTGGGCAGCGGATAAGTCCCTTCTTACAATGTTATTTCAAAGCAGTTTAGACAATCACAGATATAGATTATAATCTAGGCAATTTAAATGAATGCAGTAAAGTAAATTGCAGAAGTAAATTGACACAAGGCTTATAGTGGTTCAGGGTGGTGTAATCCCTTAATCCACTCTTCTCCTGTGATGATTAGAGGAATTCACTATTGTGTTCACAGATACAATAGTAAGATTGTCCTTGACTTCCCAAGCTTCACAATCTACAAGACTATCACTCCTTGGCTGCAACAGCTTCAGTGATTCAGTCTCTTTCACTGCTCCATGAGATCAAATCCTTCAACAGCTATCACAAACACAACTCCTTCTCAGATGACTTCTGATTCAGTTGCTTCAGTTTATTGTGAATGAGATTCACAAGCTTGATTGATCAATCTCAGTGCTAAATATAAAATTGTAGTTCTGATGTCTGAGTTGATCTCTAGATGAATCCTTGTAAGTTCAGAGAGAAGGCTTTTCAAATTGACAGAGTTTCTGCTTAGTATTCTTTTTCTTGATCGTTATTTTTATCTGTCTGTCAATGCCTTCTATTTATAGCCTTGAGTATCCTTGATTTGAAATTCCGTCCGTTGGCTGTATTAATGAGGGGAATAATCTTTGATTTTATTCTTGATTCCCTCTTAATTACATTCTCCTTGATTTCAGTGATCTGATTTTTCTTTAAATGTATAGCAGAAAATCCGTCCTTGATTGATCCTCTATTGATTGTGCATTAAATGCATGATCCTCTGAATCTTTATCATATTTCAATTATGTTCTGATAAGGATTACTTCGCCGTTCTCTGAATGGTCGAGTGATCCATCTGACTTTGCTGTTTAGATCTTCCTTCACTGTTTTTGCCTTCACTTTGCCGAAAGTCAGTTTACTCTGCCGATTCATTGTTTCCTTGATCACTTCACTTTAAGGAGAATCTTTGTACTTCACTGATCATTGATTTGGGTGAGATCATTGTACACCATATTTGAACATTAAGTTTCATCACTTGAACCATAACTTAGACTTATCCAAGGTCATCACAGACTTCCTTGGTTATAAGTCATACCATTAAGTCTTCATTGCTTCTTTGCATGTACTTGGTTGGCTTCACTCTGCCGAATGTCTGTCTTACTTTGCCGTCCTACCAACTAGTACAATACTTGTCTGACTTAACTTATACAATATGTCAGACTCTAAGTAAAGACTTATACAGAGAATTCTAACTTATTTCAGGCTTGCTATAATAGCTAGTATGGCCATCATCAAAACATAATAAAATGTTCCTAACAATTTCCCCTTTTTTGATGATGCCAAAACCCTCATAAGCCTGAACATAAGTACGCCAAATTTATTTCATAATAATTCACAAAATTAAACTCAACAATTTTATTCATCCATTCAAGGGCAATAAGATATTGCATCTTTTTATTCAAAGACAAAGGCAAAATGGAAATAATTCAAATTAAGTATAAGGTCTACTTTTTCATTTCTTCAAACCTGATGCCTTTGTCTTTGCTGCCCTTGCCCTTTTCTGTTGGGCTTGCCTCCTTTTCACTGGAGCTTTCAGGCTTTGAGCTTCCTTCCCCCTTTTTGGCAGCACCAAAACGTGCTTCAAGATTTGCAGTTGCTTCATCAGACTCAGGGAGAGGACCATACTTTTTCTCCAGTATCTTGTTGGTTGCCTCCCCAATTTTGAGAAGGGTGTCAAGTTGTTGCCCTGAGTGCTCCATAATCTCATCCAGATGCTGAATTTGATGAGTTTGAGCATTTAAAGTGCCCACCAAAGGTTTGAGATTGTTGTCATTTGTCTCAGCATGAAACTCAAGATTGGTTTGGACGTGATGATAAGTTGCTGGAGGTTGCAAAGCAAGTTTCCTTGTCTTTCCAAGACCTCATCTTGTATCTTGATATGACTGATGAGAGCTTCAATCTTGGGGTTGAAGGAGGTTGCTCCACTCCTTAAGGCAGTCTTTAGGTTTTGCCTGCTGTGATATTGCCTTTTCATGTCCACAATGAGGAGTTGAATGTCCAGGTTGAAGACTCTTTCTGGATTGATTTCCTCTGGTGCCACATTAACCTCCTCTTCATCTCCATATTCCTCTTTCTCGTTTTTCTCCTCATCCTCTTCCTCTTCCTGTTTACCTTCTGTTTCTTCTCCTTTATCTTCCACTCTTTCTTGTCCTTTCTCTTGTTCCTCTACAACCTTAGTATCATTGAGAGGTTGTGGAGGAATGCTTGCTTTTCCATCTTCTTCTGCTGGTGTTCCCCCTTGGTCAATAGTGGGGGAGTTGACAAGTTCAGCGAAGTGATTTTGATCAGCTGGCTCACTCGGCTGTTCGTCAACTTTGCTGAGGCTCTTGAAAAGTACCTCTTGAAGAGTTAGATCATCATCAGATGTCTCCATGGTTTCCAGATCAGCTTCAAGATGGTCAACTTCAGAATGTTCATCCTCTGCCTCAGCTTCTTCCTCATCCATATCTTCGTCATCAGATGAAGTAATTATATATCCTTCCTCACCTTCCTCCAGGTAGGTGATTTCCTCTTGATGTTTTTCTTGGGGTTTTTGGCTATCTCAGCCCAGAATTTCATCATGTCAATCTTCACAAACTTTACATTAGCTTGACCTATTATTGGTAGTTGTAGGAACCTATTGAGAAGACCTGGTGTTATGACTTCCTCTTTCCCAAATATTGAACTTTTTATGCAATCGACCTTAGTTTTCATTGTGCTGGGCACAAACTTGGTATTTTTCCAAAATGCGATCAGATTTTCATAGCAGATTCCAGTGATTGGGGGGTTTAGGAAGGTCATTAACCCCAGGTTTGAACAGCAATCAACCAAGCGTTGAGCTTTTGCATCATTGTCACAGAAAGAGAGATAGTTTTCAGGTTTGAAAAACGAGCCAGTGATGATGGATTTCTCATAGAATTATTCAGTGGGAGAGATTGTGGAAGATGAAGCCATTGACAATTGATTGATGTTTAGAGAAAAGCACTTTGAATTTTCAGAGAGAATCAAAATAAGGGTTTGTAATTTTGCAAAAGGGTGTAAAGATTTCTGAAAATTTCTAAGTGTAGTTTATATAGGATGATTTGGGTAGTGTGAACGTGGTTTGACTGTGGAAGGTTTTTATGACATAATGGCGTGATTTTGTGTATGTAAATCGTGATATTCGAGTGAAGTGGGGGAGTGGATTGAGGTAAGTAATGATAGAGCCCGGGAATCGAGGCGTTTGTAATTCGAAAAAGTTATATAGTTACCTCCATGATTATAAGTTGATCTCCACGTGTGTAATCATCCACAGAATAATCTTCCATAACTCCCTTATTCTCCACGTGTATAAAAGTTGATTATGTTCACACTTTAATTTACCCATGACTCTAATCTATATTTCGGTGAAGTACCTTGGCTGGCCACTTAGCCGGTGTAGTGATTCTTTCATTGAGCTGCTTTATTTGACTGTTCCTAACAATCAGTGAAGTTAACTTCACCGAGTACCAGTACCTTACCTACTACATCTCCTGTAATGGCAAAGGTTTAAACAGCTGATGAAGTCACTTAGCCGATTACTCTAGTTAGCCGCTCTTTGGTATCTAGTCGATTTCAATCATCCCTAACTCAGTTCTCAACATGCTAAATCTTTCATGACTGAGTGGTTTAGTGAGGATGTCAGCCAATTGATCTTCAGTGGATATGTATTTTAGAATAATATCCCTTTTTTCAACATGGTCTCTGATTAAATGATGTCTCACATCAATGTGCTTTGTTCTTGAATGCAACACTGGATTTTCAGTAATAGCTATTGCACTTGTGTTATCACACATGATTGGAATTGTTTTCTCCTCCACCCTATAATCCCTTAGCTATTGTCTAATCCAAAGTACTTGTGCACAGCAACTGCCTGCTGCTATATATTTTGCTTCAGCTGTTCATGTAGATATGGAGTTTTGCTTTTTGCTAAACCATGAAACTAGTCTGCTGCCTAGCATTTGACAAGTTCCATAGGTGCTTTTTCTATCTATTTTGCATCCAGAATAGTCAGAGTCTGAATATGATATCAACTTGAATCCTCCATCTTTTGGATACCAAATTCCTACATTGATAGTGTTTTTCAAGTATTTGATTATTCTTTTGGCTGCTAGAAGATGTGATTCTTTTGGTTGAGCTTGAAATCTTGCACATAATCCTACTGCAAATGCTATATCAGGTCTGCTTGCAGTTAAGTATAGTAGGGATCCAATGATTCCTCTATACATTTTCTGATCAACATCCTTTCCAGTTTCATCTTTTCCAAGATTGACCCTTGCACACATTGGTGTATCTGCTGTGCCACTTGTGTCCATCCCATACTTATGTATCAAGTCTTTTGTATACTTGGCTTGACTAATGAAGATTCCATCCTTCATTTGTTTTACTTGAAGGCCAAGAAAATAATTCAGTTCTCCCATCATGCTCATCTGAAATTTGCTCTTCATCAGGTTTGCAAATTTCTCACACAGCTTTTCATTCTCTTATCCAAAGATGATGTCATCAACATAGATCTGTACTAGCAATGTGCTTGTTCCTTCCTCTAATTTGAATAGAGTCTTGTCTATAGTTCCCTTATTGAATCCATTCTTGATCAAAAATTGAGATAGTGTTTCATACCAGGCTCTGGGTGCATGTTTAAGTCCATAAAGAGATTTCTTTAGTTTGTATACTTTGTCTTCCTTTCCTTTGAGTTGGAAACCAGGGGGTTGCTCCACATATACTTCTTCTTCCAAAAGTCCATTTAGAAATGCACTCTTGACATCCATTTGATACACTTTGAAATCTTTATGTGCAGCAAAAGCTAGAAAGAGTCCGATTGCCTCCAATCTTGCTACTGGTGCAAATGTTTCATCATAATTTATTCCTTCTGCTTGAGAATAGCCTTTTTGCAACTAGCCTTGCTTTGTTTCTGACAACAATTCCTTGCTCATCCATCTTGTTTCTGAATACCCATTTTGTACCAATGATGTTGGCCATATCTGGTATGTCAACAAGTTCCCAGACTTCATTTCTTTCAAATTCATTTAGTTCTTCTTGCATGGCTGAGATCCAATCTGCATCTTGGATTGCATCATCTATTGTTTTGGGTTCCACTTGTGATAGAAAACATGTTAACATATGCTCCAGTTGTCTTCTGGTTCTCACTCCTATGTGAATATCTCCTATAGTTTGTTCTTCAGGATGATCTCTTAGCCAATTTAGGTCAGGTTGAAGTTATTCTTCACTTGGTGCTTATGTAATTTCATGTTGTACATGAGCTTCAAGTTCAGGTGCTTCTTCTGTTGTATTGACTTGTGGTTCATCTTGATTCCCAAAATTGTGATGCAGAATAGTTGCTGGTACTATTGTATTCATATACACTTGTCTTTGTGCTGCTTCTTCTTCTTGTTCTTGAAGATTTTCTCCATTTGTATTTGGTTCATCAAAGACTACATGTATTGATTCTTCAATCACCAATGTTCTTTTGTTGAGTACTCTGAATGCTTTGCTGGTGTCTGAGTATCCCATAAAGATTGATTCATCAGCCTTTTCATCAAAGGCATGCAGCTGATTCCTGTTCAAAACAAAGCATTTTGATCCAAACATATGCAAATATGAGATATTAGGTTTTCTACCATTCCATATTTCATATGGAGTCTTTCCATGATGTTTGTTGATGATTGATCTATTTTGTGTATGGCATGCTGTGTTTGCTGCTTCAGCCCAAAATCTCTTTGGCAAGCATGCTTCTGCAATCATTGTTCTGACTGCTTCTTTGAGAGTTCTGTTTCTTCTTTCTGCCACACCGTTTTGCTGTGGGGGTGTTCCTGCTGTTGATAATTGATGCAGTACTCTATTTTCTTCACAATAGGTTCTGATTATTTCATTAAGAAATTCAGTGCCTCTATCTGATCTGATCTTGATGATTTTCAGTTCTTTCTCATTTTGGAGTCTTATTAGAAAATCTGGCAGCTTTTTAAGTGTCTCTTTCTTCTTGTTCATGAAGATGGTCCAGGTGTATTTTGAGTAGTCATCCACCACTACTAGGGTGTATTTGTTACCACTTACACTTACTGGTGTGACTGGTCCAAACAGGTCCATATGCAACAGATGTAGAATTCTTGTTGTTGATTGATAGGGTTTTGACTTGAAGGAACTTTTGATTTGTTTCCCTTTCTGGCATGCATCACATAGACTTTATTTCTTGAATGTGATCTCTGGCAGGCCTTCAACTAACTTGTTCTTTGATAATTTGTTGATGGTCTTGAAATTCAGGTGATTTAGTCTTCTATGCCATAACCAGCTAGTTGACTGTTTGTTTTTGACAAACAAACATGTTTCTGCTTTGGCTGTTTTCCAATCCACCACATACATGTTATCTTTTCTTCTTCCTGCAAGTACTACTGTGTTGGTTTGGCTGTGAATGACTTTGCATCCTTCCTTGTTGAAGTGCACATTATAGCCTTTGTCACAAAATTGACTAATGCTCATCAGATTGAAATTAAGTCCCTTGACATATGCCATATTTTGAACCTTCATATTGTTCTTGAGAATTGTGCCTTCCCCCTTAATCTTGCCAGGATTTTCTTTGCCTCCAAATTTGACTTTTGGTCCATCAAAAGCTTTAAAGTCAGTGAGCCATCTCTTGTTTCCTGTCATGTGTCTGGAACATCTACTGTCTATGTACCAGACATCTTACAAAACAAATTAATTGAGTTTAGGTACCCAACACAGTTTGGGTCCATACCTGTTAGCAGTCATGCCTCCTATTCCAAGTGTATATCCAAATGGTCTTCCTTTTGGATAGTTAAAGTCATCAACTTCATATATATAAGGAATGGCAGAATAGCTTCTAGTATTTCTACTGAAGTTATTCTGATACTTTTCTCTACTTTTTGGTGCCTTTGCATCCTTCTTCACTTTCCAATATGTAGTGGGAAACCTGACTTGCTTCATGTGTCTAGGAACATACCTAGTTTGATTTTTCTTAAACACATGATGCATATTATGGAATGGTTTCTTCTTGTATTTTGGAGGTGCAACATTCCAATCATCCTCTGAAGGATAAAGTCTTCATTTACCTTTCAGAAATTCCTTGCTTTTGATTGACTTGATTGATGATTTAGTCTGCTATTTTACTGCACTGGGTTATGACTTCACCGGTACAGGATGAGTGGTTGAAACCATGGTCTGTCCCTTTCTAAATTTTGGTTCAATGTTGATCCTGGATTCAGAATTGTGTTGACCATTGTTTCTACTCTCATCTTGACTGTTGTAGCCAAGACCCGATCTGGATCCAAACCTTTTTGAGGGTTTGTAAACTGGTTCATTTGTTATCTTAACTGGTAGGGGGATTTTCTCAACTGATCTATCAACAACAGATGTATGAACCCCTGCTGTTTGTTGATCATTTGAGTAGATCTCCTTACTAGTTAGTTCAGCTTTTGCTTTATCCACTTCTTTCTTTAATCTATATTTTCCTTTCTTAGATCCTTGCATTCCTTTTCTAGAATTTCATGATTCATCTCAATTTCATCAAATTTAGTCATGAGATTTTGGACTAGGTCTGCTGGATCTAAAGGGAGAATAGAAGATTGTGCAGTGTTAGATGTGGATGCATTTGATGAAGAGTAAGAGCTAGATGTTACCTCAGTTTCATCTGATTCTTTGGCCATTAGACATAGGCTTGATTTCTCAATTTCTAGGCTATCACCTTCATCTTCATCTAATTCTTTGGTCATGAGGCATAGACAAGCTTTTTCATTATCTGAGCTGTCTTCTCATCACTGTCATCTGAGTCATTACCAGATGATTCTTCATTCTTTTCACTGCTCGATTCAGCCTTGAGTGCCTTCTTGCCTTTCCTCTTTTCAGATGCTTTGTATTTCTTCTTTTCATCGTCTTTATCATTTTCTTCAGGACAATCAGCCTTGAAGTGACCTTTCTTGTTGCAGTTGAAGCATCTGTATTCATCATCTTTCTTCTTCATGCCTTTGGTTGAGCTTGACCTCTTGTTTGATGATGATGAGTTTCCTTTGAATGGCTTCTTTTTGCTAAACCTGTCAAAACGTTTAACTAATAAAGCTACATGTTCTTTAAGTTCATGTGTCTCTTTGCTGATGCAGTCGGAAAAGTTACTTTGCTGGGTTGCTACCAGTGTAGTGGATTTTTGTGTCTCTGCCGGAGCACCATCTTCACCGTTCAGTTCGAATTCATGAGCTTTATGTTGGGACATCAGTGTCAAAGTGTCAGTGTTTGCAAGGTTTGTGGATCCTCTGATTACTGATGTTATGATCTT
Organism: Gentiana dahurica var. dahurica; assembly: GCA_024500145.1. Lineage (NCBI taxonomy): Eukaryota > Viridiplantae > Streptophyta > Magnoliopsida > Gentianales > Gentianaceae > Gentiana > Gentiana dahurica. The sequence continues at coordinate 43,379,818 of CM044908.1, forward strand.
CCATCTTTCAGGTAAGCCTCTCAAGATCTTTAAGCATACTTCTTTCTGGGGATATGTGTGACCAAGATGTTGCAGTTCACTGATGATGCTTGAGAATCTGTTGTCCATTTGATCAATGGATTCACTAGACTTTATTTTGAAATTTTCAAATTTCTATTTTGCAACAGATAATTTTTTTTCTTTAACTGCTTTAGATCCTTCATTTATCAATGCTAGCTTGTCCCACATCTCCTTTGCTGTTTTGCAGTCTTTGATTCTCATGAACATGTTGCTATCTAGAGTCTTCAAAATCATATCTTTTGCAACAAAGTCTAGATTTGCTCTTCTCATGTCATCCTTGGTCCAATCTTTCTTGGGTTTGTCTACTTCCTTCCCTTGATCTGCTCCTGTGGATACCACAGTCATGATCATGATTGGTCTATCATTGATTACCTCCAGCATCTCCTCATGAGTTGCTGCAAGATGAGACAGCATTCTTATTTTATATTCATCAAAATTATTAACATTGAAAACAGGTAATTTTGACATAAAGTTTGAGGAATCCATAAGTACAAATAAGAGATCAATATATGAATGAATAGAAAACTCAGATTTGAAAACTACTTTGAAAATATGTGATCTCCTTGTTACCAGAAATTAGATCTGAACAGGTTATGATACTGGGAACACTGCTCTGATACCAATTGTTGGTCCCAGAGAAGGGTAAAACTATAGTCAGAGGGGGGGTGAATGACTATAGTGGAGTTTCAAAAACATTTCTTGTGTTTAAAAGCTTTTGGGCAGCGGATAAAGTCCCTTCTTACTATGTTATTTCAAAGCAGTTTAGACAATCACAGATATAGATTATAATCTAGGCAATTTAAATGAATTCAGAAAAGTAAATTGCAGAAAGTAAATTGACACAAGGCTTATAGTGGTTCAGGGTGGTGTAATCCCTTAATCCACTCTTCTCCTGTGATGATTGGAGGAATTCACTATTGTGTTCACAGATACAATAGTAAGATTGTCCTTGACTTCCCAAGCTTCACAATCTACAAGACTATCACTCCTTGGCTGCAACAGCTTCAGTGATTCAGTCTCTTTCACGGCTCTTTGAGATCAAATCCTTCAGCAGCTATCACAAACACAACTCCTTCTCAGATGACTTCTTATTCAGTTGCTTCAGTTTATTGTGAATGAGATTCACAAGCTTGATTGATCAATCTCAGTGCTAAATATAAAATTGTAGTTCTGATGTCTGAGTTGATCTCTTGATGAATCCTTGTATGTTCAGAGAGAAGGCTTTTCAAATTGACAGAGTTTCTGCTTAGTTTTCTTTTTCTTGATCGTTATTTTTATCTGTCTGTCAATGCCTTCTATTTATAGCCTTGAGTATCCTTGATTTGAAATTCCGTCCGTTGGCTATATTAATGAGGGGAATAATCTTTGATTTTATTCTTGATTCCCCCTTAATTACATTCTCCTTGATTTCAGTGATCTGATTTTTCTTCAATGTATAGCAGAAAATCCGTCCTTGATTGATCCTCTATTGATTGTGCATTAAATGCATGATCCTCTGAATCTTCATCATATTTCAATTCTATTCTGATAAGGATTACTTTGCCGTTCTCTGAACGGTCGAGTGATCCTTCTGACTTTTCTGTTTAGATCTTTATTCACTGTTTTTGCCTTCACTTTGCCGAAAGTCAGTTTACTCTGCCGATTCACTGTTTCCTACATCACTTCAGTTTAAAGAGAATCTTTGTACTTCACTGATCATTGATTTGGGTGAGATCAGTGTACACCATATTTGAACATTAAGTTTCATCACTTGAACCATAACTTAGACTTATCCAAGGTCATCACATACTTCCTTGGTTATAAGTCATACCATTAAGTCTTCACTGCTTCTCTGCATGTACTTGGCTGGCTTCACTCTACCGAATGTCTGTTTTACTTTGCCGTCCTACCAACTAGTACAATACTTGTCTAACTTAACTTATACAATATGTCAGACTCTAAGTGAAGACTTATACAGAGAATTCTAACTTATTTCAGGCTTGCTATAACAGCTAGTATGGCCATCATCAAAACATAATAAAATATTCCTAACAAAAAAAATGTCAAATGTTACAGTGGCCTGATTTACCAATTTTCATATATATATATATATATATATATATATATATATATATATATATATATATATATATATATGTGTGTGTGTGTGTGTGTGTGTGTGTGCGAATATGTTTTTTCTTCTTTATCTTCTTATTATTATAATTATTAAGGTTAATTTGTAGTTATTTTAATATCGTATAATAGAGATTCTGATGCAGTTGATAATGATAGATATTTTGTAAAACTAAAAAAGTAATGTTTGAGTTTATAAAATCAAGAATTAGTTAAGAAATATTGATGCGTTTACTTGTAGTGAATACTGTAAATTATTTATAAAAAAACTATATTTTCAATATTTTAATAGAAAAAATAACACTTCAGCAGATACTCTATTTTTCACTGTAAAATACAAATTTTGTAAAATTTCATTTATATCTACCGCATTCATCTAGGTGTTGTAAATTTTATTTTATATCTACCGCATTATGTAAATTGGAGGATCTGATGCATTTCATTTTCGATAGAGATTTTGTAAACTACAAAAACACGTATATAAAATTATAAAATAAAGAATTCGTTAAAAGGGTCTGATGCGAGTACTCTAACATCACCTGCATCAGTTACTTTAAAATTATTATTAATTTTACAATATTATTCATCGTTAAAATTTACAGAATCTCTATTTTGAACAATGTTCTAAAACACTTTGGACGCTAGTAGGTCCGTCGGGAGTCGCCTAGGCGGCGTCTAATTTTATTTTTATTTTATTTTAAATAATACTACTACAAAAATGGTTCTCCGACATAAGTCATAAAGCATAAGCGTTAAGGAAATAATCATCAAAATTACAAAAAAAAAAACATAAGATTAATACCCTCATTGTCAAGAACTCCGTCTCTTGAACAAGAATCTACCTCTAGGTTAAGTATTTTGTATAATGAAACTCGATCTATAGTGATAGAGATATTAGAAAATATCAAAAGATATTAGAAAATATTGTAGTATTTATTGTGGCGTTATTCATTGATTGTGTATTTATTACTTAGATCCGTAACCGATGCTATGATTGATTTTTAGATCATTCATTCAATTGTATATATATTGTAATACTGCACAGCAAGAAATAATATACTCAATTTCCACATTTCACAATTCCATTATGGTATCAGAGACACCACTCAATTAAAGAAAGAACATATATTATAGCCTGCTTAGACCGTGCCTAGACCCCACATGTACCCTCTTTAAACTGGCCTAAGACCCAACCTGCCCAAACCAGTCCGTCTAAAGTGTAGACGGTATGGTTGGTGGCCTCTAGCCCTTTTTCTTAGAAGATAGTGAATAAATATATCAGAATCTTTATAAGGTATTACCTCCGTCCCAAAATATAAGTCATTTTAGACTTTTTCACACTTATTAAGAAAGTTATTAAATTTGTTATGTGTAATTAATTTTGATTAAAAAGACTAAAATGACATTTCATTGGTATTAGTGCAAAGTAGTAAAAAGTAGTTGATTACTGATGATACGGGATTTCATCCCTCCACGTGGAATAATCTGATTGGTCTAGCTGGCATGTGGAAAAGTCCATGTTAATTATCCACATCGGATCGGATACGAGGCATACCAGTGAAGACCGCAACAACCGGCAGATTCTGCAAGTGTCCTACCTCGATCACCTATGTCGATATGCATCGAGTCGAGACCAAGGCTTCCAGCACAGGTTCCTAGGCCCAATAATCAAGAGGGTTACTTGGACAAGGGGGCAAGGCCCATTAAAGGGTATTTATGTCAATAGACCTAACCGCCCTAAGTTTAGGGTAGAGGAAGGACATGTGCTTATAAATACATCATTCCAGGAACTACGTAAGGCTTGATTGCTGGACATTACGCAGGATACGTAGGCAATCCAAGATACATTCTTGGACTCAGCCATAAAACACCAAAAACACCATCTTTGACACAGTTACAGCCGTTCGATCCCTTTACAGCTCATCCTTAGATTACACGTGCCCCTGATTTATCGGTGGTGCATTATTCAGCATCATCATATGGCGCTAGAAGGGGGGTCGTCTACCGGTGAGTTTGTAAAGATATCGCAATGGCACCACCAGCAAAGAACAAGAAAACGACGAACAGTAAGAATCTACAGATCGAAGAACACACGGATATGGATCCAGCAGGGGTTCAGACTCAGATTCAGGAAGTCCCCACCGGATCTAGACCTGCCCGCAGTTGCAGATCCACTCAGGCCTCAGCTTCTCCCGCAGCTGCAAGACATGGCAGATCACTTAGCGTCTTTAGATGAAGACGCCCTGAAAAGAGTGGTGACATCAGCATTCATAGGTAAGGGAATCCGTAACACCCCTGAGGAACACCTGTTAGACCCACTGGGTCAAAAAGAGATGCAGAATGCCAGGGGAAAGAGGCCTGTCGATCCTCAAGAAGAGTGTGAAGAAGACGAAATAGAAATCAGCGTGACTAATGCTAAGAAACGTCCTGGACAAGAAAAGCAACAGCGGCAGGTCGAGGATAGTATCCGAAACGAGTTCAATCGCATCGTAGGGAAAGAACAGGTCACAGAGTGGCTCGAGTCGCCATTTAGCCCCGAGATAGAGATGTACACGATGCCCGAGTCATTCAAACCACCGAAGATGGAACCTTATGATGGTACTATAGACCCCGAGGACCATCTGTATCGACATATATCATTGATGAGATTAGAAACGCAAACGATGCCATAAAGTGGTTTCATAAGCTACGACCTGCGTCGATCTCGAGTTTTCTACAATTAGGACAGAAATTTCGAGATGCTTTCATCGGGAATAAGAAGTTCCACCTCAGTGCCACCCACCTCATGAATATCAAGCAAGAGAAAGGGGAATCAACCATTGATTTCATGAGGCGCTTCAATCTCAAGGCCATGAAAGTGCATAACGCCAGTGATGCACTGCAGGTTAATGCCTTTGTTGGAGGTCTGCGTAACATGAAATTATATGACAAGCTGTCCAAGAAGATGCCTACTGATATGGACGAATGTGTGAACATAGTCCACAAATTTTGCCAAGGTGAAGAGGCAGTGCGTCTGCACACCATCTCACTTGGCCTCAACTCGAGGAATGATGGCCGAGGCCAGACCAAGGGTCAGCCTAGGGGTTGGAATGAAGAAGAAAAGTCCAACGTGTTCGATCGGTTGACAGCTCCGATCACAGATCGGCTCGGAAAGAAAGGAAATTTGAAAGATCGAGATTTTATCCCTCTCAACCGATCTCGGGGGGAAGTACTGGCAATTATGATCAAGAAAAACATTGCACGAACACCGAAACCAATGTCCAAAGATCCTGAGAAGAGAAAGAATACCCACAAGTATTGTGACTATCACAGGGATGTAGGGCATGACACAGAAGAATGATTTGATTTGAAAAGAGATATCGATGCCTGTATTCAAGAGGGTGGATTAGATGAGGTGATTGACAGATCAGAGAAGGATGAGCCCAAGGGTCGTCGAGAGTACAAGAGGAAAAGTTATAACGGAAAGAGAGATCGATCGCCGCATAAAAATAATCAGAGACGCCGAGATAGATCATCCGAGCCGACCTACAGAGATAACCATCGGGATGATCGTCGGGAAGATCAGAATCGAGACCCTCATCGGGACAACCGCATCGGGTATGATGTCAACACGATTGTCGCTGAACACGAGTCAGATCGACCTCGATCCAGTCGGCAGTCTTCAGACAGATCAAGGGAATCGAAGAAGCTTAAGTTCACAACAGAGGTGGGTTATGGACCCAAAGATGATATTCCGAGTTCCCACAGTCACAGTGAAGGATTAGTAATAGAAGCGGTGATAAGCCGAGGTCGGATAAAGAGAGTCTGTGTCGACAGTGGAAGTGCCGTCAATATCCTTTACTACTCAGCCTTCAAAGCCATGAGGTTGAAAGATGAAGACATTGTGCCGTTATCTACCCCTCTATTTGGATTCACAAGGCAAGCCATCCACCCTGTCGGGTCGATCAATTTATTGACTACAGTTGGAGACGGAGAAAAAGGCCGGACAATAGAGATGACCTATGTCGTAGTTAAGGCCCCATCGGGGTACAACGTGATATTAGGTCGACCAGTGTTATACGATCTCAGAGCCATCATTTCGACGTTCCACAACAGCATGAAATTCCCCACCTGGTATGGTACCCATGAAGTGAAAGGAGACGTCGAGGTAGCCAGGAATTGTAGTTTGGTCACAATTAAAGGGAAATGAGTTGGACAAGTGCTGGTTGAGGAGTTGATACCTGAAGAAGAGGAGGATCAAAGCTGGGTCTCTGTCGATCCGACAGAGGAGATCCGTGTTTGGAAAGAAGAGGAGGGCCAAGGGGTCCAGATCGGGAAGTGGATGCCACAGCCCGACATGAAAGCCTTGGTCGATCTTCTTGTTGAGTATCGAGACGTTTTCGCATGGAAGGCAGACGACATGCCAGGCCTATCGGAGGATATAGCAGTGGATCGACTCAATGTCGACCCAAAAAAGAAGCCGATACGGCAAAAGAAGAGAAACCTTGCTCCTGAGAGGAAGGAAGCAGTAAGGAAGGAATTCGACAAGTTGTTAGTTGCTGGGATCGTAAAAGAGGTATCCTATCCGGATTGGTTAGCCAATCCAGTGTTGGTTAAAAATCCAGATGAAAGCTGGCGAATGTGCATAGATTTTACAGATCTCAACAAAGCGTGCCCAAAGGATTCGTATCCGCTCCCAAAGATTGATCAGTTGGTCGACTCGACACTGGGTTTCGAGGTATTCAGTTTTCTCGATGCGTATAGGGGATATTACCATAACTTCATGGACCCCCAGGACTCGGAAAAAACCGCTTTTATTACAGAATTTGGTACGTTTTGTTTTGTAACAATGCCGTTTGGCCTAAAGAATGCAGGAGCCACCTATCAGAGGGCAGTCAATAAAATTTTCAAGGGACTGATAGGTCGAAATATGGAAGTTTATGTCGATGATTTATTGATCAAGAGCAAGTCCATAGGACAGTTTCTTGAAGATGTCAGAGAGGTTTTCAAAGTGCTATGGGTAGCAAACATGAAACTCAATCCGAAGAAATGCACATTTGGAGTTCGATCTGGGAAATTTCTAGGTTATATGATATAGAGAGATGGGATTCAAGCTAACCAAGATAAGATCGAGGCTCTCAAGAACATGCCCACGCCTCGTAACGTAAAGGAAGTGCAACGGTTGACGGGTCGGATGGCGGCCCTCAACCGTTTCATGTCGATATCAGCGCAAAGGGCCCTGCCCTTCTTCAAGATATTGAAGAAAGCGAGTCCGTTTCAATAGGACGAGAAATGTCAGAAAGCGTTCGATGATTTGAAGGAATATTTGTCTGATTTACCAACACTGTCTTCACCTCAGGAAGGAGAGAAACTCCTGGTTTACCTAGCAATCTGTGAAGAGGCAGTGAGTGCAGTATTGGTTCGAGAAGGAGACCAGGGACAGATTCCAGTTTATTTTGTAAGTAAGTCATTGCATGGAGCTGAGATCAGGTACACACCTGCTGAAAAATTAGCATTAAGTTTGGTTCATGCATCAAGGAAGTTCAAGCCATATTTTCAAGCATACCCCATTGCTGTGGTCACTGACCAACCTCTGAAGCAAATTTTAGCAAAGCCCGAGACATCGGGTCGATTAGCAAAATGGGTTGTCGAGCTAGCTGAGTACGACATCGAGTTTCTACCTCGTACAGCTATTAAAGGTCAAGCTCTGGCAGACTTCATAGCCGAGGGATTATCAATCCAATTGGAGCAGGATAAACAGTCGTCAGAGGAACAGTGGACCATCCATGTCGATGGTGCCTCAAGTAAAGAAGGAGCTGGAGCTGGGTTATTGTTGGTTAGCCCTAAAGGAGAAGAGTTCCCTTATGCGCTTCGATTCGAGTTCAAGGCCACAAACAACGAAGCAGAGTATGAGGCCATGATTACGGGTTTGAAACTAGCATCGAAGTTGGGGGTCGAGAATTTCCTGGTATATAGTGACTCTCAACTCGTAGTGAATCACATACGAGGCGAGTATGAGGCCAAAGAAGAATCTATGAGGAATTATCTGAAAGTGGTTCAGGGGTAGATTTCGAAGTTCAAGACGGTTCACATCGAGCAGGTACCTCGGAGTGAGAACAAACGGGCCGATGCGTTGTCTAAACTCGCATCGAATTTCAAGTCGAAGAGGAAAGTTCAGGTAGAGATGCTAGCGGAGCGAAGCTATAATGAGGTCAATGTGCAACCAGTGGTTCAGGGATCAACATGGATGGATCCGATAGCTCTATTCTTGAAAGACGGAATTCTCCCGTCAGACAATTCTCAAGCCCGAAAAATCCGACTGCAAGCCTCTAGGTATGCTCTATTTGACTATGTCCTTTATCGAAAATCGTTTGTTACACCTTGGATGCGATGCGCATCGGAAGACGAGGGGGTTTATCTTCTTGAAGAGATACATAGAGGAGTTTGTGGTAATCATTGTGGAGCTAGAATGTTGACGAGAAAATGTAAACTAGCAGGCTATTTTTGGCCGTCCATGCAAAAGGACGCCAATCAATTGGTGATGAAATGCAGGGCTTGTCAAGTGCATGATGTGGTGACACACCAACAAGCACAAGAGATGAACGCCATTGAATCAGTATGGCCGTTCGATGAGTGGGGGGTCGATATAGTCGGGCCTTTACCTCGAGCTCCGGGTAATTTCAAGTATGTTGTGGTCGCGGTTGATTATTTCACAAAGTGGGTCGAAGCCAAAGCTCTTACTGACATCAGAGCTCAGACCATCAAGAAATTTCTATGGGAAAATATTTTGTTCAGGTTTGGATTTCCGAAGTATCTGATATCGGATAATGGGACTCAATTTCTAGATGACCGAGTGCAGGATTGGCTCAAAGAATTCAAGATTGAGCATAGAACTACATCAGTGGCCCGACCTCATTCCAATGGACAGGTCACATAGGAGACTCCCTTTGCCATGGCTTATGGATGTGAGGCAGTAATACCTGCGGAGATCGGACTAGCCTCGCCCCGAGTTTTGGCATATAATGTTGAGACAAACGCCACTGATCTGCTTCAAGAGAAGGATAACATCGAAGAGAAGAGAGAGGTTGCGGCATATCGAATGGCCAATTATAAAAGAAAGATCTCACAGTATTATAATGCGAGGGTGAAATACAAATAATTCCAAGTAGGGGATCTCGTGTTGAGGAAGAATGAAGCCAGCAGGCAGGACCCAATAGGCAAGCTCGAGCCGAATTGGGAAGGTCCATACAAAATTCTAAAGATTCATCCTAAGGGATCGTACCAGTTAGGCAGGTCGGATGGAAGCACAGTGCCTCGGACGTGGCACGCCACCAACCTCCGGAAATATTATGTTTAAAATGTTTATTCACTTTATGACATTTGCAACTTTACTCTCTAAGTTACTTGTAGTAGGTCGACGTGACAATTGATTTCAATGTCTTTTATTCAAGTAATTTTCTTTTCTATTCGTGCTTAACTTACAAGCTCATGTAAAAAAGAAAAGGAGGCATGGAAAAAAAAGGGGGACCAAAAATCGACTTCAACAAGATGCCTTGACACGACAGAGTCGGAGTAATATGGTGAATAAAGCCAAGTCACTGATAGTGCTTATATCACCTCCAACCTGCAATTCCTCGACACGTAGGAGTTAAAACAAAATAGTGAATAAATCCAAGTCACAGACAATGCTTATATCACTCCCGACCTCCCAATAAGCCACGTTGCGAGGCGGACGGAAGATCCCACGATGGATACCTAACTCGACCAGATCATAAGCACCACAATGCGCGACAATCAAGTGAGGACTTCGTAATTTGATATCCCTATAAGCCTGACGAGGCAAGACAGTCGAATCGAGCTCCGACCAAAAAGCCAAGTCAGCCCGATAAGGCAGTACAGCGCTAGGTCGACTCAGACCCAAGTGTATCATGAGTCATGTACTCGTATTACACTTCAAGGAGACACATGGGAATTAAGTCCAAAGGACTATACCCCATAAGGAAACGTTTGCAAGGGAATTAAGTCGGAAAAGACTACACCCTAGAAAAATGATCAATAAAAGGCAAAAGACATTCAATGGAAAAGCATAGATTGAAAATCACAAGGCTGCAAGATCGAATCGGTGAGATACATATCTAGAAAGTAAAAATACCAAAGTTGTTACAACCAGATCGAATAAAAATTTTACAACCAAATCGAATCAAATTGTTTAAAAAGACAATAAGAAAACAGCATCAGGCAGCCGGCTGGTTGGAGGACGAGGCATTGGGGTCGACTTGATCTTCCGACTCGAGGTTCTCCGCTCCATCTCCCTCCAAGGCAGGGGTCACATACTTCTCGTACAAGGAAACGCCAGCCTTGAATTCGGTGAAGTATCGGCCGTAACGAGGATGGACTCAGGATCGTACAGATGGGCCTTCTCGATGCTGGATACCTCAAAATCTGGGATGACAGCCTTGACCTGGTCGAGCGCCATTGTAAATCCACCCTTCATGCCCTGGCTCATCAGCAACGACAGATCGTTTTCAAGCTCCATAGAAGCCAAGAAGTCCTTCTTAGCCGATTCCATACGAGTCGTTAGGCTATCGAGAAGAGACTGAAGGTTGTTACGAGCCTTGATAGCCCCCGCCAGCTCGGCCTTTGTCCCATCAAGCTCCGACCTCACCTGCGTTAGTTCCGACCTTATATTTGCCAGCTCGGCATCCCTGTCAGATATGTCTTTGTGCGCTTTGGACAGATCGTCTCGAGAGGCCGCCAAGTCAGACTCCAGCTTGATACGACGATCGTCCAGCTTGTTCACCTTGGCCTTTTGCTTCTCGATGTCCGAAGTCAGCATGGCAATAGTTTTTTTCTGCTCCTCCATGACAGCAGATGGAGACTCAATTCTGATCACAGCCACTTTAGCTGCTAGCCGAGCCTGTAATAGAGAGAATTGTTAATATCAGAAATATACAAAAGTCCCCAAGATAAGAGAAATAGAATGAAAACTTACAGCTCGGATGCATTTTAGGAAGAATTCATGCAACTCTTCCGGAGACATGGTCTCCATCTCTGTAATGCTCGCACCAGGGAGCGGGTCGGTCGCATTCGATCTGGGAGGAGGAAGGTTACGGGTTTCCTTCCCAACCCCATGCCTTACCTCGGTAGTCTTTTGTCGCTTTCTCGGGACGAGATCCGCCTTGGTCTTTTCCGTCAACTGAGCCTCGTCGGGCTGGTCTCTCAAAATGTCCGACGTTGACGTAGGAGTTGGAGCTCGAGCCGGAGTCCTCTGACCTCTGGAGATAATGGAGCCAGATACTGGCTTCTTCGACCTGATGCCGGCCAGTTCTTGGATTTTCTTCTGGTCCGAATTCTTGGGGTCAGGCACCTTGCCCAGAACCTCCAGATTTGAGAAATATTCCACTGCGTACAGAGAAAATTCGACATCAGAACACAGTCAAGATGAAAACAAGTCAAAACGGAAAAAAAAAAGATACTAAAGTGTAGCAGCTCGACAGAGTGAATAAAAATCCTACATAACACTCGGACATCCTCATCGAGTTCCAGATAAGCGCCCGGACCAGCCGTCTTGATGTCAGCGAAAGGATACAGAGAATGCAGGTTTCGAGTTGCGACGTCAGGGTGAACACTCTCGATAATCCCACACCCATTGGGGACATCCGAGTCAAGTCTATCATGCCATTTCTGGGGCCTTCTGTACCAAGCATGGACGTCGATGTCTTCCAACCCGTGTCGGATAAAGAAAAAGTGAGGCTTCCACTCTCCCTGAGACGAGGTCACTTTTCTCACAAATTCCGACGTCATAGGACGTCTCTGGAAAGTATACCATCCAGCGTCTTGTAGGCCCTGAATTGCGTAGTATTGCCGGAATAGCCGGACCGTGAACTCAACTTTGGCGATTCGACACGCCAGCACGAAACCCATGACACTCCTAACCCCGTTGGGAGCAAGTTGGGTAACGCAGATCTTATAGTGTTGGAGAACTGCTACGATGGACGGATCGAAAGGAAACCTTAATCCCTCCTTCAATTGCGCCTCGTATATGGCGCAGAACCTAGGGGAAGGGTCACAGGCGAATTGAAATTGACCATGTGATACTTTAATGTTTGCAGAAGAGTATGGGATGCCGAATCGTAAACATATGGCTTTGGCTTTCTCCTGGGTCGATTGGATATGCATCCATACGGTCATTGGCCTTTCATCCTTGTTTGGCGTTTGGCTACGGGTCGAGAAGATGATTCTTCTTCTCCTCCATCTTCTTCTTCTCCAGCAACTCTCTCACCGGAAGCAATTGGACTCTCAGAAACCATTTGCTCCGTCGATTCTTCTTCCACTACAACAACTTCTTCCCTATTTTGAGAATCGCTATCGCTACTAGACATGGAACTGGGAAGAGATACAAGAAACAAAAACAAAAGGGAAAATTTGAGTAAGATTAGGGCTTACTTGAGTTTTCTGCTAAAACTGAGATTCGCAGAAGTTTGTAATGGCAAGTGAGAAACTTTGATATTGGACTCCTTATATGCTTGTCAATCTTCTAAGTGATTTGAAAGGGCGGATTTGGGGGCAGTTATAGGATATGGATCGCAAGAATCAAGGACAGAATCCCCGTGTGGACCAATGAAAAATGCTTCGTTTCCTACACCTATTAATGCTGGTATAGTATGACATCATCCTGACGACAGCCTACATCGGCTAGAAGGACAGCTGCTTTCGTGCCTAAAGAACACCACGTGTCGAGAAGATTATTCAAATTTTCAGATCCGACATCAGCACTCGAGATGAGCTTCCCACCGATCTGGGGGGCTTATGATGATACAGGATTTCATCCCTCCACATGGAATAATCTGATTGGTCCAGCTGGCATGTGGAAAAGTCCATGTTAATTATCCACATCGGATCGGATACGAGGCATACCAGTGAAGACCGCAACAACCGGCAGATTCTGCAAGTGTCCTACCTCGATCACCTATGTCGGTATGCATCGAGTCGAGACCAAGGCTTCCAGCCCAGGTTCCTAGGCCCAATAATCCAGAGGGTTACTTGGACAAGGGGGCAAGGCCCATTAAAGGGTATTTATGTCAATAGACCTAACCGCCCTAAGTTTAGGGTAGAGGAAGGACATGTGCTTATAAATACATCATTCCAGGAACTACGTAAGGCTTGATTGCTGGACATTACGCAGGATACGTAGGCAATCCAAGATATATTCTTGGACTCAGCCATAAAACACCAAAAACACCATCTTTGACACAGTTACAGCCGTTCAATCCCTTTACAGCTCATCCTTAGATTACACGTGCCCCTGATTTATCGGTGGTGCATTATTCAGCATTATCAATTATATAATAAATGAGGGGTAGAAAATGAGAAAAAATGTAAGAAATATGATGAATATAGATGCTTCAACTATAAAAAGAAAGGACACTTCAAAGCTGATTGTCCAGAGGAAAAAGACAAAGATGAAGAAAAGAAGAAATACAAGTCATCAGACAAAAGGAAGAGCAAGAAAGCATTAAAAGCTGAAACCAGCTGTGAAAGTGATGAGGAATCATCTGATAATGACTCAGATGATGGTGAAGGCACCAGCTTAGACAATGACATAGCGTGTTTATGTCTAATGGCTAAGAAAATTGAAGAAACAGAGGTACTATCTAGTTCATATTCTTCAAATGCATCCACATCTGACACTGCATAATCTTCTATCTTCCCACAAGATTCTACAATTCTAATTCAAAATCTCATGAGTAGATTTGAAGAAATTCAAACAGATGAGATTCTGGAACAAGAGTGCAATGATTAAATGAGGAAAATAAAAGATTAAAGAAAGAACTGGATAAGATGAAAGCTAAATCATCTAGTAAGGAAGAACACTTAGCAAATCAACAAGCATTAGATGATCACTCATCTGGAGCTAACAGACCAGCTAAGGAAACTCCCTTACCAACTGAGACCACCACTGCACTACCTAATGCACCAGTTTACAAACCTCCAAAAAGGTTTGGATCCAGATCTGGTTTTGGCTACAATAGTCAAAATAAGAAAGGAAACAATAGACAACACAAATCTAAACTAAGGACCAAAACTGGACCTAAATTCAGAAAAAGATAGATCATAGTGTCAACTACTCATCCTACACCAGTAAAGTGAAAATCCAATGCAGTGAAATAGAAGAGTAAATCATCTTAACAACCTACTAAGGGAAAATGTATACCGAGAGGTAAGGGTAGACTTTCCCAACAAAAAAAAATTGGAATGTTCCACCTCCAAAACACAAGAGAAAACCATTTCATACAAGTCCAAAATGTGTTTGGGAAAAGCCAGAAAAGGCATGGTCCTGGATACAAAAGGCAACATGAAAACAGGTCATCTACTGTGGTTTGGAAAGTGAAACGGGATGCTAAAGCATCAAAAGATAGAGAAATGTATCATAATACTTTTATTAAATCTATTAGAAGCTATTATGTCATGCCTTATACATATGAGGTTGATGATTTCAACCCTCCAAGAAGAAAATCTTTTGGATAAACACTTGGGTAGGAGGCATGAATGCTAATAGCTATGGACCCAAACAGTATTGGGTACACCTAAACTTGGTTAATTTGTTGTGTAGGATGTTTGGTGCATAGACAATGGATGTTCCTGACATATCACAGGCAATAAGGCATGGCTGACGGAATTCAAAGCTTTTGATGGACCCAAAATTACCTTTGGAGGCAAAGAAAACCACGGCAAGATTAAGGGGGAAGGCACATTGAAAAAGAACAACTTGAAGATTCAGAATGTGGCATATGTCAAGGGATTGAATTTCAATCTTCTAAGCATTAGTCAATTCTGTGACAAAGGCTACAATGTGCACTTCAACAAAGAAGGATGCAAAGTGATTCACAATCAAACCAGCACAGTTGTACTTGCAGGAAAAAGAGAAGACAATGTTAAGGGTGAAAATCTATGAATTATAAGGATATATTTTACGATGTTTTTCTTCTATATTGTGTAATGTGCATAATAATTGGTCTTTATATTAAAACATTGAGCAAACGGTATTTTTGAAGACTTAATCGCAATAATGATATATTTATGTGATTTCATGGTTAAATTATAATTATTTGAATATTATTACAGTTTGCGATATTTTCCATGTGTTATAGGTATGTTCATTGTGCTCAAATGATGGTCAAAGGGAGAGAATTCGAGCTATAACGATTTAAGAAAGAGATAATGATCGAATGGAGTGGAGAAAAAGAGATAGAGATGATTTAATCAAGTTTCATTCCAGCTAAACTGGCGTCCAAGTCCCGTCATGGAGTGGACGGGCGTCTGACAATCCAAACGGGCGTCTAGGGGAAGGATTCAATACTGAGGCTTCATGAACTTACTGAACGAGCGTCCAAAAGAAGCAGACGAGCGTCCAAGGTGCAAAAAGAAGATCAGAGAGTTTGGACGCTATCCAGACGAACGTCTACATTGGAGTTCAGAACACTTGGACGAGAGTCCACTTCATCGGACGAGCGTCCGGATTGCCGACTTAGTGAAACCGCCTCAAATCTCTATAAATACTTGCCTATTTTTCACACATTGAGATACCAATTGACATAATTCGAACCCTAATTTCATAGGGGCGGCTCAGGCTGCGTTTTTACTCTATTTTCTTCCAGTTTATGCAATTAAATTCCTAGATTAGATTAGATATATTCATGTCTTTTACTTCATCAATTCAAGTTGCAACAAGGATGTTAAGAGGCTAAACCCTCTTGAACAAGCATTGTGAAGCCGTCCATCAACAATTCAGTTTGATTCGTGATTGATTTGTGAGTTTCTATCTCAAGTTTGTTTCTTTTATCATGCTTTACATTGTTTTATTGCAAGTCGTATCGAAAGATGTTTGCTTTATGATTGTTTTATTGATGAAAATCATATAAACATTAGATCACCATGCTAAAAGAATAGATATTTGATCTAATTAAAATGAGAGTTATTAGATTGATTGTCTAGATTAGAAATTGAAAGATTTCACGCCTAGGTTAGAAAGACGTAATCTTTAACATCGAAAGATAAAAGATTAGGAAACGAACTTGTCTACGAGAGTAGGAGTTTATGCCTTCGATTAGGTGAATCACGACTTGAGTGGAGATCACGAATTAATCCGAATTAGAATTGAATGTTGATAGGATAGGTGGATCAATTGCTTGTTCATTCGTTATAATTTGATTTTAATCCTTTGAACTTGAATTGTTAGATTAGTTTACTTTTTCTGCACTTTAGTTTAGTTTAGTTTATCGCTTTCAATCTTTCCTAGCTTTGGATTTCATCCTCTGTCTAGTTTATTTTCAGCATGTTTGTCCAGTTTTAGTTCCCTGTTTAGGTTAGTTTTCGTGACAATAATTAGTTAAAAACAAAAGCTAGGGTTCACAACAGTCTAGTTCCCCGTAAGATCGACCCGGCATTAGCCTCCATACTACGTTCCTTGCACTTGAGGTTAACCGGTTTATTACTTGTTGTTTTGTATTGATAAAATCCGGGACAAGTTTTTGGCGCCGTTGCCGGGGAACCGGACGGTTGCCTAGTTTTTGTTTTTGTTTTTAGTTTGTTTTCAATTCTTGTTTTTAGGTTAGATCTTTTCAGTTTCTGTTTGTAGTTAGTAGTTTAGTCGTTTTTGTTCGTTTATCTGTCGTTTTAATTGTGTTTCTGTGAGTAGTTAATATAAAAAAATTTGCTCTAATCTATACCCTGTTTTCTGTTTGTCACTCTCTGTTTTCTAAACGTTTCTGCCCAGTTGGACGAGCGTCCGTTTTACCAGACGCCCGTCCAGTTCTTGCTCTAGTCGGACGAGCGTTTAGTTTACTGGACGCCCGTCCGCTGAAAATTCTTCAATCCTGTATCAATTCTGACCCGCAGACGAGCGTTCATACTTCTGGACGCCCGTCCATAGGAATTCTGAAAAAGAGGACGAGCGTTCAAATTTTGAACGCCCGTCCATTCTAAAAACTGGTCAGACGAACGTCCATCAAATTTGGACGCCCGTCCTGTTCGTCTGCCTTCCGGACGAGCGTTCGGATTTCCAAACACCCGTCTGTCCTCCTGTTTCAGTGTCTTTTCGTAGGTAGGTTTTTTTGTTTCTATCCTTTCTAGTTTCCACGTTGATTCGGTGACATCTAAGGTTGAATTATCTGACCCCACGTTTTTAACAATCGAACTTTTGGATAAAAAGGGATCGTTTTAGCACTCTTTAGTATTTTGGCCATAAATTTCGGCTCGAGTGTCGGATTGGCGCGCAGGACCCCAATTCGGAAAGCTCGTTCCGACGCCGACGACGTGACAGACGGCCTGACACCGTTTTCGAGGTCAAAATCCACTGTTTTCCCTTCCATTTTGGGCTCAGAAGATTTCAACACGTTTTTTTTTCTTGCCTTTTTAGTATTCTCTGTTTTTCTGTTTTAAATTTTTCGTAGTTTAGGTTTCTGATCAAGAATTTGAGCAATATCTTGCAGGAGAAATCAAAGACATAATAATAATGGCAGCGGAAGATAGACGGACGTTGGCCGACTATGCCATGCACGGTACAGTCACCATAAACCCGGCTATCGTCATGCCTACCATTACTGCTCCAAACTTCGAGCTTAAACCCGGACTTATTCAGATGATGCAGCATGCATCAATTTTCCATGGTTTCCAATCTGAAAACCCCCACACTCACTTACACACATTCTTGCAAATATGCGGTACTACCCGTATCCAAGGTGTAAGTGAGGATGCCATCAAGCTTAAGCTATTTCCATTTTCCTTACGGGGGGAGGCACTCGAGTGGTATCACTCTCTCCCCTCTGAATCCATCACTACGTGGGCTGAGCTCGAGAAGGAATTTCTAAGTCAATACTTTCCTCCTTCAAAAACAGCCCATTGTCTGAACGAAATCTTCACATTCCGTCAGCTGGAAAATGAGTCATTCTTTGATGCGTGGAAAAGGTTTAAGTCTCTCCTGCGCAAGTGTCCCCATCATGGCTTGCCAAAGCAAAGGCAAGTCCATACTTTCTTCAGTGGATTGACCGAGCTCACCAAGGGCATGGTCAATAGTTCCTCTGGTGGGGCATTTCTCAAGAAAACACCTGATGAGGGGTGGGCGTTGTTCGAGGACATTGCCAAATATAACTACGCCCCCTCTTATCAAGCCATTCAAGCACCTCCTCCGCCTCCCAAGGTCGAAGAGGTGACTATGCAAAATCTCGTTGCCATGTTGCAGAAGCAAATGGCAACCTCTCAAATGACAGCTTCTCAAAACTTCTCAAATCCGAGTTATCAGGCTCCTTCACCTTCACAGAACTCACAAGTTCTGTACTGTGAAGCTTGCTGTCAGACTGGCCATATGACTGGCCAATGTCAATTTTCTTCCCCCTCTGCTCAGCAAGTCAATGATGTTCATGACTATGGACAGCATAATCCAATCATATGCCAAGTATGTGATAGCATGGGGCACACTGCTCGCTTCTGTCCCATGATTGGGCAGAATGCGGAAGTCAATGCTTTCTCTGGCCAGACAAATCAGAGATTCAATAACAAATTCTCTGGCCAGAACAGTTTCCAAAACCAAGGGTTTAATCAGTCTTCGGGATTTAATCCTAATTCGAACTTCAATAGAAACCCTGGTTATAATCAGAACCCAAGCTATAATTCTTCCAATCCACAGCAAAGGTTCAATCAGAATTGGCCCGCCAATTCTAATTCTGCATTCCAAAGTCGGCCAAGCCAGCCATTTCCCCAGAACTTTCAAAACTCTCAAGGCACCTCCCACCAGGACGATATAAAAGCCGAA
The DNA here is from genome assembly GCA_024500145.1 of Gentiana dahurica var. dahurica. Lineage (NCBI taxonomy): Eukaryota > Viridiplantae > Streptophyta > Magnoliopsida > Gentianales > Gentianaceae > Gentiana > Gentiana dahurica. The sequence continues at coordinate 43,398,779 of CM044908.1, forward strand.
TGGAATTCATTTCGGGAGGAGCAAAGAAGGACGATGAAAAGTCTTGAGAGGCAAATCGGGCAATTGGCTGAGCAGTTAGCCTCTAGACCGTCAGGGCAGTTGCCCAGCTTCACGGAAAAGAATCCAAGAGGCGGTCAAGTCGCTCAGGCCGATTTAAGCAGCAGTCAATGCACTGACCTGGTACCTTCACCTCCGTATGGTAGAGAAGAGGCCAGTGCAATGAATTTGAGAAGTGGTTCTCAAGTTGGTGGTCCCCCTGGCTTCCAGGGAAACCACTAGCCCCTCCTGCCATTGGTAAGGCAGGAGGGGAAGTTGAGCACCCATCATCCCCTTGGCTGCAAGCAAGTAATCAGGTGGCTGATCCCCTAATAGGTGGAAAGGTTGGAAATCCTCAAGTGGCTGATCCTTTGAGGACTGAAAAAGGAAAAGAAAGTCAGGTGGCTGATCCCCTGACTACGAAAACTTCTGAAAAGTCTGTTCGGTGGAAAGATCTGGAAGACAAGGCCGTTAGCGCATCTTCAAAGAAGGTTTTCTCTGAGAATGATCTTAAGAAGCTTCCATTTCCACCCAGAAAGAGCAACATCCCATTGAGCGAAGATAAGAAGTATGAAAAGGTGCTGAATTTGCTGAAAAATCTCAGGTTAATATTCCATTATCTGAAGTTTTGGTTGAGATGCCTAAGTATACCAAATTCATCAAGGATGTTGTTTCTTCGAAGAAGAAGTTAGCAGAAATGGATCAGGCAATTGGTGAGGATTGTTCAATGATCAATTATCAAGACTTACTAACCAAGAGGGGCGACCCAGGCAAATTTGTGCTCACACTGCAGATGGGAGGCCTAGTCTTCCCAAATTCCTTATGTGACCTGGGTGCATCCATCAGCTTGATGCCATTGTCTGTTTGCAATCAGCTTGGTTTACAAAGTCTTCTAGAACCCACTACCATGAACTTACAGTTCGCTGATAGATCTTCTAAAAAAGCTTCAGGGATCCTAAAGGACGTATTAGTTCAAATAGATAGGTTTACCTTTCCAGTTGACTGGTACGTCTTAGATATTGAGAAAAGTGAAAATGTCCCTTTGATTCTTGGAAGACCTTTTCTATCTACAGCTAGAGCCCTCATCGATTGTGATGGTGGGCATGTGACCATTCGAGTTGGTGACCAGGAGGTGAGCTATAGTGTTTCAAAATCTATCAATATACCTTCTGGATCTCCAACCGGCTTTTCCGTTGATGAGACTTCTGATGATTTCGATGACTTTATGGCTAAGCAAGTCATGGCTGTAGAATCTGAATATGAGCGACTGATTGATAATCTGAATAATCATGGTGTGGTCAATCTAGACTAGTTAGCAGCTGATTTTGAGGATGAGCTAAGAGAAGAAGCTTTGGCAGTAGGGCCACTAAGTAAGCTCAACGATGTTGAGTTGAAGAGTGGAGATCTTAAATCAAGTCTAGAGGAACCTCCTGTAGATATGGTTCTGAAGCCGTTGCCTAAACATCTGAAGTATGTGTTTCTAAGAGAAGGTGACAAGCTTCCTTTGATCATCTCTACCAAGCTGTCTCGAATAGAAGAGCTTAAACTGTTAAACGTCTTGCGCAAAAATGAGAAAGCCTTTGGATGGCAGGTGGGAGATATCCGAGGGATATCTCCCGACATCTGTATGCACAAGATCAAGACTGAGGAGGGTGCAAAACGAGTTAGACAGCCCCAAAGGAGGCTTAACCCTCACATGCAAGAAGTAGTCAAGAAGGAGATCATTAAACTTCTAGATATGGGTATCATTTACGCCATTGCTGACAGTGAATGGGTTTCCCCGACTCAAGTAGTTCCCAAGAAAGGTGGAATTACGATTGAGAAAAATAAGAAGGGAGAAGAGATATCATTGAGGCTCGTTACTGGATACAGAGTATGTATCGATTATCGAAAGCTCAATGAGGTCACACTGAAAGATCATTTCCCCCTTCCATTCATTGACCAGATGCTTGATCGTCTGGCGGGGCACGCATTCTACTGTTTCCTGGATGGTTATTCAGGATATTTTCAGATACCCATCGATCCTATTGACCAAGAGAAGACCACTTTCACTTGCCCCTATGGGACATTCGCCTACAGGCGGATGCCATTTGGTCTCTGTAATGCCCCGGCCACCTTTCAAAGGTGTATGATGGCAATCTTTGACGGGCTAGTTGAAAAGTGCATGGAGATTTTTATGGATGATTTCTCGGTCTTTGGTCAATCCTTCGATTATTGCCTCGATAATCTTGATCATGTGTTGTCTAGATGTGTGGAAAAGGACTTAGTACTCAATTGGGAAAAGTGCCATTTTATGGTTGATGATGGGATAGTTCTTGGCCACAAAGTGTCCGCCAACGGTATAGAAGTAGATAGGGCCAAGGTAGAAGCCATTGAGAAGATGAGTTATCCTAAGAATGTACGTGAAGTCAGAGGTTTCCTCGGACATGTCGGTTTCTATAGGAGATTCATCCAAGATTTTTCCAAAGTAGCCAAGCCCCTATCTACTCTGCTCAAGGAAGACGTTGAGTTCAATTTCGATGAAAACTGCAAGCAAGCGTTTGAGGAGCTCAAGAATCGGTTAATATCCGCTCCAATTCTTATTTCACCGACTGGAACTTACCGTTTGAGCTTATGTGTGACGATCAAACTATGCAGTTGGTGCAGTCTTAGGGCAAAAGCTTAAAGGAAAGTTCCAGCCTATCTATTATGCCAGTCACACACTGAATCCTTCTCAAGTTAACTACACGACAACTGAAAAGGAACTATTAGCCGTAGTCTTTTCTATGGATAAGTTTCGTAGTTACTTGCTGGGTGCTCAAGTGATTGTGTGGACTGACCACGCTGCTTTGCGATATCTCATGACCAAAAAGGAAGCTAAACCGCGCTTACTGCGTTGGATACTGACCCTCCAAGAGTTTGACGTTCAAATCAAAGATAAGAAGGGCAGTGAGAACGTAGTGGCGGATCATGTTTCTAGGATGTTAAGTGAGGAAAAGGGTGATCCTGATGATATAGATCTTTACTTTCCTCTAGAAAACATCATGCTTATCGATGGTTGCGCTCCTGATGTTCCATGGTATTCTTCCATTGTAAACTACCTTCATGCCCGTTATCTTGACCCTGAAATGTCTTATCAAGAGAAGAAGAAGTTTTTCTCTGATATGAAATCTTTCGTTTGGGATGAACCTTACCTCTTCAAAATCTGTAAAGATGGTTTGCTAAGGAGGTGTGTTCCTGAATCTGAGCAACGCGATATAATCGAGCAATGCCATAGTGGACCCACAGGTGGTCACTTTGGTCCTTGGAAAACGGTTGCGAAGATCTTCCAGTCCGGTTTCTATTGGCCTACGATCTTTAAAGATACAGAAGCTTTCTGTAAACCTTGTGATAGGTGTCAAAGAACCGGAACTTTAACAAGGCGTTTCGACATGCCTTTGAAACCCATCTTAGAATGTGAAGTCTTTGATGTATGGGGTATCGATTTTATGGGACCATTCCCATCATCTTGCGGTAACAAATACATCTTAGTCTGCGTAGACTATGTATCGAAATGGGTGGAGGCAATAGCCACTCCTCGCAATGATCATAAAACGGTCATGAATTTTCTAAAGAAGAATATCTTTGTGAGGTTTGGATGTCCACGTGCCTTGATTAGTGATGAAGGGACACATTTCTGCAACCGGCCTTTGGAAAAAGTCCTCGAGAAGTATGGTGTTCGTCACAAAACTGGCACGCCATATCATCCGATGACTAGTGGTCAGGTTGAGCGAAGCAACCAGAGCTTGAAGAAGATCCTGGAGAAAACAGTGAACAGTCATAGAGAAGACTGGAGTCTAAAGTTGGATGATGTACTGTGGGCATATCGCACTGCCTATAAGACCCTCATGGGTACATCACCCTACCAGATGGTCTATGGAAAATCGTGCCACTTGCCAGTTGAGTTGGAGCACAGAGCTTATTGGGCTACAAAGTTTCTTAACTTCGATTCCCAAGCCTGTGGCAAACACCGACTGCAGCAGTTGCATGAGTTGGATGAATTTAGACTCCAGGCTTACGAGAGTGCCAGGATTAGTAAGGAAAAGATGAAACTCCTCCACGACGTGAAAATTAAGAAGCGAGAATTTAAAGTCGGAGAGCAAGTGTTACTTTACAATTCCAGGTTGCATTTGTTTCCTGGCAAGTTGAGGACACGTTGGTCCGGTCCTTTTGAGATTCTCCAAATCATTCCTGGAGGCGTTCTAGAGCTGCGCGGTTATGGCGATCAACCGTTCCGAGTGAATGGTCAGAGATGCAAGCATTACATTGGTGAACCCAAGGTAAAGCCTTTGACTGTTCGATCGATATCCTCGGGTGTAGCACCCCTAAAGTCGATGAGTTTGACGAGTTCTCGCCCGACTTATTTTTTGAGGATGACGGTTGTGGTAAATCAGAAGAAGTTCTAGCAGGTAGTTGGGATATGGAAGAGTTTTTCAAAGAGCAACAACTCAAGAGGAAGCTGGCAAAGAAGAAATCGACCATGGGGAAATTCAAGCGTGTTTGGAGAGCTATTAAAGAATTAACCCCTTGTGTTCGCTGCTGTTTCTGCAGCCACACTACTGATGAGAGCTTACACGAGGTAGTGGCTAGCAGAGAAGTTAAATGGCCTGATCCAGGCTGAGCTTTCAATGCGTCGGGCTGACGACGTTACATAAAGCGCTTGGTGGGAGGCAATCCACTATTTTCTTTCGTTTTTGTTTTCTTTTGTGTATTTCTTAGTTTTCCTTTTTGAGCTACTGTCGGTTTCTCGTAGGCTCGGTTTGAAAATCTTTTCTAGTTTTTTTGTATCTGAAGTTTTTCTGTTTTAATCGGGGGTTGAATTAATGTTTTGAATGGCATTTGCTGAGAAACTGCTGTGGATGTTTTTCAATCTCGATTTCTCTTTCTTTATCACTTTTGTACGATATGATATAATCCCTTGTTTCCCCCGAGGTATTTCTTTGTTTCTCATGAGTACAGGGTATTTGCATTAGCCTTTGTGAGTTTTAGATGATAGCGGTTTTCCGGTGGATGGTCCACATGTCTACTGATATCTTCGAACATTTTGGATCGGAACGCGTCCGTTCCAGAATTGTTCCCTTTCGGCATACAATCAGCTAAGTTTTATGTTTCTTTTATTCTGCACAACATGAGGACATGTTGCATTTTTAAGTGTGGGGGAGGGGATAGTTCGATTTGTACCTATGCGTATACGTTTGTTTAATACGTTAGATTGTTTTTTATGCAAAATGAGCGTAATTTTTCAAAATTTTCCGACACTTTTGTTTTTGTTTTGTCCCGAGTAGGCAATTCAATTTGAAGTCCGTTGTTTTTATAGTCATCTATGCGATATTTCATGTACTTCATAAGTTAGTTGTTTCACCTGACACTATTTTTCACGAGCCATAGTGAATGATGAGCTAATTTATAAAGTTATACCCCGTTTTGGATTAGTAGTTTTTGATTGTCTTATAAGTCGTGTGCTTAGTGCTACGTATATATCTTGAGACTTATGATAGTTTGTATTTAGATCCGAAGTATGAGATACTGTGAATATCTAGATGTTTGAATGTGATAAGTAACACATAACTAATGTCAAATGAGAAGTTGAACAATTAAATGAATCTATCGTGTGTGTCAAGAGCTAGTCGATGATTTGGGTGCGGTAGGGTTTACCACGTAAGTCCTATACCACTATGATGACTAAGAGCTCACGACAGTTAGGAAAAGCTGCCTTATGATTGAAGTAAGGTAGGGTATTATCTCGAAATGTCCTATTCTGCTATGAGGGCAATAGCTTCTTCTAATGTGTGTTTAAAACGTGAATGAATTCAATCAACTTAAGATATGGTATGAAATGAATAAGGCTTAGTTTTCGTTAATCTTATCCCCAGTATAAACTGAAAGATATGATGTAGGGATTATCCTCTGAGTATTTCAGAAAGGCCCTAGATTCATTCGATCATTCTTTTCGGGATATGTCACGTTTGTAGGGTACATCTTATGAGTGTCATTTATTACTACGAGGGGGTATTAGCTAGTTTTACTTTGAGTTCCTCAAGTTTGGATATAGTGGAAGTCTTCTATGGCTATGCACACACACAATGGTGAACTTCTTAGTTATTGAATATACGTCATATTTGTTGAGATGTCTATACTATCTCGAGCCTAATTATGTTTTGTCTTGCTCGGGACGAGCAAAAGCTAAGTGTGGGGGAGTTGTTAAGGGTGAAAATCTATGAATTATAAGGATATATTTTACGATGTTTTTCTTCTATATTGTGTAATTTGCATAATAATTGGTCTTTATATTAAAATATTGAGCAAACGGTATTTTTGAAGACTTAATCGCAATAATGATATATTTATATGATTTCATGGTTAAATTATAATTATTTGAATATTATTACAGTTTGCGATGTTTTCCATGTGTTATAGGTATGTTCATTGTGCTCAAATGATGGTCAAAATGGAGAGAATTCGAGCTATAAAGATTTAAGAAAGAGATAATGATCGAATGGAGTGGAGAAAAAGAGATAGAGATGATTTAATCAAGTTTCATTCCAGCTAAACTGGCGTCCAAGTCCCGTCCAGGAGTGGACGGGCGTCTGACAATCCAAACGGGCGTCTAGGGGAAGGATTCAATACTGAGGCTTCATGAACTTACTGAACGAGCGTCCAAAAGAAGCAGACGAGCGTCCAAGGTGCAAAAAGAAGATCAGAGAGTTTGGACGTTATCCAGACGAACGTCTACATTGGAGTTCAGAACACTTGGACGAGAGTCCACTTCATCAGACGAGCGTCCGGATTGCCGACTTAGTGAAACCGCCTCAAATCTCTATAAATACTTGCCTATTTTTCACACATTGAGATACCAATTGACATAATTCGAACCCTAATTTCATAGGGGCGGCTCAGGCTGCGTTTTTACTCTATTTTCTTCCAGTTTATGCAATTAAATTCCTAGATTAGATTAGATATATTCATGTCTTTTACTTCATCAATTCAAGTTGCAACAAGGATGTTAAGAGGCTAAACCCTCTTGAACAAGCGTTGTGAAGCCGTCCATCAACAATTCAGTTTGATTCGTGATTGATTTGTGAGTTTCTATCTCAAGTTTGTTTCTTTTATCATGCTTTACATTGTTTTATTGCAAGTCGTATCGAAAGATGTTTGCTTTATGATTGTTTTATTGATGAAAATCATATAAACATTAGATCACCATGCTAAAAGAATAGATATTTGATCTAATTAAAACGAGAGTTATTAGATTGATTGTCTAGATTAGAAATTGAAAGATTTCACGCCTAGGTTAGAAAGACGTAATCTTTAACATCGAAAGATAAAAGATTAGAAAACGAACTTGTCTACGAGAGTAGGAGTTTATGCCTTCGATTAGGTGAATCACGACTTGAGTGGAGATCACGAATTAATCCGAATTAGAATTGAATGTTGATAGGATAGGTGGATCAATTGCTTGTTCGTTCGTTATAATTTGATTTTAATCCTTTGAACTTGAATTGTTAGATTAGTTTACTTTTTCTGCACTTTAGTTTAGTTTAGTTTATCGCTTTCAATCTTTCCTAGCTTTGGATTTCATCCTCTGACTAGTTTATTTTCAGCATGTTTGTCCAGTTTTAGTTCCCTGTTTAGGTTAGTTTTCGTGACAATAATTAGTTAAAAACAAAAGCTAGGGTTCACAACAGTCTAGTTCCCCGTAAGATCGACCCGGCATTAGCCTCCATACTACGATCCTTGCACTTGAGGTTAACCGGTTTATTACTTGTTGTTTTGTATTGATAAAATCCGGGACAGACAACATGTATGTGGTAGACTGGAAGACAGCAAAAGCAGAACATTTTTTCTTGTCAGAACAAACAATCACCTAGCTGGATTTGAAACAAAAGGTTGACTCATCTGAATTTCAAGACTATCAACAGGATAGCAAAGAACAAACTTATGGAAGGCCTGCTAGATATACAGAAACCTGAATCCGGATCCGATCCATAATTGGATCGTCAGATCTGATTCACATCACCGATCGAGATGCTTGATCATGCACAGCGGAAGCTACGAATTAAATTCGCATGCGATTTTACCACAATTTAGTCCACATAAGAAATTATTTAACTACAAGAAAGTTGAAGATTTACCCCACAGAAGAAGGAGCCGCAATCGATAAAAGAGAAGCCGCAGTCTTCCGGATTGTATCTCCAAGCGACGACTGGTGGACGTCGATCCTCATAGTAAAACCTCCTCGAATATGCTCCAAAAAAACCCTAGTTTTTTCTTCTCCTAATGTCTAGAACTAGAAAATTACTTTTCTTTTCTTTTTAATAAAAGTGGCGCAAATTGTAGTGTGTCATTGTGTTGGAGGAACTCTCTTTATATGGGAAATTAACTAGTCAAGAGAGAGTTATCCATTTCACAATACAATTACCTTTTTTCCGTAAGGAAAAGATATTTGCAATAAAATAAGAGATAATCTCCATAAATGAGATAATGATTATAAAATCAATCTCTTATTTTTCCATTAATTATTCAACAAATAAATAATTAATTAATTACACATGTGACATAATATAGAAAAGTTTCTTTTCCTGATTTTCTCAACATGTGGCGCCATTTTTGCCATTAGTATAATAGAAAATGTCTTTTATATTTTACATATTATTTACCAAATAAATAATATTCGCATATTCATTAAATAGACCAACTATTTAATTTATTCTCGAGGTTTCACAAAATGAGACTTCACTCGCGTGTTAGGAGCCAACCCGGGGACCATTGACCTATAACCAGTAGCTACAATAAATTGAATAAAACTTTCATTGAAAAAAATATTTCTACTCAACTTATTAATTCCGGAATCACGCCACCATAAATCCGAAACTGAACTCTATCGATTATAGATTTAACTTATTCTCAGAAAGTCGAGTCAATAAGTTTCCATTGATATAATCATTACATACAGACTAACCCTCCATAGACTATCTGTAACGAAGCGGGATTATTTCCGTAAACCTTCTTCATTACATCTTATCCTTATTTACCATCAACCCACTAGTGATCAATTAGTTCATAACCAATATGAACTCGGCCGATCGATCAGTTTCTAGGATCAACAAATATGGGGATTGTCTTTCTACTTCCCGCAGGAAGGAATGGATTCCACATCTGTGAGACACACACTTCTCACTCCTTCCAGAATAGTGCCAACGTGAAAGTGATTCGGACCGCACCTCTTAGCAATCCTTAACGAACACATCAAACCCTATCTTGAAACAAGTAGAAGTATGCAATCACTTCAGGATTAAGGTTAATACATATATGATCATCTTGTGATTTAATGAGGTTTCTCAGTCACGGAATTATATGAGAAATGCAGATCAAATCGGACCAGTCATATATGACTCTCATCATATATAAATGCCCCACTTAAACAACCAATGTCGACGGTCCAGATAAGACGGTCACACCATAAAGTGTTCTGGGCGCATTAATGGTGGTTTAATCAATAGACCCCATACTTAGATTAAGTTCACCATGGACTAATAGTTCAAGTGTATCACCATAAACTTAATCCTCAAGTGTGATACACACTAAGTTATATGGCTATATATGATACGACTTGGGGTTTTCAGCAGTGTATAATATATAACCACGAGGAAAATAATAAGATGAAATTAATTCTGTCATTTATTAAATATAAAAAAATTACAAAAATCATCTTGTTGTCGATCTTCTTGTTGAGTATCGAGACGTTTTCGCATGGAAGGCAGACGACATGCCAGGCCTATCGGAGGATATAACAGTGCATCGACTCAATGTCGACCCAAAAAAGAAGCCGATACGGCAAAAGAAGAGAAACCTCGCTCCTGAGAGGAAGGAAGTCGACAAGTTGTTAGTTGCTGGGATCGTAAAAGAGGTATCCTATCCAGATTGGTTAGCCAATCCAGTGTTGGTTAAAAAGCCAGATGAAAGCTGGCGAATGTGCGTAGATTTTACAGATCTCAACAAAGCGTGCCCTAAGGATTCGTATCCGCTCCCAAAGATTGATCAGTTGGTCGACTCGACACTGGGTTTCGAGGTATTCGGTTTTCTCGATGCGTATAAGGGATATTACCAGATCTTCAAGGACCCCCAGGACTCAGAAAAAACCGCTTTTATTACAGAATTTGGTACGTTTTGTTTTGTAACAATGCCGTTTGGCCTAAAGAATGCAGGAGCCACCTATCAGAGGGCAGTCAATAAAATTTTCAAGGGACTGATAGGTCGAAATATGGAAGTTTATGTCGATGATTTATTGATCAAGAGCAAGTCCATGGGACAGTTTCTTGAAGATGTCAGAGAGGTTTTCGAAGTGCTATGGATAGCAAACATGAAACTCAATCCGAAGAAATGCACATTTGGAGTTCGATATGGGAAATTTCTAGGTTATATGATACCGAGAGATGGTATTCGAGCTAACCAAGATAAGATCGAGGCTCTCAAGAACATGCCCACTCCTCGTAATGTAAAGGAAGTGCAACGGTTGACGGGTCGGATGGCGTCCCTCAACCGTTTCATGTCGATATCAGCGCAAAGGGCCCTGCCCTTCTTCAAGATATTGAAGAAAGCGAGTCCGTTTCAATGGGATGAGAAATGTCAGAAAGCGTTCGATGATTTGAAGGAATATTTGTCTAATTTACCAACACTATCTCTCGGGAAGGAGAGAAACTCCTGGTTTACATAGCAATTTGTGAAGAGGCAGTGAGTACAGTATTGGTTCCAGAAGGAGACCAGGGACAGATCCCAGTTTATTTTGTAAGTAAGTCATTGCATGGAGCTGAGATCAGGTACACACCTGCTGAAAAATTAGAATTAAGTTTGGTTCATGCATCAAGGAAGTTCAAGCCATATTTTCAAGCACACCCCATTGCTGTGGTCACTGACCAACCTCTGAAGCAAATTTTAGCAAAGCCCAAGACATCGGGTCGATTAGCAAAATGGGTTGTCGAGCTAGCTGAGTACGACATCGAGTTTTCTACCTCGTACAGCTATTAAAGGTCAAGCTCTGGCAGACTTCATAGCCGAGGGATTATCGATCCAATTGGACCAGGATAAATAGTCGTCAGAGGAACAGTGGACCATCCATGTCGATGGTGCCTCAAGTAAATAAGGAGCTGGAGCTGGGTTATTGTTGGCTAGCCCTAAAGGAGAAGAGTTCCCTTATGCGCTTCGATTCGAGTTCAAGGACACAAACAACGAAGCAGAGTATGAGGCCATGATTACGGGTTTGAAACTAGCATCGAAGTTGGGGGTCGAGAATCTCCTGGTGTATAATGACTCTCAACTCGTAGTGAATCACATGCGTGGCGACTATAAGGCCAACGAAGAATCTATGAGGAATTATCTGAAAGTGGTTTAGGGGTTGATATCGAAGTTCAAGACGGTTCACATCGAGCAGGTACCTCGGAGTGAGAACAAACGGGCCGATGCGTTGTCTAAACTCGCATCGAATTTAAAGTAAAAAAGGAAAGTTCAGGTAGAGATGCTAGCGGAGCGAAGCTATAATGAGGTCGATGTGCAACCAGTGGTTCAGGGATCAACATGGATGAATCCAATAGCTCTATTCTTGAAAGACGGAATTCTCCCGTCTGACAAGTCTCAAGCCTGAAAAATCCGACTGCAAGCCTCCAGGTATGCTCTATTTGACTATGCCCTTTATCGAAAATCGTTTGTAACACCTTGGATGCGATGCGCATCGGAAGACGAGGGGGCTTATCTTCTTGAAGAGATACATAGAGGATTTTGTGGTAATCATTGCGGAGCTAGAATGTTGACGAGAAAATGTAAACTAGCAGGCTATTTTTGGCCGTCCATGCAAAAGGACGCCAATCAATTGGTGATGAAATGCATGGCTTGTCAAGTGCATGATGTGGTGACACACCAACAAGCACAAGAGATGAACGCCATTGAATCAGTATGGCCGTTCGATGAGTGGGGGGTCGATATAGTCGGGCCTTTACCTCGAGCTCCGGGTAATTTCAAGTATGTTGTGGTCGCGGTTGATTATTTCACAAAGTGGGTCAAAGCCAAATCTCTTACTGACATCAGAACTCAGACCATCAAGAAATTTCTATGGGAAAATATTTTGTGCAGGTTTGGAATTTCGAAGTATCTGATATCGGATAATGGGACTCAATTTCTAGATGACCGAGTGCAGGATTGGCTCAAAAAATTCAAGATTGAGCATAGAACTACGTCAGTGGCCCGACCTCAGTCCAATGGACAGGTCACACAGGAGACTCCCTTTGCCATGGCTTATGGATGCGAGGCAGTAATACCTGCGGAGATCGGACTAGCCTCGCCCCGAGTTTTGGCATATAATGTTGAGACAAACGCCACTGATCTGCTTCAAGAGAAGGATAACATCGAAGAGAAGAGAGAGGTTGCGGCATATCGAATGGCCAATTATAAAAGAAATATCTCACAGTATTATAATGCGAGGGTGAAATACAAATAATTCCAAGTAGGGGATCTCGTGTTGAGGAAGAATGAAGCCAGCAGGCAGGACCCAATAGGCAAGCTCGAGCCGAATTGGGAAGGTCCATACAAAATTCTAAAGGTGCATCCTAAGGGATCGTACCAGTTAGGCAGGTCGGATAGAAGCACATTGCCTCGGACGTGGCACGCCACCAACCTCCGGAAATATTATGTTTAAACTGTTTATTCACTTTATGACATTTGCAACTTTACTCTCTAAGTTACTTGTATTAGGTCGATGTGACAATTGATTTCGATGTCTTTTATTCAAGTAATTTTCTTTTCTATTCGTGCTTAACTTACAAGCTCATGTAAAAAAGAAAAGGAGGCATGGAAAAAAAAAGGGGGACCAAAAATCGACTTCAACAAGATGCCTTGACACGACAGAGTCGGAGTAATACGGTGAATAAAGCCAAGTCACTGACAGTGCTTATATCACCTCCAACCTGCAATTCCTCGACACGTAGGAGTTAAAACAAAATAGTGAATAAATCCAAGTCACAGACAATGCTTATATCACTCCCGACCTGCCAATAAGCCACGATGCGAGCCGGACGGAAGATCCCACGATGGATACCTAACTCGACCAGATCATAAGCACCATGATGCGCGACAATCAAGTGAGGACTTTGTAATTTGATATCCCTATAAGCCTGACGAGGCAGGACAGTCGAATCGAGCTCCGACCAAAAAGCCAAGTCAGGCCGATAAGGCAATATAGCGCTAGGTCGACTCAGACCCAAGTGTATCATGAGTCATGTACTCATATTACACTTCAGGGAGCCACATGGGAATTAAGTCCAAAGGACTATACCCCATAAGGAAACGTTTGCAAGGGAATTAAGTCGGAAAAGACTACACCCTAGAAATATGATCAATAAAAGGCAAAAGACATTCAATGGAAAAGCATAGATTGAAATTCAAAAATCATAATGCAAATTGAAAAGTCACAAGGGTGCGAGATCGAATCGGTGAGATACATATCTAGAAAGTAAAAAAAAAAACCAAAGTGGTTACAACCAGATCGAATAAAAAGTTTACAACCAAATCGAATCAAATTGTTTAAAAAGACAATAAGAAAACAGCATCAGGCAGCCGGCGGGTTGGAGGACGAGGCATTGGGGTCGACTTGATCTTCCGACTCGAGGTTCTCCGCTCCATCTCCCTCCAAGGTAGGGGTCATATACTTCTCGTACAGGGAAACGCCAGCCTTGAATTCGGTGAAGTATCGGCCGTAACGAGGATGGCCTCAGGATCGTACAGATGGGCCTTCTCGATCTGGATACCTCGAAATCTGGGATGACAGCCTTGACCTGGTCGAGCGCCATTGTAAATCCACCCTTTATGCCCTGGCTCATCAGCAACGACAGATCGTTTTCAAGCTCCATAGAAGCCAAGAAGTCCTTCTTAGCCGATTCCATACGAGTCGTTAGGCTATCGAGAAGAGACTGAAGGTCGTTACGAGCCTTGATAGCCCCCGCCAGCTCGGCCTTTGTCCCATCAAGCTCCGACCTCACTTGCGCTAGTTCCGACCTTATAATTGCCAGCTCGGCATCCCTGTCAGATATGTCTTTGTGCACTTTGGACAGATCGTCTCGAGAGGCCGCCAAGTCAGACTCCAGCTTGATACAACGATCGTCCAGCTTGTTCACCTTGGCCTTTTGCTTCTCAATGTCCAAAGTCAGCATGGCAATAGTTTCTTTCTGCTCCTCCATGACAGCAGATGGAGACTCAATTCTGATCACAGCCACTTTAGCTGCTAGCCGAGCCTGTAATAGAGAGAATTGTTAATATCAAAAATATACAAAAGTCCCCAAGATAAGAGAAATAGAATGAAGACTTACAGCTCGGATGCATTTTAGGAATAATTCATGCAACTCTTCCGGAGACATGGTCTCCATCTCTGTAATGCTCACACCAGGGAGCGGGTCGGTCGCATTCGATCTGGGAGGAGGAAGGTTACGGGTTTCCTTCCCAACCCCATGCCTTACCTCGGTAATCTTTTGTCGCTTTCTCGGGACGAGATCCGCCTCAGTCTTTTCCGTCAACTGAGCCTCGTCGGGCTGGTCTCTCAAAATGTCCGACGTTGACGTAGGAGTTGGAGCTTGAGCCGGAGTCCTCTGACCTCCGGAGATAATGGAGCCAGATACTGGCTTCTTCGACCTGATGCCGGGCAGTTCTTGGATTTTCTTCTGGTCCGAATTCTTGGGGTCAGGCACCTTGCCCAGAACCTCCAGATTTGAGAAATATTCCACTGAGTATAGAGAAAATTCGACATCAGAACACAGTCAAGATGAAAACAAGTCAAAACGGAAAAAAAAAGATACTAAAGTGTAGCAGCTCGACAGAGTGAATAAAAATCCTACATAACACTCGGACATCCTCATCGAGTTCCAGATAAGGGCCCGGACCAGCCGTCTCGATGTCAGCGAAAGGATACAGAGAATGCAGGTTTCGAGTTGCGACGTCAGGGTGAACACTCTCGATAATCCCACACCCATTGGGGACATCCGAGTGGAGTCTATCATGCCATTTCTGGGGCCTTCTGTACCAAGTATGGACGTCGATGTTTTCCAACCCGTGTCAGATAAAGAAAAAGTGAGGCTTCCACTCTCCTTGAGACGAGGTCACTTTCCTCACAAATTCCGACGTCATAGGACGTCTCTGGAAAGTATACCATCCAGCGTCTTGTAGGCCCTGAATTGCGTAGTATTGCCGGAACAGCCGGACCGTGAACTCAACTTTGGCGATTCGACACGCCAGCACGAAGCCCATGACACTCCTAACCCCGTTGGGAGCAAGTTGGGTAACGCAGATCTTATAGTGTTGGAGAACTGCTACGATGGACGGATCGAAAGGAAACCTTAATCCCTCCTTCAATTGCGCCTCGCATATGGCGCAGAACCTAGGGGAAGGGTCACAGGCGAATTGAAATTGACCATGTGATACTTTACTGTTTGCAGAAGAGTATGGGATGCCGAATCGTAAACATATGGCTTTGGCTTTCTCCTGGGTCAGATTGGATATGCATCCATACGGTCCTTGGCCTTTCATCCTTGTTTGGCGTTTGGCTACGGGTCGAGAAGACGATTCTTCTTCTCTTCCCTCTTCTTCTTCTCCAGCAACTCTCTCACCGGAAGCAATTGGACGCTCAGAAACCATTTGCTCCGTCGATTCTTCTTCCACTACAACAACTTCTTCCCTATTTTGAGAATCGCTATCGCTACTAGACATGGAACTGGGAAGAGATACAAGAAACAAAAACAAAAGGGAAAATTTGAGTAAGATTAGGGCTTACTTGAGTTTTCGGCTAAAACTGAGATTCGCAGAAGTTTGTAATGGCAAGTGAGAAACTTTGATATATTGGACTCCTTATATGCTTGTCAATCTTCTAAGTGATTTGAAAGGGCGGATTTGGGGGCAGTTATAGGATATGGATCGCAAGAATCAAGGACAGAAACCCCGTGTGGACCAATGAAAAATGCTTCGTTTCCTACACCCATTAATGCTGGTATAGTATGACATCATCCTGACGACAGCCTACATCGGCTAGAAGGACAGCTGTTTTCCTGCCTAAAGAACACCACGTGTCGAGAAGATTATTCAAATTTTCAGATCCGACATCAACACTCGAGATGAGCTTCCCTCCGATCTGGGGGCTTATGATGATACAGGATTTCATCCCTCCACATGGCATAATCTGATTGGTCCAGCTGGCATGTGGAAAAGTCCATGTTAAATATCCACATCGGATCGGATACGAGGCATACCAGTGAAGACCGCAACAACCGGCAGATTCTGTAAGTGTCCTACCTCGATCACCCATGTCGGTATGCATCGAGTCGAGACCAAGGCTTCCAGCCCAGGTTCCTAGGCCCAATAATCCATAGGGTTACTTGGACAAGGGGGCAAGGCCCATTAAAGGGTATTTATGTCAATAGACCTAACCGCCCTAAGTTTAGGGTAGAGGAAGGACCTGTGCCTATAAATACATCATTCCAGGAACTACGTAAGGCTTGATTGCTGGACATTACGCAGGATACATAGGCAATCCAAGATACATTCTTGGACTCAGCCATAAAACACCAAAAACGCCATCTTTGACACAGTTACAGCCGTTCGATCCCTTTACAGCTCATCCTTAGATTACCCGTGCCCCTGATTTATCGGTGGTGCATTATTCAGCATCATCAATTATATAATAAATGAGGGGTAGAAAATGAGAAAAAATGTAAGAAATATGATGAATATAGATGCTTCAACTATAAAAAGAAAGGACACTTCAAAGCTGATTGTCCAGAGGAAAAAGACAAAGATGAAGAAAAGAAGAAATACAAGTCATCAGACAAAAGGAAGAGCAAGAAAGCATTAAAAGCTGAAACCAGCTGTGAAAGTGATGAAGAATCATATGATAATGACTCAGATGACGGTGAAGGCACCAGCTTAGACAATGACATAGCGTGTTTATGTCTAATGGATAAGGAAATTGAAGAAACAGAGGTACTATCTAGTTCATATTCTTCAAATGCATCCACATCTGACACTGCACAATCTTCTATCTTCCCACAAGATTCTACAAATCTAATTCAAAATCTCATGAGTAGATTTGAAGAAATTCAAACAGATGAGATTCTGGAACAAGAATGCAATGATTAAATGAGGAAAATAAAAGATTAAAGAAAGAACTGGATAAGATGAAAGCTAAATCATCTAGTAAGGAAGAACACTTAGCAAATCAACAAGCATTAGATGATCACTCATCTGGAGCTAACAGACCAGCTAAGGAAACTCCCTTACCAACTGAGACCACCACTGCACTACCTAATGCACCAGTTTACAAACCTCCAAAAAGGTTTGGATCCAGATCTGGTTTTGGCTACAATAGTCAAAATAAGAAAGCAAACAATAGACAACACAAATCTAAACTAAGGACCAAAACTGGACCTAAATTCAGAAAAAGATAGATCATAGTGTCAACTACTCATCCTACACCAGTAAAGTGAAAATCCAATGCAGTGAAATAGAAGAGTAAATCATCATAACAGCCTACTAAGGGAAAATGTATACCGAGGGGTAAGGGTAGACTTTCCCATTCAGAAGATGATTGGAATGTTCCACCTCCAAAACACAAGAGAAAACCATTTCATACAAGTCCAAAATGTGTTTGGGAAAAGCCAGAAAAGGCATGGTCCTGGATACAAAAGGCAACATGAAAACAGGTCATCTACTGTGGTTTGGAAAGTGAAACGGGATGCTAAAGCATCAAAAGATAGAGAAATGTATCATAATACTTTTATTAAATCTATTAGAAGCTATTATGCCATGCCTTATACATATGAGGTTGATGATTCAACCCTCCAAGAAGAAAATCTTTTGGATAAACACTTGGGTAGGAGGCATGAATGCTAATAGGTATGGACCCAAACAGTATTGGGTACACCTAAACTTGGTTAATTTGTTGTGCAGGATGTTTGGTGCATAGACAATGGATGTTCCTGACATATGACAGGCAATAAGGCATGGCTGACGGAATTCAAAGCTTTTGATGGACCCAAAATTACCTTTGGAGGCAAAGAAACCACGGCAAGATTAAGGGGGAAGGCACATTGAAAAAGAACAACTTGAAGATTCAGAATGTGGCATATGTCAAGGGATTGAATTTCAATCTTCTAAGCATTAGTCAATTGTGTGACAAAGGCTACAATGTGCACTTCAACAAAGAAGGATGCAAAGTGATTCACAATCAAACCAGCACAGTTGTACTTGCAGGAAAAAGAGAAGACAACATGTATGTGGTAGACTGGAAGACAGCAAAAGCAGAACATTTTTTCTTGTCAGAACAAACAATCACCTAGCTGGATTTGAAACAAAAGGCTGACTCATCTGAATTTCAAGACTATCAACAAGCTAGCAAAGAACAAACTTATGGAAGGCCTGCTAGATATACAGAAACCTGAATCCAGATCCGATCCATAATTGGATCGTCAGATCTGATTCACATCACCGATCGAGATGCTTGATCATGCACAGCGGAAGCTACGAATTAAATTCGCATGCGATTTTACCACGATTTAGTCCACATAAGAAATTATTTAACTACAAGAAAGTTGAAGTTTACCCCACAGAAGAAGGAGCCGCAATCGATAAAAGAGAAGCCGCAGTCTTCCGGATTGTATCTCCAAACGACGACTGGTGGACGTCGATCCTCATAGTAAAACCTCCTCGAATATGCTCAAGAAAAAACCCTATGTTTTTCTGCTCCTGATGTCTAGAACAAGAAAATTACTTTTCTTTTCTTTTTAATAAAAGTGGCGCAAATTGTAGTGTGTCATTGTGTTGGAGGAACTCTCTTTATATAGGAAATTAACTAGTCAAGAGAGAGTTATCCTTTTCACAATACAATTACCCTTTTTCCGTAAGGAAAAGATATTTGCAATAAAATAAGAGATAATCTCCATAAATGAGATAATGATTATAAAATCAATCTCTTATTTTTCCATTAATTATTCAACAAATAAATAATTAATTAATTACACATGTGACATAATATAGTAAAGTTTCTTTTCCTGATTTTCTCAACATGTGGCGCCATTTTTGCCATTAGTATAATAGAAAATGTCTTTTACATTTTACATATTATTTACCAAATAAATAATATTCGCATATTCATTAAATAGACCAACTTTTTAATTTATTCTCGAGGTTCCACAAAATGAGACTTCACTCGCGTGTTAGGAGCCAACCCGGGGACCATTGACCTATAACCAGTAGCTACAATAAATTGAATAAAACTTTCATTGAACAAAATATTTCTACTCAACTTATTAATTCCGGAATCACGCCACCATAAATCCGAAACTGAACTCTATCGATTATAGATTTAACTTATTCTCAGATAGTCGAGTCAATAAGTTTCCATTGATATAATCATTACATACAGACTAACTCTCCATAGACTATCTGTAACGAAGCGGGATTATTTCCGTAAACCTTCTTCTTTACATCTTATCCTTATTTACCATCAACCCACTAGTGATCAATTAGTTCATAACCAATATGAACTCGGCCGATCGATCAGTTTCTAGGATCAACAAATATGGGGATTGTTTTTCTACTTCCCGCAGGAAGGAATGGATTCCACATCTGCGAGACACACACTTCTCACTCCTTCCGGAATAGTGCCAATGTGAAAGTGATTCGGACCGCACCTCTTAGCAATCCTTAACGAACACATCAAACCCTATCTTGAAACAAGTAGAAGTATGCAATCACTTCAGGATTAAGGTTAATACATATATGATCATCTTGTGATTTAATGAGGTATCTCAGTCACGGAATTATATGAGAAATGCAGATCAAATCGGTCCAGTCATATATGACTCTCATCATATATAAATGCCCCACTTAGACAACCAATGTCGACGGTCCGGATAAGACGGTCACACCATAAAGTGTTCTGGGCGCATTAATGGTGGTTTAATCAATAGACCCCATACTTAGATTAAGTTCACCATGGACTAATAGTTCAAGTGTATCACCAAAAACTTAATCCTCAAGTGTGATACACACTAAGTTATATGGCTACATATGATACGACTTGGGGTTTTCAGCAGTGTATAATATATAACCGCGAGGCAAATAATAAGATGAAATTAATTCTGTCATTTATTAAATATAAAAAAATTACAAAAATCATCTTGTTGTCGATCTTCTTGTTGAGTATCGAGACATTTTCGCATGGAAGGCAGACGACATGCCAGGCCTATCGGAGGATATAGCAGTGCATCGACTCAATGTCGACCCAAAAAAGAAGCCGATACGGCAAAAGAAAAGAAACCTTGCTCTTGAGAGGAAGGAATCAGTAAGGAAGGAAGTCGACAAGTTGTTAGTTGCTGGGATCGTAAAAGAGGTATCCTATCCAGATTGGTTAGCCAATCCAGTGTTGGTTAAAAAGCCAGATGAAAGCTGGAGAATGTGCGTAGATTTTACAGATCTCAACAAAGCGTGCCCAAAGGATTTGTATCCGCTCCCAAAGATTGATCAGTTGGTCGACTCGACACTGGGTTTCGAGGTATTCGGTTTTCTCGATGCGTATAGGGGATATTACCAGATCTTCATGGACCCCCAGGACTCGGAAAAAACCGCTTTTATTACAGAATTTGGTACGTTTTGTTTTGTAACAATGCCGTTTGGCCTAAATAATTCAGGAGCCACCTATCAGAGGGCAGTCAATAAAATTTTCAAGGGACTGATAGGTCAAAATATGGAAGTTTATGTCGATGATTTATTGATCAAGAGCAAGTCCATGGGACAGTTTCTTGAAGATGTCAGAGAGGTTTTCGAAGTGCTACGGGTAGCAAACATGAAACTCAATCCGAAGAAATGCACATTTGGAGTTCGATATGCGAAATTTCTAGGTTATATGATATCGAGAGATGGGATTCGAGCTAACCAAGATAAGATCGAGGCTCTCAAGAACATGCCCACGCCTCGTAATGTAAAGGAAGTGCAACGGTTGACGGGTCGGATGGCGGCACTCAACCGTTTCATGTCGATATCAGCGCAAGGGCCCTGCCCTTCTTCAATATATTGAAGAAAGCGAGTCCTTTTCAATGGGACGAGAAATGTCAGAAAGCGTTCAATGATTTGAAGTAATATTTGTCTTATTTACCAACACTGTCTTTACCTCGGGAAGGAGAAAAACTCCTGGTTTACCTAGAAATCTGTGAAGAGGCAGTGAGTGCAGTATTGGTTCGAGAAGGAGACCAGGGACAGATTCCAGTTTATTTTGTAAGTAAGTCATTGCATGGAGCTGAGATAAGGTACACACCTGCTGAAAAATTAGCATTAAGTTTGGTTCAAGCATCAAGGAAGTTCAAGCCATATTTTCAAGCACACCCCATTGTTTTGGTCACTGACCAACCTCTGAAGCAAATTTTAGCAAAGCCCGAGACATCGGGTCGATTAGCAAAATGGGTTGTCGAGCTAGCTGAGTACGACATCGAGTTTCTACCTCGTACAGCTATTAAAGGTCAAGCTCTGGCAGACTTCATAGCCGAGGGATTATCTATCCAATTGGAGCAGGATAAACAGTCGTCAGAGGAACAGTGGACCATCCATGTCGATGGTGCCTCAAGTAAAGAAGGAGCTGGAGCTGGGTTATTGTTGGTTAGCCCTAAAGGAGAAGAGTTCCCTTATGCGCTTCGATTCGAGTTCAAGGCCACAAACAACGAAGCAGAGTATAAGGCCATGATTACGGGTTTGAAACTAGCATCGAAGTTGGGGGTCGAGAATCTCCTGGTGTATAGTGACTCTCAACTCGTAGTGAATCACATACGAGGCGAGTATGAGGCCAAAGAAGAATCTATAAGGAATTATCTGAAAGTGGTTCAGGGTTTGATATCGAAGTTCAAGATGGTTCACATTGAGCAGGTACCTCGGAGTGAGAACAAACGGGCCGATGCGTTGTCTAAACTCGCATCGAATTTCAAGTTGAAGAGGAAAGTTCAGGTAGAGATGCTAGCGGAGCGAAGCTATAATGAGGTCGATGTGCAACCAGTGGTTCAGGGATCAACATGGATGGATCCGATAGATCTATTCTTGAAAGACGGAATTCTCCCGTCTGACAAGTCTCAAGCCCAAAAAATCTGACTGCAAGCCTCCAGGTATGCTCTATTTGACTATGTCCTTATCGAAAATCGTTTGTAACACCATAGATGCGATGCGCATCGGAAAACGAGGGGGCTTATCTTCTTGAAGAGATACATAGAGGAGTTTGTGGTAATCATTGCGGACCTAGAATGTTGACGAGAAAATGTAAACTAGCAGGCTATTTTGGCCGTCCATGCAAAAGGACGCCAATCAATTGGTGATGAAATGCAGGGCTTGTCAAGTGCATGATGTGGTGACACACCAACAAGCACAAGAGATGAACGCCATTGAATCAGTATGGCCGTTCGATGAGTGGGGGGTCGATATAGTCGGGCCTTTACCTCGAGCTCCGGGTAATTTCAAGTATGTTGTGGTCGCGGTTGATTATTTCAGAAAGTGGGTCGAAGCCAACGCTCTTACTGACATCAGAGCTCAGACCTTCAAGAAATTTCTATGGGAAAATATTTTGTGCAGGTTTGGAATTCCGAAGTATCTGATATCGGATAATGGGACTCAATTTCTAGATGTCTGAGTGCAGGATTGGCTCAAAGAATTCAAGATTGAGCATAGAACTACGTCAGTGGCCCGACCTCAGTCCAATGGATAGGTCGAACAGACAAACAGGTAGATTAAATTTGGCTTGAAGAAGCGGTTGGAAGATGAAGGTCGGGATTAGGCAGCTCAGTTACCTAGCATTCTATGGTCGTATCGAACAGCACCCAATTCGGCCACACAGGAGACTCCCTTTGCCATGGCTTATGGATGCGAGGCACTAATACCTGCGGAGATCGGACTAGCCTCGCCCCGAGTTTTGGCATATAATGTTGAGACAAACGCCACTGATCTGCTTCAAGAGATGGATAACATCGAAGAGAAGAGAGAGGTTGCGGCATATCGAATGGCCAATTATAAAAGAAAGATCTCACAGTATTATAATGCGAGGGTGAAATACAAATAATTCCAAGTAGGGGATCTCGTGTTGAGGAAGAATGAAGCCAGCAGGCAGGACCCAATAGGCAAGCTCGCCGAATTGGGAAGGTCCATACAAAATTCTAAAGGTGCATCCTAAGGGATCGTACCAGTTAGGCAGGTCGGATGGAAGCACAGTGCCTCGGACGTGGCATGCCACCAACCTCCGGAAATATTATGTTTAAACTGTTTATTCACTTTATGACATTTTCAACTTTACTCTCTAAGTTACTTTGTAGAAATATATATGTGGAAATATATATATTACGTTACATTTATTACATTAGTGTAACATATTAATTGTAAGACATATTAATTGTATAGTGTAAACAACTAATATGTCATAAAGTCATAAAGTCACTCTATTTTGTCTTATTAGGTAATAGACAACTCTAGCAATTAATACTAGCTGACTCTAGTAATTAATTGCTCTCTCCTAGCTTATACTCTACTAGGACCTTTCTCACTTACTTGTACCTATTTATACTCACTCTTTTATGATGAATAAAAACAAGTTGAAGTTTACTCAAGTATTATTTACTTTCTCAAACTCTCTTCATGGTATCAGAGCCTTAAACTCCTGAATCCGCTGCACATTCTCAGTACCCTGCTGAATCAAGAATGTCTTCATTATCTGAAGCTTCCTCACCCTCAGCTGAGTCCCAGCTGCCTCAGCAGACTGGGGTCACTGACTCTTCATCTTACACAAATCATAGACTTGATGGCAACAACTACTTGCTGTGGTCAAGATCTATGAAAATGTACATCTCTGGACAAGGTAAGATGGGATACCTGTCCGGCTCTAAACCTGCCCCTGCTGAAGATGACCCAGGATTTGAAGCATGGGATACTACTAATAATCAAGTCATGACCATTCTCACAAGATCAATGACAAAAGAGATTAGTGAGAACTTTATGATGTATGATACTGCAAAGGAGATCTGGGATAATGCCAGGGATCTTTACTCTAAGAAAGACAATACATCAGAAGTGTATGAACTTGAAGCTCAGATTCAAAATTGCAGACAATGAGATATGTATGTAACTCAATACTTCAACCAACTGTCTAGGGCATGGCAACACCTAGATATGTTGGAAACTCACCCCTGGAATGATGTCAAGGATGCTGCCCTTTATAAGGACATTATTGAGAAAAAGAGAGTATTCAAGTTTCTTACTGGACTGAATCCTACTCTTGATAATGTTAGGGGAAGAATCCTTGCCACAAAACCTCTCCCCAATCTCAAATCCATGTTTGCTGAAGTCAAACATGAGGAAAGCAGGAGAAAAGTGATGCTGCTGAACTCCCCTGCTGACAACCCTACTGAAAGTGCCACCCTGCTGACTGTCAGGAAGCCTGCTGAGGCTACTGAGACTGTCAGGAAGCCTACTGATCGAACTGCAAAGTTGTTTTGTGAGCACTGCAAACGCACAAATCACACCAAGGACACCTGCTGGAAGCTACATGGCATGCCTAAATCCTCAAAGCCTACTAGGGAAAGTCAGGGCAGAAATGTTAATGAAGAGGAGAATGATAACAAGTTGAATGCTCAGTTTGCTGCATTCAAAGCTTTCCTCACTCAACAAAAAGAAGGTAGTCCCTCTACTGACACGGCCACTCAGGCTAGTGCAGGTAAATTCTACTCTTCTATTAGTAATGAAACATGGATTGTTGATTCTGGGGCCTCCTCTCATATGACTGGCAATAAAAACCTCATAACTCACCTTATGCCATGTCATCAAACTCATAAAATTAAGACTGCTGATGGTTCTATCTCTCATGCAAAAGGTTTTGGAAATATTAAACTCACTAATAAGATATGCCTTAAGGATGTCCTATTTGTTCTAAAATTAGACTGCAATCTCATAACTGTCAATAAACTTGCAAAAGACTTAAACTGGACTGTTGTATTTAATAAGAATCAGTGCACTTTCCAGGACCCTTCTTCACTGGAAGTGATTGGGAGGGCTAAACCCTGCTCTAGATTGTATGTGGTCAACCCTGCTGAAGACAGAAGACTGAAGACTGAATCTGCCTCAGCAGCCTGCACTCAAACCTTAGACAATATCATGTAATGGCATTATAGACTAGGACATCCAAGTTTTGGTTATTTAAAGTCTGTAATTCCTGAATTATTTAAAGGATGTAATGTCAATGATCTTCAATGTGATATTTGTCAATTTGCCAAACTTACCAAATCCGTGTATACCAAACTACCTTATTTGCCTTCCACACCTTTCACTTTAATTCATAGTGATGTATGGGGACCTTCAAGAGTAAAAAGTATAACAGGGAAAAGGTGGTTTGTCACTTTCATTGATGATCATACCAAAAACACATGGCTGTTTTTAATGAAGGATAAATCTGAAGTTGGAACAGTTTTTCAGGAATTTTACAACATGATCTCTACTCAATTTGACACTAAGATCAAGATCTTAAAGACTGATAATGCACTTGAATACTATGAGTCTCATCTCAGTAATTTCTTGATAAATAAGGGGATTGTCCATATCAGTAGTTGTATGGAAACACCTCAACAAAATGGAGTTGCTGAGAGAAAGAACAGGCACCTGCTGGAGATGGCTAGATCACTCATGTTCACCACACATGTTCCAAAGTATATGTGGGGTGAAGCTATATTAACTGCCACATACTTAATCAACAGACTTCCCAGCAGAGTGTTAGGCTTCAAAACTCCTATACAAACCCTTCTGACCACACACTCCTGTCCTCATCTTATTTCCCAATTACCTCTAAAAATCTTTGGTTGTACTGTGTTTGTGTATATCCATGCCCAAAACAGAAGAAAACTTGATCCCAAAGCTCACAAGTGCATTTTCCTAGGATATGCAAAGGACAGGAAAGGTTACAAGTGTTATTCTCCTTCTGAAAAGAGATTTTACAATTCTATGGATGTAAAATTCTTTGAAAGGACTCCCTACTACAGCAAGTCTCCTGAGACAGTCACTGATGGAAACCTGATTGAAATTGACCTAAATCCGTTCCCACAGCAAACTCTTAACCCTCAGCAACCTACTGAACCTCAGCAGACTGAACCTCAGCACCCTACTGACTCTCAGCAGTCTACTGACCCTCAGCAAACTACTGAACCAGAGTCTACTGACCCACAGCCTGCTGACTCAGAGCCTACTGACACTCAGCAACCTACAGCCTCTCAGCAGCCTGCTGACATTGATGATAGGCCTATTGCTATCAGGAAGGGAAAGAGATCTTGCACTACTGATCATTCTATTCATAATTATCTATCTTATGATCAGTTATCACCTGTTTTTGCCATGTTTACACAGGACTTGGATTCTAACTCAATTCCTAAGAATATACAGGAAGCTCTCCAACATGATAAGTGGAAGGCAGCTGTCAAGACTGAAATGACTGCCCTCCTGGATAATCATACTTGGGATCTAACAGCTCTCCCCAAAGGCAAGAAGACAGTCAGCTGCAAGTGGTTATTTACCATCAAATACAATGCTGATGGTACAATTGACAAGTATAAGGCTAGACTAGTTGCAAGGGGTTTCACTCAAACTTATGGCATTGACTACAAAGAAACTTTTGCACCAGTGGCAAAACTGAACACTGTCAGAATACTGATATCTTTTGCTGTCCAACTTAACTGGCCTCTTCACCAATTGGATATCAAAAATGCCTTCCTCAATGGTGACCTTATTGAGGAAGTTTACATGAATATACCTCCTGGTTTTACCAATCCTAACACTCAAGGAAAGGTTTGCAAATTGAGGAAATCTCTATATGGCCTAAAGCAATCCCCAAGAGCCTGGTTTGGAAAACTCACTACTGTGGTTAAAGCTGCTGGATATCATCAATGCAATTCTGATCACACCATGTTTATCAAGACCACCAGCCAGAAAAGATCTATTCTTATTGTATGTGTGGATGATATCATCCTCACTGGTGATGATTCTACTGAGATCCAGAATTTGAAGATTCTACTGGCAAAGGTTTTTCAAGTGAAGGACTTGGGCTATCTTAAATACTTCCTTGGTATGGAGATTGCAAGAAACAACCATGGTATATCTGTCTCTCAGAGAAAATGTGTGCTAGACTTGCTAAAGGAAACTGGTATGCTGGGATGCAAACCTGCTGTATCCCCAGTAGACCCCAGTAATACCCTGCTGCATGGTGATATTGCTGTCAGGAAGGACCAATACCAAAGGCTTGTAGGGAAGCTCATTTATCTGTCCCATACAAGACCTGATATTGCATATGGATTCAGTTTGGTTAGCCAGTTCATGCATTGCCCTACTGAGCAACATTGGGATGCTGTAACCAGGATACTGAGATACTTAAAATCCACTCCTGGCTAAGGCCTACATTTCACCAAGTCTGCTGAGAGATTTATCAAAGTTTACACTGATGCTGATTGGGCTGGCTGTCACATAGACAGAAGGTCTACTACAGGCTACTGTTCTTATGTATGAGGAAATCTTGTCACCTGGAGTAGCAAGAAACAACCTACTGTCTCTAGAAGCAGTGTTGAAGCTGAACTCAGGGCACTAGTTTTGGGTATTTGTGAAGATCTATGGATAACAAGGGTCCTTACTGAACTTCAGCAGACTATTCAACAACCTATCACACTCTGCTGTGACAATAATTCAGCCTTATGCATGGCAGAGGATCCAGTCCATCATGATAAAACCAAACATGTGGACATTGACAGACACTTCCTGAAAGAGAAGATTGATGCCAAGATTATTCAACTCCAGTATGTTCCCTCAGCAGACCAGCATGCTAATATTCTCACCAAGGCCATTCCGCCACTTATGTTCAGCAGACTGAGTAGCAAACTTGGCTGTATAAACATATACAACCCAGTTTGAGGGGGGTGTAGAAATATATATGTAGAAATATATATATTACGTTACATTTATTACATTAGTGTAACATATTAATTGTAAGACATATTAATTGTATAGTATAAACAATTAATATGTCATAAAGTCATAAAGTCACTCTATTTTGTCTTATTAGGTAATGGACAACTCTAGCAATTAATACTAGCCGACTCTAGTAATTAATTGCTCTCTCCTAGCTTATACTCTACTAGGACCTTTCTCACTTACTTGTACCTATTTATACTCTCTCTTTTCTGATGAATAAAAACAAGTTGAAGTTTACTCAAGTATTATTTACTTTCTCAAACTCTCTTCATACTTGTAATAGGTCGATGTGACAATTGATTTCGATGTCTTTTATTCAAGTAATTTTCTTTTCTATTCGTGCTTAACTTACAAGCTCATGTAAAAAAGAAAAGGAGGCATGGAAAAAAAAAAAAGGGACCAAAAATCGACTTCAACAAGATGCCTTGACACGATAGAGTCGGAGTAATATGGTGAATAAAGCTAAGTCACTGACAGTGCTTATATCACCTCCAACCTGCAATTCCTCGACACGTAGGAGTTAAAACAAAATAGTGAATAAATCCAAGTCACAGACAATGCTTATATCACTCCCGACCTGCCAATAAGCCACGATGCGAGGCGGATGGAAGATCCCACGATGGATACCTAACTCGACCAGATCATAAGCACCACGATGCGCGACAATCGAGTGAGGACTTTGTAATTCGATATCCCTATAAACCTGACGAGGCAGGACAGTCGAATCGAGCTCCGACCAAAAAGCCAAGTCATTCCGATAAGGCAATACAGCGCTAGTTCGACTCAGACCCAAGTGTATCATGAGTCATGTACTCATATTACACTTCAGGGAGCCACATGGGAATTAAGTCCAAAGGACTATACCCCATAAGGCAACGTTTGCAAGGGAATTAAGTCGGAAAAGACTACACCCTAGAAAAATGATCAATAAAAGGCAAAAGACATTCAATGGAAAAGCATAGATTGAAATTCAAAAATCAGAATGCAAATTGAAAAGTCACAAGGCTGCGAGATCGAATCGGTGAGATACATATCTAGAAAGTAAAAATACCAAAGTTGTTACAACCAGATCGAATAAAAAGTTTACAACCAAATCGAATCAAATTGTTTAAAAAGACAATAAGAAAACAGCATCAGGCAGCCGGCTGGTTGGAGGACGAGGCATTGGGGTTGACTTGATCTTCCGACTCGAGGTTCTCCGCTCCATCTCCCTCCAAGGCAGGGGTCACATACTTCTCGTACAGGGAAACGCCAGCCTTGAATTCGGTGAAGTATCGGCCGTAACGAGGGATGGCCTCAGGATCGTACAGATGGGCCTTCTCGATGCTGGATACCTTTCTAATCTGGGATGACAGCCTTGACCTGGTCGAGCGCCATTGTAAATCCATCCTTCATGCCCTGGCTCATCAGCAACGACAGATCGTTTTCAAGCTCCATAGAAGCCAAGAAGTCCTTCTTAGCCGATTCCATACGAGTCGTTAGGCTATCGAGAAGAGACTGAAGGTCGTTACGAGCCTTGATAGCCCCCGCCAGCTCGGCCTTTGTCCCATCAAGATCCGACCTCACCTGCGCTAGTTCCGACCTTATATTTGCCAACTCGGCATCCCTATCAGATATGTCTTTGTGCGCTTTGGACAGATCATCTCGAGAGGCCGCCAAGTCAGACTCCAGCTTGATACGACGATCGTCCAGCTTGTTCACCTTGGCCTTTTGCTTCTCGATGTCCGAAGTCAGCATGGAAATAGTATCTTTCTGCTCCTCCATGACAGCAGATGGAGACTCAATTCTGGTCACAGCCACTTTAGCTGCTAGCCGAGCCTATAATAGAGAGAATTGTTAATATCATAAATATACAAAAGTCCCCAAGATAAGAGAAATAGAATGAAGACTTACAGCTCGGATGCTTTTTAGGAAGAATTCATGCAACTCTTCCGGAGACATGGTCTCCATCTCTGTAATGCTCACACCAGGGAGCGGGTCGGTCGCATTCGATCTGGGAGGAGGAAGGTTACGGGTTTCCTTCCCAACCCCATGCCTTATCTCGGTAGTCTTTTGTCGCTTTCTCGGGACGAGATCCGCCTCAGTCTTTTCCGTCAACTGAGCCTCGTCGGGCTAGTCTCTCAAAATGTCCGACGTTGACGTAGGAGTTGGAGCTCGAGCCGGAGTCCTCTGACCTCCGGAGATAATGGAGCCAGATACTGGCTTCTTCGACCTGATGCCGGCCAGTTCTTGGATTTTCTTCTGGTACAATATTATTTCAATCATTTGAAATGTTATGAACAATCCTATGATCAATAACCACTGACCGTATAAATTAGGGCCACGTGTATCAAACACTATACCGGAATATCTAATTAATTATACAGTTCCAAAAAAACAAAAAACAAAAGAAGTTGCAACTACATTGACTTAACCCCAACTTCCTTAAAACCGGAAGCTGCTTCTGCGCCCTGATTATCATCTTTTACCTCCAGAATAATGAGAAGAAACAAAAGTGGGAAACTGATGGTCATTAGTCCCCAATTTATGATTAATTGTATTAGAAATGACACTTTCCTTGTGTCCAATTGCCATGCTACTGCTGCCCCTGCACTTTGCACCCCCTTGTAAAACCCTGCATACCTACATCATCATCCCAATCACAACCAATTTTTAATGACTTCATAAAATTAGATTTGTAGCCAATTGAACCACAATATATGTGTGATGCAGTCTAATTATTATTAGTTTGCTATTTTATTCTGGTTTTTCCTTTTATTTCCCGGAAGGGTATTTTGGTCTTTACATGTGTTTAAGGGTTTGAGTATTTAATCTTTTTTTGGAACAAGTTAACCTAGCCGTTTGCTAGGGTTTTTGCTTATCTTCTCCCGTTGAGTTACATCAATATGTGTCACGATAATTCGTTAATATATAACTTATCATAATAAGATCTATATCAATTAGTAGGCATGCATATAGTTAGGGGTATACAAATCTTATGTCCTGCATTGTATTAAAACACATCTTTTCTATATAATGCAGTCTGCCTTCCCTATGTTCACTTTTACCCCATGATGTTAGGGTTTTGTACATTTGTAGGTTTTGGTAATTCTTTTGTGCTTTCTTTTGGTGCTTGCTGGTGGTTGTATGAGATTAATTTGTTTCTCTACACACCTTGGGATAGGCTCTGTGAGTTGTGCTCTCACATGACCCCTTTTTGCAGTTATTGTGTGTTGTTAGGTGTTTAGTGGCTGTTGTTTCTTGATGCATATAACCTCAGGGGTCTTATGCACCTTGGAATCAACAAATCTAACCTCCTCTCAACACTTTGTAGGTTTTAGACTAGCTCTCTACTTTGATTAGGATGTAATCTCCTGTATTTTGCATAACTTGGTTTAATATATTTACATTTAACAAAAAAAAGGGGTATACAAATCTTTCGGCGAGTATAATGCCAACGGTACATTTGATGAAAAGAATGACAACAAGAATAGACAATACTCCCCCGTCCCAATTTTTTTGGGACATATTCCTTTTATAGATGTCCCAAAATAAGTCTCATTACTAATGTTTTGATTTAAAATTGCTTATTAAATGTCTAAAATGCCTACATATTAACATTTATTGAATAATGTAAGGACATATAAAAGGGATATAATTGTAAATTAGCCATGTTTTTAATGACTAGACAATGTAATAAATGATGTTTCAATAAATTTCATGAGTTTCAAAATGTCTCAAACAACTTGGGACGGAAGGAGTATATATTATCATAAAAAGCAAAGAGTCGTGCCATTTGTACACAACAAGTGTATCAAAGCATGTTAGAGTATTGCAAAACGTACTACCTCCGTCTTTAAATATAAATTCATTTAAGTTTTTTTTCCCTCATAATATAAGTACGTTTAGAATACAAATAAAATATTTATTATATTAGAAATACCATTTATTATATATATTTATCGACTTTTTAATACTTTACAACAATTGCATTAATTGTAATCAAAGATAATTTTAAACTTTTTTCCATTAAAATTAATGATAAATAACCGATTTAACCAAGTTTTTTGAACTTTGTGAAAATTCTCAATAGACTTATATTTTGGAATGGATATATTATATTACAAAGAATGACAAAGCATATAACAAAACATGGCAATAGCATTAATTTGCTATTTTTTTTTTATTTTTTTTTTTTTTTGAAAGGAAATTTTGCTATTCCTTGTGATGTGCACTTTAAGATGATTCGGCATGTTGGTTGTGGCATTTCGTTATCACATTTTATTTATTTATTTATTAACAAAGTGTAATTTTTGAAAGCATAAACACATCATTCATGCAATACTCAAGGTGCAAAAATGCGATGTCCCTCGCCCACAGGGTCCCTCCATCCCGACAGAATGGTGAGGAGGTCAATTATGGTGACTCAGCAACCCCTTTAGGTGGGAGGAACTGGACACGTACAGTACCCACAAGGAGTTAATCTAAGAATAAAACTCCCACACTGCGGCTGCCGGAATTCGAATCTGCATTATCAAGGTGCAACCTGCCACCCGAAACCAACAGAGCTACCCGTACGGGTTCATTCATGCAATACTAATACAATGATAATAAGACAAACCTGCTAAGGATCTCAGAGTCATTGGCTAGAGCACCAATAATCCAGTAAACCATGCTCTGAAACATAGCATCAAGCAAACCGTAGCTCAAATACAACACAAACGGCCCAGCGAATTCCGTACCATCCTTAAAATCGAGCTTATGCTTTGGTTCATGGTCACGTGAGTATCCAAGCTGGTGTGCTAGTCCACCACCCCATGTTGCTGTTCCAACCGCTACAACCACGGTTAAACCGAACAACCCTCTAGCTTTCCGGTTCTTGAAAGTATGATCCATCAAATACCCGATCAAAATCGATCCGATCATTTGTGCAGCCCAGTAAAACATGTTTGTCAACCCTCTTGTCCTAAGATCAAACACAACCCCATTAATGTTGTTAAACTGGTATGTGAAGAAAAAATTACTAGCCCATGCAGCTGGGAATATTAAAAGCATCTTCCAGTTCAAGAACAATTTGAGAATTTCACTACATTCTGTTGACAAATCAGAATATTGTATGTTTGTACAAATGGAACCATCATCACGTATAACACGGCTTGGATGTAATATTGCTAAAGACAATACAGCTCCTATGGACATAAATATCATAAAACCGATATAAGTTCCATCATTAACCGAACCAGAACCGGCCGGGTTGCTGAAATTAAGTATAAAAGGGATTAAACCACCGACAACACCACCCAAACTTAAAATACTCCAAAAGATTGAAATATAAGTCCCTTTACGGTCTGGCGGTGGGTAAGAAGTCATAATTGCCCCCTGAGCAGCCCATAGGAGTCCGGCTCCGACACCGAGAATTCCGCCTGCGATTATGACGAAAGCCTGATGATGGAAATGGTTGTAATAAAGAAAGGAACCGGCATATAAAACGTAGGTAGAACAGCCGGCGAAAAGAGTGAGTTGTGGGCCCAGGATGTTGTAAATGCCACCGCCGAGGATGCCGAAGACGGCAAACATGGTGTAGAGGGCGGTGTTAGCGTTGTTGGAGGCGGTTGGGTCGATCTGACCGCCTCCCCCCATGCCGGTAAGGGCAAGGTACATGCCCGGACAACAAAAACAGACCAGCCCGATTAAACCAACTTGAACCAGAGGTGAATTGTACCGGAATTTGGAATGGTTCTTGGTTGAGTCATCCGTTGAAAGCTTTTCATTTCCTCCGCTAATTTCCAAACCGGAGGCTACCATATGAATATATGTATGTATTTACCTGGGATTGGGAAGAGATTAGCAAGAGAAAATTAAAAGAAATTCTGGGGTTCAAGAATTCTGAGGATGAAAATTGAAATGATCGAAGAAGAAGAAGACGAAGGCAACCAATCATGATCAGATGGGGTAATAATTAATAATAGGAAACAAACAAAACACAAGTTTGAGCCGGCTGCATAACTGTCCACAATAATTAATTGCATCTTTAGCTATAATATATTCTTTCTTGTGTTTTGTTGTAAATGTTATGATATTTTGTTACGACTAACATTAACATATAATTGCCATGATTCAAACTTTAACGGAAATTTTATGGTGAGAAGGAGCGAAAATTTTAAAATTGTCTACAATTGATAGCTTATCTTTTAAGCTTAAATCGAGAATCACGTCCTATTATTCGAACTTTTAGCGAAGATAGCCGTTCGTAAACAAATTTGTATTCGGCTCGTAGAAGCTAGTGTTTATATGTTTAGTTTAACATATCAAATCAAATATATTTTTATGCTTGTCATTTTTTTTATTACGACACAATGATGTAGTGTGTATTATTGATTGTATTTAATTATTGAAGGTAGTTTAGTCATTGTGTATGTAATATTCCGATTTTCGAGAAAAGGGCAGACGAGTCATTTTGCGAAAATGAAATATTATTATTTCTTGTCTTTTATGGGAGTTAAGTATTTAATAGAGTATGTATGTATATATATATATATATATATATTTAAGGGATTATTCTGATTTTGGTAATTAAATGACAATTAAGGAAAAAGGGATTTATGGGAAATTGGTATTTAAGGAAAATTACACACAATAATCCCATAACCTAGACACAATTTCGTAAATCAGTTTTTCATCTCCTTCTCTGCGCAATTTTGAGAAGAGAAAAAGGTTAGGAGAGTTTTCACAATAACTGAAGCAGTTTTTGACCGTTTTCAGATCATACGAGAGATTTGGGATCGTTGTGAGAAGGGCAGCGCTTGGGGATCGATTGTTGAGAAGTGTAGCAGATTTTCGTGGTTGTTTAACTGTTTTTTGGCTGCAATTAGGTAAGAAACTCTTCCTATGATTCGGTTATGATTCGTAAAGTTTAGATTATGTTTTTGAGACGTGTAGATGCTAGTAAAAGATGTGTTTTCGTTGATCAAAGATCCTAGGTAAATCTTGGGATGATTAGATATGTTTTCTACGTTTTACTGTGCTGGAAACGATGTTAATTAGGTTAGAAACGACTCAAAAATCGAGCCGTGAAGATTTAGCGTTTTGGGAAAAACCCAGGCGGACGGGCGTCTGAATTAGGCAGACGGGCGTCCGAGACCCTAGTAGCCCAGACGGGTGTTAGTAATAGGCAGAAGGGCGTCTGAGGTTAGATTTTTGATTCAGGATGTAGTTGTTTTTGGCAGACGGGCGTTTGGGGTTTAGGGGACGGGCGTCTGATTTCGGACGGGCGTCCATAGGAGGTCAAACGGGCGTCTGGCCTGTTTTGCCTTGTTTTTACGGTTTTATCATTCTAGTTTGGTTTCGGGTTTTATAATCACATTATTATTGTTTTCAACCCTTGTTTATGATATGATATCATTGTTTAAACTTAAACAAGCCTGAATTGAACTTCTGATTTGTGCAGTTAAAACACCGATTGTACTCTTAAAGGGAGTTGAAGTTCGGATCCGTCGGAAGAGCATGATAGGCTTGTGCTTTGATGAATTAGCATTCATCAATGTCTGTGTAATTGCTAGGCATTGTTAATGTTTAATGGTCTAGGGAGAGAGTAGTCAAGGTGAGGGAGATTAATTTAAAACACATAGGTGGTTAGTTAATCATTCTAATAAAATTACGTATTTGACTAGTAAAAGATTAAACAACATGTCTCTCTTGGATAGTCACCCGTCTATATTGCGATGTGTGTGCTACCTCTGAAAGTGGAAGAACTCCGTAGGTCAAAAAAACCCTAAGTGCGGAGGGACTTCACTGAGGTGTGCGTACTATCGGAGCCTACCTATTCTGGACTCCGTGGATATTGGTGTGATCCACTAATATGTTGCCAAGAGTGTCCCAAAAGTGGATACGCGTAGTGCCTTTGAGTGCGGTTGTAACATAGATAAGTTAAGTAGAAACGTTTAGTCAATTCATGTTGATAGACATGAGATGAACCTTAGATTGAGTCGGTCAAACATAAACAACTAAACCTTTAAATATCTTTTCTTTATAAATTGTAATTGTTATCATAGCTTCTCTTTCTTATTAAGTACGTTGTACTTACCTCAAATGCATGTTTTCTATGTGTTTGGGGATGAGAAGTCGAACATGTAGATATTGTTTACGAGGATGAGTTCGATGATGACGTTTGAAGACGCCTCATTGAAGACTTTACATTATTCATTTGTTATTCATTTATTAGACCGTTTAGACTTTTGGTCTTTCGAGACTTGTAGTATCGTTACGTTTCTTTTGAGAATATCGTACATTTCATTTGGATTTCGTATTTTCCTTGAATGTAATAAGTTACATTTCCACCTTTAGATGTTGTTTCTACTCTTGGATGTTTTGGAAATTTTCATACCCGAGTCTTTTGCTTCCGTTTGCTTATTTTTGATACGACGTAGTAGAGGTTTATGTATGAAGTGAATGTATTTTTATTTTATACGTGCCGAACATTCCTTTTCCGGATAAGGACTCGGTGTCCGGGAACGGGGCGTTATAGTTGGTATCAGAGAGAAGCGTCTTTTAGGCTTCCTTTCTTTTAAGATAAGTTTTCTCTAGACCTTTTAGCAACGTTCTGGTTTTCCTTGATCATCAGGATGGTGTTCACGAGAACTGGAGCGGGTGCAGAGGCTTCTGCAGTTCGTCAGGAAAGTCCAACACCGGTCGTAGGAGGCGGTGTTGTGAGGCAGATTCCACCACCCTAGCGGAGTTTATCACCCCCACTTTATACCGCGACACCCACCCCAAGGTCTCAGCAGGGTTTGTCACCGAGACCTCATCAGAGCAACCTCCACGATGGCACGTGGGAAGTTCAGCTCAGTTCTCATTGGTGAGCGATGTTCCAACAGGATTTGTACCGCCACCGGTAAGCTACCACCCACATCAGCAAATCGTTTATCCTCCACCAGTTAATGTTTACCCTCCACCAGTGAGCCATCCCTCACCGTTAGTGTTTCACCAGCAGCATCAGTCTTTCTACCCACCTCCTGCAGGTCATACCCCTCGACCTACCATACCACTTTCACCGCGGTTCGACCATCAGCAAGGTTTCGGTTACCCACCCTTTGATTTCCAACAACCTCAGCCAACCCCACAGCAACATTAGAATTATCATCAGGGATACTACCCTTTTTAGCCTGAACCTCAAGTGAATCCAGCTTACCCTCAGCAACAGCAGTACCAGCAGCAAGTACCTTTCGGCTATCCTCCGGTTTACCCACCCGTGAGACTAGCATTTGAGCAAGCACCGGCTGTGGATTGGTATACAAGATTGAGAAGGAATCGGGTTGAGAACTTCTATGGGAATGTTGAACATTCAAAGGCTGAGGAATGGATAAGGAGCTTCGAGAAGGCATGCAGGAGCATTCATGTGCCTGAGACCGAGATGGCACAACTGGCAGTTAGTTACCTTTTGGGCACATCAGAAGCTTGGATAGATGCTATACAGAGTAGCAATGGCAAGGTAACAGACTGGGAAGCTTTCAAAGCCATGTTCTTCAACGAGTACTTCCCGGCAATAGTACAAGCGGACAAGGCGAGTCAGTTTTTGAAACTCAAGCAGGGTAATCATTTGACGGTATCTCAGTATACCAATAAGTTTAACGAGTTGGGACGGTTCTATCCCGAGCTTGTGAAAGTGGAAGAAAGGAAGATGGCCCTTTACAAGGAAGGATTGGCTTATGAGATTCAGCCTGGCATGTTGGGATTTACAGCAAGGAACATGGCAGAGCTCTTGAACAAAGCCTTGGAGGTTGAGACCTTCAGGAAGAAGGCCACAGTTGTGATTGGAAACAAGCGGAACTTTGGGACTAGTCAGGGAAATTATCGGGGAGCACCGCAGCAGAACGTCAAGAAGACAACAGCTTACACGGCAACTAAGGCCCCAAACAGTGCACCCCTGTGTCCTAAGTGCAACAGAAATCATTCGGGGGAGTGCAAGAAAAATACTAATGGTTGCTACGTTTGCGGAGAGCCAGGGCACTTTTCTAGAGCGTGTCCAAACAGAGGAAACAAGGGCAATTCGGGCCAGGGAAACGGTAGAAGCGGCCCAAGCCGACCAGTCCGAGTTTTTGCAGCTGATGCTAGGGACGCAGACCCAGAGGACGATGTTATCTCAGGTACCTCGTTGCTATTTTATTTTATTAAGATATTTTTATAGCACGTTTATTCATGCTGTAACTTTATTTAAACGAATGAATATGCATCCTAGGTGCGATAATGTTAGATAATCTAATGGTCAGAGCCTTGTTTGATACGGGAGCGTCTAACACTTTTGTGTCGACCAAGGTAGCTAAGAAGTTGAGTTCACCTTCGGAACCTTTGAGGAACACTTTGGAAATAACTACACCGTTAGGGAAGATAACAAAGGTAACTAGGATGATACCTCAAATGGAAGTTCGAGTTGGATCTTATCGATGCAAGAGCGACTTTACAGTTTTAGACTTTTCAGATTTTGATGTGATCCTTGGAATAGATTGGCTATCCGAGAATTTTGTTCATCTACATTGCCGAGAGAAGAAGGTGACTTTTAAAGTACCCGGGAAATCAGATAAGACGTATCATGGGAATGTGAACAAGCCAAGTAAGAAGCGACATCCGATAATTTCAGCGGTTAAGGCAATTAGAGCTTGTCAGAAGGGTTGTGAAGGCTAATTGTTGTACGCAGTGGATGTGGAACAAGTGATGCCTAAGATAGAAGAAACTCCGGTAGTGAGAGAGTACCCTGAGGTATTTCCGGAAGAGTTACCGGGAAACATGCCGGATAGAGAGATCGAATTTGAGATCAAGTTGATACCGGGAGCGGCACCAGTTGCTAAGGCACCCTATAGAATGGCACCGGATGAATTGAAGGAATTAAAAGCTCAACTTAAAGATATGCTTGAGAGGAATATAATTTAGCCCAGTACTTTGCCTTGGGGAGCCCCTGTGTTGTTTGTGAAGAAGAAAGATGGTAGCATGAGGATGTGTATCGACTACAGGGCGTTGAATAACCTTACCATCAAGAATAAGTACCCTTTGCCAAGGATAGATGATCTATTCAACCAGTTGCAAGGCAAGAAAGTGTTCTCTAAGATTGATCTTAGGTCCGGATATCATCAGTTGAAGTTCAAGGTGGCAGATATACCGAAGACGGCTTTTAGTACGAGGTATGGACATTATGAGTTCTTGGTTATGCCTTTTGGACTCACTAATGCTCCATCTGCATTTATGGATTTGATTCAGCGAGTCTTCATGCCATACTTGGATAAGTTTGTGATAGTGTTCATAGAAGACATCCTAGTATACTCTAAGGATGAGAAGGAACACAAGGAACACTTAAGAGTAGTGTTGGATACCTTGAAGAAGAATCAATTGTTTGCTAAGTTCTCTAAGTGCGACTTTTGGTTGAAGCAAGTCAGCTTCTTGGGACATGTCATTTCTGGAGATGGCATCCAAGTTGATCCAACAAAGATAGAAGCAGTTGAGAATTGGCCTAAACCTACAACAGTTTCGGAAGTAAGGAGCTTTCTTGGTTTGGCTGGCTACTATAGGAAGTTTGTGCAAGAATTTTCAAAGATAGCTACTCCACTCACTAAGCTTACGCAGAAGAATGTGAAGTTCGAATGGACTAGCGAGTGTGATGCAGCTTTTCATACCTTGAAGGATAGGTTGACTACGGCCCCAGTGTTGGTAGTTCCGAAGATTTTTGATAACTATGATGTCTACACGGATGCTTCGGGACAGGGTTTGGGTTGGGTGTTGATGCAAGGAGGGAAAGTGATTGCTTATGCATCTAGGCAGTTGAAGGTGCATGAGAAGAATTACCCGACACATGACCTAGAATTGGCAGCAGTAGTGTTTGCGTTAAAGACTTGGAGGCACTACTTATACGGAGTTAAGGCAAGGATCTTCACCGACCACAAAAGTTTAAAGTATTTCTTTACACAAGAGAATCTGGACATGAGACAGCGGAGATGGTTAGAGTTCGTAAAGGATTATGATTTGGATATTCAGTACCATCCAGGCAAATCCAATGTAGTGGCAGATGCTTTAAGCATGAAACCAGTTTTTGCAGTTTCAAGCGTCGAAGATGTGACAGAAAGGTTAGGTGGGCTGGAAATCAACAGGTTTGATCAGATTGGGGATCGACAGTCTGTGGCGCCGTTGTTAGCAAGATCTGAGTTGATGGATGATATTCGGGAGAAGCAAGATGAAGACCCCACTTTGGTTGATTTGAAGCGAGTTGCTAGAGAGAAGCCTACAGTGGGTTATGTCCTGGATAAGAATGGAAACCTTTGGTACCAGGATCGTTTGTGTGTGCCTAATGTTGGCGACTTGAGACAGAGAGCTATGGAAGAGGCGCATAGGATTTCTTTTGCAGTCCATCCAGGTGCTATTAAGATG
Source organism: Gentiana dahurica var. dahurica (assembly GCA_024500145.1). Taxonomy (NCBI): domain Eukaryota; kingdom Viridiplantae; phylum Streptophyta; class Magnoliopsida; order Gentianales; family Gentianaceae; genus Gentiana; species Gentiana dahurica. The sequence goes on from CM044908.1 coordinate 43,439,267, forward strand.
TACCGAGACTTGAAGGAGAAGTTTTGGTGGCCTTCGATGAAATTGTAAATAGCCAAGTTCGTAGCAGAGTGTGGCATTTGTCAGAAAGTGAAGGCAGAGCATAAAAGACTAGGAGGAATGCTTAAGCCCTTGGATATCCCTGAATGGAAATGGGTTAAGATTACGATGGACTTCATCACCGGTTTACCAAGGACAAAAGGAGGACATGATACGATTTGGGTAATTGTGGATAGATTGACCAAATCTGCCCATTTCTTACCGTATAAGGTTGATATGCCTTTGAAGAAGATGACGACACTATACTTGGATAATATAGTGAAGTTACATGGAGTTCCTATCTCTATAGTCTCGGATCGAGATAGTCGATTCGTCAGTCGGTTTTGGAAGAGTTTACAAGAAGCCTTTGGGACCAAGTTGGATTTGAGTACGGCCTTTCATCCTCGGACAGATGGACAATCTGAGAGGACCATCCAAACACTCGAGGACATGCTAAGAGCTTGTGTTTTGGAAGTAGGTGGATCATGGGATGATTATCTACCGGTAGTAGAGTTTGCCTACAATAATAGTTATCATGCAAGTATAGGCATGCCACCGTTTGAAGCATTGTATGGAAGAAGATGTAGAACGCCGTTGTTTTGGGATGAAGTTGGGGAGAGACAGATCACAGGGCCGGAAATGGTTGAACAAGCTAAGGAAAGGGTTCAGTTGGTTAAGAAGAATCAAGGCAGCACAAGACAGGCAGAAAAGTTGGGCAGATGTTAGAAGAAGACCTCTTGAGTTTGAAGTCGGTGATAGAGTGTATATGCGAGCTTCGCCGATGAAGGGAGTGAAACGCTTTGGACAAAAGGGAAAGTTAAGTCCAAGGTATGTTGGACCTTTTGAAATTCTGGAAAGGGTTGGACCGTTGGCTTACGTTTATGACACATTTCACGATGTGAATCAATATTCGGAAAGGTAACAATGAAATTCTGGAAAGGGTTGGACCGTTGGCTTACAAGCTTAAGTTACCAGAATCGATGTCAAGGGTCCATAGCGTGTTTCACGTTTCAATGTTGAAGAAGTGTTTGACGAGGAGTGATGTTGAAACTACAATTGATCCGGAAATTCTACAAGACAATCTTGCATATGAGAAGAGACCGATCAAGATCTTGGACAGAAGGAAAAGATGATTAAAAGACGGATGATCCCATTGGTTCTGGTTCAATGGAGCAATCATTCACCCGAGGAGGCAACTTGGGAAGTTGAGGATGATATGATCAGTGAATTCCAAGAGTTTGTGGATCTACCAGGTATGTTCTAGTTTCGAGGACAAAACTCCTTTTAAGGGGGGAGGAATGTAATATTTCGATTTTCGGGAAATGGCAGACGTGTCATTTTGTGAAAACGAAATATTATTATTTCTTGTCTTTTATGGGAGTTAAGTATTTAATAGAGTATGTATATATATATATTTCTAATTATATATATATAAATGTATGGGATTATTCTGATTTTGGTAATTAAAGGACAATTAAGGAAAAAAGGATTTATGGGAAATTGGTATTTAAGGAAAATTACACACAATAATCCCATAACCTAGACACAAATTCAGAAATCAGTTTTTCATCTCCTTCTCTGCGCAATTTTGAGAAGAGAAAAAGGTTAGGAGAGTTTTCACAATAACTGAGGCAGTTCTTGACCGTTTTCAGATCAGACGAGAGATTTGGGATCGTTGTGAGAAGGGCAACGCTTGGGGATCAGATTGTTGATAAGTGTAGCAGATTTTCATGGTTGTTTAATCTGGTTTTTGGCTGCAATTAGGTAAGAAACTCTTCCTATGATTTCGGTTATGATTCGTAAAGTTTAGATTATGTTTTTGAGACGTGTAGATGCTAGTAAAAGATGTGTTTTTGTTGATCAAGGATCCTAGGTAAATCTTGGGATGATTAGATATGTTTTCTACGTTTTACTGTGCTGAAAACGATGTTAATTAGGTTAGAAACGACTCAGAAATCGAGCCGTGAAGATTTAGCGTTTTGGGAAAAACCCAGGTGGACGGGCGTCTGAATTAGGCAGACGGGCGTCCGAGACCCTAGTAGCCCAGACGGGTGTTTGCAATAGGCAGACGGGCGTCTGAGGTTAGATTTTTTATTCAGGATGTAGCTGTTTGTGGCAGACGGGCGTTTGGGGTTTAGGGGACGGGCGTCTGATTTCGGACGGGCGTCCATAGGAGGTCAAACGGGCGTATAGCCTGTTTTGCCTTGTTTTTACGGTTTTATCATTCTAGTTTGATTTCGGGTTTTATAATCACATTATTATTGTTTTCAACCCTTGTTTATGATATGATATCATTGTTTAAACTTAAACAAGCCTGAATTGAACTTCTGATTCGTTCAGTTAAAACACCGAATGTACTCTTAAAGGGAGTTGAAGTTCGGATCCGTCGGAAGAGCATGATAGGCTTGTGCTTTGATGAATTAGCATTCATCAATGTCTGTGTAATTGCTAGGCAATGTTAATGTTTAGTGGTCTAGGGAGAGATTAGTCAAGGTGAGGGAGATTAATTGAAAACACATAGGTGCTTAGTTAATCATTCTAATAAAATTACGTATTTGTCTAGTAAATGATTAAACAACATGTCTCTCTTGGATAGGCACCAGTCTATATCGCGATGTGTGTGCTACCTCTGAAGGTGGAAGAACTCAGTAGGTCAAAAAAACCCTAAGTGCGGAGGGACTTCACTGAGGTGTGCGTACTATCGAAGCCTACCTATTCTTGACTCCGTGGATATTAGTGTGATCCACTAATATGTTGCCAAGAGTGTCCTAAAAGTGGATATGCATAGTGCCCTTGAGTGCGGTTGTAACATAGATAAGTTAAGTAGAAACGTTTAGTCAATTCATGTTGATGGACATGAGATGAACCTTAGATTGAGTCGGTCAAACATAAACAACTAAACCTTTAAATATCTTTTCTTTATAAATTGTAACTGTTATCATAGCTTCTCTTTCTTATTAAGTACATTGTACTTATCTCAAAGGCATGTTTTCTATGTGTTTGGGGATGAGAAGTCGAACCGGTAGATATTGTTTACGAGGAGGAGTTCGATGATGACATTTGAAGACGCCTCATTGAAGACTTTACATTATTCATTTTGTTATTCATTTATTAGACCGTTTAGACTTTTGGTCTTTCGATACTTGTAGTATCGTTACGTTTCTTTTGAGAATATCGTACGTTTCGTTTGGATTTCGTATTTTCCTTGAATGTAATAAGTTACATTTCCACCTTTAGATGTTGTTTCTACTCTTGGATGTTTTGGAAATTTTCATACCCCAGTCTTTTGCTTCCGTTTGCTTATTTTTGATACGACGTAGTAGAGGCTTACGTATAAAGTGAATGTATTTTTATTTTATACGTGCCGAACGTTTCTTTTCCGGATAAGGACTCGGTGTTCGGGAACGGAGCGTTACATTGTAGAATTATGTAAGCCCTGAGAGTGGCTATATATTTATATCGTGTGATTGATGAATTGACATGGTATCGGAGCCATGTTATAATTTATACTTTTCGAATATTCTTGTTATTCATTGAATTATTCCTCTTTTTATATGATTGATCCAAATGTATCGTCTATAATGAATGATAATATGATATTGTCGCCGGCGGTGCTGTCCATTAGACTTCATAGAACTATGGTCAAGTTGCTCATTTTATTTTTGAATGATTCAAAAATTGTTTTGATCTCATGTCAAAAGGAGCAGGCACGCACGGCGGTGAGGCTATGAAGAAGGGCGATATTGGCGCTAAATCAACCGCTGAAAGCGCCGAGAGATTATGCGATCATTGCGGGAGGAGCAGAGCCTGCTCCGAAACTCATGGCATGCACGATGAGCAGAACCGGTCAAGACATCATGGCCGTAGCAATGCCCGGGCAAGGCAACTAAAGGAGGTGACCAACAATTGCAGAAGCAGGAAGCGAAAGGGAATCTAGAAAAGGAGCAGCCTCGGGTCGAGTCGATCTCAGCTTGGTTCAGGTAAATTAGAGGATCTGATGCATTTCGTCTTCGATAGAGATTATGTAAACTAGAAAAACACGTATATAAAATTATAAAATAAAAAAATCGTTAAAAGGGTCTGATGCGAGTACTCTAACATCACGTGCATCAGTTACTTTAAAATTATTATTAATTTTACAATATTATTCATCGTTAAAATTTACAAGAACTTTATTTTGAACAATGTTCTAAAACACTTTGGACGCTAGTAGGTCCGTCGGGGGTCGCCTAGGCGGCGTCTAATTTATTTTTTTTATTATTTTAAATAATACTACTACAAAAATGATTCTCCGACATAAGTCATAGAGCATAAGCATTAAGGAAATAATCATCAAAATTACAAAAAAGCATAAGATTAGTACCCTCATTGTCAAGAACTCCGTCTCTTGAACAAGAATCTACCTCTGGGTTAAGTATTTTGTATAATGAAACTCAATCTATAGTGATAGAGATATTAGAAAATATCAAAAGATATTAGAAAATATTCTAGTATTTATTGTGGCATTATTCGTTGATTTTGTATTTATTATGTAGATCCGTAACCGATGCTATGATTGATTTTTAGATCATTCATTCAATTGTATATATATTGTAATACTGCACAGCAAGAAATAATATACTCAATTTCCGCATTTCACAATTTCATTATGGTATCAAAGACACCACTCAATTAAAGAAAGAGCATATACTATAGCCCGCTTAGACCGTGCCTAGACCCCACATGTACCCTCTTTAAACCTGCCTAAGACCCAACCTGCCTAAACCAGTCCGTCTAAAGTGTAGACGGTGCGGTTGGTGGCCTCTAGCCCTTTTTCATAGAAGATAGTGAATAAATATATCAGAATCTTTATAAGGTATTACCTCCGTCCCAAAATATAAGTCATTTTAGATTTTTTTACACTTATTAAGAAAGTTAGTTAAATTTGTTATGTGTAATTAATTTAGATTAAAAAGACTAAAATGACATTTCATTGTTATTAGTGCAAAGTAGTAAAAAGTAGTTGATTATATAATAAATGAGGGGTAGAAAATGAGAAAAAAATGTAATAAATGCTTAATTTATTTTTTAAATAAATTTACATTTTGGAGCAAAACCAAAAAGCTAAATGGACTTACATTTTGGACGAAGGTAGTATAATTTATATAAAAGACTTGGTGTTTTATGCACTATACGTAGAACGATTTATTTTTTAGGGCCAATTATTTAAAAGGACTGATTTTCAACTTATTAGGGGTAATAGGACACTCCGAAATCTTATTTAGTTATAAGGACATTCTAATTTTAAGAAGGAAACTTGTTTAGTTATAAGGACATTCTAATTTCAAGTGGATAAAGAGGAAGAAGGAAAAAAAAAAGGAAGGAAGGGGAAAAAAAAAGCGTTCCAAGGGAAGCGCTCAAAGAAGCGGCAGTTTTTTTTTTATTATTTTTTAATTTATTTATTTTTTATTATTTAATTCACCATATTTCTAAACGTCATATATTTTGATCTAAAACTTGGATCATCATAATTTTTTCACTAAATTCATATTTTTCGTCTCTTTATTCTAAAATTGAATTTGATATTTTTCCGAATAAATTTCATAAATCAATATTTTTCTTCATAAAAATCGACGTGGCGTATTGATCACCGTCATACATTCACCAAAAAAACAAAAGAAATATAGTTATTTTACAAAGTTATCGAATATTTAAACCAACACTAATCAAATAAACCAAGATCAATCAAATATTTAAAGATAACAAAGAAATAAAGTTACTTTACAAAGTTATCAAATGTGTGTATCAAGTTGTATATGCGGTGACAACAATATCATTACATCAGTTATCTAATTGTAAATACAGTCATCAATGTCACTGCATAAGTCATCAACGTCACTGCATCAGACATCAATGTCACTGCATAAGTCATCAATGTCACTGCATAAGTCATCAATGTCACTGCATAAGCCCAGACCACCAAGATGATCATAGAGGGCGTTCTTGTCAATCTCTTGATGATGGTAACTCTTGCACACATAGTAAAACACACTCTGCACTAATAGGCCAGCCATATTAACTATCACCAGCAACCCAACCAAGAATCCACCAACCATAATTCTTGTAAGCACACCATGATTATCCTCACCATTAACCACAATTGATGAGAATATAGTGTGATCAGTCCCCAAATAGCCATATACCCAAAAACAAGGTTGGAAGCTATCATGGTCCTGCCCTTTAACAACTGATAGCACTTTTTCATAGTTGCAAGCCTATAAACCGGCTCCAATATAGAAACCACGCTAGCCAAATGCCACAAAGCACTTATATCGACCTGCAACCCAAGAAACAGGACAAAGACAACCATAAGAGAAAAGAAAAACAACCCCAAACTATGAGTATCCACAGCTATTATAAGCAGCACCAGAAACCCAAAAAAGACTTAATTGTAAGCCACCATGGTGAGTGAAACTCATAAGAAGGTAATAAAGAGCCTCATAGATCATACTTGTGCTGCGAAAGCAAAAAGGACTGTATCATCTATTATAAGCACCCAAATACACCGTCAACTAATTAGTAAAACACAATCTATGAATGCTCTGAATGTTTCTCCTAGACGTGTTATTATGTCACTGCTTCAGACATCAATGTCACTGCTTAAGTCATCAGTGTCCCTACATCAGACATCAATGTCACTGCATCAGACATCAATGTCACTGCATAAGTCAGCAATGTCACTGCATAAGCCCAGACCACCAAGATGATCATAGAGGGCGCTCTTGTCAATCTCTTGATGATGGTAACTCTTGCACACATAGTAAAACACACTCTGCACTAATAGGCCAGCCAGATTAACTATCACCAGCAACCCAACCAAGAATCCACCAACCATAATTCTTGTAAGCACACCATGATTATCCCCACCATTAACCACAACTGATGAGAATATAGTGTGATCAGTCCACAAATAGCCATATACCCAAAAACAAGGTTGGAAGCTATCATGGTCCTACCCTATAACAACTGGTAGCTCTTTTTCATAGTTACAAGCCCATAAACTGGCTCCAATATAGAAACCACGCTAGCCAAATGCCACAAAGCACTTATATCGACCTGCAACCCAAGAAACAGGACAAAGACAACCATAAGAGAAAAGAAAAACAACCCCAAACTATGAGTATCCACAGCTATTATAAGCAGCACCAGAAACCCAAAAAAGACTTAATTGTAAGCCACCATGGTGAGTGAAACCCATAAGAAGGTAATAAAGAGCCTCCTAGATCGTACTTGTGCTGCAAAAGCAAAAAGGACTATATCATCTATTATAAGCACCCAAATACACTGTCAACTAATTAGTAAAACACAATCTATGAATGCTCTGAATGTTTCTCCTAGACGTGTTATTGTGTCACTGCTTCAGACATCAATGTCACTGCATAAGTCATCAGTGTCCCTGCATCAGACATCAATGTCACTGCATAAGTCATCAATGTCACTCCATCAAGTAGCATGTAAATCAGAAAAATAATTCTTACTTCGGTAGTTCTTGAGCTTACACTTCTTTGTCAAAAGGCATCAAAACCATTAAAAACAGAGCATGCTAAGCAAATGACAAACTACATAGCACGTTTTATATTGTTTTGATGTGTTAGCCCTCTTTGTTGGCTTTATAAGTGACCTTGTGTGCATTTGTGTGTTATATGCCCACACTTGAGGGAGTGTGTTGAAGTTTTAAGATGTTAAGCCGATTGCCAAATGCATATCCAAGCATCTTGCCCTTAGGTTCATCAACAACTTTCTCAATGTCCCACCTAGAAGGAGTTCAGTTACAATTAGGGGTGTAGGCTCCTTGGAAGCTCCAATAAACTGGAAATAGAAAAACAACATATAATCTTATACAAAATGGTAATCCAACAAACACCCTAATAATTTATAGCTAACAATCCACTTTCTATACTTAATAATACTGAAATGAAGAAAAAACAACCTTGACCAAATTTTTATGCTGCACTCTAGATAACATTGCAACCTCTCTGGCAAAGCGAGATTCACACTTTGCAATCTCCTCAGGTGTTTCCCCTTTCCTAACAATTTTAATAGCAACATTCTGGTTTTTGTACCTAAAAGATGGCCACAAGTTTGTTTAAGATAGAAAACAAACATGTCAAATACATCATTATTACCTGAGTGACAATTAAACAATTACTAGCAAATGAGCAATTTAAATTAAAACCAATCCCATAGGCATAGCAATGATAAATGTTTACGGCAAATTTGTATGAAAACATATACAGAACAGAAAGTAGTAGTAAATTAAAGAAAGCAGTTGAGATTAAGAAGTGAACTTACTTTCCTTGATATACTTTGGCATGAGCTCCTTCTCCAATTTTTGGTCCAACAAGAAGCTCTTTCGGATCAATCAACCATGGAGCGTCAAAATTAAAGTAAAAACCATCACCCATTTTTTTAACCTCCAAGTTTAATTACAACAATATACTAATAAAAGGAAAAAGGGGAAAAAAACAAATGATCGTCGTCACTACTCACTAGAAAATGAAATAAAAGATGATAGAACGGGGACAGTTGGGTACAAGTACAAAACTGTGAAAAAGAATAAACACTCAGTATCAGTACTAGAAAAGTAAAAAAGTAATTAGGAATAGGAGGAGGAGCAGGTCATCCAAAAAAGAGGAAGAAAAAAACAACACCACATGGTGGGCTGTGGCCGCCTCTCATCTCAGATGATCCATAGGACCATACCCGAAGCTCATCCTCTCCACATGTTTTAAGTGACACTCTTAGACTCAGAAAATAAATAAAAATAAAAAGAAGAAGAAATCACAGAGGCAAATAAAATAGTAGTAAGTAGCAAATGAAACAAGAAAGAGGCAGATAAGCTTATTATTAGGAAGAAGAAGAATGATGATTATTGAGCTTTTGGTTAGAGGGAAGAAAGCTTAATCTGACTCTGAGGTTGACTGGACTTTTAAGCTACCGACCGCGGGAAGAGGATGAAGACCCATCTCCATTTTTTTCCGGAGAGTGTTTGTGCGTGGAATGGCTTATTTTATCTTACAAATTTTAGATTGTCCTTATACCTAAATAAGTTTTTTGAATGTCCTAAATGATTATTAAGTCTCTAACGACGGCCTTATAACTAATAACCATTATTTTTTAATGAATCTTATTTGTGTTGTTTTAATGTTTCTAGACAAGGGGTCGATGAATTGCAAAATCACAATCTGATCCCATTTATCACGTACTAGTTTGATTGGAATATAAAATTGACATATGACCGCTCTACCAGAAATATGAAATTATCATAGACCAATAAAATGATAGTTGACCAAATGTGAGATGTTTTTATACTGTCGTGTTATAGTTTTTTTTTTTTTTTTTTTTTTTGGTCATTCTAGTCGTGTTATAGTTATATTAGCAAATTTATTTTGGTGTAACAAAACATAAAATTAAAACTTACTAAGCCCTCAAATAATATTATGACGTGTATTGTAAGGAAAACAAGTATGCTAGAGTCAGTGGTGGCATTCTTCAAAAGTTTGATATTTTTTAAATCAGAAAAAACTGATACGTACTAGCTACAAGGTGTATTTCAGTACAATATTTAAATCATATGAAATGTTATAAAAAAAAAATCCTATGATCAATATCCACCGACTGTATAAATTAGGGCCACGTGTATCAAACACTATACCGGAATATCTAATTAATTAATTATACAGTTCCCAAAAAAAAAAAAAAAAAAAAAAAAAAAAAAAAAAAAAAAAAAAAAAAAGTTGTAACTACATTGACTTAACCCCAACTTCCTTAAAACCGGAAGCTTCTTCTGCGCCCTGATTATCATCTTTTACCTCCAGAATAATGAGAAGAAACAAAAGTGGGAAACTGATGGTCATTAGTCCCCAATTTATGATTAATTGTATTAGAAATGACACTTTCCTTGTGTCCAATTGCCATGCTACTGCTGCCCCTGCACTTTGCACCCCCTTGTAAAACCCTGCATACCTACATCATCATCCCAATCACAACCAATTTTTAATGACTTCATAAAATTATATTTGTAGCCAATTGAACCACAATATATATGTGATGCAGTCTAATTATTATTAGTTAGCTATTTTATTCTGGTTTTTCCTTTTATTTCCCGGAAGGGTATTTTGGTCTTTACATGTGTTTAAGGGTTTGAGTATTTAATCTTTTTTGGAACAAGTTAACCTAGCCGTTTGCTAGGGTTTTTGCTTATCTTCTCCATTGAGTTACATCAATATGTGTCACGATAATTTGTTATTATATAACTTATCATAATAAGATCTATATCAATTAGTAGGCATGCATATAGTTAGGGGTATACAAATCTTTCAGCGAGTTTATAATGCCAACGCTACATTTGATGAAAAGAATGACAACAAGAATAGACAATACTCCCTCCGTCCCAATTTGTTTGGGACATATTCTATTTATGGATGTCTCAAAATAAGTCTCATTACTAATGTTTAGATTTAAAATTGCTTATTAAATGTCTAAAATGCCTACATATTAACATTTATTGAAAAATGTAAAGACATATAAAAGGGATATAATTATAAATTAGCCGTGTTTTTAATGACTAGACAAGGTAATAAATGATGTTTTCTTAACAAATTTGGACGGAGGGAGTATATATTATCATAAAAAGCAAAGAGTCGTGCCATTTGTACACAACAAGCGTATCAAAGCATGTTAGAGTATTGCAAAACGTACTACCTCCGTCTTTAAATATAAATTTATTTAAGTTTCGTTTTTGTCTCATAATATAAATACGTTTAGAATATCAATAAAATATTTATTATATTAGAAAAACTATTTATTATATATATTTATCGACTTTTTAATACTTTACAACTATTGCATTAATTGTAAACAAAGATTATTTTAAACTTTTTTCCATTAAAATTAATGATAAATAACAGATTTAACCAAGTTTTTTGAACTTCGTGAAAATTCTCAAAAGACTTATATTTTGAAATGGATATATTATATTACAAAGAATGACAAAGCACATAACAAAACATCGCAATAGCATTAATTTACTATTTTTTAATTTATTTTTGAAAGGACATTTTGCTATTCCTTGTGATGTGCACTTTAAGATGATTCGGCATGTTGGTTGTGGCATTTCGTTATCACATTTTATTTATTTATTTATTAACAAACTGTAATTTTCGAAAGGGTAATGATAGATCTACTCCCTCAATTCTACACCATTTTTATTCCTAACATAATTTTGTGGTTGTGATTTTTTCAATTTTTTTCAATTTCTTTTACAAATAAAAAACATGTTGTGAGATGATGATGATGTAAAAATTGTGTAGACTTGAGGGAGTAGCTCTATCACTCCCCTTTTCGAAAGCATAAACACATCATTCATGCAATACTCAAGGTGCAAATGCGATGTCCTCGCCCACAGGGCCCCTCCATCCCGACAGAATGGTGAGGAAGTCAATTATGTTGACTCAGCAACCCCTTTAGGCGGGAGGACCTGGACACGGTGCCCACAAGGAGTTAATCTAAGAGTAAAACTCCCACACTGCGGCTGTCGGAATTCGAATATGTATTATCAAGGTGCAATCTGCCACCCGAAACCAAGAGCTACCCATACGGGTTCATTCATGCAATACTAATACAATGATAATAAGACAAACCTGCTAAGGATCTCAGAGTCATTGGCTAGAGCACCAATAATCCAATAAACCATGCTCTGAAACATAGCATCAAGCAAACCGTAGCAGAAATACAACACAAACGGCCCTGCAAAATCCGTACCATCCTTAAAATCGAGCTTATGCTTTGGTTCATGGTCACGTGAGTATCCAAGCTGGTGTGCTAGTCCACCACCCCATGTTGCTGTTCCAACCGCTACAACCACGGTTAAACCGAACAACCCTCTAGCTTTCCGGTTCTTGAAAGTATGATCCATCAAATACCCGATCAAAATCGATCCGATCATTTGTGCAGCCCAGTAAAACATGTTTGTCAACCCTCTTGTCCTAAGATCAAACACAACCCCATTAACGTTGTTAAACTGGTATGTGTAGAAAAAATTACTAGCCCATGCAGCTGGGAATATTAAAAGCATCTTCCAGTTCAAGAACAATTTGAGAATTTCACTACATTCTGTTGACAAATCAGAATACTGTATGTTTGTACAAGTGGAACCATCATCACGTATAACACGGCTTGGATGTAATATTGCTAAAGACAATACAGCTCCAATGGACATAAATACCATAAAACCGATATAAGTTCCATCATTAACCGAACCCGAACCGGCCGGGTTGCTGAAATTAAGTATAAAAGGGATTAAACCACCGATGACACCACCCAAATTGAAAATACTCCAAAAGATTGAAATATAAGTCCCTTTACGGTCTGGCGGTGGGTAAGAAGTCATAATTGCCCCCTGAGCAGCCCATAGGAGTCCGGCTCCGACGCCGAGAATTCCGCCTGCGATTATGACGAAAGCCTGATGATGGAAATGGTTGTAATAAAGAAAAGAGCCAGCATATAAAACGTAGGTAGAACAGCCGGCGAAAAGAGTGAGTTGTGGGCCCAGGATGTTGTAAATGCCACCGCCGAGGATGCCGAAGATGGCAAACATGGTGTAGAGGGCGGTGTTAGCGTTGTTGGAGGCGGTTGGGTCGATCTGACCGCCTCCACCCATGCCGGTAAGGGCAAGGTACATGCCCGGACAACAAAAACAGACCAGCCCGATTAAACCAACTTGAACCAGAGGTGAATTGTACCTGAATTTGGAATGGTTCTTGGTTGAGTCATCCGGTGGAAGCTTTTCATTTCCTCCGCTAATTTCCAAACCGGAGGCTACCATATGAATATATGTATGTATTTACCTGGGATTGGGAAGAGATTAGCAGGAGAAAATAACAAGAATTATGGGGTTCAAGAATTCTGAGGTTGAAAGTTGAAATGATCGAAGAAGAAGAAGACGAAGGCAACCAATCATGATAATATGGGGTAATAATTAAATAATTGGAAACAAACAAAACACAACACAAGTCTGAGCCGGCTGCATAACTGTCCACAATAATTAATCAGAAATGCTACAGCCACATCCGTTTTATACAATGGTGTGCCATAACTGTGATCTTCACCATTGATCTGTGTAGGATCTAGATGATCTATCTAGATCCTACACAGATCAACGGTGAAAATCACCGTTGTGGTATACCGTTGTGTAAAACGGATATGCCCGTAGCACAACTCTTAATTAATTGCATCTTTAGCTATAATATATTCTTTTTCTTAGTTCCTATTTAAATGTCGTAATTGTCAAAATAAATGATTGTAATTATATTTCCTATAAATATTTTAATATTCTTTCTCTTTTTTAATATTATTTTTTAATTTTCAACACTCATTCAACCAATCAATTTTTCATATTCAATACATCATTATATTTTTCAAGATTCTTTCAGTAGTTTATAATGAAATTCAATGCAATTACTAATTTTCTTAATTTATGTGTTTTTCTTAAATACGACAGATAATAAAAAACGGAGAGAGTATGCATCAGAAAAAAAAAGGTTGTTCTCCCGCAACAAAATATCGTTACCTCAAAAGAATTATGCATCAAAAATAAAATAAAAATGCTGTTCACAGGCAACAATATATTATTATCTCAAAAGAAAATGATACATACACTATACCAAACAATACAATATATGCACTACATATTTATAGCATACTTTCTATCTATTGATTAAAGTGTATAACCATGATTAAAGCGTGTCTTGTGATAATCAATAGTTAGAAAGTATGTTTGACTATTGATTAAAATTTAGGACCATTGGTTAAAGCGTGTCATGTCATAATCGATGAATAGAAAATGTGTAGTTTCTTATGCTTCATATTACTTTGTTTTATCCCAGATTGTTTGTTATATTTTGTTATTATTTTCTTTTTAGAAGATATTTCGTTATTATTAATTTGCTATATGTTGCAACTATCCCGTGACATTTCCTTGTGTTTTGTTGTAAATGTTATGATATTTCGTTACGACTAACATTAACATATAATTGCCATGATTCAAACTTTAACGGAAATTTTATGGTGAGAAGGAGCGAAAATTTTAAAATTGTCCACAATTGATAGCTTATCTTTCAAGCTTAAATCGAGAATCACGTCCTATTATTCGAACTTTTAACAAAGATAGCCGTTCGTAAACAAATTTGTATTCGGCTCATATTTGTATTCGGCTCGTAGAAGCTAGTGTTTATATGTTTAGTTTAACATATCAAATCAAATATATTTTTATGCTTGTCATTTTTTTTATTACCACACTATGATGTAGTGTGTATTATTGATTGTATTTAATTATTGAAGATAGTTTAGTCATTGTGTAGAATTATGTAAGCCCTGAGAGTGACTATATATTTATATCATGTGATTGATGAATGATACATGAAATACAATTGATCGAAATTTGACATGGTATCGGAGCCAGGTTATAATTTATACTTTTCGAATATTCTTGTTATTCGTTGAATTATTCTTCTTTTTATATGATTGATCCAAATGTATCGTCTATAATGAATGATAATATGATTTTGTCGCCGGCGGTGCTGTCCATTAGACTTCATAGAACTATGGTCAAGTTGCTCATTTTATTTTTGAATGATTCAAAAATTGTTTCGATCTCATGGCAAAAGGAGCAGGCACGCACGGCGGTGAGGCTATGAAGAAGGGCGATATTGGCGCTAAATCAACCGCTGAAATCGTCGAGGGATTCTGCAATCATTGCGGGAGGAGCAGAGCCTGCTTCGAAACTCATGGCATGCACGATGAGCAGAACCGGTCAAGACATCATGGCCGTAGCAACGCCCGGGCAAGGCAACTAAAGGAGGTGACCAACAACTGCAGAAGCAGGAAGCGAAAGGGAATCTAGAAAAGGAGCAGCCTCGGGCCGAGTCGATCTCAGCTTGGTTCAGGTAAATGAAGCAGCTTTGGGAATGTGAACACGGGTGGCCTGAAGCAACATGGGACAGCCGAGCTGGCTGGTGTATCCAACTTGACGCCGGAACAGTGGCAAGGCATACTTGACGCCGGAACAGTGGCTGGTGCTAAACCTAAAAATCGTTGAACAGGTGAAGGTTCGTGGATCATTGACACAGGGGCAACTCACCACGTGTCGGGTGACAGAACTTTATTTGTACAACTACGACCGATTAAGGATTGTCCGATTGGCTTACCGGATGGACGTTCCTCGTTTGCAACTCATTGGCAACGGTTATTTTATCGGAAAATTTAAGACTTTTGAATGTTCTATACGTACCAGAATTAAATTGTAACTTGATTTCGGCGTCCCATTTTTGGATGATCATAATTGTGTGATGCAACTCACCGATCGTTTATGTATTATGCAAGACCGAGTGACGAGGACGCTGATTGGACTGGGCGAGCGTGTGGATGGACTTTTTTGGTTTGTGGGAGTTCCAGAGGCTCTGGTTCTTGCCATTGATGGTGCGGAGACTGCGGATTTTTGGCACCGGCATTTGGGACACCCATCAGAAAGATGCTTCGGCAGGTTCCTAATATTTTCATTTCCTAAAATTTAAATAAATATGGATGTGATATTTGCTTTCGGGCAAAGCAGACCCGTTAACCTTTTCCCCTTCATGACAATAAAGCTAGTCGTATCTTTGAGTTGATACATTGTGATTTGTGGGGTCCCTATAGTGTTCCCTCGACGTGTGGTGCTACGTATTCTTTTAACTATTGTTGATGACTACTCTCGTTCGGTGTGGATTTATTTGCTGTTAAACAAAATGGAGGTTGAAACTGTTTTTTTGGACATTGTCGCTTTGATTTCTCGTAAGTTCGAGGTCACGATTAAACGAATTCATAGTGATTAGGGGACTGAGTTTAAGCCTCTACTCCTTATTTTCGAAATGAAGGGATAATTTTTGAAACTTCTTGCGTTGGTA
This sequence comes from Gentiana dahurica var. dahurica, assembly GCA_024500145.1. Taxonomy (NCBI): domain Eukaryota; kingdom Viridiplantae; phylum Streptophyta; class Magnoliopsida; order Gentianales; family Gentianaceae; genus Gentiana; species Gentiana dahurica. The sequence continues at coordinate 43,455,283 of CM044908.1, forward strand.
CTCTACAGTAGAATGGAAGGGTAGAACATAAGAATCAACACATCCTAAATGTTGCTCGCGCCCTTAAGTTTGATGGTCATTTACCCCTTAAGTTCTGAGGGGGAGTGTGTTATGGAAGCTGCCTATATAATTAACCGAATCCCGTCGAGTATTTTGAACTATAAAACGCCTTATGAGTCTCTATTTCATAAAAAACCAAATTTATTGATTCATAGAATTTTGGGGTGTTTGTGTTATCTCTACGACCATCGTCCATCGAATAAATTTGCCAGCCATGGTCGTAAGTGTGTGTTCTTAGGGTATCCTTTTGGGAAGAAATGGTGGACCCTGTACGACCTTGATTCAGAGGAAATTACTGTATCCTGAGACGTAAAAAATTCTGAGCACATTTTTTCCTTTTTCTCACCAGACCGAGGGTAGTGTATCTCCCCTCTCCCTTATCCAGTTTTTGAGGATGTTGACATAGTAGATACGGGATTTGATGCTTCTCATTCCCCTCTTGAGGATCCACCATTGCTGGATCCTCGGGTTGATGGGGGGACACACTGGCTTGATGATACAGGCGATTCGGCACATGATATTGCACCCTCACAACAACCTCGTCAACCAGGTGATGGTGCGGAAGAGTTAGGCCGAGGTAGACGACAAAAGTGTTGTGAAATAGTTGATTGATTTTCACATACATCCCATTTGATTAAATCTTTTAAGGATCTCATATATCATTACGTCCTATGATATATTTAATGTGTCGAACCTTTATACATTAATATATTAAGTCTCGTATAATATAGTAGCATCATAACTATATTATCTCTTATAATATACTATAATCAAAGACATTGTATATGTTGTAGTATCATAAATTCTATGATACGTTGATGTAATAAAACGAAACATCATCAAAATGTTTACTTTACAATTTAAGTACTATGTAATATTCTGGATATGTTAAGTTAAGATATTTGTGTCATTCGGATCTTAGTTGACATATCATATAATCCATTTAATGTTCTAAGTATAAATGCTCATATTATAATATCATATAGTGTTTATATATAATATGATTGGACTAACAATATTGCAGGGATTTATCTTTTTATAGTCCAATTTACATCTATTTTTTTTGGGCTCCAGACTGCTATAAATGTCCTAATAAACAACACCCGCACTACATCCGTACTAGGCCTCATTTTTTTCTCTAGCCCAACATAAATATCCGGCCACATATCCAATACAAATGCCCGATCTGTTTTCAACGAAGCCTGTACAAAATATCAAAACCATATTATTTCTTTTGTAGTCAAAACAATATTATCTCTACCATATATTATATTTTTAACCTGATTCCACTAAATCTACATCAGCCGCCCCACTCCTCTCCTTCAACCTTCCAGCCGTTCCATGCTCTCCTAAAAACCCCCACACCCATTCCACCGTTTCTTCTCCATTGATTTCTCTGAGAAATTAAATGCTCATATCTCGATTTAGGCTATGTTTGGTTTTACGGAAACAAAAGGAAAAGAAAAGAAGGGGATGGAAGGATTTATGTTTTGTGTTTGGTATTCTACACTAGAAAAGAAAAGAAAGGGAGTATGTGGAATCCAAGGGAAATGATAAAATATAATTTATTAAAAAATAGAGGGAACAAAAAAGGGAAATAATTCCCAAAAAAAAAAAAAAAAAAAATTAACCTAAAATTTTGGTGCTAATCACAAAAATTGTTGGCGCCAACGCTGAAAAAAAATGGTGCTATTCACTGTGAAATTTTTTGGTGGTAATCTATTATAACCTAAATTTTTGTTCAGTATATATATTGTATCATCAGTCCATTGTTTTTCACTCCATTGAATCAACAATTCAAGCACAGATCTTTTATCAACTCTCAATCACCATCTAAGTTTTGAGGTATGTTTGTGTCATCGTTCTAATTGATTCTCGTTTCCGGTTTGTCATTTTTATCGCGCTTTTTTCTGAGTATTTATGCTATTTTCGGATCTGGGTTTGGTTTGTTTTTTGATTGGTTGGATCACTTGATAAAAACAATATTATGTACTGATTGATGAACATCACATCAATTACTCCCCTCTTTCTACATAGTGATGTGTACGTATTATAGTACTATTCTGATTGCAATATGTTATGCTTATACATGATGATGATGTCATGTATGGCGAACGCCATTAATTGTTTACTGTATAAATTACTGGGGTTTTTTGGGTTTCCAAATGGCCCATGAAAAAGATCGTACCCGGTGCCTCCCCTCCCCTCCCTTCCCTTCCCCATACATTATTTTCTTGAATCAAAGCGCGTACGTATACTATGATTATGGAGTGTATAATAATATTATTATTATTATGGAGTCAATGTTACATTTGATTATAATTTTGTTGTTAGGTATAGTTTAGATAAAGTTGAGATGGCTAGCCTGCGTAGGCATACGTATACACGAATACGAGATACTTTGGATATCATGTCACATTTTCGAATATCAAGAATCCGGGTACCGAGAGCATATGTGCGTGAATTAAACAAGAATTTTCATAAATTTAAGACAAATTTTTTCATTCATTATGTGACAATTTTTTTTACCTAATTTGTTCTAAAATGGGTCATGATTTGATGAGGGTTTCTCGATCTGTTTTAGTTGGGTGACTGAGCAACGTAATTAGCTGAAGGTTTACACTTTTTTGTTTATTAGGTAGTTTTGAAGCTAAATTTATTTCTTTTTAAGATTTTGTGCTTGATTTTTCCTTATTCCTAATCAATTCATCAGTTGCAACACACTCATGCTCCTCTTTACTTTATTCCTGTCAAACCAACCACATTATCCATTGATAATTCTAGTGATGATTCAGTTGCAATACACTCATGCTTCTATATGATGCTTATTCACTGCTATCCTTTTATATTGAAACATGTTTATGCTTAGTTATTTGTTTCATGGTATTTTTCAAAAGATAGAATGCTTTTTACAATTGTAACTGTTGTGAAATGTACGAGAAGTACGTTTTAGCTAGAGCAAAATTTTTGTTTAAAGACGTTTTCATATTTTTTTAGATGGAAGGTAGAAACAAAGGTGCTAATAAATTTTTACAAATATGGAAGTGGAAAAGAAAAAGGGCTGTACTTGTAGCAGCATGTTTAGCAGCATATTGGTTTGAGAAGAAAAATCGTGTGAATGTTACACAAATTAGTCGTAGTTCCCGTCTTCACAGACAATACATGAGAAATGATTTAGTATATCAACTTACAAACGATAAAGGCGGCCGACATCTCATTCGTATGGGAGAAGGATCCTTTGAAAAATTTTGTGAACTTCTACAGAGTAGAAGTAGGATTCGGCCCACAAAATTTTCAACAGTAGATGAGCAAGTAGCAAAATTTCTACATATGTTATCAAATGGCGTTTCAACTCGTGAGATGGCTTTTATATTTCGCCGATCAGTGAAACAATAAGCCGCCATTTCCATAATGTCTTAAGAGCGGTGCTTCTATTACAAGATCAATTTATTCGCCAACCTGATGGATGTCATACATCAAATGAAATCTTACATGATCAGAGATTCTACCCGTATTTTAAGGTGAGGAAAACAAAATACTTATGTTTATTCATAGAAATAAAATATATATTGATTCTATAAAAATGTTCATTAGAATTGCATTGGTGCTATTGACGGGACACACATCAGAGTGATGGCGTCAAATGAAGATGCACCACGGTTTCGTGGAAGAAAAGGCGTTCCCACACAAAATATCTTGGTAGCTTGTTCGTTCAATCTACAATTTACGTATGTGTTGTCAGGTTGGGAAGGAACTGCTTCGGATTCAAGAATTATAAAAAATGCACTCGTGAGAGACAATAGGTTAAACATCCCTAATGGTAAATAAGTTATTCAAGCAAACTTTAAAAAAAAATTATTTAATAATTCTACTGTATATTTGACATAATTTTTTTTGAATAGGAAAATATTACCTTGTTGATGCCGGATACATGCTTAGAAGTGGCTTACTTGCCCCTTATCGAGGTGAACAGTATCATTTAAAGGAATATTCTTCAACAAATCCACCAAAAAATCCAAGAGAGCTGTTTAACTTACGACACTCATCATTACGAAATGGTGTAGAAAGGGCTATTGGAGTAGTGAAAAAGAGATTTAGGATGATAGGTAGCAATGCTGAGCCGGTTTACTCATCTAACACTATGGCAGATATCTTTTTAGCTTGTTGCATTATACATAACTATCTAATGGGTATAGACCCGGATGAAGAATTGATTGCAGAGGTGGATAAAGAATTATGGAATAGCCCTTTACACTTTGATGGAATTACTACAACTCGTGAGGTCATGAGAATAGATGAAGATGCTAGTCTAGGAGAAAGTCCTAGAGACTCCATAGCTACTGAAATGTGGCATGATTTTGTAGCACATAATGTTTAGTGTTATGAATTATGAAGAAGCTTAACTTTCTATGTTGAATTACTAGTTTTTTTCTAGTCAAATAAATTTTTTAGTAGTTATGTAATAATCTTGATAAGTGAACCTTGATGATAAAATGTTTACTAGATATTGTGAAGTCTTTGTGTTGCCTTTGGTTTATGACTTCAAACGTTAATATTAATATTATGTGAAGATTTGTTTTTATCTCTATCTTTGTGATTATAGATAGAATGGGAAAGAAACAAGCGATGAATGTTGAGTCCACGAAAAAAGACAGATTTGTATGGAACCAACAAATGGATGATGCGCTCGTTGAAGCACTGTATGCTCAACATGTTGAAGGGAATAGGGTGGACGGAAATTTCACCACTAAAGCATATGAGAACATTGTTGACGAATTGCAAAATAAACTAGGTCTATCCATTGACAAAGATAAAGTGAAAAACAGAATGAAAAGTTTGAAGAGTAATTTTAACGAATGCTATGACATATTCAAAGGCGGTTTGAGCGGATTTTCGTGGAATGCCACTACAAGACTGTGGAGTACTGAAGAAGAAATTTGAGATGCTTTGATTGAGGTTTGAATATATATATATATATATATATATATATATATATATACACACGGTTATATGTACATTGTATTATTTATGCATACTAACTAAAATTTCTTACCAGAAAAATTCAAAAGCAGCAAAATGGAAGCACATGCCGATCGGTAATTACCACAAGCTATGTGACCTATTTGGGAAGGATAGAGCAACCGGTGAGGGTGCAGCAACTGCGAAGGAAAAATGCAAAAGATGGGCAATGGAGAGGGATAATGTACAAGAAAGTAGTTTTTTGGTGGATGAATTACTATCACGAAATAATATTGTTTTTGAAAATGACACTTTGAATGATGATGTTGAGTTATTATCATCAAAGACTGTTGATAAGATGATGCCTGAAATGTCACGAAAAGGAAAGAAGAAAAGAGTTTCTCCAGCTAATGAGCAGGAAGCCGAAATGATAGCAGCTATGAAGGCGATAGCAACTTCGTTGAGCGAGGGGACGCAAAATCAGAATCCTAACGAGAATTATATCAAACATAACTTATGGAATGATTTGAAAGCGTCTCTTTTGGGTGATGCATACATGTTTTTGGCTGGAAATTCGGACAGGTTAATTACATTTCTTGGTTTCCCTGAAGAACAAAGGTTCGAGATGTTGTTGAGATTGATGAACAACAAGTAGGATGGTGGTGATTTATGCTAATAATGTCGAACTCTTTTTTATATGCTTTGTTTTCCTTTACTATGCCAATAAGGTTTTTTGAGAAAACTATGCCAATAAGTTAATCGTAATTTCATTTCGACGCTTATGATTTGAACAAGTATTTTTATTAGTACACTTTCCTTTTGTTGGTTTGAATATCTATTTAAGTTGTTTTATGTATTATTTATTATATCTAAAAGTGGAAATTTATATATGCCTTAAGCATTTCTTTTCTTTTCTTTTAATTATCCAAATACTTTTTATATTTCCTTTCCTTCCTTTTCAGTCCAATCCAAACAATACAAAGGGACTTTGAAATCACTCCTTTCCCCCCTCCTTTCTCTTTGGTCATAATCCTCTCTTTTCTTTTCCCTTTGTTTCCGTGAAACCAAACAGAGCCTTACTCTCTTAGGATGTCCACAATGGACACCCAATAATACCCCTGAAAATTCATTTAAAGTTCCTTAATACCACAGTGGGCCTCGACAATACCCCCAACTCCTAAAATTATCTAGCACAGCCTCGACAAATCCGGTGGGTGCTGGGGAACTTTTTCAGCATACAATTTCTCTCTCCTGCAATTTATGATAGTACAAATCAATTGTTTTTTTTTATTTTAATTATTATTATAAATCAAGTATTTATATGGAATATGTATTTACTCTAATTAATACAAGGTGTTCATTAAAGATATGTTTTGTGATTTTTTTTGGTTACGAAAACACACCGTATATTAATTTTTTTAATTTTTCAGTTTAAATATTTATTCCATTTGTAATATAAGCATTTTTATTTCAGTTATGATAAGAAAATATAATAGAGAGAGAAAATATATAATGACAGTTAATTTTGTTAGTTGATTTGAGATAGAAAAGTTGTTTTAAGGGGTTGTATAGAGGTTGCTTATTGGAGTGGAAAAAAATTAAGTGTTGAAAAAGTGTAACTAAAACGGAAAACGATGTATTTGGAGGGTGTAATTAAGGGAGCTTGCTGGGGTTGCTCTTATGCCTTGAATCTACTCCTCAAACGTCCCTACTACCTTGAATTGTTTCAAAACTGCTGAGAAGACTACTCAGTCTTCGATGAAGCCTTTTCACAGTCCAATGATGAAAAATTTCAAATCTTTTGGTCAACTGGTACTCAATCGTTGCTCGTTCCTGTTGCAGTCTGTATTTCCGGCATGGTACACTTACTTGTAGCGACGATTTATCTCCACTAACTATCTCTGACCGGACGATACACATCTCGATTTTCAGACATAGAAAAGGCGGTGTTTCTATGTTTTAAATGGCTCTCAGACACTCGATCCGACTCAGGTATAGTTCAGATTCATATGAATCTGACTCAGGATTCACCCTTTGATGACAAAGGTCCGACCTTTCCGGTCAACCTCGAAAAGGTTCAATCTTGATGACTATGATGAAAAGGTCCATCCTTTGAAGTTATCTGCTCCTAAATCGATGTTTGACCAAGCCTAATTGCAACCTTGAAGATGCAGCCACTCAATCTGTTGGCATGTTACTCTCAGGCGAAGGTATGACGGTCTGAGTCACTATCTGTTTCGATTCAAATGCTGAGGAGATGAAACGATCTTTCTGAGTCTGAATATCACCTTAAATGATCTAAATCCGACCCAATTGCTAAATCAATTTTTCCGACAGGTATAATAGGTTTGACTCTCCTCTTCTAATCCCCAAGTCATGTCTGAATAAGTGATGAAATCGAAATCCATAAATTCGATTGATGACTCACTTATTCTCTGCATCTGATTGATAAAGTCAATGTCTTTTATTTGGTTTATGATTCAAAATTGTTTGATATTTTCAGATTGTGTTTATGACGAAAATATCTCACTATTTCTGATAAAATCAATAAGGTCCTTGATTAATCAATCGAGTCTGCATGTGCCATCGGAGAGTGTGATATAGATTTACCTCTATGTCTATATCATACTCGAACAAAACTATACTTACCACTTTAGGATTATATTGACCACTCACTTCACTTAGCTGCATCTATATATACATATATATATATATATAATTGACTGAATGCTGTTGTATAGATACTATGCATATTTTGTAATCAATCAAGTATATAAATTCTCGTATTAAGCCAATTAGTGTCAGTTCTCTGAAGTTGAATAAATCTTGAAAGTGATTAGTAAATCTTGAAATGAGTCTAAAATATTAGTATTATTTGACTGCTTATAAACTAATAACCATTGCTGTAAATGTTATCAGAAATATGAAATTTCTTTTAAATTAACTGTGTCATGCTATGTAATAAACCTGTCACGAAAAATGCCTAGATGCCTTTTTGGAAAACTGAACTATCTATCACCTATTATAAATAAATATAAAATACGGAAAGGTTTCTAAATAAGTCAGCAAAGTTTTAAGAGTCTTCCTATCTCTATTACTGCATTACAAGTTTCTATGTATGCCATTTAGAATTCCAAGTCATGTCATTTATTGCACAACCACTGCATTGCTCACTGCACTGTCTATATAATCTCAAAGACAACAAACTGATCAAGCTAACTAAGCTGATCAAACATTTTCTAAATACTAAAAAAAATTATCCTTGTATTTACAATTGTTTGCCGTTGCACTTGCATTTCTGTTCCATCGGTTCAGAAAGGGCAGGTCTGAATTTCATCTTGAATCATTGTGATTCAAAGTTGAAATTGGTTGAGAGATTAAGTCTGGAATCCCAGCTTGAGCCTGGATTACGATCTTGGTTTGGTTCTGGTACAGCCTTCCGTTTCTCTCAACCTGAACCTTCGTGGTTAGATATCAGTAAGTTCACTATTTACCTTTTGCTTTCAAGTTGCTATTCTAATCTATGTTCTGATTTAGAACTTGTTAGAAAAAGTAAGTAAAGGTTGTATATTGTTCTATTGTGTTAATCCTTTGAAAAAGAACTGTGATCGAATCTTAGTAACTGTGTGTCACTGTTGTGTTTAAGATTCTTTCACTACAGTGTGATCTAAAGGATTAACAAGTCAGAACCCGTTTAATCTCCTTGTATCTTTACTTTCAGTTTCTGAATATTGGGAAGCACTGTAATTGTAATCAACTGAAGATATAGTGGAAAGTATTTGTGTGGTGATTTATGTGATATACACCTAGGATTGTATGATCTAGGTAATCAACATAAAATCTGATTTATCTGCACTTGAAAATAAAGTAGAAACATCACCTACTGTGCCGATTAATCCTATCATTATTTTGGTAGGTTGATAGTTCACTTAAAGCACTGAAAAATAATCTAATCAATATTGCTGCATATTTTTGCCCCTCTATTGAACAATCTGCAAGTCACATATTTGACTGAACTCTTGTGGCTATCATTTAATCTGGTCATCATTGATTTGGCATATTACATTGCTGCATATTCTCCGAACCTGATATACTTGATTTAACCTACTATACTTGACAAAATCTGCATACCTGCATTTGTTGTATTAAAAACACTTTGTAGCTATACAATAATCTATCAGGTTGAATAGCTGCTCAAACTTGGTCTAATCCTTGTAAATCAATATTGTTGCACCTTATAATTGATAAGTTAATTAATCTGCAAATTAATCATTATTCTGTACTTTGTTAACATTATTCATTTTGTGTATTAAGTTGCAATTCATTCAAGTGAATCAACATATTAAATCAATCTGTGGTACAATTGACCCGGTACAATGCCGGTGATTTTAGACACTATTAAAAGGCCATCTTTACGATATGTGTATATGTGCGTGCGCACGCACACACACACACACGCACACACACACAAATATATATATATATATATATATATATATATATATATATATATATATATACACACACGTGATGAAGAAAATATTATCGTCATTTGAATATATATTGGCATACATACACACATACATACATATATGATGTGATGGAAGATGAGACCATAGTTATCAGACCCGGCCCGGCCCGGCGGTCGAACCGGTGGTTGGCCTGGCCCTGGACCAAAACCGGGCCGATTCAAGAGTTTGACCGTTCAAGGAGTTGACCCGCCCAGACCCGGAAAACCCGGTGGTTGGACCGGTGAACCGCGACCCGGCCCGGTATGAATCAACCCGGTCTGGTTTTTTTTTTTTTTTTTTTTTTTAAATTGCCACAGGATTTTTTATTATAAAAAAACATCATTGATGTGACTTGAACCCAGGTCCCTCAGGTAGGAGTCGAATATCCTAACCATCATTTCGTATTTCGTACTCTATCTTTTGGCAGAAATGAGTTCTTACATTTCTATATTCGTCAAATTAAACACCATAAACTAAAGTCGAAATTCAATACAACTTCCAAAATTGGCAAGTAATAAATTAACATTGTTTATAAACAAACTTGTTGGGAACGAGGACTAGTTTTTATTTGAATTAATAATGTTACAATGCATGGACCAACTATTTTGTAAGAAATTTTGATGGTTTTTCACTTGTATCGTCAAGTGTTTTGGTATCAAAAACGCTTTTCATTTGTATTTATTATGATTTGGATGTTGAAAACTTGGAACATTTTGGAATTGATTATTATTATCAATTTTTTTTTTTTTTATTGTATGAAAATATTATTTTTAACCTTATGTTGTGACCCACCGGTTGAACCAGTGACCCACCGGTTGAACCGGTGACCCGGTGACCCAGTAAGTTTTCCGGGTCGATGACCGGGCCGGGTCTGATAACTATGGATGAGACGTTTTGGCTTGGAGTATATTTATTTTATCATCTATCCACATTGTTTCCGTGGCAGATTTTAGTATACTTTTATTAGTATTTATTACGTTTTTTTATATTTTTGTCCCACATCGGTTAAGAGTTGTTTTATTTCTTTCATTGTAGCCTATAAAAAGGCTTTAGTCGTACTCTTTGTAATCAAACAAATTTTGATATAATATATTTTATTTGACGCTTTTAATCTTTGGTGAGTTTCTCACGTTGGTGGCTTCTAAATCGGATTTATCAAGGTTGTGAGCGAAACTTGTGGGTGTCCATATGTACCAAGGTTTTTAGCTACGAGTTAGCTAAGGGTCGTGGTGTTCGTCTTATTGGTTCATTCAGTCAAGTCCTCGGGCATTTTCGGATCTGGTTCGGTTACGGATCACATCAATACATACATATTCTATTTTCTTACATGTATATATATACATATATATCTCTGTGTGTGTGTGTGAATATGTTTTTTTCTTCTTCATCTTGTTATTATTGTAATTTTTATGGTTTGTAGTTATTTTACGTATAATAGGGATTCTGATGCAGTTGACAATGATAGAGATTTTGTAAAATAAAAAATGTTATGTTTGAGTTTGTAAAATCAAGAACCAGTTAAGAAATATTGATGCATTTACTTTCAGTAAATACTGTAAATCCTTTCAAAAAAGAGAGAATGAGCCTAAAATCCACTTTTTCATACAAAATAAATAAACAGGACACGCAATTTGAAAAAGCTGCACAAAGGACAAAAAAAATTCAGATGGACAAAAATACCCTTCCATATCATTCCATGTTGGACGCATGTACTAACCAATTTGCTGCTTTGCTTCAAGCCGGAACACTGTTGCGCTCTTCTTTCTTTCTTTTTTTTTTTTTCAGTCAAGTTTTTTTTTATTTAAAAACCCTCTCTGATTCGATCTCTTTTTTAAACAACCGTAACTTTTGATTTAGTACTTAGATTATCAAAACAATTTCTCCAAAATTCATTATTATTTTGCGCTTAATTTTGAGATCTCATACGATACCCTTCCGACGTAAATTTTAAAGACGAAAAAATATTTGTATTAATCAGAGAGTTTTTCTTATAAACGACTGTAATTTTTTATTTAGAACATCGATCATCAAAAACATTTCACCAAAGTTTATATTTTTTTTCTCGTCATTTTGAGATCTCATACGATACCCTTCTGACGAAATTTTTGAAAGCCGGATTTAATCGCAGCGTTTACAATAACACAGTAATAGTAACACAGTATCAGTAACACAATAACAGTAACAGATGTAGTTCAAGGTTCAATAGCTTCACGTCTAATCTAAAACATTTAAATATAATACTAGTAGTTTCTAGAATGCAAAAATATGGTTATAATGAGCATATAGTACTTATCTCACCTACTGCAATAAAAAAACCATCAACATGTGGGAAGAAGCATCAACAAGACAAAATGAAAGCTCGAAAATAAATTAAAGCACCAAGAAAAAGTCTATTAGCTGCAACAACATCAAGTACATCATTCTCCAAGCTCTTTCCACTCTGATGTAAACCGAAAAATAGTGCGCAAAAAAAGTGTTTTCAGCGTTGATTAAGTTCTGTGATATTAGTGGTAATTTAGTCAGAACCAAATTATTTTGTCCTTATTGCTACTAAAAAGAAGAGTGTGGATTAAAGATTAATTTTGGTAATAAAGGTGGATTTATACTTAATTTTCCTATTATATATTCATAATGTATACATACACATCCACGTAATAATTCATATATATATATATATATATATATATATATATATATATATATATATATATATATATAGGAACATATATATTATTGTATTGATGATGGTCATACTAGCTGTTATAGCAAGCCTGAAATAAGCCTAAAAGAGGAGTAATGTTTGTATAGGCTTTACTTAGAAGTCTGGCATGTTGTATAAGTTCAGTCAGATCAGCACTATAATAGACCGGTAGGTCGGCTCAGTAAAAACTTTGGAGCACTCAGTGAAGACAGCCAGGGAACCAACTCAGTAAAGTGAAGACCTATGGACTTATTTACAACCAGGGAAGTCTGTGATGACCTTGGGTAAGTCTAAGACCATTTACAAGTGATGGAATCTATTGTTTTAATATGGTGTACACTGATCTCACAAATCAAGGATCAGTGAAGTACAAATATACATTGGACATCAGGAATCAATGAAGAAGGAAAAACAGCAAACCGGCTAAGAGAAAGTTCTACCGGCTGACAAAAGGAATGACGGTGAAGAGTTTCTCAATGGCGAAGTAATGATCGGAACAGCCAAGTAAGTCAAATCCGATACTTAGGATATCTGCAATATAATTAAATCTAAGATCAAGCAATTAATGCATAATCAATCAAGGACGGATTTTATGATGACCGTTTGAAGAAAATCCGGATCACCAAAATCAAGGAAGATTAAATCAAGCCAGAATCAAGGATGATTCTGAGAATTAAATAGCCAACGGATGAATTTTTAAATCATGGAAATCAAGGCTATAAATAGAAGGTATTGACAGAAAAACAAAGAGATAACACATGCAGAAAAATCAAAGTGCTTAAAGGCACGTTGGATCTGGCCAATACTGACACACTGACCTTAATGTCACAACTGAAAGCTCAAGAATTCAAGTTGAACAATAAGGAAGGTGCACCAACAGAGCCAAAAAAGGCCAGTGCACTGGTAGCACCCTTGCAGAGCATATCAGTAGAGTCAACCAGCAAAGAGACTCAATGAACTGAAAGAGCAAGTGGCATTATTGATCAAAAGGTTTGACAAATTCAATAAGAGACATGGTAAAGGAAGTTCTTCGTCAAATAAAAATTTCAAATTCAAGCAAAGACATGAAGAAAAAAGATGATGAATACAGATGCTTCAACTGTAAAAAGAAAGGACACTTCAAAGCTGATTGTCCAGAAGAAAAAGACAAAGATGAAGAAAATAGGAAATACAAGTCATCAGACAAAATGAAGAGCAAGAAAGCATTAAAAGCTGAAACCAGCTGTGAAAGTGATGAAGAATCATCTGATAATGACTCAGATGACGGTGAAGGCACCAGCTCAGACAATGACATAGCGTGTTTATGTCTAATGGCTAAGGAAATTGAAGAAACAGAGGTACTATCTAGTTCATATTCCTCAAATGCATCCACCTCTGACACTGTACAATCTTCTATCTTCCCACAAGATTCTGCAAATCTAATTCAAAATCTCAGGAGTAGATTTGAAGAAATTCAAACAGCTCATAAGATTCTGGAACAAGAATGCAAGGCTTTAAATGTGGAAAATAAAAGATTAAAGAAAGAACTGGATAAGCTGAAAGCTAAATCATCTAGTAAGGAAGAACACTTAGCATATCAACAAGCATTAGATGATCACTCATCTGGAGCTAACCAGCTAAGGAAACTCCCTTACCAACTGAGACCACCATTGCACTACCTAATGCACCAGCTTACAAACCTCCAAAAAGGTTTGGATCCAGATCTGGTCTTCGCTACAATAGTCAAAATGAGAAAGGAAACAATGGACAACATAAATCTAAACTAAAGACCAAAACTGGACCTAAATTCAGAAAAAGACAGACCATAGTTTCAACTACTCATCCTACACCAGTAAAGTCAAAATCCAGTGCAGTGAAATAACAGAGTAAATCCTCTTACCAGCCTACTAAGGGCAAAGGTATACTGAGAGGTAAGGGCAGACTATACCATTCAGAAGATGATTGGAATGTTCCACCTCCAAAACACAATAGAAAAACATTTCATACAAGTCCAAATGTGTTTGGGAAAAGCCAGAAAAGGCATGGTCCTTGATACAAAAGGCAACATGAAAACATGTCATCTACTGTGGTTTGGAAAGTGAAACAGGATGCTAAAGCACCAAAAGATAGAGAAATGTATCAAAATACTTTTATTAAATCTATTCGAAGCTATTCTGCCATGCCTTATACATATGAGGTTGATGATTTCAACCATCCAAGAAGAAAATCTTTTGGATAACACTTGCGTAAGAGGCATGAATGCTAATAGGTATGGACCCAAACAGTGTTGGGTACACCTAAACTTGCTTAATTTGTTGCGTAGGATGTCTGGTGCATAGACAATGGATGTTCTTGACATATGACAGGCAATAAGGCATGGCTGACGGAATTCAAATCTTTTGATGGACCCAAAGTTACCTTTGGAGGCAAAGAAAACCCCAGCAAGATTAAGGGGGAAGGCACATTGAAAAAGAACAACTTGAAGATTCAGAATGTGGCATATGTCAAGGGATTGAATTTCAATCTTCTAAGCATTAGTTAATTCTGTGACAAAGGCTACAATGTGCACTTCAACAAAGAAGGTTGAAAAGTGATTCACAATCAAATCAGCACAGTTGTACTTGCAGGAAAAAGAGAAGGCAACATGTATGTGGTAGACTGGATGATAGAAAAAGCAGAACATGTTTGCTTGTCAAGAACAAACAATCACCTAGCTGGATTTGGCACAGAAGGCTGACTTATCTGAATTTCAAGACTATCAACAAGCTAGCAAAGAACAAATTTGTGGAAGGCCTGCTGGATATACAGAAACCCGAATCCGGATCAGATCCATAATTGGATTGTCAGATCTGATTCACATCACCGATCGAGACGCTTGATCATGCACAACGGAAGCTACGAATTAAATTCGCATGCGATTTTACCACGATTTAGTTTACATACTAAATTAATTAACTACAAGAAAGTTGAAGATTTACCACACAGAAGAAGGAGCCGCAATCGACAAAAGAGAAGCCACAGTCTTCCGGATTGTATCTCCAAGCGACGACTGGTGGACGTCGATCCTCGTAGTAAAACCTCCTCGAATATGCTCAAGAAAAAACCCTAGGTTTTTCTTCTCTTAATGTCTAGAACAAGAAAATTACTTTTCTTTTCTTTTTAATAAAAGGGCGCAAATTGTAGTGTGTCATTGTGTTGGAAGAACTCTCTTTATATAAGAAATTAACTAGTCAAGAGAGAGTTATCCTTTTCACAATACAATTACCCTTTTCCGTAAGGAAAATATATTTGCAATAAAATAAGAGATAATCTCCATAAATGTGATAATTATTATAAAATCAATCTCTTATTTTTCCATTAATTATTCAACAAATAAATAATTAATTAATTATACATGTGAAATAATATAGAAAAATTTATTTTCCCAATTTCCTCAACATGTGGCGCCATTTTTTCCATTAGTATTATAGAAAATGTCTTTTATATTTTACATATTATTTACCAAATAAATAATATTCGCATATTCATTAAATAGAACAACTATTTAATTTATTTTCGAGGTTCCACAAAACGAAACTTCACTCGCGTGTTGGGAGCCAACCCAGGGACCATAGACCTATAACCAGTAGCTACAATAAATTGAAAAAAAACTTTCATTGAACAAATATTTCCACTCAACTTATTAATTCCGGAATCATGCCACCATAAATCCGAAACTGAACTCTATCGATTATAGATTTAACTTATTCTCAGAAAGTCAAGTCAATAAGTTTCCATTGATATAATCATTACATACAGACTAACCCTCCATAGACTATCCGTAACAAAGCGGGATTATTTCCGTAAACCTTCTTCAATACATCTTATCCTTATTTACCATCAACCCACTAGTGATCAATTAGTTCATAACCAATATGAACTCGGCCAATCGATCCGCTTCTTGGATCAACAAATAAGGGGATTGTCTTTCTACTTCCCGCAGGAAGGAATGGATTCCATATCTGTGAGACACACACTTCTCACTCCTTCCAGAATAGTGCCAACGTGAAAGTGATTCGGACCGCACCTCTTAGCAATCCTTAACGAACATATCAAACCCTATCTTCAAACAAGTAGGAGTATTCAATTACTTCAGGATTAAGGTTAATCCATACATGATCATCTTGTGATTTAATGAGGTTTCCCAGTCACAGAATTATATGAGAAATGCAGATCAAATCGGTCCAGTCCTATATGACTCTCATCATATATAAATGCCCCACTTAGACAACCAATATCGACGGTCCGGATAAGAAGGTCACACCATAAAGTGTTCTGGGCGCATTAATGGTGGTTTAATCAATAGACCCTATACTTAGATTAAGTTCACCATGGACTAATTGTTCAAGTGTATCACCATAAACTTAATCCTCATGTGTGACACACACTAATTTTGTTGAAATTAATAATTAGATGAAATTAATTCTGTCATTTATTAAATATAAAACAATTACAAAATCATCTTTCGAACTACACCTAACAATCTCCTACTTGCCCGTAAGGACAAGCAACAATTGTTTTTAGATCACACCCTTATTCTATTTCTACTATCATGTTTCTCCCACTTGCTATAAGGCAGATGAGACATGTCTCTCATTCCCATACCCTCCAAGTGCTTGTCAAAGACATTAGATGCCAGCGTCTTGGTAAACGGATCATCTAGGTTGTTGGCCGAGGCGATCTTAGGACCGAAATGTCACCCCTGTGCACTATCTCTCTAATCAGGTGGTACTTCATCTCTATATGCTTTGACCTCTCTGATCATGAGGCATGAATTCAACACCGCTCCATTGTTGTCATAATAATAAAGTGGTATTGGTTCGTTTATATTCATAATTACTTCCAAATCATGAAGAAACTTCTTGAGCCATACCGCATCCTTAGCTGCCTCAGAGGCTGCTATGTACTCGGCTTCCATAGTTGAATCAGAAATGATGGGTTGCTTTACGCTTCTCCAGACTATGGCTCCACCTCCAAGAGTAAACACTGAGCCTAAGATCGACTTACGATCATCCTTATCTGACTTAAAGTCAGAATCAGTGTAGCCTACGATATTCAGGTCTGCACCTGAATACACAAGCATATAATTCCTCGTTCTTTTAAGATACTTGAGGAGATTCTTTACTGCTGTCCTGTGCTCCATGCCTGGATTTGACTGAAAACGACTGACCAATCCCATGCCATAGAAGATGTCTGGTCTAGTACACAACATTGCATACATCAGACTTCCAACTGCAGACGCGTAAGGAATACGTCCCATGCTCTATTCTTCCTCAAGCGTTTGAGGACATTGTTTCTTAGAGAAAGCTATGTCATGATTGGTAGGAAACCCTTCTTTGCATTCTGCATACTATAACGCAGCATCATCTTATCAATGTAAGATGTCTGCGACAAAGCCAACATCTTGTTCTTTCAATCCCGAATGAGCTGGATCCCTAAAACATAGCTTGCATCTCCAAAATCTTTCATTTGGAAGTGTGTGGCTAATCAACTTTTATCATCAGACAACATCCCCTTATTGTTTCCAATTAGCAGGATGTCATCAACATACAACACCAAGAATGCCACCGTGTCCTTAATGATGCGCTTGTATACACAAGGCTCATTAGGATTCTGTTCGGAACATTAAGACTTGATGGTCTCATCAAATCTGTGGTTCCAAGACTGAGAAGCTTGCTTCAACCCATAAATGGATTTGAGCAACTTGCACACTTTGTGCTCTTGGCCTTTCTCAATGAAACCTTCTGGTTGCTGCAAATATAATTCCTCGTCAAGATAGCCATTCAAGAAACTTGTCTGAACATCCATAAGCCAAATTTCATAATCTAAACATGCAGCAATTGAAAAAAGAATACGAATGGACTTTAGCAGGGCCACAGGTGAGAAAGCCTCCTCGACTACTCCCTCTCTCTGGGTGTAACCCTTTTCCACTAGCCTAGCTTTGAAGGTTTCAACCTTCCCATCCACGCCCATCTTTCTCTTGTAGATCTATTTACTACCTATGGGCCGTACACCCTTAGGGCAATCCACAAGTTTCTAGACTGAGTTAGAGTACATAGACTCAATTTCTTGATTCATTGCGTCAATCCATTTATCCTTATCAGAATCATCCATAGCCCTCTGAAAGGACAGCGGGTCTTCTTTCACTCCCGCAGAGATGGCTATATTTGCCTCCTCCTGCATGCCATACTGAATAGGTGGCCGAACCACCCTTTCGGTACGTCTGAGCGGTCTAGGATTCTCTGGATCAACTGTGGCATTATCAGTGTTATTTGTGGCAGGAGGCGTCACCAGTGGTCTGACTGTGTCGGAAGTAACTCATCGAGTACTACTTTACTTCGAGGCTTGAAGTCTGTCATATACTGATCCTCGAGAAATGTGGCATTAGTTGAAACTATCACCTTGTTATCTTCCGGATCATAAAACAAACCTCCTCTCATTCCTTTGGCATACCCTACAAATAGACATACTTTCATACGTGCTTGCAATTTGCTAGCCTTGTCTTCCAGCATTTGTGCAGGACATCCTCATATGTATAAGTGACGTATGTTATTCCATAACTCTAGAGGTGTCTTTTCGATAGACTTTGACGGAACCATATTCAATATGTGGACCGCGGTTTGTAGTGCATATCCCCAAAAGGAAATCGGTAGTGATGCGTAGCTCATCATTGACCTGACCATGTCAATCAAGGTTCTGTTTCTCCTCTCAGCAACTCCATTTTGCTGAGGTCTCCTGGGTGCGGAACACTGGGAACAGATCCCATGTTCTAAGAGGTAATCAGTGAAGTCAGTATCCAAGTACTCGCCACCTCGATCAGAACGAAGGCACTTCAATGATTTACCCAGTTTCCTTTCGGCTTCTGCCTGGAATTCCTTAAACGTACAAAAATCTTCGGACATCCTGTGCAAAAGATAAACATATCCATATCTCGAGTAGTCATCGATGAAAGTCATAAAATACTCGAAACCACCTCCAGCCTGTACATTCATCGGACCACACATGTCTGAATGCACTAATTCCAAAGGTTCTTTGTCTCTATTTCCCTTTGATGAGAAGGGTCGCTTAGTCATTTTTCCCTCCAGGCAAGATTCATAGACTGGGAGTGTGTCAATAGATAACTCACTCAAGGGGCCACCCTTTTCCAGTCGTTCGATTCGTTCCAAAGAAATATGACCAAGTCTTAGATGCCAAAGGTATGTTTTATCTTTATGAGAAACTTTTTGTCTTTTAACAGATTTTTGATGTTCTACCTTAAACATTTCAGTGTTAAGCAATGGAGTTTCTATCAGTTTAATAAAATACAATCCGTTTTCCAAATTTGCAGAACAAATATCACGACCATTTCTGGAAATGACAATTTTATTATAATCAAAGGAAAGAGAATACGATTGTTCTTGCAACATTGAAACTGAAACTAAATTTGTATGGAAATTCAGAACAAAATAAACATGGTTTAAGACAAAGAATTTATTCCCAAAACATAAACTAACTACTCTCACTGCTCCAGCTGAAACCACTGCATTGTTGCCAACTCTCATTGTCAGCGTTCCCTCCTCTAGCTCTTGATACAAATTAAGGATCTGCAAAGAAGAACAAACAGGGTTAGTAGCTCCAGAAACTAGTATCCAAGTTGATACATTTTTAGCTACTGTGTAGGATTCCAAGACTAGTAATTCAGAATCACCTATCTTATCCTTTCCCTTGTTCTCAAGGCCTTTCCCTTCCTTAGCCTCTTCGAGGTATGATGGACACTGGCGCCTCCAATGTCCTACCTCACGGTAGTGGAAACATTTCCCCTTGGGCTTGGAAGTTTCCTTTTTAGCCTTCTTCTTCATCGGCTTAGCACGATTTTCTTCATGTTTTGCCTATTTTTCCTGCTTTGCCTTAGGCTTATTCTTGACTCCAAAGCTTGATGCCTTAGCTTCAGCCAAGTGGGCCTCGGCTTTTACTTCCCCTTCTCGGCTTCTACCAGAAAAGATAGCTTCGAACACTTGCAGTTTATTAATCAACTGAGTCAGATCAAATTTGAATTTGTTCATAACATAGTTACTCTTGAACTGGAGGAACTCAGGTGTAAGTGATTCTAAGATCATACTCACCTGAGTTGCATCGTCAAACCTAAAGCCATGAGTCTCAACATCAGCAAAATAGTTAATCATGTTCATCACATGACTAGTTACCGACCGACCTTTCCTTATTTTGGCATTTATGGCTAACTTGACAGCCTCATGTCTTTCTTGATCAGATGGGGGCACCAAACATGGAAATAAGAGAGTCCATGATTTCTCGCGCACTCTCCATGTTCTCATGCTTGGTCCTTATGATCTCCGACATGGAGGCCAGCATGATGCCACGAGCCTTATTGTCCGCCTCTACCCATCGCTTATGGTCATCGCATTGCAACACGTTCATGGGAGGAGTCGGCAGACAAGCCTCAGACAGGACAAACTTAACGTTTTCGAAGATGAGTGCAACGTTCATGTTACTTTTCCACTTGTTAAAGTTGTTACCGGTCAATTTTTCATTCAGCAGATTTGTTACTTGAGAAGACATTATGCTGTAGAATAAAAGCTTTTCTCCCTTGTGTTTATACATTGATCTTCTTCCCCAACTACTCTTAAACTCCTTTTCTCTTTTCCTTAGTTTAGACTGATATTAGATTTGTTTTAATTTAGTTTTGGTGAAGAATATTTGTAACTTGGATCATTTCGAAGCTTTTCTTGACACGGGATCAACCGGATTTTGTTCAAAGATTCGATTTTTCTTCATCTCAATAGTATGGGCAACTTTCTTTTCCTCTTATGTTTGATTTCTTTGTGTTTGATTTTAGTTTCTTGTAATTTGACAAGATTATGAGTAAATAATTTCTTTGTAGCCGAGTTATGTGAAGTTTAGTGAAATCGAACCTTAGTTGATTTATGGAAGTGTTTGTTGTTTAAATTACAAGATTCTTGAATGTTTATGTCCTTGAACTTATTCTTATGCCTTAGTTGACGTCATGAATCAATGATTTATCACACACATTATCTTTACATATGTATTTTGTGAGTTAATGTCGGAAAAGCCGAAAAGGTGTTATAGGATCGCCACGTAAAACTAGTCGAGTTGTTCGGGTTTTGTTTCTTGAGTGAGGTTTTCAACGCAAGTTGAGTGTCTCAAATAGGTTAGGCATGTTAGCTAGGTCAATTAAATCCGGGAAGCGGATTGTTGAATCTAACATAGTGTGCTAGATTACGGTATCTTTGTCTAGTTAGCTATTTTCGCAGATTGCACCCTTAAACATATCAAGAACATACATGGTAGATTGATAGGTAACACTCACTTCCAGATATCGACTAAGGGGAGAAAGTATTTAGTTGAATCGTAACTTGGCTATATCCTATAATATCATTTATTTTACCCTTTTACACTTTGCACAATAGTTGATAGCACCCAGTGATCGTAACAAACCACCTTCTTCCAAAGTTTGATTGACCTGAACTAAGAACAAAGCTGAGTTTGGTACTTAACCAGATTCCTCGCGGGATACGACATTGCTCGCTAACATGTGGTACAATTGACCCGGTACAATGCCGGTGATTTTAGACACTATTAAAAGGCCATCTTTACGATATGTGTATATGTACGCGCGCACGCACAATAGACATGTAGACTATATTATATATATATATATATATATATAATATATATATATATATATATATATATATATATATATATATATATATATATATATATATATATATATATATATATATATATATATATATATATATATATATATATATATATATATATATATATATATATATATATATATATATATATATATATATATATATATATATATATATATATATATATATATATATATATATATATATATATATATATATATATATATATATATATATATATACACACACGTGATGAAGAAAATATGTATAAATGTATTATTCAACTATATTTTTTAGTGTGATAAGTATTTGTATTTTACTAGTTTTACATTGTGATCAACTCCTTACGGGTCTCGATAATAAAATAATTATCGTCATTTGAATATATATAGACATACATACACACATACATACATATATGATGTGATGGAAGATGAGACGTTTTGGCTTGAAGTATATTTATTTTATCATCTATCCACATTGTTTCCGTGGCAGATTTTAGTATACTTTTATTAGTATTTATTACGTTTTTTTATATTTTCTCCCACATCGGTTAAGAGTTGTTTTATTTTCTCCCTCGTGTTTTGTTGATTTTCATTTTATTCCATCGCATTCCATCCATTTTTGGAAGGAATGAAAATGGACATTTTTCATTCCATTGGAATATAATTTCATTCCATTCCATTCATTCAAAATCATACACAAACATTGGAATGGAATGAAAAATCATTCCATTCCATTCCATTCCGTCCTAACAAACGTACCATAATAGTGTCAAAGCATGAAAATCCACACCGTGATGCCATGAAGACTCCGGTCTCAGTATAATTACACAACTGCCACATATTGCGACAATTAATGTAAGTGGGCCATTCTAACGTACGCATTCTCTAATACATGTCCACTTACAGTCCAAGTGACTCTACACTTCCATAGACGAGATCTACCGCTATCCTCAAAAGATAGAAGACATCCAATACGTGCTAATCTAATCATACCATCAATGTGTCGTTTGACGGCACATACGATGAGAGACATATAAGTATCAATCTTATTAAAGTGAGTCGAGATCTCATCAACCATAATCACTATTATGATATCTCTTTCACAGTTTGACACTAGGGACATTACTATATATTCAATAACATAATTGGTTAATAAAGATAAACAAAATATATAATAACAAAAGTGCTTTTATTAATCATAATAAAGTTATTACATGAACTAAATAGACTATAAATGACCCGACCCGGTCGGATCCGGTCCAACCCGATTGGGTTTAGGACACTAATTCAACAATCTCCCACTTGGCCTAAAGCCAACCACCCATATGCCTAAGCCCATGCATGTGAACATGTTTCTTATCCTTTGCCTGCGACAATGCCTTGGTTAACGGATCAGCAATGTTATCATCCGTGTGGACTTTCTCTATCTTTACATCCCTCTATATACTATCTCTCGAATCAAGTGATAGCGCAACATGTTTGGACTTTTGATAAGACCTTGGTTCCTTTGACTGAGCAATTGCCCCATTATTATCACAGTATAATGGGACTGGACCTTTAATGAAGGGAACCACACCAAATTCAGTAATGAACTTCTTCATCCAAACCGCTTTATTTGCCGCCTCCGAGGCTGCTATATACTCGGCTTCCGTCGTAGAGTCTGCAGTAGTCTCCTGCTTGGAACTCTTCCAGCTAACTGCTCCGCCATTAAGCATGAAAACAAATCTTGACTGCGACTTTAAGTCAACCTTGTCTGTTTGAAAACTTGCATCTATGTAACCTCGTAATACCAAATCATTGTTCTTGAAAACCAGGAACATATCCCTAGTACGTCTCATGTACTTGAGAATATTCTTGAATGCAACCCAGTGACCATCACCTGGATTTGCCTGATACCTGCTAGTCATACTCAGTGGGTATGAGACATCCGGTCTAGTGTACAACATGGCATACATTATGGACCCGATAGCCGAAGCATAAGGGATCCTACTCATATATGCCATTTCCTCATCTTACTTTGGACACATTTCCTTCGACAGGTAGACCCCATGTGACATGGGCAACAATCCTCTCTTGGACTGCTTCATGCTGAATATCTTCAGTATCTTGTCTATATAGGTGGGCTATGACAGAACAAGCAACATGATGTGATCCATGATGACATTCCCGACCAATTGGCACCTATGCAGCCCGTGGATCCTCAGGTAGTTCGAGATGGGCCAATAACAAGGCTCCAAAGGAAGAGATTGAGAGAGGCTATGAACGACTTGGTGATAGAGACTTATTCGGAGTTCGGAGAGCCTGTGGAGAAGACAGAGGCGCCAATAGTGACCTTCCTTAATGCTGTTGGGCCTGGTTAGAGCTTTATTGCGTGGTTTGGCTTCATATTGGGCCAAAAGCCCAAGTCCTGGATGCCAGGAAGATTATGGACGAAATTGATTAAGTATTGGACTTATTTTACTTTGATTATTCAGCTTTTGTTTGGTTATTATCTAATAAATGTCATTTGGGCCTAAGTAGACCAGGTAAGCCCATTTATGCACACATAGGGAGCATTTTTACTTGGTGGGAACTATCCCACATTGCTTTTTCCTTTGTAGTTCTTTTGGTTGTAAGCCTATATAAGGCAAACACTAGCTTTTCATTCAACACACAATTATTATATGAAAAATCGGTTTATTGAGTTTTACTCAACCAAGTCGTGAGACTTGAACATCACTTGCGAGTGAGAATTTTCTTCATCGTAGAAAGTTCAACCCTTCGAGAATTTACCAGCACTGTGAGCAATTTCTGGGCGTTCTCTTCCTACGATTTAGTTGGATTACTAGGTCTAGGATCCTTAGCTCATCATTGTTCCCCCTAGTTACTTCCTGGGCGAAACATCGGATTTGATTCCATCCGGAATCACATCACAACCTCTTTGATCTATCTCTATAGATCTTGATTCCAGAATATAGGCTGGTTCTCCAAGTCCTTCATAGAGAAGTTTCCGGATAACCAACCTTTAACTGACTGTAACATAGGAATATCATTCTTTATGAGCAATATGTCATCTACATAAAGCACTAAGAAAACTACGGTACTCCCACTAACCTTCTTGTAAATACATGGCTCATTTTCATTCTTGATGAAATCAAACTATTTGATTGTCTCATCAAAGCAAAGATTCCAACTCTGAGGAGCTTGCTTCAATCCATAAATGGATCTTTGCAACTTACACACCATCCTAGCATCATCGTTTGTGAAACCCTCAAGTTGTGTCATGTACACTTCCTCAGACAGATTCCCGTTGAGGAAAGCTATTTTCACATCCATCTGCCAGATTTCATAATCATGGTATGTCTCAATAGAAAGCGGAATTCTAATGGACTTTAGCATAGCCACTGGCGAAAAGGTTTCGTCATAGTCAACTCCTTGTCTTTGCTTATAACCTTTTGCCACCAAACTTGCCTTGTAGGTAGTCACATTACCATCCACGTCTGTCTTTCTCTTAAAGACCCATTTACACCCTATAAGAACTATTCCCTTAGGTGGATCAACTAAGTTCCAAACTATGTTGTCCTTCATGGATTCCATTTTAGAATTCATGGCTTCCAGCCATTTCTCTTTGTCATGCCTCATCAACACCTCCTCTTTTTTTAGGGTTCTCATCTTCCATGAGATGTACGTCAGTGTACCTTTCTGGTTCACGACGTTCCCTAGTGGATCTTCGAGGTGTCTATGTTTCTAGAGTAGGTGTTTGCACCTTATCTGTATACAATGTCTGCTCTACTTTCATCAACTGACTGTTGTCTGTAAGTGGTTCTTGGATTATTTTCAAGATCAGTCTTACTTCTTTTGACCCTCTCCAGAATAAACTCTTTCTCAAGAAAGTGACCAATCCTGGAGACAAACACCTTTTGTTCTCCTGGATGGTAAAATGGGTATCCTCTAGTTTCTCTTGGATAACCCACAAATAGACATTTGTCTAATCTGGCCTCTAATTTATTGGGCATCATCCGCTTCACATAAGTCGGACAACCCTAAGGTTTAAGATATGCCACACTCGGTTTCTTCTTATGTCATACCTCGTATGGGGTAGAGTCAACCTTCTTTGATGGAACTCGGTAAAGTGTATAAGACGTTGTTTCGAGAGCATACCCCAAAAACAATTTTGGAAGAACTGCATAGCTCATCATGGATCGCACCATGTCCAACATTGTGCGATTTCGCCTCTCAGTACGCCATTCATCTAAGGCGTTCCGGATGGAGTCCATTCAGGTAGAATCTCATTCTAATTTAAGTAATCTTGAAACTCTCCATCTAGGTATTCACCACCTCAATCGGATCGAAATGTCTTAATTTCCTTACCTAGTTGTTTTTCCACTTCACTTCTGAAGTCTTTGAAATTTTCAAAAGCTTCAGACTTATACTTCATTAAGTATACCTAACCATAACGAGAATGGTCGTCAGTGAAGGTGATAAAATAAGATTATCCTCATTTGGCTTGAATTGACATTGGGCCGGAGATATCAGTATGTATGAGCTCAAGAAATTCGTTGGATCATATCCCTTTTCCACTAAACGGTGACTTCGTCATCTTGCCAAGTATACAAGCTTCGCATGTATCAAACGATTCGTAATCAAATTGATCCAACATTCCATCTTTATGGAGTTTAGAAATGTGATTCTTATTTATATGGCCAAGTCTACAATGCCCCAAGTAGGATTCATTCAAGTCACTTGTTTTAGCTTTCTTATTGTTTATATTAAGTAAATTAACATTCATATCTAATGTGTAGAGACCATTGTCAAGTTTTCCAGTACCATAAAATATTCCATCACGTGAAAAAGAACAACATTTATTCGTAAATGTTAAAGAAAATCCTTCAACATCCAATGCAGAAATAGAAATAATGCTCTTCGTAAGAGCAGGAACAAAATAACAGTTATTCAATACTAGCCCACTGGCAACAAAAGAAAATAAACTCCTACGGCTCGGGCAGCAACATTTGCTTCATCCCCAACACGCAGGTCCACTTCTCCTTTCCTCAGATCTCTAGTCCTTCTTAGCCTTGCATATCAGTACAAATATGAGAACCACATCCAGTATCTAATACCCAGTGGTTAGACTTAGAAGAAGCAGCATTCATCTCAATCATAAACATACTTGAAGTCGATACACCATTATGCTTGTTCTTCTTGGTACTCAAGAAAGCCTTGCAGTTTCTCCTTCAATGACAAGTCTGGCCACAATGGAAGCAAGCATCCTCGGATTTGTCTTTGGCTATCTTAGGCTTCGGCTTTGCAGCCTCCTTCGCCTTCTTGGTCTTCTTTTGGGCCTTTTTCTTGCCCTTGGAAGAAGTCAAGAGCAACACTTGCTTACCTTTGCCAACAGTGCCTTCAACAGTTTTGAGCATGTTTAATAACTCCGCAAGGGAGGAATCAATCTTGTTCATGTGATATTTCATCACAAACTGCGAGTAAGAATCCGGTAGAGATTGTAGAATCAAGTCAACACTTATCACGCCCAATCTTATGGTCAAGCTTCTCAAGCCTCTCAATAGTACCGATCATCTTCAGTACATGTGACCCAACTGGAGTACCCGGAACCATCTTGCACCCAAACAGTGCCTTCGAGACCTCATTCCTCTTAGTGCGAGACTGGAAAGCATAGAGTTCCTTCAGGTGAACCGTAATGGTATGTGCATCCATGGACTCATGTTGTTTATAAAGTTCCGGTGTCATAGAAGCAAGCATGATTCAAGTAGCTTCCACATTGTCAGAATAGTGTTTTCCATGCTTCTTAGCCGACTCCTCATTAGTAGCATCTTCGGGGTCCTTAGTTAAGGGTTTTTCCAAAGCATAGTCAATGCCTTCATGTCTCAAATCGATTTTGTGGTTCCTTTCCCAGTCAAGAAAGTTTGATTCGTCAAGTTTGTTTTCAATGATAAAACGAAGATTCAATTTGTTCGACATTTCTACAACAATAAAGTAAAGATAGTATAAGTAAAATTCATGCATACAAAACCAAAAAATTGCACTTTAAATTTTTAATTAGGTTTTTCTACCACTAGCCAACTATTCCCAATTGGCTTTAAATATTCTATTAATTCTTTAGTGGCTGGGACCCAATCTAGTTATCTCGATTCCCGACGAGGGCTGATCAATCGAGACAATTTCGAAAGGTAGGTACTCCTACCAGTCGCATCATATACGGCTCCCAGTGGCTGACTAGTCAACTCTTTGACGAATCACATCTCTATTGATAGACAACCCATTGTCTCTAAAATCAGACGGTCTTGACGAGGGCCAATCACCGTAAGATTCTAGTCGAGTCGTAACCCAAATATTCATGAGATCTCATAGCTCGATAATTATGATATACCCAAGGTACATCAACTCCCGATGAGGGCCGATCAGTTGGTTCCGACCAAGGGCTCATCACCGTAATTATAATATCGAGAGACAAATTTAAATCGATTTTTTTTCGCGGGAATAATTTTAAATTTATTCTCTTAATTAAATTACGGTCTCATCTAAGCATGCATATTTCTACGTTATCTACATAAAGTAAAACATACAACATTCCGTGAACAAAAATAACCGGTATGATCATGGACTTTTCCTAGGTGCGGTTTCGAATACAAACTGACGAAACTGCGGGTCACATTCTAAGTGTAGCTGGAAGCCCCAATGGGATCTTTAATGCGCCATCTCCAAAGGGATCTTTATTCATCTTTCTTTGGTCTCCATCTTCTGCTCCATTTTTGTTACATAAAAATCTATCTAATAAATTTATACACCCGCCGCACACGGGGGAGCTAACGGGAATAGGATAAATGCATAAAGTAAACGAGGTCACGTTCTTCATAATGTCCTAGAATAATTTTGAAAACCAACATAAAATAAATCACACATATCTATCCTATTGGTCGAGTCCATGATCAATCGGGGTTCATATAATCATATTATATCTACACATAATCTAATCCACAAAATTATATCTTATGAAAAAGACAAATTAAAATTTAACTACTTGCGTCTTATTTTATCAAATCAAATAATCAATTAACGTTTAATTAGTCAAATGATTTCAATCGAAATAAAATTAACGTTAATTTTAATTAATTAGAACTATTCAAATTTAAATCAAAATTAAAATTAGGTCTATTTAGTATATTTCCTTTTGATTCCTAATCAAAAGGGATGCCTTTGGTTTTCAAAACCAAAAGGCATCAACCTGGGCCCTTTCCAAAATCAAAATTTTGAAAAGGGCCTAGACCGAGGCCTTTTCCAAAATCAAATATTTTGAAAAGGGTCTAGGCCTATTCCAAACAAAATTTGGAAAGGCCTTTAATACCATGTGGCAACCCAATGGCTCAAACTATTTGAACCATTAGTTAGCCACATAACACCAACTAAACATAGAGATATCAATGCACAATAAAATATCACAAAATAGAAAAACAAAAAAATGATGTCCACCATTACATAGCCGGCCAACGCCGCCGGCGGTGCAGCAGGGGAGGGGGGCGCCGCTTCGGCCGAGCCCCCTACATCGATATTTTTTTTCTTTATCATTTCGCGAATCTAGATCTTGCATCTATTGATTAATTACTACACAATTTAATTAGTGCTTATTGCTTAAGTTCGAAATTCACTCTGATACCACTGTTAGGAAATCAACTAGTCTACGCAGCGGAATTTGAAAATTTGATTTCCGATCCCAAGATCGACTTCGTTTAATAAAATAAACACGTTAAGTAGGTTACGGTGATTACCTTGCTTGATCTAATAGATCGCTTTGACCGGTAATAGAGAGTAGTAGTGCGCACGAGCATCCACGTGTCCGGCCTCTATCGATATCCACACGAGCACGTCACCGGAATCCTCTTTGGATAGCTACTAGAAAAATCCGATTGCTAGACCGGCTTTTTCTCTCTCTCTCTAAATCTCTCTTTAGGAAGCTCTCAATTTATTTTGTAAATTAGAACTCTTCTAATTGTGATATACAAAAGAGCTAGACAACCCCTCTCTTATACAGAAGGTGGGGCGCCCCATATGATTCCCAAAGTGATTGGGAGAAACTTCCTAGTAGATTGATGAGAAAGAAAACATTTACTAGTAAAATAAGGAAAATATATTTAATTGATTTATCTCATTTAATTTAATATCTTATATTAAATAAATCCAAGATATTGTCAATATCTAATATTGACTATCTTTATCTTATTACCATAAATCTATTTTTCACAAATAAACTAATATCTAATATATTAATATATGATAATACCATTAATTAAATTGTACAATCCAAGGGTATCTTATACACTAGACACTTGTGCCCCATATGCCAATAAATTGGCATCGGGAATATTCTTTAATTAATATAATTAATATCTTGTATTTAATTTATTCATAATAAATAAATACCGTCATATTAATTTAATCACTATAACACTTTATAGTCGAGATAAACTTTCCTTAATCGGTTATCACTATAAGCGCATTTTAATCTGACTAGATGTTCTTGTGTGTGTGTGACCCGATAGGCTTTCGAATATGTTGGCCGTAGACTTAAAGTGCAAATTACAAAAATTCCCTTCATACCTAGCGATCGCGGAATAGCGTTTAGCAACACACCGTGACCCCCAATCATCGAAAGAGTCAAAAGCAATGACTACTACCTTTCATGTGAAACAATTACCGTGTAAATAGAATCCTATCGATGTAATAATATCCATACGATCGTATCTAGAGTGTCAGTACATCAATGATCGTATCTTATAATCTGGATATCACGCTCTCTCGGAATAACTCATTCACTCCACTTTGCAAAGATTCACGTGAGCTAGACATTCTTTATAAGAAGGCCATTTCGGATATTCACTCCTAATCATAGGATATGCGATTTCCAGACGAACAAAATGTATCCTACACATGCTTCAATATTACACCCGAGCACTACCACATGATCGCCCCATGGCTAAGGGAAACCTCAATAGTGTCAAAGCATGACAATCCACACCGTGATGCCATGAAGACTCCGGTCTCAGGATAATTACAGAACTGCCACATACTACGACACTTAATGTAAGTGGGCCAGTCTAACGTACGCATTCTCTAGTACACGTCCACATACAGTCCAAGTGTCTCTACACTTCGATAGTCGAGATCTACCGTTATCCTGAAAAGAAAGAAGACATCCAATACGTGCTAATCTAATCATAGCATCAATGTCCTGTTTGACGGCACATACGACTAGAGACATTTAAGTATCAAACTTATTAAAGTGAGTCGAGATCTCATCAACCATAATCACTATTATGATTTCTCTTTCACAGTTTGACACTTGGGACGTTACTATATATTCAATAACATAATTGGTTCATAAAGATAAACAAAATATATAATAACAAAAGTGCTTTTATTAATCACAAAGGAATTGATACACAAGTATGGAATGGACACAAGTGGCACATCAGAAACACCAATGTGTGCCAGGATTGTTCTTGGGAAAGACGAAAATGGGAAGGATGCAGATCAAAAACTATACAGAGGAATTATTGGTTCTCTACTTTATTTAACTGCAAGCAGACCTGATATTGCATTTGCAGTAGGAGTATGTGCAAGGTTTCAATCACAACCAAAATAATCTCACTTGCTAGCAGCAAAAAGAATCATCAAATATCTGAAGCAGACAATAAATGTTGGAATCTGGTATCCAAAAGATGGTGGATTCAAGTTGATATCTTATTCATAATCAAATTATGCTTGATGTAAAGTGGATATAAGAACACCTCAGGAACTTGTCAAATGCTAGGTAACAGACTAGTATCACAGTTTAGTAAAAATCAGAATTTCATATCTACTTCAACAGCTGAAGCAGAATATATAGGAGCAGGTAGCTGTTGTGCACAAGTACTCTGGATCAGACAATAGCTAAGAGACTATGGAGTAGAAGAAAAGACAATTCCTATCATGGTGATAACACAAGTGCAATCTCAATTATAGAGAATCCAGTACTTCACTCAAGAACAAAGCATATTGATGTAAGACATCATTTCTTCAAAGATCATGTTAAGAAAGGAAATGTAATTTTGAGGTACATTTCTACAGAAGATCAATTGGCTGATATTTTTACAAAACTACTCAGTCATGAAATATTTTGTAAGTTAAGAACTGAGTTGGGAATGATTGAAATGGATTAAGTTACACTGAGCAGCTAACTGGAGTAATCAGCGAAGTGACTTCATCATCTGACTGAACCTTTGCCATTTCAGGTGCGCTCACTTGGCAGGTAAGGCACTGGTACCAGCGAAGTTAACTTCACCGATTTTTAGGAACTGTTGTTTTGTTACAATAGCTGATGCAATCCAAGATAATCAGCCACGCATTCACAAGCCCAAGGATCCTATTATTGTTTGAGATGGCCCTATCACACGTTTTCAAGAGAAGAAGGCTCGAGAAGCTTATGCAAAGCTGGTCCAAGATGTTGGAAAGGAGAACGAGGCTTTGAGGATTGATGATCCAACTACTTTAAGCCTATTTGTTGCTGATTGGGCTTGATGAGTTGAAGCCCAAGTGTGGGACGCCTATGCTTATTAAATTCAGATTATTTTATGGACTTTTAATTATGCTATTTTTAATTAGGCCTTTTTATTTAATTAGGAAGTAATGTTCCGGCCCAACTGATAAAGTGGCGCTTTATTTCCTTAGGAATTAGGGTTTCTATTTTGCTATTTATAGTTGCCAAACATGAACGTATTAGGCAGATTATTTTGGAGATTAAACCCTAGTTTTTAATCAAGAAACTTTTCAGAGATTGGAGTTTCTTTCAATTATTCTGAGATAGAATAGTTGGGTGGTTTTCCTGAGATAGGATTATCACGAGACAATAATCAGAGATTGATTATTGTTGTTACTTTCGTTTTGTTTCCAAATAGTCTACGTTTTATACAATCAAATCGGAAAAACCTAGCTTGAATTCATATAAGCTTAAATCAATTGCTGAACCAATAAAAAGTCGAAGCTTTGATCTAGATCCTACAATCAGTGTGATATCAAGTGGTATCAGAGCTTAAGGGATTAAAGCTTCAACGTCTGCTGCACTACTCTCGATTTTCTGCTGCTCTTTTCGTAACCCTAGACGTCCTTGCAATCCAAGAACCCTAATTTGTTCTAGGACGGCTTCTTTGGAAATTTGCTGCAGCATTACACGTCTACTGCTGCGTTTCATTTTCATCGCATCCGGACAGAATTATTCCTGCTATTTGCTGCATATTATCGCATCCGGATTCAGGTTTTTGGACTATTTCAATTTCAATCAATCAATATTTCTGTTCAGCATTTACTTCTTGATTTGCTGTAAAGTCTTTAATTAATTGTAAGGCCGACTCTTTTACAAAAAAAAAAAAAAAAAGAGAGCAGAACGAAGCACAAAATTACGGGATTTAATCAATACTGGTATCTTCCTCGTTCTTGATCGACACTCCAAAACCCGAATCAAGAACCTCAAGAATTTAAGGAAACCGGATTCTTGATTTTCGATCGAAAGAGTAGTACTCCGATCAATCTTGACGAAGCACTTCCAGAAAATTTGATTGTCTCTACACACACCACACGAGCTTCACGTTCTGTTTTCATTATAAAAAAAAATATTGGAACAAAAAAATTTTGCTAGTAAGAAATTTTTTTGTGGGGAAAATAGGCAAGAAATTTTTTTGTGTTTTTGTGACTAGTACGGTGTCAGGAGTCCTGGAACAAAATTTCATTTTACCAGGAAAATTTTTGCTTCATTTTCCACGAAATTTGGCGGGAAAATAAATTTTTTTTTTCCTTCTCTTTGTGAGTTAAACACGAGTGACCGTGAGTTAAGTCACCATAAGCCTCACGCTATGGCTGATAAACTTCTCCGGAAAGCTTTCGACGGTAAACTTGCTCAGGCAATCGAAACCACACGGCAAGATATTGCTGACGAACTTGAACGAGAACTGGCTCAAGCCAATGCTCAATTGTCTGACAAAATTGACACGGTTCGTGACGACTCTCAACGTCGCCATGCTGAATATGAACGTAAACATCAGGACGTTCTGAATGCCATCCATGCACTTACACTCAAAATACGTCAACGGCCAACCGAGGTAAATCCCCCCCACCTAACCGTGTTGTTGATGCAGGTCAGGCTCTCATTCCCAACGTTACTGGGGCTGTCCAAATTCCCCCACATGACGATTCACGTAATGTGAAATACAAAATTCCACCGTTTGATGGTAAGGCTGACCCAGACAGGTATTTAGCTTGGGAGATGAAAGTTTCTCAAGTTTTCTCTTGCACAAATTTTAGTGATGCTAAACAGGTACAACTTGCGACGATGGAGTTTACCGATACGGCCATGCATTGGTGGGACCAACTCCAGGCCCAACGTCGAAGAAGACGTGATGGTGAGATCACCTCATGGGCAGTGCTCAAAGAAATCATGAAGCAACAATGGGTACCTACTCATTACTATAGGGATCAGCTCCGCAAGTTACAAACGTTACGACAAGGAAATCGCACCGTAGAGGAGTTTGATGAAGATTTGCGCCTCACTATGCTTAAAGCCAATGTAGAAGAGGATGATGAAGCGACAATGCAGCGTTTCCAATGTGGCCTTCGACCCGATATTGCTTGCCACGTCGAATTACAGAATTATCACACCAAAGCCGAGCTTCTGCAAGGTGCCATCATGGTGCAAAAGCGCTTGGCTGAACGGGCTGCATATAAAGCTTCGTACGATAACACTCGCTCTACATATTCTTCTTTTGGACGAGGTACTACATCTTCGTCTTCCGATGTTTCCAATCAGCCTAATACACGTCCTAAAGATGATTTTAAACCACGTAAATTGAATTATCCTTATTCTGATGCTAAAACGAAAGACAGACATGAAAAGGGTGCTCCTAGTGTTGAACGTGCACGTGATATGGCTTGTTTTAGGTGTCGTGGTAGAGGTCATTTTGATCGTGATTGTCCTAATAAGCATGTTTTAAGGGCTGTTGGTGTTGAGTTAGAACCTCATGACTTTGAATCGGACTCCGACAAGGATGATAATAGCGCACATAGTGATAGCGATGATGATAATTTACTGCATGTTAGTGCTACTTCTTCTTATGGTTCGGGTGTATGTGGTGTTTTACAACGTGTATTGGCTGCACAAACTAAAATTGATGACAATATGCAGCGTGATAACATTTTTCAATCCACGTGTGGTATTGGGGGTAGAACTTGTAACTTGATTATTGATTCCGGTAGTTGCACTAATGTGGTTAGTACGTTACTTGTTGAAACTTTGCGTATTCCCACGTTACCACACCCCAAACCCTATCAACTACAATGGTTGAGTGATGAAGGGGAAACACGCGTCAACTCACAAGCACTCATTAATTTTCAGATTGGTAAATTTCATGATGAGGTCCTTTGCGATGTTCTTCCTATGCACGTCACACACCTACTTTTAGGTCGTCCGTGGCAATTTGATACACGTGTTTCTTATGATGGCTACTTAAACCGTTATTCACTGCCTAATAAAGGCAAGACCATTGTTTTGCACCCAATGACCCCTAAGGAAGCGCATAATGAACAACTTAAGATGACGGCTTTCCGGTTGCGTCACCAAGCAACACAAAATGCTAATAAAGCCGTGGGCAAGGAAGGGGTTGTAGCTCGGGTTAATAAGACTGAATGTGATCCTAAAGTTAATAAACAATGTATGCACGCCACCTCACACACTAGTAAGGTCAATCGGAATTTAATGATAAAGGCCGTAGGGGCTGGAAATCCAATTTATATTCTTGTACTTAAAAATTCTGACTCCCCTACCCCTTGTTTACTTTCTATATCCGATTTAACCGATTCTCTCCCTAGTGCGATTTATTCTGTTTTGCAGGAATTCAAGGATGTCTTTCCGGAGGAGGAACCCAAGGGGCTGCCACCAATAAGAGGCGTGGAGCATCAAATCGACTTTGTACCCGGTTCCGTGCTCCCAAACCGGCCAGCCTATAGAGCCAACCCCAAGGAGATCATGGAGATACAAAAGCAAGTTGAGGAGCTGTTCGAGAAGGGAAAGATTCGCGAGTCCATGAGCCCTTGTGCAGTTCCGGTCATTGTAGTCCCCAAGAAGACGGGAGAATGGCGTATGTGCACAGATTGTCGCGCCATCAACCAAATAACGGTAAAGTATCGATATCCTATCCCTAGACTAGATGATATGCTTGATAATTTACATGGTAGTCGTTTCTTTACTAAAATTGATTTGAAGAGTGGCTACTATCAAGTACGTATTCGGGAGGGTGATGAGTGGAAAACAGCTTTTAAAACCACTTTCGGCTTATACGAGTGGCTTGTAATGCCATTTGGTTTAACTAATGCACCTTCCACGTTTATGAGACTTATGAATGAGGTCCTTAGGGAATTTATAAATCGGTTTGTAGTTGTGTACTTCGATGATATACTTATTTATAGCACTACATTTGATGATCATGTTGAACATTTGAAGGCTGTTTTGCATACACTTAGAGAACACGAATTATATGCTAATCTTAAAAAGTGTAACTTTTGTTTGGAGAGTGTTGTCTTTCTTGGCTTTGTTGTTAGCGCTAAAGGTGTGGAAGTGGACCAAGAAAATATCAAGGCGATACCAGAGTGGCCTGAACCTTCCACGGCTGCACAAGTACGTAGTTTCCATGGCCTTGCAAGCTTCTATAGACGTTTTGTGAAGGGATTCAGCTCCATTGCAGCTCCCCTCAATGAGCTCGTCAAAAAGAATGCACCATTTGTGTGGGAACAACGTCACAGGGAAGCTTTTGAAACTCTTAAATCTATGCTTATTTCTGCACCAATACTTGCATTACCTGATTTTAATAAGATGTTCCAACTTGAATGTGATGCATCGGGTGTGGGGATTGGTGGTGTTTTAATAAAAGAAAGTAGGCATGTTGCGTACTTTAGTGAGAAACTAAAAGGGGCTGCACTTAATTATTCTACGTATGATAAAGAGTTGTATGCATTGGTTCGTTGTTTACAAACTTGGCAGCACTATTTACGGCCTAGAGAGTTCACCATCCACACTGATCACGAGTCTATCAAGTACTTAAAAGGGCAAGGGAAACTGAATAAGCGTCATATAAGATGGGTTGAGTTTATAGAGTCATTTCCTTATGTGATTAAGTATAAGAAGGGTAAGGATAACATAGTTGTTGATGCCTTATCTAGGCGTTATTCTTTTATCACTTCTATGCAAACCAAGTTGTTAGGATTTGAATCTATTAAGCATATGTATGAACATGACGTTGATTTTGGGAAAATATTTGCTGCGTGTCCTTCTCGTGATCAACCTGAATATTCTATTTTCGATGGATTCCTTTACAAGAATGCTAAGTTATGTGTCCCTCGTTGTTCTATGCGTGAGTTGTTTGTTAAGGAAACTCATGGGGGAGGTTTGATGGGACATTTTGGAGTAGATAAGACCTTAGACATGCTTAAGCAACATTTTTATTGGCCTAAGATGAAATCTGATGTGGTTAAATATTGTTCTTCGTGTTTAGTTTGCAAGCACGCTAAGGCTAGGTCACAACCACATGGGTTATACACCACTTCCTATTCCCACTTCACCTTGGACTGATCTTTCCATGGACTTTGTCTTAGGTTTGCCATGAACTAGGAATGGTCATGATTCGATTTTTGTGGTTGTTGATAGAATGTCTAAGATGGCACATTTCATTGCATGTAATAAGACTAATGATGCTTCTGCTATTGCTGACTTGTTCTTTAAGGAAATAGTACGTTTGCATGGTGTGCCTAGATCCATAGTTAGTGACCGAGATACCAAGTTTATTATCCACTTTTGGAGAGTGTTATGGAAGAAACTAGGTACATCCTTGTTATATTCCACTTCTTTTCACCCACAAACTGATGGTCAAACATAGGTTACCAACCGTACTTTGGGTCAGTTACTTAGAACTGTGGTGGGTAAGAACCTTAGGACGTGGGAAACGTCTCTTCCATTTGTTGAATTTGCTTATAATCGTGCTCCTCACTCAGCTACTAAGGCTGCACCGTTTGAAGTTGTTTATGGTTCTTTACCCTCTGCTCCTTTCAAGTTTGTTCCTCTTCCTACAGGTACACACGTGAGCTTGGATGCGGAAGCCAAAGCTGCACTTGTTCGTGAATTGCATACTAAAGCTCGTTTGGAGGTTGAAAAAGCTACAGAGCGGTATCTCAAGCAGGCTAATAAAGGACGCAAAGAAATGATCTTCAAACCGGGAGATTGGGTATGGCTATACCTACGCAAGGAGCGTTTTCCACATCACCGGAAGAGCAAGCTGAATTACCGAGGTGATGGACCATTTCATGTGCTACGAAAGGTGAATGATAACGCTTATGTCATAGATTTGCCACCGGATTGGGCTATGTCTTCAACAATCAACGTTAAGGACTTGTCCCCGTTTGATGGTCCTCATTATGATCTGAGGTCAGATCCTTCCGAACCGGGAGGGAATGATGCAATCCAAGATGATCAGCCACGCATTCACAAGCCCAAGGATCCTATTATTGTTCGAGATGGCCCTATCACACGTTTTCAAGAGAAGAAGGCTCGAGAAGCTTATGCAAAGCTGGTCCAAGATGTTGGAAAGGAGAATGAGGCTTTGAGGATTGATGATCCAACTACTTTAAGCCTATTTGTTGCTGATTGGGCTTGATGAGTTGAAGCCCAAGTGTGGGACGCCTATGCTTATTAAATTCAGATTATTTTATGGACTTTTAATTATGCTATTTTTAATTAGGCCTTTTTATTTAATTAGGAAGTAATGTTCCGGCCCAACTGATAAAGTGGCGCCTTATTTCCTTAGGAATTAGGGTTTCTATTTTGCTATTTATAGTTGCCAAACATGAACGTATTAGGCAGATTATTTTGGAGATTAAACCCTAGTTTTTAATCAAGAAACTTTTCAGAGATTGGAGTTTCTTTCAATTATTCTGAGATAGAATAGTTGGGTGGTTTTCCTGAGATAGGATTATCACGAGACAATAATCAGAGATTGATTATTGTTGTTACTTTCGTTTTATTTCCAAATAGTCCACGTTTTATACAATCAAATCGGAAAAACCTAGCTTGAATTCGTATAAGCTTAAATCAATTGTTGAACCAATAAAAAGTCGAAGATTTGATCTAGATCCTACAATCAGTGTGATATCAGTAGCTCAGTAAACAGGCCACTTCATTGGCCTAGTGATCAGCCAAGTCACTCAGCCGCTAAATGCTATGGGAAAACAGCGAAGTGAAGTGTTAAATGATTCAGTTTTTATACATGTGGAAAATCAGAGATTTATAGAGCTTTATTTTGTGAAGATTACACACATGTATTATACTTAATCAGACACAAGGGGTACTGTATGGATGTTATTATTTGACAAGAGAATGATGGCAATGCCTCGATTCCCGGGCACTATCATTACTTGCCTCAATCCACTCTCCCACTACACTCAATAACCGCGATTTATATAGACAAAATCATGCCATTACTCCACCAAAATCTCTCCATATTCAACCATGTTCACACTCTCATATCTCCATTATATAATCAACACTTCAGTTTTCCTTGGACTCTTTACGCTATCTTTGAAATTCTTAAACCCCATTTCCTCATGAAATTTCAAAACTTTCTCTCAAAAATCTCAGAAATGGCCTCACATTCCTCAATCGCTATGTCTGGAAAACAGTACGAGAAATCTATTGTAACCGGGTCATTCTTCAGACCCGAGCACTATCTCACATTGTGCAACAACGACCCCCATGCTCACCGTTTGGTAGATGGGTGTACTAACCTGGGGTTGATGACCTTCCTCAATCTCCTGATCAACGGAATTTGCTATGAAACCATAATTTAGTTCTGGCAAAATGCAAAATTTGTTCCAGGAAAGAGGAAAGGATCACCGGGCAGCATTACAAGCAATATGTTTGGACGGGAACTGGTAATCACATCAGGTCTACTCAATAGATGTCTCAAAATCTCCAAAACTGGACCCTCGGAGATAAAGAATTTGGAAATCAGCACTGATACATTCTGGACGGAGATGGCCAAGAATCCCAGTCTTACAGCCAAGAAATATAACTATGCAAGATCGGCACTTAAGCAGCCGTTCGAAGAATTTGCTCACTTGATCATCAAAAAGTATTGAATGGAAGAAAAGATCCATGCATGGCATGACGTAAGTAAGGGCCAAACTTATGGCCATTATATATCAGGGCCTTGAGTTCAACTGGTCAATTTTCTTTTTCAACAGATTGAAGGAGCAAATACAACGGGAAATTAATAATGGAAAGTTGTCAGCAAATAAAGGACAACAAAAGAAAGGTCTTTTCTGGGAGAGGAAATCCTATGGCATTCCTCTATAATTTCTGTTTAATCAGACGAGGGTAAAACCCATTCAACTGCACAAATTGCATGAGGCAAAAGTGTGTTTACTTTTGTAAAGGAAGACAAGAAAAGGAAACAAGCTGAGGAAAGCGGCTCTGGATCTAGGAGAAGGACAAGATACAGCACAAGGAATGTAAGAAGAAATGTTGGAGGACCAAGAATTTTTGAACGTCCAATAACAATTTCTGATGATGAAGAAGAGGAAGAGGATGATGAAGCTTACCATCTGACCTCAGATGAAGATGAAAATAAAGAGGAAGAGGCAGAAGATGATCATCACATTGATGATCAAGAAGAAAAAGAAGATTCTGATGATAATCTGACACTCCAGGATGTTATTCAAAGGAGTAAGGCTGGGAGTGAACATGTTAGGAACATTTTATTATGTTTTGATGATGGCCATACTAGCTGTTATAGCAAGCCTGAAATAAGTTAGAATTCTCTGTATAAGTCT
Source organism: Gentiana dahurica var. dahurica (assembly GCA_024500145.1). Lineage (NCBI taxonomy): Eukaryota > Viridiplantae > Streptophyta > Magnoliopsida > Gentianales > Gentianaceae > Gentiana > Gentiana dahurica. The sequence goes on from CM044908.1 coordinate 43,496,111, forward strand.
TTACTTAGAGTCTGACATATTGTATAAGTTAAGTCAGACAAGTATTGTACTAGTTGGTAGGATGGCAAAGTAAAACAGACATTCGGCAGAGTAAAGCCAGCCAAGTACATGCAGAGAAGCAATGAAGACTTAATGGTATGACTTATAACCAAGGAAGTCTGTGATGACCTTGGATAAGTCTAAGTTATGGTTCAAGTGATGAAACTTAATGTTCAAATATGGTGTACACTGATCTCACCCAAACCAATGATCAGTGAAGTACAAAGATTCCTCTTAAACTGAAGTAATGAAGGAAACAGTGAATCGGCAGAGTAAACTGACTTTCGGCTAAGTAAAGGTAAAAACAGTGAAGGAAGATCTAAACGGCAAAGTTAGATGGATCACTCGACCGTTCAGAGAACGGCGAAGTAATCCTTATCAGAACAAATTTGAAATATTATGAAGATTCAGAGGATCATGCATTTAATGCACAATCAATAGAGGATCAATCAAGGATGGATTTTCTGCTATACATTTGAAGAAAAATCAGATCACTGAAATCAAGGAGAATGTAATTAAGAGGGAATCAATAATAAAATCAAGGATTATTCCCCTCATTAATATAGCCAAAGGACGGAATTTCAAATCAAGGATACTCAATGCTATAAATAGAAGGCATTGACAGACAGATAAAAACAACAATCAAGAAAAAGAAAATCAAGCAGAAACCCTGTCAATTTGAAAAGCCTTCTCTCTGAACTTACAAGGATTCATCTAGAAATCAACTCAGACATCAGAACTACAATTTTATATTTAGCACTGAGATTGATCAATCAAGCTTGTGAATCTTATTCACAATAAACTGAAGCAACTGAATCAGAAGTCATCTGAGAAGGAGTTGTGTCTGTGATAGCTGCTGAAGGATTTGATCTCAAGGAGCAGTGAAAGAGACTGAATCACTGAAGCTGTTGCAGCCAAGGAGTGATAGTCTTGTAGATTGTGAAGCTTGGGAAGTCAAGGACAATCTTACTATTGTATCTGTGAAAACAATAGTGAATTCCTCCAATCATCACAAGAGAAGAGTGGATTAAGGGATTACACCACCCTGAACCACTATAAGCCTTGTGTCAGTTTACTTTCTGAAATTTACTTTACTGCATTCATTTAAGTTGCCTAGATAATAGTCTATATCCGTGATTGTCTAAACTGCTTGGAAATAACATAGTAAGAAGGGACTTATCCGCTGCCCAAAAGCTTTTAAACACAACAAAAGTTTTTGAAACTCCACTATAGTCATTCACCCCTCCCCCCTCCTCTGACTATAGTTTTACCCTTCTCTGGGACCAACAATTGGTATCGGAGCTTGTTTAGATCTAATTTCTGGTAACAAGGAGATCACATATTTTCAAAGGAGTTTTCAAATCTGAGTTTTCTATTCATTCCTGTGAAGTCGTTAGTGATCTAGCCATATGAAACCTTGGTAGAATAACTGTGCTATAAACTCTTGCGCTCCAATATCGCAAAATGGTTAGTTTACATAATAGAACCATTAACTTTTGAGTACGCTTTATAACATGGAAATTACAACCCTTACATTGGTCAGTTATGTTCCCGACTTTTGCTTTTCGCTTAACAACTACCACGTGTAATAGTTGTTATTAGGTATCTTGTGCTTCTGTAAAGTGCATGTTTTAGTGTGTATATTGTACTGTCGTTTGTAACGCACTCCAGGGACTTTGTAATATTAATGGCTAGTTATGTTATTGGTACGCTTGTTTATTTTTCTAACATAAGTCATGATATTATTTAGGGCTAGGCTTGGGTTGGTTTGGGTAGGTTTGGATTGGTTTTGAAAGACTCGGGTCGGTTTGGGGCGCCATAATTCGTTCCCCAAACCAAACCAAAACGAAGTGAACCCCAATGGTTTGGTTTGAATTGGTTTCGGTTTGGATTGGATTGGTTTCGGTTTAACAGGCCTAATCTTTAAAAAAATATGACAAGACCAACATTTTTTACATAAACTCTAAATAGCTACATACAAACTAAAAAACCAAAATGATAAAAAAAAATATAAAAAAAAAATAAAATAACTTAAACCAACTAACAAGTAACAAAACATTACAATATAATTCAGCTACAATCAATTCTCCATAGTTGCATGCTTACATACATGTATTTACTGATTTACATATTTACATCAAAAGAGCAAAAGACTGAATGTTGACAAAAACAAATGATCAAAACACCATGAGTATCTTCCACAACCAAAACAACATAGTAAAATGATTAAAAAATTAGGTTATATTGGATCGGTTGGGTAATGGGTATATATATATATATAATGTATAAAAAAATTGGTTTTGTTTGGATTGGATTGGATATAATAAAAAATATCCGAAACAAACTCAATGCAATTCAGTTTGGTTCCAAACCAAATTTGGTTTTTATTTGTTTGGTTTATTCAGATAGGTTTGGATCGATTTACGGTTTGAATTGGTTTACTGATCATTTTGCTCAGCCCTAATATTATTGTTATTGTTAAAGCTTATCGTTCCGATACACTATTGCACCACACATAAATTTAACATCTACATATTCCACGTCTTCTAATCCTTTGGATTTAATACTCCAATGGGCAGCCGTGCCTTGCACGGCTTTCATAACCCTAGGATATATATCATACATCATACATAATTAATACAAAAGTTGAATTTCGTTATATACAAAAAATTCTTCCACGACAATCCTAGAACATACAAGAAGAAATAGATTGATTGAATAAAGGTCAGAAATAAAAGTAGCAATTTTCTTTTTTTGGAATGTTACAAAATCGTGCTAGTATAGAAGACTACAAGTGATGTGAATGGACAAAATATGGAATCCATAGTAAAGCGCGATTCGTTTTAGTTCCACATATATATACATACATACAAATAGTAGAAAGAGCAACTGGACAATGATATATAGTTCTATATAATGATAACTCCTCACCAGCAAAGGGACATAATCCTACTTATAATCTCAGATCTTTCGACAAATATCTCGCGAGTGTCCCTTTCTGATTAATCAAACGCTTTGACTTCGTCGCCATCACCCCTGGTCGTTCAGATTCTGATGCTTTTGAAGGAGGCGACTCAACTTCTTGCTCACATGTTTTATTGTCATTTCCTACGTGTGACGGCGTTGTTCTATTCTCTTTAGCGCCGCCAACAGGTGATCCGTCATCTCCTTCCAATGAATCTTCTACAACATAAGCATCAAAGTCGTCGTTGGCGTCATCATCATTGCACGTTTCGCTCTTGCAGCTTTTTTCAGAATCCGAGACCATCAACACTTCCATTGCAGAATGATTTTCTTCATCATGCAAATTCAATGTAGTTTTAATAGGAGATATGAAAGATGATGATGATGATGATTCAGGGGATGATTCAACATCGTTGATCTCGGGAAGCAGAATTCTTCTTCTGGAGAAACTTGCATCTTCTTTATTACTGCCACCCTTTCCTGTTGATTCAACAGGTGTCTCATCCCTGGTAGCTTCCTCTTCCTGTTTCAAAATAAAGAATGGCAGTCTGACCAATCAAACATCAAACAGCAACACTTCCAGAACAAAATAAAATAATTTATGATCAAGGACAGAAAGAGCTCAGTAAAAAAACAAAAACAAAAACAAAAACATGATGCTATTCATTAGGCACCGTTTAGCCTGGAATAACCGATAAAACACCAACCAGTCTTCCCGGCTTTTAACGGGCCCTTGGATAAATAACTAAAAGTTAGGTGACAACTTTTTCTGCCAGAAAATATTTGAAAAAAGAGATTTTTACCAAGAAGCAGTTACCTCTATTGGTGACATGGTGTTACACGTCTGATTAACTGGTATAGCCGCACGGAATTGTTGGCAAGTTCTGTCCACTAAAGTCCTTGAACTATCACCTGGCCTTAAGGCTCCCCCAGCGACCACCATATCAGATTCTTGAGTCCATCCCACGCGCCCCATATGCAGCCTAGGAGGTGATGCTGTGGCAAACATTTTGACAGAGTAATTGCTCCGACAAGAATCCCTGCCACGACATGTGTCAAGTTGACATCTTTTATCAGTATCTCCCTCCATCGTGTAGCATGAAGAATAGTTGTCAACTGTAGTTAGTGGATCTTCGCGAGCATTACTGTTGGCAATTCTATACACTAAATTCCTTAAATGACCCCGTCTGCTAGAAGCCTCTGCTGGTGGGAACCAATCCTTATTGAGCTGAAATGATGGGCAAAAGTACGACCGACCAAGCACAACAGATACCATGTGTTAGCTATAAAGTGTTAAGACATAAATGTATAAATTATAGTTAACTCGGTTAAAACATTTCTACTCTTGTCCACATGCTAGAAAGCTCGTACATGAGAGGGTGTGTAAGTATATAAATGTATAAATTACACTACTTCTTAACAACTTAAGCTTTTAGGCGAGTTGCTAATATAACATGAGGACAGTGAATTCATAAACTCGTAACAAAATGCATTTAGGTCTTGTGCCGAATTCAAAGAGAATAAATATAAATACCAAGCTAAATATTTCAAATGGTAGAAATAATTTTCACCTCCCGACCATTACCTAAACCAGTACACCGATGCCCCCTTAATGTATTTCAGGAGTGGGTATGAAATGTGCCTACTACGTCAAAAAGTGATGGCAGCATGGACAATGGTTCAGGAGATAGGAGGAAGATGAGCAACTCATGGGCAACAGATATGTCTAGAGTAGCTGGAGGATAAAGAGCATAGTGCTATAAGGTTGTTTACAGTGTCTTCCCAGTTGAAAAACTTTCACATGTGGACACCACTGTAGTGAATCCAGTCGTGAAATTCACTTAGGGCACAATACTTGGAGACGGATATGATCAAATTGATTTTTCTATACGAAACATCAAAACAGTTAAAGTAATAACTCTAGTATGAAAGACGATCTCAAAGCTTGGATCACTGGGAGCTCTTAGAATAGAGTTTTGAAGTATACAAGATATGCCTTCGTTAGAAGGATAAATACAAGGAGATAAAGACAGAAGAAAGATTTAATCTAATCTATTAAACAGACAGAGGATAAATGATAAATATAAACGCACGTATCAAAACATAAACTTCTTATATGGAAAAAGACTTCCATGACCCTATATTCATATACTCCCCCTCAAACTGACACGTGAATATCATATAACACTCCCCCTCAAATTGTAACGAATAGATTTCAGCTTGCTTCGCCCCAGCGCTTGAGTAAAACACATGCGCGTATTGTCCTCATGTTCTTACGAATGGAGTACATATATTCCAAACAATGATCTTTTCTCTATAAAAAAAAAGTACAGCCAACTTTCGATGACCTCCCATTGAAAATTGGGGGTTGAAAGCCATGTGTAGGGCAACTTGATTATCACAATACAAAGGTGTAGGTATATAATGGCAAACTCAATCTCTTTTAGAAATAGCTGAATCTATATCGATTCGCATGAAGTATGAGTCCCAGGTTGGTACAATACCTTGTCGATCTTCATCTAACACGAAGCTTGCCCGATTGGCATCCGTAAACCTTCCACACTGAGTCCTCCATTTGCTTAGTATAGCAATCCTCTCCTTGGGGCTTTGCTTTATGTAGAAAATGAAGAATAATTGGGAGAACAAAAGAGAAAATATATTAGAAAGCTGAACGGATTGATAAGAAATGAAAGGATTACACATAGGAGAGCCCCCAACTGCTATAAATGCCAAGTTGCAAGCTGCAATGGCTCTTGAACAGTAAGAACAGGGCCAACATGGCCAGAAAGTAAAACAGCCTAAATACAAGGACTAGGGCAGCTAATTAGGGTTAAGAAACGGACTAATTAGGCTATTGATTCAGCACCCCTTGGTTATGAATGGACTAACAGCCAAGCTTGCTTCGGATATGGATTGAACTAGTAGGTAAGTCTCTTCAACTGATGTGTTCCGATCCACTATGTAGGAGGCAAGTCTCTTCAACTAGTAGGTTGTTCCCTTCAACTGATGTGTTCAGATCCACTAGAGAAATGCTGTGAAGAAAGGAAGTGGAAGGCTGTTCCCTTTTGATGATGACTGGAATTTTTGACTTTCCAGCAAACTAAAGGAAGTTTGTTAACAAACCTGAACCTAGATTCAGGAAGTCTCCTAACAGAGCTGGACCTGGATACAGGAGGAAGTTTGATAACAGAGCTCCACCTGTTTACAGAAGAGTTAACAGGGATGCTTCCACACCAAAAGGCCCAGAGGTATTTCAGAGCATACCTGGAAAGTCAGTGAGGGGATATTCTGATGTCCCTTTCACATATGGAATTGATGATTTCAATTATCCAAGATGAAGACCCTTTGGATATACACTAGGAATGGTTGGAATGGGCTGACCGTCATGGACCCAAACATAGTTGGGTACCTAAATGCATCTAAATTGTTTTGCAGGTTGTCTGGTACATTGATAGTGGGTGTTCCAGACACATGACCGCGAATAAGCATTGTTTGAAAGATTTTAGATGGACCCAAGGTTGCCTTTGAGGCAATGAGAAGTCTGGACAAAAAAAGGGTGAAGGGTGCATCATAAAAATGGATTGAGAATAGAAGATGTCACTTACGTCAATGGATTACAGCACAACTTGCTGCGCAGAAGTCAATTCTACGACAAGGGCTATAATGTTGAATTCAGCATAGCTGGTTGCAAAGTGATGAACAAAATGACAAAATTAGTTGTGCTAAGAGGCGGAAGACATGATAATATCTATATAGTGGATTGAAACACATCAACTCAAGAGACTTGCCTACTAGTTCAATCCATATCAAAAAATTAATGAATTTCCTTTCGCTTGAATTCTCTACGGTTCCTTTTTTTACCATTGCTGGGAAAGGCACCATTGCTATCACACCAAAATTAATCTTGAAAGATGTTTTACATGTCCCAAAATTATCATGCAATCTTTTGTCAGACAGAAAATTGATCAATGATACTAAATGCACTGCTATTTTCTCTGTTGATGGATGTAAATTTCTGGATTCTCATACGGTGAAGGAGACTGGCAGTGCTAGATTGGTGGGTGGATTGTATCTCCTTGAGGAAGAACCATCCAAGAATGAAGAAAGTTACATCTAGTGGATATTCGGTACCCACTACGGCAGAGATTATAGAGTTAGCAGAGGGTTACAGAAATTTATGTTTTCAGTCCGCTAATGTTCATAAGAATGATGTCTTAATGTGGCACTTTAGGCTTGGCCGCCCTAGCTTTTAGTACTTAAGGAAATTGTTTACAAATTATTTTCTGAATAAAGGTATTGATTTTTAAAAATGTGAAGTATTTGAATTATGTAAACATTGTACGTCCACTTTTCCTTCACAAACTTAAAAGCCAACAAAACCATTCACAATGAATGCTCTTGAAGGAAAAAGGTGGTTCGTCACCTTCATTTAAGATCACGCCAGAGCAACTTGGGTGTATCTGCTAAAACACAAATCTGATGCAAAACAAGCTTTTGAAATCTTATATAATTGTATCTTAACTCACTCTAAAACTGAAATTCCTCAGAAGTGACAACGGAACTGAGTATTTCAAGTCAATCATTTGTCATTTTTTCAACAGCGTGGAATGATACACCAAAGTTCATGTCCCAACACACCACAACAGAATGGTGTGGCAGGAAGAACATGCATACTCTACATGTGGTTAGATCCTTAATGATAACCTCTAAATGACCTAAGTATTTATGGCGTGAAGCTGTGTTAACCACGATCTACCTAATCAACGGACTCCCCTCAAAAGTGTTAAATTTCAGAGTTCTCTTGTATATTGTTGTAAACCTTGAGTTCTACACCAACTACATGTGAAAAATTCTTTCCTAAATGGTGAACTGTGTGAGGAAGTATACATGAAGTTACCACCTTGGATTGATCACCCAGGGGTTGGAATGTAAACTTCAAAAGGCTCTCTATGGACTGAAACAGTCACGTAGGGCTTGGTTTGGAAGATTTACGAAGGTTGTTAAGAATTGTGGGTACAGACAATGTCAGTGTGATAACACCATGTTCATTAAATGACTACAAAAGGAAAGAAGGCCATTCTCATAGTTTATGTAGATGATATCATCATTACTGGTGATGATCATACTGAAATTCAAATTCTAAAAGTCATTGGCTAGGAATTTGAAGTGAAAGATCTGGGGAACCTAAAATACTTCCTAGAGATGGAAGTGGCCAAATCTGAGGGGATTTTCATATCTCATAGAATATACATCATGGGTCTTTTGGAAGAAACTAGGATGCTTAATGCAAACCAGCTGCTTCTCCTCTTGTTCATGGGATAAAACTGGGCAAGGAAAAAGAGTCTAAACCAGTGGATATTAGGAGGTACCAAAGACTGGTAGGAAAATTGATATACTTGGCCCACACTGAACCTAACATCTGCTATGCAGTAAGTATAGTGAGCAAGTTCATGCATAAACCCAGCCAGGAGCATCAAAACATTGTGATCAGAATGTTAAGGTAACTATAGGGAACAGCATTCATGGTCTCCTTTTCAAGAAAAATGAAGAAAAAGTCTTCAGTGATGCAGATTGGGTTGGATCTGTAATTGATAGAAGATCCACAACTGGATATTGCTCTACATTTAAGGAAATCTTACTACTTGGAAAAGCAAGAAGCAACCAGTTGTGTCAATAAAGTAGTACATAAGCTAAGCTCAGAGCTCTTGCACCGTACATCTGTGAAGGTCTTTGGCTAAAGAGAATAATGATTGATCTTAGAATTCCTAATGATCAGCCTATTCAGCTGTTGTGTGACTATGTTTCTGCTATCAATATGTCAGAGAATCCTATCCACCATGACAAGTCAACACATTGACATTGAAAGGCATTTAATAAAAGAAAAGGCTGAAGATAAAATTATCTCAATAAATTTCATTCCATCTCATGAACAAGATGTCTTCACCAAGCATTCCTCTCTACATATATTTATCAAGATGAAGAGCAAGCTTGGATGTTATTCCATATACAACCAAACTTGAGGAGGGGTGTAAAAATATAGGGCTAATCTATGTTGTATTTGTGTCTTCATCCCTGTATTTAGTGCCCAAATCTTAGTTTTAAGGCCCTTTTTCTTCCTAAGTGAGATCTGGCATCTATTGGGCCAGATTTTACTGTTCATAGCCGTTGGGAGGTTTTTCCTATATATTGTAATGTTCCCTTGTCTACCCAATAAAGTTCAATGATATAATTTGTTGAAATATGTTGTTTATTTTATTCCTTTTTTTGTTAATTAGTGATTAAATGCCTTTTGGTTTAATCCTAATGCCTTAGTTTGTCTTTTCTCTTCTCTGGACCAGATTGGCCCAGTTTTCACTGTTACTAGCCGTTAGTTGCTTTTTCCCTTTTCTAGCCGTTAGGATCCTTTTCTATTTATCCTAAGGGATCTTTGTGTAACCCGATAAGGTTCTTGAATAAGAGTTTATACTTTTCTCTCCTATCTTGCTTATTTCTACATGGTATCAGAGCCTACCTAATTTTTTAAGCTTATTCAAAAATCTCGATTATGGCAAAAGAGCAATCTTCAGATGTTAAATCTAGGGAAGAAAGTTCTATGAACTCCCCCTGGAACACTGAACCCTCAATGCTATCTGTCTCTTCTCACAAACTCAAAGGTAGTGAGAACTTCCTTCAGTGGTCAAGATCTATCAAGCTGTACATCATCGGCAAGGACAAGGAGGAGTATCTTACTGGAGAAAGTAAGGCGCCTGAGGCTGGCCAACCATCCTATAAAAAATGGAGGGTTGAAAACAGCCTGGTCATGTCTACTCTCTTAGGGTCTATGACCCATGATACAGCAGAAAATTTTATCTTGTATGATACTGCTGAAGAAATATGGTCAGCAGCTGCTGAGCTATATTCCAAACAAGATAACACCTCTGAAATTTATAGGGTTGAGGCTAAATTACAAGATCTCAAACAAGGAGATCTGTGTGTCACTGATTACTACAATGCTTTGTCAAAATCTTGGCAACAACTTGACAGCCTAGAAAAGATATCTTGGCACTCTGTTGATGATGCTAAGATTTACAAAGATATGAAGGAACAAAGAAGAATTTTCAAATTTCTCATGGGGCCGAATCCCATTCTTGATGATGTTAGGGGAAGAATCCTTGGGATGAAACCCCTACCATCCATCAAAACTGTGTTTGCTGAAATTAGGCATGAGGAAAGCAGGAAGGCTCTTATGATGGGTACACCTGTACCTCACACTACCCCTGCTACTCCTCTTGAAACAAATGCTTTGTTCACTAAAAGCACTCATTCACAACTACAGAAACCAAAAGGCAACAGGACTTGGTGTGACCACTGCAAAAGGACTGGTCATACCAAGGATACCTGCTGGAAATTACATGGGAAGCCTCCTAACTGGAAACCTTCTAGGCAGAATCATGGGCAAGAAAGCACAGGGAAATGTGCAACTGTGGAGGAACAGAGGTCTGATGCTAGTTTCAGTATTGAGCAAATTGAAGCTTTAAAGAGGCTTCTATCTGCCCAACACAATGGCAGTCAAACCAGTTCTTCCATAGCCAACACAGGTCTGTGTGCATCTTCTTACTCTAGTAATTCATGTCTTAAAGATTTATGGATTGTTGACTCTGGGGCCTCCAGCCATATGACTGGAAACCCTAAAGTTTTTACCTCTATTTCCAAATGTAAAATTCCTCACTTTGTCAAGATGGCTGATGGTTCTGTATCTCAAGTCTCTGGGATTGGCAGTGTTTATATTGATAAAAACATCACCTTAAATGATGTCCTGTTTGTACCTAAACTGGAATGTAACCTTCTTTCTGTGAGTAGGTTCATTAAGGACACTCATTGTAATGTGATTTTTTGTACTAATGGCTGCAAATTTCAGGGTTTGAATTCAAAGGAAATGATTGGCAGTGCTGAAGTTGTGTCTAGACTTTTCATTCTCAAGACCTACCCTGATGTGTCTTTGTCTAAAGGCTTTAATAGCATTGTTTCTACTCCTAGCTGTAATAATATTATGTTACTTCATTATAGACTAGGACATCCAAATTTTATGTATTTGAAGAAATTGTACCCTACTTTATTTAATGGAAAATCTATTGATTCTTTTCACTGTGAAATTTGTCATCTTGCTAAACATTCTCGATATGTGTTTCCTAAGATCAGCTATCAACCTTCTAGACCCTTTACACTTATCCACAGTGACATATGGGCCCCTCAAAGACAAAAACCATCACTGACAAAAGGTGGTTTGTCAGTTTTATTGATGATCACAGCAGAATAACTTGGTTATTCCTCTTAAAAGAGAAGTCAGAATTGGGAACTGTCTTCAAAAATTTCTTTGCCATGATAAAACACCAATTTGACACTGAAATCAAGGTGTTAAAATCGATAATGGCAGAGAATACTTTGAGAACAGTCTCAAATCTTTCTTCACTGAAAAAGGAATTGCTCACATCAGCACTTGTGTGGATACCCCCCAACAAAATGGGGTGGCTGAAAGAAAAAATAGGCACCTTCTTGAAGTGGCAAGGAGTATCATGTTCACCATGAAAGTGCCTAAGTTCCTATGGGGGGAGGCAGTCTTAACTGCCACCTATCTCATAAATAGAATGCCTTCAAGGGTTTTAAAGTTCAGAACACCTATTGAAGTGTTAACTGAAAATTATCCTCACTCACACCTCTTGAACACTTTACCTCTGAAAGTGTTTGGCTGTACCAGTTTTGTACATATCCATACACAACATAAAGGAAAACTAGATCCTAGATCTATAAAATGCATCTTTGTTGGATACTCACCCTTCCAACATGGATACAAATGTTACTGCCCCTCTACAAGAAAGTTCTATAACTCTAAAGATGTTACCTTCATAGAAGAACAACCATTCTATGACACTAAACCTCAGGGGGAGAACTTTCAAGAATTTCATGCTACATGGAATATTGAGGGTCATACATCTGAGGAAACTCAAGCTGATGTACCTAATACTACTGATCACTCTCAGATTCATCATGAGAGTGACCAGAATAACTCAGGGAATGATGAACCCACCTATGAAAACACTGGAACAAGAAATGCTAATGAATCTGGGGACATTCCCAGAAATGAAATCATTGTGTACTCCAGAAAAAGGAAAGCTACCTCTCAAAATCCTCAAGAGGATCAAAATCCTCAAGAGGATAATCCTACTCCTAACACTTCAGAAGATGACCAATCTTCTGAAGAATCAATCTCTGAACAACAAAGGGATTCTTCCACATCCCAAGATGATGATCATGAATCTGACTCCTCATGAGATCATGAGATTAATAATCCTATAAATGAGGAATCTATTGCAAAAAGGAAAGGGGTAAGAAGCTGCACTTCACACCCCATCTACAACTTTGTGTCTTATGATCACTTGACACCTAAGTACCATGCATTTATAGGAAATTTGGATGCCATCCAAATTCCAAAAAATGTGCATGAGGCTATGAAGTGTCCTGAATGGAGGAGAGCCATAAATGAGGAAATGAATGCCCTCAATAAAAATGGCACCTGGGAAATTACCAAACTCCCCACTGGAAAAAATCCAGTTGGGTGTAAATGGATTTTCACCATTAAATGCAATGCTGATGGATCTCTGAATAGATACAAGGCCAGGCTTGTTGCTAAAGGCTTCACTCAATCCTATGGGATTGACTACTATGAAACCTTTGCCCCTGTGGCCAAGTTAAATACTATAAGAGTCCTAATGAGCATTGCTGTAAACATGGATTGGCAACTGTACCAACTAGACATCAAGAATGCTTTCTTGAATGGTGATCTTAAAGAAGAAGTATTCATGAACTTACCTCCTGGCTTTGAAAACCTGGGAAGAAAGGGAGATGTTTGTATGCTAAAAAGGTCCCTCTATGGACTAAAACAATCTCCCAGGGCTTGGTTTGGGAGGTTTGCTAAGTTTATGATCAGTCATGGCTTCCATCAATGCCACTCTGACCACACTCTTTTCACCAAATCTACTAGGCCTGGGAATCTGACCATCCTAGTTGTCTATGTAGATGATATCATTCTCTCTGGAAATGATCTACTGGAAATCAAAAGGATAAAGGCTTCTCTAGGAGCTGAATTTGAAGTAAAAGACTTAGGTACCCTCAAATATTTTCTGGGAATGGAAATTGCCAGAAATAAAGATGGTATCTCAATGTCTCAAAGGAAATATACCCTTGATATTTTAAAAGAAACAGGGATGTTAGGGTGCAAACCTGCTAACACCCCTGTGGAACCAGGTCTCAAACTTGGAAAAGAAGAGGATAGCCCCCTTGTGGACAAGGGGAGATATCAGAGATTGGTTGGCAAACTTATATACCTATCCCATACAAGACCTGATATAAGTTTTGCTGTGGGAATGGTCAGTCAATTCATGCACAAACCAACTGAGAAACACATGCAGGCTGTGTATACCCTCCTTAGATTCCTGAAGAAAAATCCAGGGCAAGGGTTGATGTTCAAAAAGAATAGCTCAAGAGATGTCAAAATCTATACTGATGTTGATTATGCCAGTGATATCACTGATAGGAAATCTATCTCTGGTTACTGCACCTACATTTGGGGGAACATGGTCACTTGGAGGAGCAAGAAGCAGAATGTGGTGTCTAGAAGTAGTGCAGAATCAGAATTGAGAGCTCTTGCTCTAGGTATTTGTGAAGGCCTTTGGATCAGAAGACTAATGGCTGAGATTGGATTTCCTATCCCTAATCCTATACAACTGCTGTGTGACAACATTTCAGCCCTTTGCATTGCTGAAAATCCTACTCAACATGACAAGACTAAACATGTTGAAGTGGACAGGCACTTCATTAGAGAAAAGATTGACAAAGGTGACATTCTTCTTCATCATGTCCCCTCCAAAGATCAAATAGCAGACCTTCTTACAAAGTCTGTCAACAATCAAGTATTCCAACATCTTCACAACAAGCTTGGATGCATTGACATTTACACACCCAACCTTGAGGGGGAGTGTTGAAATATGTTGTTTATTTTATTCCTTTTTTTGTTAATTAGTGATTAAATGCCTTTTGGTTTAATCCTAATGCCTTAGTTTGTCTTTTCTTTCTCTGGACCAGATTGGCCCAGTTTTCACTGTTACTAGCCGTTAGTTGCTTTTTCCCTTTTCTAGCCGTTAGGATCCTTTTCTATTTATCCTAAGGGATCTTTGTGTAACCCGATAAGGTTCTTGAATAAGAGTTTATACTTTTCTCTCCTATCTTGCTTATTTCTACATAATTCAATCTCTTTTCTTCCCATTCTCCTATCTTTTTCTACAGTAATATCAGCGTGCTTCCGACATTTTTGTTCACCGGTCAATCTCCAAGGAAAGTCTTGTTCAGCTTCGGGAACCAGTCGTTTTGTATTCTCCATATCTTGTCTTTGATCGAACAGTTTTTGACTCATCTCCATTGCAAATGTGTCAAGTTTCCGATTAAATCTTCGAATCCCGAACACCGTCGCGGATCCGGCTATCTAGTATCTTCCCAACTCATTTTAGCCATCATAAAATGCCCACGGGAAATCCTTTGCTCTGAATATCAAATGATGTAGAAGATCTACAATAAACGGATAAAACACGAGCTAATCCAAGCTCAAAGATACTTTCATTCTCAAAAGAGAAAAGATTATTCAATATTTCATGATTACATCATATGATTGATAACTAAGGGATTTAGCCTATTTATTATAGACTACGAAGCCCAATTAGCTAAAAGTCACTCCTAAAAACCCCATATGACTATTAACTCATTAAACCATAAATAAAAGATTAACTTAATTGTGATACATCGGTATCGGTGTGAAATCCATGAACGTGCAAAACATTCTCGCAGTACCTTTAAATTTAAACCATATAAAAAGTCCTCTCTTTTTTTCCTTATACACAGTGATGTGTGGAGACCATCTAGAATATCAAACCTCTATAACAATAGACAGTTTGTAACATTCATAGATGACTAGACACGTGACATGATAGAAATAATCTTCCAAGGATTTTCCTCCTTGTTTATGCTTGAAATACTGTTTGCACACATCATATATTCGAGCTGGATTTTTAGAATACAAATGTTGCAAGTATGACCACATCTCTTTAACCGTCCTAAGGTACAGAAGCATCATATTAATCTTAGTCTCAATGCTATTAAGCATGAAAGACATGATCCATGCATTGTCTTGTTACCAAAGTGATGCATGAGGATCGTTTTAAGAAGGGTAAGATGAGGATCAATGGCCCTACCGGCCAAAAAGATCTCTACGGATCTCGTCCACAAAAGATAATTCTTTTTCTAATCAATTTCACTGAGGTCATAGGAGCAGTTGTGGTGTTCAATGTCGTATAAACACCTAGAACGTCGGCTGATTTTATTTCTTGGAGGTTGCTCATGACGATCGGAGTATGGAAGAGTTTTGATTAGGGGTGGGGTTTTGGAACAACCGGCTCTGATACCATGTTAATTTCACAGTACATGCAGAACAGGAATCTAATGATCTGATCACTCCTTTCATGTTTCCATTCATAAGAGTTTAACATAATAGAGTCCTACTACAAAACTACTTACAAGATAAATCTTTTGAAAGAAAAACAACTCGACCCTGCTTCTATCATTATCATTTATTTAAACCGAGACATAGATGAACACTAACTAGACTAGGACTCTCATTCATCGACCCAATCTTCTATTTTTTTTAATCTTTATCTCGTACCATGTTTAAAACATGGGAAGTATTGTTAGATTTGTTTGGGAATATTTTAGGTAGAAGAAATCACTAAAATCAGGGATTTTGCAACTGGTTTAAATACCTTTTCACGGTAGAATATTTCTCTTTATTATGGCATGATTTTAGGGATTATGTCTAATCCTTCAAGTGAATAAATGTAACCATGTACTGGATGGAAGAATCAACAGATTTCTGCAGTTGTTCATCTTTTCCTACTGTTTCTTTTCTAACAGTTGTGATGAGGGATGGTGGTAAGTGGTGATGGGCCGGCGGGTGGTGGTGGGGTGGGGATGGCAGTGACAAGGAGGGTTGCAAAGGGTGGTCGTTGATTTTTATCATTAGATTATGTCGTAAAATTCTGCGATCCAACCATGGCATCCATTCCATTCATTTGGTGATGAAATGAAAATGGTTATATTTCATTCCAATGGAATGATTCCATTCCATCGCATCCAAACGCATCAAAATGACAGAATGGAATGAAAAATACATTTCATTCTATTCCATTCCGACAATCCAAATGCACAGTTGTGTTAAAGAAACAACTTACAAAAATAGAGACGGAGCTAGAAGGAATAAAATGGACAGGAGCTCGTTCCAGAAAGCACTCCAAGTAATGTAGAACGAAAAGTCCACAATCATATGAGTTTTCCTGCTGTGGCAACTGCACGGCAATGAGGAAAATGTTGTTAAAAATAGTAGTATATTTGAGGTACTTGAGACAAAGAACGATGAAAGAAACATAAACCCTGATCTTCCTGAAGTCGGGATAGAAAGATGACATACAAGAAAATTACCTCCGGCATAATGTACGACAAATTCAAAAAATTTGAGGAAACATATTGGGATGTCTCTTTGTATCTCTCTTTCCATTCTTCCCATAAGTATCTGTAAGATCGTTGGAAAAAACAAAATATATGTATTATTACCATAATGTTTAAATGCAGTTTGAACTCCAAGAATCCATCTTTAAATGTAGTAACCAATCAACAATGGAAGTGTACCTCCGGAAAAGCTTGCTGAGGCCCCTGTGACTCCCTCTAATTGAATCCATGTGTAAAATGCAAGGTACCTTAGGTGACTCGCGCATTTGATCATCTACAAAGCAGGATGAAAATTTGTATGTAGTCATTACAAAAATATTATGAAAAAGTAGCTTAAAAATATTATTAAGCTTACCTGTTAATTTGATTACTTCTCCTGGGTGACAGATAACGACCAAACTCCAATGTAGACTGTGTGAAGAAAGCTATATTACAACCATACCAATAGGGCTAAAGAGACAAAACAAATAAAAGTCGCTCTCTGACCTGAAGTTTACAGGAATAAATAGGTAGTCTTTTTCAAAAAGATTTACTGTCCTCGTCCATCTAAAAACAGTCTGAAAAGCTGATCTTCCTTCACAAGCTGTTGATGGCTCTTTATCTAGATCAGCCAGCTTTCTGAAAAAAAAACTGTTGAAGAAATGGAACCTATGTTTCTCCTCTGGTCTGAGATGTTGCTCAAGATATCTGCCAATCAGACAGATCCATTAGTTTCACTTGTTCTGGATCATCCAAGGAAATTGTCCTTTTCCATGGGTCATTGAATTTGAAGCAATACAAAATCAAAGAAAATTGTAAAATCCCATCAGAGCTCGACAAAAAAGATTAGTAAGGTCAAAATGCACATACTATCTCACCGGTCATTATGCGCAAAAGAATTATTGTAAAAGAAAGTTATATTGATGGATGAAAACAGTACAATCCTTCAAGAGCACCAAAGACTCGAATTACATATACTACTAGAAATATATCAAATTTACGGTGTACAACTATAGACCAACTCGATTTACACACAGCCAAATTTCTCCACTTTGACACATTTTAAGAGTCTTCATCACACCAATCTCAGGTAAATACTTGGCCTGTTTAAATGCTGGAAGACTTTTGGGTTTCTATCTTGCTAAATTTCGCAAATTACTGTAAATTGCTATAGAGAACCCTCGTAGTTGTACAATGTAATTCTGATTGGCCATGGTAATGCATTGAACCCTCGTAGTTGTACAATCTATTTTGTATCAAAGGCAGATTATGTATTGTTTAGTGTCATCTTACCTAAAAGCAAGCTTAAGCTGCTAGACTGATATGTACCTCAATAATTCAACACCCCTTTTACATGTGGACCAATCACTCCATTGGCTCAACACGAGCACAACAAAAGGCTGCTTTTTTAACTAATTATTAGGTGGTCATGCTAACAACAAGATTTGAACCATGGATCTCTTGTTCCTATTTAATGATTGATTACCATCTTAACTATAAGCTTAAGTTGTAGCGAGACATGTAATATTCGAGCAATTCAAGACTTATTCAGGAATTAACTGCTATTAATTTTTTTTTGTTAAAGAGATGAAAAATATTGTAAACTATTTACAACCACATTATGGACTATTGCCACAGAATGTGAAAAAACGTTATATATGTAAAAAGCAGGGTTGCCAACGTTACAGCGGAAAAATTTAGGGTCCGGTTGAACAAGAATTAATTCTCCCTAGTTCTTAATCAATGAATAAATAGTAGACAAGATGTTTGGATTACAACGGAAAAATGAGTCCATTTGGACAAGAATTGATTATCCTTTGTTGAAATATGCTGTTGTTGTGTTTCCTAAGGTTTAACTAGTGTTTAAATGGCTGTTAGATTAGTCCTAATCCTTGTAATTAAGCTAGTTTTCTGTCAGGATCTTTTGGCCCTGTTTTTACTCTTTCTACTGTTCATAGCGGTTGCAATTCTGCAACTTTGCTTTTCTAGCCGTTAGGGGTCCTTTCTATATAAACAAAGGACCTTTACGTAACTCGATAAGGTACTTGAATAAGAGTTTACCATTTTCTCTCATTTCTTACCAATTTCTACATGGTAGCAGAGCCTACAAATTTCTATACTTTTATTCAAATAATCTCAAATGGCAAATGAGCAATCTTCAGATGTTAAGTCAAGGGAGGATGGCTCTATGAACTCCTCCTACAACACTGAACATCTATCTCTTCTCACAAACTCAATGGTGAGAACTTCAATGGTCAAGAATTGTCAAATTGTACATCATTGGCAGAGGCAAATAGGAGTATCTTACTGGCGAAAGTAAGGCTGATCAACCATCCTATAAAAAATGGAAGGTTTAAAGTATCTTAGCGATGTCTACTCTCTTAGGCCTATGACCCCTGCTACTGCTGAAAACTTCATCTTGTATGAGACTGCTGAAGAAATATGGTCAGCAGCCTCATAACTCCACTCCAAACAAGATAATAATTCTGAGATCTACGAGGTTGAAGCCAAAGTACAAGATCTTAAACAGGGTGATCTTTGAGTTACTGATTACTATAACTTGTTGTCAAGATCTTGGCAACAACTTGACTGCATTGAAAGCATATCTTGGCACTCTGTTTAAGATGCTAAGATTTATAAAGACATGAAAGACCAAAGAAGGGTTTTCAAATTTCTCATGCGACTGAATCCCAATCTTGATGATGTTTGGGGAAGAATCCTTGGGATGAAACCCCTACCACCCACAAAAACTGTGTTTTATGAAATCACATATGAGGAAAGCAGGAAAAGATTAATGATAGGTACCCTTGTACGGTACCTCACACTAACTCTTGCTACTCCTCTTGAAACAAATGCTCTTTTTACTAGAAACACTCCTTATCAACCATAGAAACCAAAAGGCAACAGACCTTGGTGTGATCATTGCAAAAGAACTGGTCATACAAAGGATATCTGCTGGAAATTGCATGGGAAACCTCCCAACTGGAAAACTTCTAAACTGAATCATGGGCAGGAAATCATAGGGAAATGTGTAACTGTGGAAGAAAAGAAACATGATGCCAGTTTCAGTAATGAGCAAATCGAAGCCTTGAAGAGGCTCCTATCTGCTCAAAACACCGGCATTCAGACCAGCTCATCCATGGCTAACACGGGTATGTGTGCCTCTCCTTATCCTAGTAATTTTTGTCTTAAAGATCTCTAGATTGTTGACTCTGGGGCTTCCAATCATATGACTGGAAACCCTAAAGTTTTAACCTCTATTTCGAGATGTAAAGTACCTCATAATGTTAAGATAGCTTATGGTTCTGTATCACAAGCTACTGGGATTAGCGGTGTTTACATGGATAAAAACGTCACCTTAAATGATATTCTTTTTGTTCCTACCCTACAGTGTAATCTTTTATCTGTAAGTAGGTTCATTAAGGGACACCAATTGTAATGTGGTTTTTTGTACTAATGACTGCAAATTTCAGAATTTGAATTCGAAGGAAATGATTGCCAGTGCTGAAGTTGTGTCTGGACTTTTCATTCTCAAG
This sequence comes from Gentiana dahurica var. dahurica, assembly GCA_024500145.1. NCBI lineage: Eukaryota > Viridiplantae > Streptophyta > Magnoliopsida > Gentianales > Gentianaceae > Gentiana > Gentiana dahurica. The sequence continues at coordinate 43,516,213 of CM044908.1, forward strand.
ACCTACCCCGCTAATGTCTCTTCTAAAGGCTTTAATAGCATTCTTTCTATTCCCAGCTGTAATGATATTATGTTACTTCATTATAGACTAGGATATCCAAATTTTGTATATTTGAAGAAATTGTACCCAGCTTTACTTAATGGAAAATTTTGATTCCTTTCACTGTGAAATCTGTCATCTTGCTAAACATACTAGAACTGTGTTTCCTAAGATCAGTTACACGCCTTCTAGGCCTTTTATTCTTATTCATAGTGATATATGGGGCCCTTCAAAAACAAAAACATCACTGACAAGAGATGGTTTGTCAGTTTCATTGACGATCACAGTAGAATAACATGGTTGTTCCTCCTATAAATGAGAAGTCAGAACAATGAATTGTTTTCAAAAATTTCCTTGCCATGATAAAACACCAATTTGATACTGAAATCAAGGTGTTAAAATCAAATAATGGCAGAGATTATTTTGTGAAAAGTCTCAAGTCTTTCTTCACTGAAAAGGGAATTGCGCAAATCAATACTTGTGTGGAGAACCCCCCAACAAAATGGGGTTGCTAAAAGAAATAATAGGCACCTTCTTGAAGTGACAAGAAGTATCATGTTCGCCATGAAAGTGCCTAGGTTCTTATGGGGGCTTAATCGCCACCAATCTCATAAATAGAATGCCGTCAAGAGTGTTGAGATTCAGAACACCTATTCAGGGCTAACATAACAATATCCTCACTCTCACTCTTGAGCTCTCTACCCCTGAAAGTGTTTGGATGTACAAGTTTTGTACAAATCCATACACAAAACAGAAGAAAAATGGATCCTAGGTCCATAAAGTGCATCTTTGTTGGGTACTCACCATTCCAACATGGGTACAAATGCTACTATCCTGCTACAAGGAAGTTCTACAATTCTAAAGATGTTACCTTCATAGAAGAACAACCTTTCTATAGCACTGAACCTCAGGCGGAGAATTTTCAAGAATATTATGCAAGCTGGAATATTGAGAATCCTATACCTAAGGAAATTCAAAATTCTAGCTCTAACCCTAAGGTCACTGATCAAACTCAAACTCACCATGAGAATGATCCAAATGACTCAGAAATACTGAACATCCTTGTGAAATACTGAGCCAAGACTGAGCCAAGAGATGTTCCAAGTGATGAACCGACGGATGTTCCTGATAATAACATTATTGTATACTCCAGAAAGAAGAAAGCTACTTCCCAACATCCTAAAGAAAATGCTCGTGTCTAACAGTACCTCTGACACTTCTAAAGATGATCAATCTTCTGAAGAACAAAGCTCTGAAAAACAAGGGAAGTCTTCTACCTCTCAGGACAATGATCATGATTCTAATTTCTCATAAAGTCATGAAATTGATAACACTTCTCACCCCATCAAAAACATTGTGTCATATGATCATTTGACACCTAAGTACCATGCCTTTATAGGAGATTTGGACATTGTCCAGACCCCTAAAAATGTGCATGATGCTATGAAGTGTCCAAAATGGAGGAAAGCCATAAAGGATGAAATGGATGCACTCAACAAAAATGTCACCTGGAAAATTACCAAACTCCCCACTGGAACAAAAACCAATAGGGTGTAATTGGATTTTCACCATCAAATGCAATGTTGATGGATCTCTTAATAGATAAAAGGCCAGACTAGTAGCAAAAGGTTTCACTCAATCCCATGGGATTGACTACTATGAAACATTTGCCCATGTGATCAAGTTAAATATTATAAGTCCTAATGAACATTGTTGTAAACATATTGACAACTAAATCAGCTGGTCATCAAGAATGCATTCTTGAATGGTGACCTTGAATAAGAATTATACAAGTACTTTACCTCCAGGTTTTGAAAAACTGGGAAGAAAGGGGATGTTTGCATGCTAAAAAAGGCCCTCTAGTTAAATACTATAAGAGTCCTAATGAGCATTGCTGTGATCATGGATTCACAACTAAATCAGCTGCTCATCAAGAATGCATTTTTGAATGGTGACCTTGAATATGAAGTATACATGTAATTACCTCTTGGTTTTGAAAATTGGGATGAAAGGGGGATGTTTGTATGCTAAAAAAGGCCCTCTATAGGGTGAAGCAATCTCCTAGGGCATGGATTGGGAGATTTACTAAGTTTATGATCAATCATGACTTCCATCAAAGCCACTCTAACCACACCCTGTTCACCAAATCAACTAGACCTGGGAATCAGACCATCCTAGTTGTCTATGTAGATGTTATCATTCTTATAGGAAATGATCACCTTGAGATCAGAAAAATAAAGGCATCTCTGGCCAATGTGTTTGAAATAAAAGACCTAGGTGTAGGATGTAATATCGCCGGATGGATCATAGATTCACCCGATTACGCAGCGGAAAGTACAAGATCTAGATCTAACAAACCAAAATACATGAATAAAATAGATCTAACCTACGAGGGGGTTAGATTGCTTACCAGTTTATGGTGAATAAACTCCAAGAACAATCTTCAATCCAATTCGAGCTAGTTGAGATCCTAGTTGAGAAGCCAAAGTCTTCCAACGTGTATCTCCAAGCACCACCAGGTGGATGGTGTTTCAAACCGCTTGTCCTCCTCGATATGCTACCTTAGAAAACCCGAAGTTTTCTAAAACTCAAACCCAAGGATCAATAGCCGAAATTTCTAAGCTATTTTCCTCCCAATTATGCGTGTAATGTGTTGTGTCAAAAGGCTTGGGTGAACTCTCTTTATATAGAAGAGTAATCCTTGTCCTCCAAGGATTTAATAATTAAGAGATAATTATTAGATTAATCATTATTATAAATAAAAGATAAATATAATATATATCCCAAACAAATTAGGATAAATAAATATATTATCTAATATTCCATGATTTATCACTTAACAAATAAATGATTAATTCATATATTAAATAATTATCCAAGAAAACTAATTTCTCTCCAATTATAATACTCAAAATGCGCCCCACCCTATTTGGAAATAGGCCACACGCATTTTTCATCACATTGGGCCGAGTCCATGAAAAATTTCTTTTCCGTGTATTTAACTATCTAGTCCAACAAAACAATTAATCCACATATCAATTAAATAGTCCAATCCAACTATTTAATTATAATTGAGGTGAAACGACGAGAAAAACATATATATGTTAGGAGCCACGTCGGGGACCATGGACCCATATTCAGTAGCTACAATAAATTAAATAATATTATCCGTCAGACCGAACAATAATATTCAATCTATTAATTCCGAGATTACACCACCATAAACCCGAAACTGAACTCTGTCGAATATAGATAACTTATACTCAACCATGAGTTGATAAGGTGTCCACTGATATAATCATTACATACGGATAAATCCTCCATAGACTGTTCATTTCGATTCGGGATATCTCCGTAGACCCTTCTCGAAACCTCTTATCCTTATTTACCATTAACCCCCTAGTGATCAATTAGTTCATAACTAATGTAATATGAACTCCGCGGATCGATTAGTTTTTAGGATTAACAAATAAGTAAACTGTCTGTCTACTTCCCGAGGGAAGGAATGGATTCCATATCTGTGATAGCTCAGACTACTCACTCATTCCAGAATAGAGCCAACGAGAAGTGTTGGACCACATACTACGAAGTGATCCTTACTAACACATCAAACTCTAGCCTAGTCTAAGCAGTTGTCTGTGATCACCTCAGGATTGAGATTAATCCATATATGATCATCTTGTGATTCGATAAGACTTCTCGATCACGGAATTATATCGAGAACTCAAATCAAATCGGTCCAGCCTTATATGATTATCATCATATATAAATGCCCCACTAGGTACCCTATTACCGATAGTCCGGATAAGACTGGCACACCGTAAAGTGTTCTGGGCGCATTATTAGCATATTAATCATGAGACCCGTACTCAGATTAATCAACGCTACGGATTAAGTTAATTTTAAGTACATCTCACTAGCTCAATCCTCTTGTATATAGCCATACACTGAGTTATGTGATTACATAAACGAGGTACTCAGGGTTTTCAGTAGTGTCTTAATTATAAGCATACATGCATATAATAAGATGAATTATTAATTCTGTCCTAAAACAATTATATAATTGTCTTTCGGGCACTACACCTAACACTAGGTAACTGACGATACCGAATATCGCACCTCCACGTGGCGTCACGAGATAGTCCTCCTGGACAAGAGTAAGTGATAGCCCGAGGGTCGAATTACGAGATGAGACATCGACAACCGACATGATCAGAGAACCGAGACGATGGGCCCATCTCAATACCGCAAGACGGAAAGCTCGGGATGCGGACAAAGTCCACTCTAAACACGCAGGCCTCACAGTTGGTCCCCGATAATCTGAATAAACGTCAAGGTATTCATGTCGATGCCCAGGCTCGAGGCTAAGGCCATCTAGTAGACTCCAGGCTACGGCGATCGACTATCGAGCAGTGTAGGACGATCAGTCCGCATCAGCTAGCAGTGTAGGACAATGGGTCCCGAGCTCGACTGAAGCAAGTCGATTAAGTCGGCCTCGAGGACAGAGTCCGCACCAGCTGAAGAGGCCCATTATCCATAGGATAACTAGGGCAGTGGGCAAAGCCCATATAAGCTAGTAAAAGCCCAAAGGGCTAATACGGTATTTTACCCAAACCGACATGGTTTAGGGTTAGGGTAATGAACTCCCTATAAATATACACTTCCAGGAACTACGTGTGACTTGATTCCTGGATAATAACAGATACGTAGGCAACCTGAGAGAGACTCTCAGGCTCAGTCTAAAATCACCCCCAAAATCATCCTTGATTCAATCATCCCTAGATTAAAACGGCCCGGATTTATTCATAGACGAAATCCAGCATCGTCATTGGCGCTAGAAGGAGGGCCTTCTATCGGTGATGGATCAAGAGGTGATGGTGGTCAAGTTAATGGCAGAAACATGCCAGAAACGCAGTCAGGTCCGAGCTTATTTCCGGAGTTTCAACCGTTGGAACAAGAATTCCACCGGTCAGATTGAAGAAGAAGGAGGGGCGAACAAACCCTCCAAATTTCGTGCCGATCGGAGTCCGTTTAGATACCCGATCGTTGCCGGAAAGATGATGTTGTATCACCAAAAACGCAGCGAGATCGGCGGCTAGTTTATGGAGTTTCAACCGTTGGAACAAGAATTCCACCGGTCAGAATAAAGAAGAAGGGGGGTAAAAGAATCCTTCAAAATTTTAGGCCGATCAGAGTACGTTTAATCGCCCGATCGTCGCAAAGAAGTTGCTGCTGTATCAAAAACGCAGCATAACCCTAATCAGCAGTTTCAGGTCGGCGGCCTGTTCCCAGCAATTCAACCATTGGAATGAAAATTTCTCCGGTCATATTAAATAATACAGAGAGAAAAACAATCTGTAAAAATTTCATGCCGATCGGAGTAGATTTCGATTCCAGATCATCGCCTAAAAGTTGCAGTTACGTACAAAAAAGCAGAAAAACCCTAATCAGCAGGTTCCAAGTCGGCTGAATATTCCCGACAATTGAACCGTCGGAACAAGATTTCCACCGGTCAGATTCGAGAATTATCAGGACCGAACAAGCCCTCAAAATTTTAGGCCGATCGGAGTTCGTTTGATTTCTCGATCGTGGCAAAGAAGTTACTGCAGGCACCAAAAACGCAGCAGGATTCTGGACAGCAGCTGCCAATTCGGCGGCTTATTCCCGGAGATTGAGCCGTCGAAAGCACAATTCCACCGGTCACATCGAAGAAAAGTGAGGGAAGAGCGATCCCTCCAAATTTCGTGCCGATCGGAATCCGTTTCGAGGTCTGATAGCCACCGGAAAGACACTGCTGTGGTGCCCGAGAAAGCAACGAATTATCTACCGTATCTAGCTATCCACGAAGCGAGTTCTCGAGCTCCAAGGATCGGGCCGAGCTCTTTAGCTCTCCAGGTTCTTACAATCGTTATTTGAAATTCTTATACACTTTGTAAGCCTTTATTATATGTGTAATGTTTTTTATCACAATTACATTGCACCACAAAGACTCGAGATATCGAGCACCGGCATTCGAGCTCTACGGACTCGTCTTGCCCTAAGTCCGAGATCGACTCGGCATCATATTTTGGAACTCACCCTACCGAACTGGCGGGTCGAGCTATATTGTTTTGGAACTCACCCTACCGAACTGGCGGGTCGAGCTATATTGTTTTGGAACTCACCCTACCGAACTGGAGGGTCGAGCTATATTATTTTGGAACTCACCCTACCGAATTGGCGGGTCGAGCTATATTATTCTGGAACTCACCCAACCGAACTGGGGGGTCGAGCTATCTTATTTTGGAACTCACCCAACCGAATTGGAGGGTCGAGCTATATTATTTTGGAACTCACCCAACCGAACTGGGGGGTCGAGCTATCTTATTTTGGAACTCACCCAACCGAATTGGAGGGTCGAAGGGTCGAGCTATATTATTTTGGAACTCACCCAACCGAACTGGGGGGTCGAGCTATCTTATTTTGGAACTCACCCTACCGAACTGGAGGGTCGAGCTATATATTTTGGAACTCACCCTACCGAACTGGCGGGTCGAGCTATATTGTTTTGGAACTCACCCTACCGAACTGGAGGGTCGAGCTATATTATTTTGGAACTCACCCTACCAAATTGGCGGGTCGAGCTATATTATTCTGGAACTCACCCAACCGAACTGGGGGGTCGAGCTATCTTATTTTGGAACTCACCCAACCGAATTGGAGGGTCGAGCTATATTATTTTGGAACTCATCCTACCGAATTGGCGGGTCGAGCTATATTATTTTGGAACTCACCCAACTGAACTGGGGGTTCGAGCTATCTTATTTTGAAACTCACCCTACCGAACTGACGGGTCGAGCTATAGTATTTTGGAACTCATCCTACTGAACTGGCGGGTCGAGCTTCCTTATTTTGGAACTCACCCTACCGAACTGGTGGGTCGAGCTATATCATTTTGGAACTCACCCTACCGAACTGGAGGGTCGAGCTATCTTATCTACGAATCCTCGACATGTTGAAGTCTGAATAAAATAGTGAATAAGCCAAGTCAATGACAATGCTTATATCACTCCCAGTCTGCCGGTAAGCCACGATGCGAGGCAGTTGGAAGATCCCACGATGGATACCTTATTCGACCAGTTCATAAGCACCACGAAGTGCGACAGTCGAATAAGGAGTTATTTAATTCGACCAGTTCATAAGCCCGACGAGGCATGACAGTCGAATCGAGCTCCGACCAAATAGCCAAGTCAAGCCCATGAGGCAATACAAAGCTAGGTCGACTCATATTCAAGTGTACCATGAGTCATGCACTCATACTACACTTCGAGGGGCAAGGGAATTAAGTCCAAAGGACTACACCCTAGGCAAATATTCAACAACGAGTATTGAAATCCGCAAGTCGGACATCTCAGTACAGCCAAATGCAAAGTTAGCCTAATGGGCGACGAATGCAAAGGCATAGAGACGGTTCACAGGGTCGGGCCAAAGGTCCAAGCTAAAAGCCGAACAAGCCCAAGAGGCGAACGAGGCTAAAGCAAAGGACGGTTCGCATAGTCGGGCCACCTGTCCCAGTCGAAAGCCGAATGAGCCCAAAGGGCGAAAAAGGCCTGGACAAAGGACGGTTGGCATAGTCGGACCACCTGTCCCAACCGAGAGCCAAACGAGCCCAAAGGGCGAAAAAGGCCAAGGTCAGGAGACAGTTCACACAGTCGAATTAAAACGCTCAGTCGGAAGTCGAATAAGTCTATGAGACAAAAAGGCTAAGGCAAGCGGGCCGATCACAAGTGCAATAAGAACCAGAGGTTACACTTGGGGGGCAACACGATATCGATAAAGCAAAAAAGCGAACAGAGCCAAAGGCTCGACAAGCGAAGAGCTAAAAAAACATCGACACGTGAAAGAAGAGGAAATAAAATACTGCAAAAATTGAAGCAAAATAAAGCTCGGCATCGTATTTGGAGCTCACCGATGAGCGCATCTTTAATAAGTCTGAGTTCGACTCGGCATCTCATCTTAATACTATCTTATTTTGTAACTCACCTAGGCGAGCGTGGCGGGATGAGCCTCCTTATTTCGGGAACTCTCCCCACGTCGGGATCGACCTATCTTATCTTGGAACTCTCCTAACCGAGCATGGCGGGACGAGCATTCTTATTTCGGGAGCTATCCCCGCGGTTATTGTGACTTTTTGACTAGTATCTTACGTATCTCGAGAATCCACTCCCCAAAGAATCTACTCAACGGTCTATGAGGACCCGCAAGTCGGACTCCTACAGTGTCGACATCCAACGTCTATAAGTCCTAATGGGACGAAAACGCAATGGCATCGAAGTCCGAGTCGACAGCGACGCAATCTGACTCCTAAAGGAGAGGATTTTCCAGGGCATCGAGGTCGGGCAACATGATCATTTCAATCGACAGCCACTAAAGCTAAAAGTTCCATGGAACCAAAAAGCTAAGGCATCGAGTTCAGATCATGTCCAAATCTCTCGGCAGTCATGTGTCATGAGTCATGAACGACAAAGAAACACCACGACGCCAAGATCCGGAGCGACAGTCACGCATTACCAGTCTTTTTAGACAGTAATTACTAGGACATCGTAGCTGGAAATATATATCGACAGCCGAAAGGGCATCGATTTCGACAAACGAAAAGCGACAGCCAGGGGCATCTCCTCTACTACGCAACAGCAAAGAAAAGTCCAAAAAATGCTAAGGCAAGGAAGACAATTGCGTGAATTCCGACTGGGAAGACCCCTACCAGGCTCTTAAAGCTCTCCCATTGGGTTCTTCTCAGCTAGGTCGAACAGACGGGTCGACAGTTCCTCGACATTGGCATGCCGACACTCTGAGGAAATACTATGCCTAAGTATAGGAAAAGTTAAGTCCGCAAGTCGGACAATACTAAAATCGATACAGTCAAGAGGCTCATTTTCTAACAATGTCAAGGCCCTTTCAGTCCGACGGGACAAAAAGGTCAAGGCAAATAAGCTAAGTCCGCCAGTCGGATAATGCTCAACTATATAATAAAGTCAAGGCATTTCAACGTCCGACGGGATAGGAATGTCAAGGCTTAAATAGTAAGTCCGCAGGCAGATTTAAATTCAGAGCATTGGAGGACGGTGGCCGAGATACACCTTTGACAGATCAGACCTGACCTCAAGAGCTCAGATAGATCTGGGGGGCTTATGACGATACCGAATATCGCACCTCCACGTGGCGTCACGAGATAGTCCTCCTGGACAAGAGTAAGTGATAGCCCGAGGGTCGAATTACGAGATGAGACATCGACAACCGACATGATCAGAGAACCGAGACGATGGGCCCATCTCAATACCGCAAGACGGAAAGCTCGGGATGAGGACAAAGTCCACTCTAAACACGCAGGCCTCACAGTTGGTCCCCGATAATCTGAATAAACGTCAAGGTATTCATGTCGATGCCCAGGCTCGAGGCTAAGGCCATCTAGTAGACTCCAGGCTACGGCGATCGACTATCGAGCAGTGTAGGACGATCAGTCCGCACCAGCTAGCAGTGTAGGACAATGGGTCCCGAGCTCGACTGAAGCAAGTCGATTAAGTCGGCCTCGAGGATAGAGTCCGCACCAGCTGAAGAGGCCCATTATCCATAGGATAACTAGGGCAGTGGGCAAAGCCCATATAAGCTAGTAAAAGCCCAAAGGGCTAATACGGTATTTTACCCAAACCGACATGGTTTAGGGTTAGGGTAATGAACTCCCTATAAATATACACTTCCAGGAACTACGTGTGACTTGATTCCTGGAATAATAACAGGATACGTAGGCAACCTGAGAGAGACTCTCAGGCTCAGTCTAAAATCACCTCCAAAATCATCCTTGATTCAATCATCCCTAGATTAAAACGGCCCGGATTTATTCATAGACGAAATCCAGCATCGTCAGTAACCTCAAATATTTCCTGGGAATGGAAATTGCAAACCCCTGTTGAGCCAGGTCTCAAACGTGGCAAGGAGAATGATAGCCCTCTTGCGGACAAAAGGAAGTATCAAAGATTAGTTGGCAAACTTGTATACCTTTCCCATACAATGCCTGATATAAGCTTTGTTGTGGGAATGGTCAGTCAATTTATGCACAGACCTACTGTGAGACACATATAAGCTGTGGATAGGCTCATCAGATTCCTAAAGAAAAATCATGGCCAAGGCCTTCTGTTCAAGAAGAATAGCTCAAGAGAGGTCAAGATCTACACTGATGCTGACTATGATGGTGATATCACAGATAGAAAATCTATTTCTGGTTACTGCACCTACATCTGGGGAATTCGGTCACTTGGAGGAGCAAGAAATAGAATGTGGTTTCCAGAGGTTGTGATGAGTCAGAATTATGAGCCCTTGTTCTAGGGATCTGTGAAGGCCTTTGGATCAAAAAACTAATGGATGAACTTGGGTTTCTTAATCCTACATTTATACAACTTATGTGTGACAATATATCTGCCATTTGCATTGCTGAAAACCCTACTCAACATGACAAGGCTAAATATGTTGAGGTGGATAGACACTTCATAAGAGAAAAGATAGACAGAGGGGATATTCTTCAAAATCATGTTCCTTCCAAAGATGAAGTAGCAGACCTTACCAAAGAAGTTGAAAATCAAGTCTTTCAACATCTTCATAACAAGCTTGGATGCATTGACATTTATACACCCAACCTTGAGGGGGAGTGTTGAAATATGTTGTTGTTGTGTTTCCTAATGTTTAATTAGTGTTTAAATGGCTTTTAGATTAGTCCTAATCCTTGTATTTACGCTTAGTTTGTTGTCAGAACCTTTGTGGCCCTGATTTTACTTTTTCTACTGTTCATAGCCGTTGCAATTCTGCAACTTTGCTTTTCTAGCCGTTAGGAGTCCTTTTGATGTAGTACATCATAGTACTTATTAGTCTTTATTTAATATTTTAATTAAGTGGATAGCTTTTGGGCCTTCTAAATTAGGTTTTACCTAAATGGACCTATTAGCTTATAAATAGTTGAAGTTTTGGAAACTAAGAGATAGAATGTAATCTTGAATATTGAATTCTATTCTCTTTTGAGAATGATATTATCTTTGAGCTTGGATTAGCTCGTTTTACCCGTTTATTGTAGATCTTCTACATCACCTTTCAATATAAACAAAGGACATTTAAATAACTCGATAAGATTCTTGAATAAGAGTTTACCATTTTCTCTCATTTCTAAATCCTTTATTTGTATTCATTGAATAATTTTAGTTAAAATATTGTTTGAATTGCATCAAGTATCGTTTCAAATATAGCGGTGTTGTGCATTGCGAGGAGAAAAGTAAGAGAAAATATTACTTTATTGCTATAATTTACTCTTTTTTTGGCAAATACAGATGAATAAAATGGATTAGGATAGTAATGTGTGTCCAAACGTCCATATGTTGTACACAATTACATATTGTCAACAAAGTAAAAAGAAAAGAAGATGAGCAGAATACTCACGGAAGAATTTTATTATTTTAGAATGATGTGTTACAATCATCGGTAGCCTTTGTTTAAATAGGAAATAGATCTAGAGCATTGACTGATTGGGATTCCTTGATTTTAGGATCACAATCGGTCACTCATTATTACAAAATAACAGACAAATCATAATAGAATAATTCTAAAAAGGATAGTCAACCATTTGGTTGATTCACCCTAAAATATTGTAAAAAGGAGGAATTGACCAAAACACCCTTATTATTCAACACTCCCCTCAAGTTGAGCATAGATGTCAATCGTGTTCAACTTGGACACAATCATCAAACTGTTGCTTCATTAGTGCCTTAGTGAGGCCATCTGCTTTTTGCAGGATCATTAGCAATGGCAATGGCTGCCTTGTTATCACAGAACAGTTTCATGGGCATTGCCAAAGGTAGGTGCAGATCATTTAACACTTACTTCAGCCATAATTCCTCACAAATACCTTGTGTTATTGCTCTAAATTCAGCTTCAGCTGAACTCCTAGCCACCACATCCCGCTTTTTACATCTCCAAGTAACCAAGTTACCCCAAACAAAGGAGCAATATCTTGTTGTAGATTTTCTATCCTTAGAGCCAGCCCAGTCAGCATCAACATGCACTTTTACAAGTCTCTTATTCACTTTTTTAAACAGTAACCCTACTCCAACTGTTCCCTTTAAGTAGCTCAAAATCCTTACTACGGCTTGATAATGAGACTGTTTGGGGGAGTGCATGAACCGACTCACTACCCCAACAACAAAAGAAATGTCAGGCCTAGTATGGGCCAAGTAAATCAGCCTGCCCACCAGCCTCTGGTACTGCTCTTTATCCACAGTTTCTTCACCATCACCTTGATCCAACTTTATAGTTTGATCCATAGGTGTGCTAGCAAGTTTACATCCCAACATGCCAAGATCTGTTAACAAGTCCAACACATATTTTCTTTGCGACACAACCATCCCCTCTTTGGATCTAGCTATCTCCATCCCTAGGAAATACTTTAGAACCCCAAGATCTTTGATTTCAAATTCCTTGGCCAAGTCCCTCTTTACTTGACTGATGCCAACTAGGTCATCCCTAGTAAGGATGATATCATCCACATAGACCACCAGTACCACCCTTTTTCCTTCTTTGGACACTTTTACAAACAAAGTGTGGTCAGAATGACCTTGTTTTAACCCTGTCTTCAGTAGAAACTGTCTGAATCTATCAAACCATGCCCTAGGACTTTGCTATAGTCCATACAGTGACTTCCTTAACCTGCATACCTTTCCTCCAAACTGATGTGCAAGCCTTGGAGAAGGATCCATATATACCTCCTCCTTAAGGGTTCCATGCAAAAAAACATTCTTTACATCAAATTGGTACAGCTGCCAATCCAGGTTGACTGCTACAAAGGACACCACTCTCACGGTGTTAAGTTTTTCTACTGGTGAGAATGTTTCAGAATAGTCAATGCCATAGGTTTGGCTGCAGCCCTTGGCCACCAACCTGGCCTTATATCTCTCAATCTCCCCATTGGACTTGAACTTGACGGTGAAGATCCATCTATACCCCACAGCTTTCTTTCCCATTGGCAAGTTTACTACTTCCCAAGAGCCATTCTTTTCTAAGGCTTTGATTTCTTCTTGAACTGTTGCCTCCACCTAAGTATGGATAGAGCTTCCTGAATGTCCTTAGGTACTTTATGTTCAGACACACTAGTAAGAAAGGCTTTATGAGAGGGTGACACATTTTTGTAGGTTAGGTAGTTTTGTATAGGGTATCTAGGTTCTGTACAGGCTCTTCGTTATTTGCTGATAGCAATAAGGACATCCAGTAGGAGATCTGAAGTGTCCACTTTGTTCTGTTTCTCAGTATGTGGGTTGGGTTATGAATCTGGAATGGAAATGGAAGGTTCAAGAACAGAATCATCCATGCTGTCAGTTTGCTCAAGATGTGCAGGGTTAGATTCCTAGGCAGTGTAAGGTTGAGTTTATGTACCCTAAACCTCAATGTACCCTTGTTGAATCTGGTAAATTTACACCTTTTCATCCTTCATATCTCAAACTGATGCACATTGGATCACTGATTCAGGTGTAACAGACCTTATGACACCTTGTTCTGACTGTTTCAGTTCCTACCTCCCATGTGGAGGAAATCAGAAGGTAAGGGTGGCTGATGGATCCTTCTCAACAATTGTTGGAAAGGGTTCAGTAAAGATTACTGCCTCTCTTACCCTCCATGATGTCCTCCATGTTCCAAATTGTCCTGCAATCTGATTTCAGTTCATAAGTTAGCCTCAGAGGCTAACTGTAAACTAATATTCTCTTCTGTTGGCTGTGAATTACAGGATGTGACTTTGGGGGAAGGTGATTGGCGGGGGACTTTACATTCTAGAGGAAAGGGATAGTTCAAGAAATGAGTTAATTTCCAGAAATGACCGTCTTAGTACTTCCAATTTGTCACTTATTGATGAAATAATGATGTGGCATACTAGGTTAGGGCACCCAAGTTTTGGGTACTTAAATAAATTGTTTCCTGATCTTTTCAGAAATAAAAAGTCTTTTGTTTCAGTGTGAATTTTGTGAATTAGCAAAACATAAAAGAAGCGCCTATATTCCAAAGTCCTACAGACCCTCAAAACCATTTGCTCTCATTCATAATGATGTCCGGGGTCCCTCTAGACATCTAACTATGACTGGGAGAAGATGGTTCGCGTCCTTTATAGATGATCACACAAGGGTTACTTGGATCTATCTATTAAAGGAAAAGTTTGAGGCTGAAAAAGCTTTTAAAAGTTTTTATAACATGAGTACTAAGTTTCCAACCAAAATTGAAATTTTGAGGACTAATAATGGCAATGAGTACTATAACAGTCTGTTAAGTGGTTTTTTGAATGAAAAAGGCATGATACATCAAAGCTCATGCCCCAACACACCCCAACAGAATGGTGTGGCAGAAAGGAAAAAATCAACATGTGTTGGAAGTTGTGAGATCCATCATGTTGTCTTCCAAATGCCCTAAATTCCTATAGGGTGAGGCTCTCCTCATAGCAGTTTACCTAATCAATAGGCTTCCCTCTAGAACCCTGGATTTCAAAACACCTTTGAATGAATTAAAGTCCCACTTTCCTAGCACTAGGGTGATCCAAGACCTACCTCTCAAGATATTTGGGTGTGTAGCCTTTGCACACACCTATAATCAAGGGAAGTTGGATCCTAGATCTACTAAGTGCATGTTTTTTGGTACTCTGCCAACAGAAAGGGATATAGAGTTTTTGACTTTGAAAAGAGGAGAGCCATAGAAACCATGGATGTCACCTTCTTTGAAAACACCATGTATTGTGACCAGCATCACCTTCAGGGGAGTCAATGATCACCCAAGAAGATGTTGACTTTCAATACATTGTAAATGAAGGTGACAAACCTAGTAAGCCAATGTCAGTGAAGATGCTAGTGAACAGAATAAAGAATATCTGGGAGAACAGGGAGTTAGATCACCTACTGGAGGTGACAAAAACCCCAAAACTTCCATATCTACTCAGAAATTCTGGGGAAAAACTTATGTCAGGACCTATCCCAAGTCCAAAAAGAATGCAGAAACTCAATCTTACACTGCCCAGGAATCTAACCCTGCACATCTTGAGCAAACTGACAGCATGGGCGATTCTGATCTTGAACCTTCCATTCCAGATTCAGAACCCATCCCACATACTGAGAAACAGAACAAAATGGACACTTAAGATCTACTACTGGATGTCCCTATTACTATCAGAAAACAGCCAAGAGCCTGTACAAAAAAACCTAGATACCTTATACAAAACTACCTAACCTACAAAAATGTGTCACCCTCACATAAAGCCTTTCTTACCAGTGTGTCTGAACATCAAGTACCTAAGGACATTCAGGAAGCTCTATACATACCTAGGTGGAGTGCAGCAGTTCAAGAGGAAAAGAATGGCACTTGGGAAGTAGTAAACTTGCCAATGGGAAAGAAAGTTGTGGGGTGTAGATGGATCTTCACCATCAAGTTCAAGTCCAATGGGGAGATTGACAGATATAAGGCCAGGTTGGTGGCCAAGGGCTACAACCAAACCTTCTTTTACTCTTTATGAGCTTCTTCCAAACCTCATAATATATGATATACCTTCACCTTACCTCACAAGTTCACCAACACCAACTATCACTACCACTTCTTTTACTCTTTATGAGCTTCTTCAAAACCTCTTAATATATATGATATACCTTCACCTTACCGCACAAGTTCACCAAACACCGACTATCACTACCACAAGGAACAGTTTCAATCCCTAAAGAAGCTTTTCAAGAACTATTCCAAGCAACTTACCATCAAGCAGATAATGTCTATCTAACAATTTCAACCAGTCTACCAAACAGATTTAATGCGAAAAACATAGTCATGCCTATGAAATTTTAAAAATTGGCTACGATGCTTTGATCAATTCAATGAAATGCCAGAACTTCAAATTATTACTAGAGAAAAGATTTACTTACTACAAACCAAATACAAAATAGTATTTGCTTCAAAAAATAGCCAAATTCAATTCTGTTGTTCGTAATGTTTTCTCCCTTCTTTGGGATGATTTTCACAATGTTTGAAGTGCAAGAGCCTACAGGTGTTATATTTTTCACATTGACGTCTGCAAATGATAAAGTAGGAACATAAAATCTTTTTTGGTTATCCACATTAAACAGGCAATACCATACTAAAGTTTCAGTTTTTAGATCATATTTAGTGTAGAAAAAGAGAACTAGCATAAAGAAAGAATAATTTCTTATTAGAACAAACCCTTAGGTTCCTTATTACAAGAATACTTATAGGACAAAGGTTGTCAAATGCAGATAACAGCCTAACGGCGAAAAAGGTAGTCCAACAGCTCCTGTACAGTCATCTTTTTGTCTAGGCTGTTAAGGTTCCCAAACAGCATTTATTACTCTGTATGCTGCCGTTGCTTCTCTTTGTGGTTTGCTATTTAAACCACTTCTCTCTTTCTATTTTGTAAGTAAGATATTGGATTTTATTCTTTGTTTCTCAAAATTCTACATGATATCAAAGCCATCCCTTTATCGTGCAAGTGTTGGGCCTCTTTGTTGGCCTTATAGTGCCTTTTTCTGCCTTGTGTTCGATGTGGACCAGGCTCTTTATAGGCCCACACTTAAGAGGACGTGTAAAAGTGTCCCACGTTGGGCACTTGTGATTGTTTCACACACCATATTAAGAGATGGACTTCCTTCACCACACCACCTAGGTTTTGAGGATGAAGCTCCTCCTCTTATATGGGTTTGGGCTTATATTTTCAACAAAAAGGAAAAAAACTGTCCTTTTCAATGATGTTCTTGAAGGTTTTTGAATCAGCAGTACACTTCCAATGCCTTTCATCAAATAGATCCAGCTGCTGTGAAATCTTGCAAAGCTGGTTGAAATACTGGGTTACATTAAGGTCACCATATTTAAGACCTTTTAGTTGACACTTAATCTCAAAGATCTCAAAAGTGTTATCTTTCTTGGTGTATAGATCATGGGCAGCTTCCCTTATATCTGCAGCAGTGTTTAGAACATGAAGTTCTCACTTAGCTCACGTGTCATCGAGCCTACCAGCCATGGCATAATCATGTTGTTTTCTGCTTTCCACTGTTTGTAAGTGGTATCATCAGCAAGAGGTTGACCCCCACCAGTGAGGTGTCCTTCCTTGCTTCTACCAGATATAAACATGAGAATGGACCTGGACCAAAGGAGATAATTGTTTCCATTGAAGTTATGATTTGTGAGAAGATGAATGTTGTCATTTATTCCTCCCTGAATGACATTTGTTCCACTAGTATGAGGAACAACTTCAGTAGAGAGAAATTTTTTTAATTTTTTTTAGTATTTTCTAGCAACAGTCGAGGAAGAATTGAAAGATAAAGAAGACATTTCTGATTTGAACAGAAACACAAATGAGAGGAAACTGAAATTTCAAGTTAGAACCTAAGCTCTGATACCATGTAGAAAAAGAGAACTAGCTTTAAGAAAGAATGATTTCTTATTAGAATCACCCTTAGGTTCCTCATTACAAGAATACTTACAGGACAAAGGTTGTCCAATGCAGAAACAGCCTAACAGATAAAAAGGTGGTCCAACAGCTCTTGTACAATGTTCCTAATGGAGACTAATGGACATTGTACAGTAAGAACAGTTTCAGGAGACTAGGCTTTAATTTTAACATTTAGTACCAGATAAGTGAAGTGCTCTATGAGAACAGCAACACAAACTGGACTTGTAAACGATTACGAAACAACATGACCATCTCAGCTAAACAATATCCATCATTTGAAGTAAATCATCCACTGGACTATATCAAATGAACAAGAGGCACTACCTAGGAAAAAGGAAAAATATAGTAAACATGCCAAGAAAGAATGAATCAAACTGACAATTACGAAAAACAGGGTTTTATTGAGCTTACTTGACATAAAAGTCAATAATGGTGTCATTGATGAATGATGCAGGCTGCAAAAGCTCAAAGTCCTTCATACTCACAGAAACGGCATCAGGGTCTCCACGAGGATAAACAAAATCACCAAAGGCTGTATAGCAGCTGTAATAATTGAGTTTGGGGGGCAGAGAAGAAATCAGAAAGTTAAAGAAACAAATAGTAAAAAGTAATTGGTGGCAATTCGATACGTGTGGTGAAGGTAGGGGAGAGGGAGTAGCTTGCACCACGTATGCAATACGAATAGCAAACATAACCAAAAAAATGTACGTATCGTGGACTGCTAAAGAATAAAGAACATGGCATGTTATCAGGTGTAAAAGAGAACATTCAGAATTCTAACTTAGAAAAACAAAGCTCAGAACAAGCAACTTTTTGATTCGAAAAGGTAAAAGGCCGATAAGCTATCTATTGGGGGAAGGAAAAACAACAAAGACGCAACAATAGTCTGTGATGCATTAGTCCACAATGTCAATGAAGCTTACATGATATGCAACCATCCAATCATGATTTGAACAAGTCGGGCATTTACTGCAGGAGACTTTTTTTTTGAGCGGAAATGCAGGATACTTGTGTTGAAGATTCACAGCCAGAACTAGGAAAACTCAAAAAGACAAATAATCTAGGCCTTACTTCCCCAAACCTGTTTGATTTCCTAAATTTAGTCTAAAGCTCATTAATATTTCTCATGAGTTCATTGCATCTATGAATTGTAAGAACTTCTGTAAATTCAATTTATAGAAACTGCTGTTCTAATTTGGTTTTGGTTGAGAAAAAAAGCAAGAGTACGTGTCTCTCAAACAAGAATATCTTTGCCAACGAGATTGGATTTGACTTGAGTTTGCTTCCTATAGCAATTACAACTGGACCCAAACAAATCTGCTCAATGCTCAGAGATCACCTTCAGTTATGGAAACCTTTGCTCATAAAAAAGAAGGGAAGAACACAATATAAGCCGGACAAAAAACTAATAGGGTTCCAAAATATTCTGATCATCTAATTAATTAAAAGAGAAGGGAGATATATATTCATGAAGACAAATGAACAGAATTATATATTCCATCTGTTTTAACAGATTAAAGACAATATTCCATCTGTTTTTAACCGATTCTCTCCACCATGACCTTAAAAATTATTCAAGCTGCCAAAATTGACACGAGGATTCTGCTTTAGACAGACTTCAAAAATACCAAAGGAACATTATGCATGACATCCGATTTGTAGCTGGAAAGAAGGAAATTTGCAGTCCATTCATTGACATGGAAAACACGTATAAAACTATAACTTCTTACTTGGAAGAGTAAACCTCTGAAGAAGTCCCAGACTTCTGCTGAACAGGAGAAAATTCACTCCACAAGGGGTCAATCCTGGGACAAGAAACATCAGACAAATATCAATTCCCCAGAATTGAAAGACGGTTCACCATTGTATAACACCATCAATCCCTATCAATTGGGGTGAACCAGAAACATATACTATATCAGACCATGGAGAAAAAAATGCCCCAGAAATAATAATAATAATAATAATAATAATAATAATAATAATAATAATAATAATAATAATTACATAAGGGGAGAATAAGGCCTAAAAAAGTGCAAAGGCATACAAGTTAAAAAGCCAGTTGCTCAAAAAGAGAATGACAACAAAGAATACGTCAATACTGTTAATGATATAAGAGCATTAAGATAGAGGGGCTTCTGAAGTCAACTAAAAGGGTAGGATCTACTTCAACCCGCCCAACCAGCAGAAGATAAAGGTGCAGTAGAGCTGAGAGAGTAAGATCAAAGAGTAAGCAGGTACACTAGCGCATATCTGGCGTAGTATATCAAAATGACAAAATCAATTCTTGTTGGAAATAGGATTATTTAGTTGGAAGAGAAACATGTTAGATGCTTAAGAGCCCCACCGGGATAATATGAACAGTCAAAATAACGCACCGAGAAGGATCCCAAAAAAAAATAATTAAATAAATTCAACTTACTTTACAACAGTGTTCCAAGCCACTTTATATACTATGTCCAGAGACTTGATTGCATCTTGTATTTGACACCAATACGGGTCACAAACAGAAAAATTTAACTCTGTAATGCCTGCAACATTCAGAACTAAAGTTACAAATCAACCAAGTTCATTTCCATAATACACTGATTACAAAAATCTGAAAACACAACGAGAATTGGCATCTGTATTATCAAATAGTTTCTCACTGATAAATGAAAGCTGTAGAATCCAAACGTATTGTTGAAGATAGTCTAAGATTGTATTTGTTTGTGTGCATGTTTATATTGTGTAAAACGTATTAGGTAGTGTGGAAAGAAAAATGTATTTTTAAGAGGGAATTACCTGATTTCAAGGACTCTAGAAGTAATGTCTGATTTACTCAATAATTAGGAGATTTTCAGTTTCTGTCTGGGGTGAGCCTAAGGGGGAAAAAACCAGCTGACC
Organism: Gentiana dahurica var. dahurica; assembly: GCA_024500145.1. Lineage (NCBI taxonomy): Eukaryota > Viridiplantae > Streptophyta > Magnoliopsida > Gentianales > Gentianaceae > Gentiana > Gentiana dahurica. The sequence continues at coordinate 43,536,638 of CM044908.1, forward strand.
TAAACTAAACCGAAAACCAAATCGGACCAACTAGGGAAAACCTTGAAAATCGGTTTTTTAGTTTGGTTTTTCACCAAACCAAACCGACAAAACGTCTCCGACGGGGATGGGGTATAAGAAGACCCCTTCGCAAAGGCTGTAAGGTTTCTTATTTATTTGATCATTTCTATCTCTCTTCTACAGAGCTCTAAGGACATTCATATTCAAGTTGAGTCTTTGAACATCTTTTGTGAGACATTCAAGAATTAATCGACAATTGTGTTTCATATTTTGAGTGGGACTTGTCTCTTATCTGTGTTCCCTTTGAGAAGAAAATGTCTGAGCTTGTGATATCTAAACGCGTAAGAGATGAGACGAAATAATGATCTTATTTCATTGATAAAGAAGGTCATATATATACGCAAGTGACAAGCAAACTCTAACTACTTAACAACTATTCAAAAATTAAGGAAAACCATGTGATCTCTCTCTCTCTCTCCTCTAACAACCAAATCCAAATAAACTAACCTCTTGTCATATCCAGCTTTCTATGACAAATGTATACAAATAAACAACATTCCTACAATCCCCCTCAAGCTGGGAGGAAGATAATACAAAGTCCCAGCTTGTCTTTACAACGATCAAATGGCCTTTAGGCAGGTTCTTAGTAAATAGATTAGCTACTTGACTTCTTGAGGGAACAAAGATCAAGCAGATAGTGCCATCCTCCTGTTGCTCTGTGATAAGGTGTTTGTCCATTTCAATGTGATTTGTCCTACCATGTAGTACTGGTTTACTGGAGATTCCTATGGCAGCTTTACAGTCACTGTACAGCATTCCTAACTATGAAGTTTTTTCGCCCAAAGTAGCTCGCAAATGCCCAGTGTTGTTTCTCTGAACTCAACTTCAGTGTTGCTCCTCGCTACAACCGATTGTTTCTTACTCTTCCAAGTCACCATATTACCAGCCACAAAATCACACCACCTTGAGGTGGATGGTCAGTGTTGCTCCTTGCTACAACCAATTGTTTCTTACTGTTAGAATTAATCATTATGATTAATTCCTAATACCCCTCTTTTTCTTGCTTAATTAGTTAATTAGCTTAATCCATAGTGGTTTGTTCTCTACCGGGTCACAAAGGTTGGCTGCAAGTCAAACTAGCCGTTGGGACTTGACAGCAAATGGCTAGTTTCTTTTCCTGCTTTTTGGCTGACTGGGTGGTGTATATAAACACCCAGCACCTCTTGTAATAGTTTAAGCATTGCTCCGCACATGCAAAAAGTAGTACCACAACAATTTTGGAAACGTTCACCCATCACCAAGAAATCGATGTGAATGCAACAAGTTTCAGCAGCAACGTTCATAATAACTTCATGGAAATAGAAAAGCAATGGATAAAATCCAAATTAGCAGGCATGCAAAGGAGCATGGTTATTGATTAAGCATAATCGCATCAGTATGAGTCCGGACAACAAGCAACTAAGCTTTTTAGCCTTATGAAAATCAAGAACTAGCCATCTGATAGAACCAAATGACTCACGTCAATCATACAACAAATCCCTCCACCGCCCAAAACATTTTTTTTAACTAAAACCATATAATACATACTGATCTAAATGATTCAAATAAAAAAACTCCGCTAAATTTAATTAAACTAAAGGACAATAAAACGCATACCTTCATCATCCTGCATTCACTTAAAGGAACTTTAAGATGACAAAAACACCACTCAATCAAACAAACCCTCATAAGCTCGGTTCACATGAGTTATAGGGAAGAAAAAAACTACACCTAATTTTTTAAGATGCAACTCATCCACTTTATTGGGTATTAGTATTACAAGAACCCATTCTTATGCAGTTCCGTTGAAACAGATTTTATACAAGTAGCTACACTATATGTGATTAAAAGAACGAGAAAAAAAATGGTGTTACCCCCCCAAGGCCCCAACCCACATTTACTCTCCAACCAAACAAACAAAAATACAAAGTTAATTTTCTTTATAGGAATTTTGTTGTCCTGCCACTTCTCACTCAAACAACATACAACATTCTAAAGAAAAATAAAAAGTTGTCCATATTTCTACAATTGCAACAGTTTAATCCAGCATTCGATATTTGCAAGAAGAAATCGAAACAACCGTGCATCATCACTGAAACAGAATTTGAATGGAATAACACCAACTATACGCAAAAATGCTCAATACCCACCATGAGCAGCAGAATCCAACTCTACCCTCTAGCATCCTTCATCTATATTTTCCCCTTTCCAGAGAAAACATAAATGATAGCGGCCTGATGCAGTTTCTTGTGAAACAAAGGATATGCCAATTTTACAAGTCCAAAAGAAGGCAGATAGCACAAGGAATAGGTATAAAAAAATAAAAAAAATAAAAGAATACAGCTTTAAACAACAATTTAGGACAGCAGCCTACGGTAATAAAAATAAAAAACAACAAAAGAATAACCTGGAACGTTCTTAATAGTTTTACCTTCTTCTTGGACTTCAGATTTCAAATGGAGACTAATAGAAACAGTCTCAAGCTGTCATTGACCATGGAAAACCAGTAATCAGTATAAACCATGTTCCGTTACAGCCTTACAGGACAAGATGAAACAAAATAAATGCTTTCACTCACCTTCTTACACCAAAATGACTTGATCTTCACAATATCTGAAATTGACCAGACCAAGGCAGACAAGTCTGTTCCAATGCGGTTGAAACTTTCTAGCTTTATAAATTTCCGGGAAAAGGTTAAAGAGGCACCAATAAAGTACATATTCCTGAAAATAATGAAATCAGGATGTACAACTACTCCAGCTTCCTGCTAAAGAAAAATTAGAGTGGTATAAAGTTCAAGGGAAACAGAAGGTGTAATGCATAAACAAATATACACTTACAGTATCAAAAGGTGCACTGGAACAATGCTCTGATCCTTCTTCTGATGATAAAAACACAATTTAATTGAGGCTTGTTCAGTGTGAAGGTGAAACAAAAATATAAGGCAGAAAAACTTCACCGTCTCCGCCAAGTTCAGAAGATGAGGATGATCTCACGTCAATAACACAATCATCCTGGGGATTTGGGCTATGATGTTCATTTGGAAAGCAACTAATCTTCTCCTGGTCATCATGTGAATCAACACAAAACTTCTGATCCTGCAAACAACCCCGTCTTTGTACTTACTCAAACAATTCAAAAACTTTGACAATAACTTCAGAGTATAACAAAGAAATGAAAGTGAATACATTGGCCAGGAATTGACCAGAGCCACTGCCTCCAGAGTTTATACTTTCACTAATGCATGACCGTACTCCAGGAAAGATCAATGCAGAGTTGATATGATCAATGACAGGATTAGCGGTTGATGATTCATTCTCCGTATTACTCATCCCCAATACAGGAGAAACCAACCCACAGGCACTTTCATCATCACTGTCCTCGATTTCTAAAGGCTCCTTCCTTTCATCATCACTGTCCTCGATTTCTAAAGGCTCCTTGATGTAATTGTCTGGAGCCTTCGCTCCTTCCATAACTACAGATAATTACAACAATCAAAAAAGAACCACAACACACATACATAAATGCACAAAAATAGATATGCATACATACATATGAGTACACACATATATATACACGTATATATGTTATATACATATACAGACAGACATACATACATACTCACATACATACTCACAGACATATGTATATACACACATTGTAACATAAATAAATTTTCGTGGGTGATGAGAAAATAATTTGCACACTTATCCATCCAGACCAACCTACCTCTACATACAACGCATTTCAAAAAGACAGTAGTTAAATTTTGTTTTCTTATTTACTGAAAAAAGACAGGAGTAGTTAATTAAACACTAAAAAACACCCTATGAAAAACACAAGCCCGGGGGAGAAACATGGATGTATTTCAATGCATAAACCTGACTATGTTACAAGAAAATACTTCATCGCAATGGTATCGTAAGGTACGGATACTGAAAATCAAGGAGGGAAAAAAGTAACATACAGTATTGAAGGAAACTGTATTTGTTGACAGGCGAAGTGCAGAGTTTGGGACTTCTAGGTAAACATTTTGAGAGAATCTTGTGCGAGTCCTTTTCAACGCGTTCGTCATCGGGATTGAAATCGTAAACGGAGAATTTCTTGCCATAATCACCGCCACTGCTACCGCTCCGACTGCACTTTCCCGGCTTCACCATTGCCAAAAAAATCGATTCCTCGTTTTACCTCCGCGAAGGATTACTATGAGAATTCGCCAGCAATGTTAAATTTTTTTTTTGTTTTTTTTGTTTCACTAGAAACAGAGGATTTTTTTGGTCACACACAAAATACTTGAATATGGCCTCAACGTGTAGAAGAACTTACAATTCAAAATAATAATTTCACTCGATTAGTAAATTTACTTTTTTTTTTTTTTTGTTTTTGAGGGACATGTTTCTTTAGAATTCAAATTCAAATAAACGTGATAAACTCAAACTCTTTACTTAAAAATAAAAAAATAAAAACCCTCAAAACTCTTTTTTGAAATGACACACCCATATGAGCTGGCTTCAAAAAAAAAAATTCTTGTTTTGCACACAAAAGCTAGTCAAAAAAAACAACAGTAGTGGTACATGCACATACCATTGTGCACTACATATGATCTCATCATTAATTATAATAAAATTTAAATCAATTAATGTGTCACGCACTTTATTGATCCTCAATACTCATTGGCAAATTACTCTGAAATCTTAGACCCCTGGCAACCTTCATCAGATGATGATGTTTTCATTCCACAATATCATTTTGTTTTGGTGTGCTAACACAAGAGGTCTGATGTATGATGTCATGTTGTTCATAGAAAGTTGTGAGCTGAAATTCATCTCCATTGTCAGACATAATCACTTTAATAGTCTTGTTAAGATCAGAAGCTTCAGATTTACGCATCATTAAAAAAAAGGGTTATATTGGCACACTCATTTTTATTACTGGCACCCTATTACTTCCGGCACCACAAAAAATTAGTTCGGCACCCGGTGATTTTTTATAAAAGGAACGTCGGTGTCACTGGTGTTCCTTGTTGAACACCAACACCAGTGTCACTGACGTTACAAGGAACATCAGTGGCACCGACATTCCCTTTGTAAAAGTGTTAAAACTTAGAAACGTCGGTGCCACTGGTGTTCCTTGTTGAACACCAACGTCAATCCGAAAAAAATCAAAAAAATGAGTGTCAATAGTAAAAAGGGGTGTGCCAATAGAACCCACCTAAAAAAACCCAAGTAAATCTAGAAAAGTCATCCACAACAGTCAAGAAATATTATTGTCCATTCACACTGTGATGCCTCAAAGATCCCCAAATATCCATATGAACACGTTCAAAAGCAGCATTCACATTAGTAACACTTAAAGGAAAAAGGATTTTTCTTTAACTCTGCCATAGTACAACCTTAGCATAGATCATGTTCACAAAACTTTACATGTTTAGATTTAGAACTAATAACTTGCAATATTTTATCTGGTAGGTGTTCTAGTCTATAATGCCATAATAGAGCATCATCTAGCCTATCAGACAAAGTATTATACTGTACAACATTAACAACAGAAATCTTGATTGATTGTTCTAGCATATATAATCCTCTATGCAACTCAGTTGAACAATCACTTTCTTGTTCTTGTCATGCAAACACACTTGTTAGCAGAAAAAACAGCTGCACGTTTTGAATAGTTAATCAAAGAAGGGAAAGACAACGGATTATATTTAAAACCAGGAATACGGAAGACATCATGTAGGACTAGCTGAGACTTAACCCACACTTGTCCGATACGTGTAACAGAAACATTGTTCCTATCAGGCAATCCCATTTTTATGCCAGTAGAAGGCTTAGGATTACTTAATGGTTCTAATGAACCGACAATGTGATATGTGGCACCAGAGTCCAAGATCCATTGTACAAACTTCTTCACATTTAAGTCACATGTTCTTGTAGTAGGTGGAAAAAGACTGTTTACTGCATTAGGTTGCCCAACAGCAAACCACGCATGTCTAGGAGGATCAGTTGACAACAGAGCTATCAACTCCTCAACTTGTTGTGCATTAAGACTAGGAAACCTTCGTCTAGCAGACCTGTTTTGGGCCTGATCTTCTTCCGCTGATTGTTTCTCTTATACCAAGTTAACCTTTTCTGACTAGAATCCAGGTGGATAGCCATGTTTCTTGTAGCAAGTGTCTTCAATATGACCATTAAAACCACAGAAACTGCACCGAACTTTCTTGGAATTCTTAGGCCTAGAGCTAGTAGCAAGCACAGACCCTGGTCTGCTGACTGCTAGATGTTGGCCATGTCCATTCTTATAGGATAATAGAATCATAGAATCTTGATTCTTGGCTTTATTTGCCACATATAACTTCTGCCTTTCAAATTTTATGGTCATTGCAAAAGCATCATGAATCTTTGGAAATGGCACCATCAATATTGCGTGGGAAATCATAGGCTCAAGTTCATCTCTCAAACCTTTTAAGAAATTCATGACATGCTCTAGTTCCATATGATCCACCAGAGTGTTGATTGCATTGCAGTGGCACTGTGGATCACAGGAACATACTAGCATGGGCTTAATCGTCCTGATTTCCTCCCAAAGAACCATCAACTTTGTAAAATGTTGATTGACAGAATCAGTACCCTGCTTTAACAAATGCATCTCCTCAAGAAGATCAGAAAACCTTAGTGCATATACATTAGAAAATCTAGCTGCAAGTTTTTCCAGATTTCGTGGGCACTCTTGAAATACATTAAACTTTGTGCAATGGTGTTTTCGACAGAATTTAAAATCCAAGATCTCACCATCATATCACACTGCCTCCATGCATGAAAAATGTGGAATCTCCTTCAAGCTTCTTGATTGTGCCATCTACGAAGCCAGTCTTGTTCTTGGTAATCAGCACCATCTTTATGGACATTTTCCATGGATTGTAGTTGTTGTCATTCATCAATGGTTGCACCAGAATCAAGGATGAATTCTCATTCAGATGAACATTGAATGGACTAGAAGGGCTCAACTCATGCTTCTTGGCTGTCATGGCTATCAAGAACTTACAAATCACACCAGATAATACCGGAAAACGACTAGAAAAAGATCAAGAACACATAATAATCATAGTTTTCTCTCAAGAAACTATGAAAAACTCAGAAAAGATGAAGAATACTTTTAAGATTCTCCAGAAATCATAGGAAAACACAAAAAAATATCGGATACTCTTAAGTTTCTGCTTTGATTCTATGTTGACATTGTAAACACAACGAAAACGGAAGAAATAATGTGGAAGTGTTATTATTCAAAGAATAATAAAAAAAAGTTAAGTTACAATGCTACTGATAATAGGGTATTTATAGCATCATACACCTTATGAATCCGTTAAGAGAAGTTACAAAGTAGTTATAACATAATATAACAAAATAACCGTTCTAACTACAAGTCTCAATAGTCTACTCTGCTCAGTCTTCAGTAGTTCTGCTGAATCTTCAGCAGATTGCACTCAACACTTCTGATGTTGTATGAATATTACAAACGGGTAATCGGGTAATTCTAATTAGGAAAATAATATAAGAACACGAATGTTTGAGTATAATTTGGACTGAACTCTTGAGAGAGCTGCCTACGTATCCAATTTAAATGATAAACTGGAATCAAGTCCCCCTCGTAGTTCATGGTATCCCTTATATAGTTGTAGATCGTGATTCTCTTCCTTGTGTGATGGGAAGTTATCAACGGTTATTTCTGCACGTTGCTGATCGTGGGGCCTACCCACATCTATATGTGGTTGAACTGATGTTGACTCGGTCTTCGCTGCACTCAGCCAAGCATTCTGTCTAGAAATACTTCTGCGCAGCCGATCGTTCTGTCTAGAAACATACTTCTGCGCAGCGTGTGATGGAGCCCTGCTCCTCTGACTATTCTGGTCACCCCTTGCGGTCCTGCCGCGCCAATCCATGACTTTGACTGTCTAACTGTGGGCCTGGCCCAATTATGGATAACCCGGCCCAATAGGCCCACCTATCATCATAAGTCCCCCCAGACTAGGGTGGACTGCTTTACAGCCGCTCTAGTCTGAGACGTTTCAAATTCTGTCACTATTATATCATGAAACGAGGCCAGGTCACGTTCGGTCATCATTATAAGCTGTGAATTGAACCATTGCGTCGTATCCACTTCTTGTCCTATAATCACCCCTCTTGTCAAACGTCACTTCTATATCAGATCTTTGGAACGCACTTCGGCAGTTACAAGTAAGTTTCGTTTCTACCTTGCCCCTTGTTTCTTGTGATTCTTTATTCTTTCATGAGTCTGAGAGCCGATACTGCTTCTAGCGATTCTATCGAAAAATTGTTTGAATCTCCAGAAAAGATTTCTAGGGCCATAGAAGTGAAGAAGTGAATTCTTCTGACCCTGTTTTTTGCTCAAACGGTAACAAATCCCAATCATCCATCTTCTTCGATCGATTTGAGAAATACCTCCACTTTTGGGGATAACCCTTTGTGTCTGTTACCTTCTCATCTTCTACCTCCTGGGATTTTTACTCCCACTTCCATCGTCCATCAATATCCGGAAGACCATTCTGCTTTCTTAAATACCTTAAAAAGGGAGATTAACCGATTCGATAAAACCAAGGCCATCATGGCTTGCCACGGTGTTGCTAGCAAGATGACCAAAACTGAAATGGCTGGTCTGTTGAAGACTTATCGGATCCACACTGAGCCTTTTGAAGTTGTTCTTCCCAAACCGACTGAGTATGCTTACAATCCCCCAGCAGGTTTTTGTACGGTATATGCTGATCAGCTTCACAGTGGATTAAGGTTCCCTCTCCCCCTGGGTGTGTAGAGATAATGAAGTATTATAAGTTAGGAGTTGGGCAGATCCATCCCAATAGCGTTAAGTTCCTCATAGGTTTCATGATTTGGTGTCGTCTGAACACCACTCCCTTTTCTGTAAAGCTGTTTAAGAATTTCTACCAGTGTAAACTGACACAGGGGAGTGGAGGATGGTACCATTTTTGTCGTAGGGCCAGTGCTCCGATTATCCCCTTTACTGGCAAAGATAAGACCAAGAAGAAATGGCAAGAACATTTCTTCTTTGTGAAACATAATTCGGATGCCACTTTAGGGCGGTGGAATACTGCTTCCATGAAGGATAAATTAGAAGACTTCATTGATGAGACATTGTCCCAATACCTTGTTAGTAACAAGATTTCCCTTAGTTTAGACTATATAAGTTCTGCCCTGATAGATGCTGCTCAGCTTCAGACTGTAGGGCCTATTGGCTGCGTGGAGTTCTCCAAGAAGCAGTACAGAAAATGTATGTATATACTTGCATCTTGTTTTGATTTTTGATTATAACCTAATTACCTTTTCCTCTTGTAGTGGCCAATGTAGATGACTTGATCAATATCGACGTTGACGAGGAGGATGAACCGGAGCAGATGGTAGAAGATTCTGAGCGGACTTTGTCCGTTATTCCAGGAGGTGGTGACGTTTCTGGTCAGCCAGAGGATGCAGAGATAGGCACTGGTTCTAGTACTGCTGTGTAGGAAGAAATTCCTACTGCTGATCCTTCTGAGCAGAATACCCTGAGCACCGTTAATCCTGTGGACCTGACTGTCGAAGAAGATCTCCCCGGAGGTCAAAATACTGGGCTAGATGCAGTCCCCCTTAGGACCGTTTCCCAAAGGCAGAAGAAAAGGCATAGGTCCACTCCCTCTGGCAGTTCTGCGAGCGGTTCTTCTTTCAATTTTGAAGATATGTCTGCTGACGACTTTGCAGATTCTGTAAGTAGTTTTTCATAAAACCCTTGTTTTCCTTTAAGTTCTGTCTTCTAAGACGTTTCCTTTTATAGTGTTACCGCCTGGGTAAAGCTTTGCAAAAGAAAACTGCTAGCATGGCTAAAGATATCTCTGCCCTGCAACACAAAGTGATTCAACTGGATGAGGCCAATGCCAAAGTAGCCAGATGTAATATCCCGAAATTTTGACTTACTAATTAATTATAAAGGATCTAATTATTCGGGAAATTTTGGGATTTAATAATTTTTTTTATGAAGGGATTTATTAGTAATTAAAAAGGAGTTTTAATCACTTAATGAATAAAAAGGGTTTTCACTGCTTTTTCCTCCCTTATTTTCCCCAAGAAAATTTTTTTCAGCCTCAAAACCTCCCTTGCCGCCGACTTGCTTGTGAGGAGGAAGGAGAGAAAAATCTCTCCTTGGTGTTTAGGAATTCGTCGTCGGTAATCGCTGTTTTCTTTTATAGATTGGAGCTTCGTTGAGGATCGTTTCTAAGTTAGCAAGGGCTTTCAAGAACGCAGCAATTCCGGTAAGGATAATTCTATGCTGTCAAAAGTTTAACTTGATGCTGTAAAAGTTTAATTTAAGACTTCTATGCTTGTGTGCCACGGTTTTGGTGTGTTAAACGTTCCTAGTAGTGTGTTTTGTGTTAGTTAAAAATCTACAGTCGATATGATACCTTTGTATGGAGTTTTCTGGGCCTAAAGTGTTGTTTTGCTGCTGTATTGTGGAGAAACGGCTCAGAAATCTCGTAGAGAGCTTTTAGGGTTTTAGTTGAAACCCAGGCTGGACGGGCGTCCGCATTGAGAGGACGGGCGTCCAGTCTTGGTCTCAACTCAGACGGGCGTCCGGATTCCTAGACGGGCGTCTGAAGGGCTACTTTTGATTCAGGATGTAAAGTTTTCTGGTGGACGGGCGTCCAAGTATAATGGACGGACGTCCAGGTGCTAAAAATCGATTCAGGATTTAACAGGTTTCCTTGGACGCGCGTCTGAGATCTTGGACGGGCGTCTACTTCTTCCAAACGGGCGTCCAACATTTCAGACGGGCGTCCAGTTTAAATGTTCTCTCTTCTTTGTTAGTTATGGATAAACCTTACGAGCATGTTTTGTAAGTTGTGTTTGGATGAGACAACGGTATTGGTAACATTGGGTTTTGGATTTTGGGCATTGGAGTTCGTAGACCCGTAGTGGTTGGACCGGATAGGGTAGCTCCCAAAGCCGTAAACCCGGGAAGGTTTCCTTACGACTTCAATGACCCTACGTGTTTGGGGAGTTGCAGACAGTGATGTGGTCGGGCCGGATAGGATAGTACCCGAAGCCGGGAACCCGGGAAGGTTTCCTTGCACCCCAGCACGTGATGGTCCATCTAGTATGGTACCATTGGATGACCTTTAGGACCCTCCTCTCTAGGGCTTTACCCTTTTGAGGGATGTGCACATTCGGGACCTTTAGGTGGCTAGTTGTGATGTTTGGTATCTGTTATGGGCAGGTCGTAACTTTTATAGATTGGTTGGGTCCTTCATAAATGTAGTAGTACCTTTCTTGAGTTGGTTTTACTTTTGTACACTAGATTTATTCTTACTCAACTTTATAGTTGACGGTTTGTACTTTCGTCTGACCCTGCTATGATCCATTTATGGGGAGCAGATTCTTAGCAGGTACTTCTATGGATGTTTGCTTGTTGCTGGGTTGTCGCGGGGTTTGAGAGCCACGTAGTCGCAGTCACATGTTGTCTACATTATTTGAATTTTAAATTCCAAAGATTTTGATGTTTCGCATAATTACATTTTCTTTCGGATTTGTACTCACTGTAATATTTTCTTTCAAAATAATGAATGGTGAATGTTTATTTTCTTTCTGCTGTGGAATGTTGAATGTTACCGCCACGACTGTGTGTCGCGATGAGTGGCACTACGGTGACCAATACCGGCGGCCGACGGGATTGGAAACCGGGGTGTTACAAAGTGGTATCAGAGACGTTCGACTCCAGGACCACCACCTAAAATGAACCTTAAGAATAAATTTACTAAAATAAGCACAGTGAGGATGTGTGGGGTAGGTATTGAGTTCTATGTAGGGAAGGTACGGTAAGTTCTGTTGTATGTGGAAATGTGGCTTTGTGTTGCAATTAAAGTTGGACAGTAAGTGTTAGTATATGTGAAATATTCTGTGGCATGATATAGGTAATAATTGAATGTATGATTGTTTACTTTTGTAGTTTAGCTATGCCTCCTAGGAATGGAAATGAGAGGGACCAGCTGATTGATCAGCTGGTTAAGATGAATCAAGACCTGATTCAGGCGGTCAACAAGCTGACAGAGGATCATTCTCAGGGGTCAACCACCGGCATGACTAGGGCCGTGAGTCAGCAGAGGCCTAGTCAGTACGATGGTAAGGGAGATCCTAAGGGACTCGAGCGGTGGATTAGGGAGTTTGAGAAAATCTTCGCCACTCTAGGCTGTCCAGAGGAACTAAAGGTCGACCAAGCTGCCTTCTACTTGGTTGACAGGGCTGATTTGTGGTGGGGTGCTAACAAAGATCGGTTGGCTCAGACTGTAAATGAGCAAGGGGAAACGGTATTGGTACCACTGAACTGGACTGAGTTTAAGCAGGAGCTGAGGCGTGAATTCTTTCCCGAATCCAAGAGGAAAGAGCTGCGGGTGGAGTTCGATAATCTCCGACAGGGGGATATGACCGTGCAAGAATATTACGAGAAGTTTGTCGACTTGGCAGTTTATGCATCTGAGCTAGTGCCGACTGAAGAGGCCAAGATGGTGAAGTTTGAGGAACACTTAGATTTAGCGATCCGGGATCGTATGGGGGCAAGCAGGAGCTTCACGAGCTTAAAAGAGATGTGTGAAGTAGCATGCAACATTGAAAGAATTCGGAGAGAGGTTAAAGCGACTTATGCTACTAACAAGAGGAAGAGTGTCTCTGAGGACAATCAGGGGCAACAAAAGCGGAGCAATTCTAGAAACCCACCAGTCCGACCGTCCTTTTCGGAAAATTCCCACCTTACCAGGGGCAGTGGCGGTCAGCCAGCGAGGGGTAACTCTCAGGGGTCTAGTCGGCCACGAAGTTATCATTGCAAGCGGTGCCAGAGAAATCATCCGGGTACCGATTGTTCAGGTGCGCAGGTTCAGTGTCACAATTGCGGGAAGTTTGGACATAGACGGTATGAGTGCTTTACGGCTCCCACACCTGCCGGGTCGGCATCGGTTACGGGAAGCAACATGGGTGGGACTCCAGGGAGCAACACGGGGAACATGGGTAGGGGTAACCAGCAGCAGAGCGGTACTCCTGCACAGAGCCGACAGGGGGGTGCACCTACAGCCACTGGCGGAAACAGAAATCGACCATTAGGGTCGGCCAACACAGTTCAGGGGGCTGAGAAAAATCAGACTGGGAGATTATTCGCACTGGGTAGAGAGGAGGCCGAGCAGAGCAGCCACGTAGTGACGGGTAATTTTCTGGTTAACTCATTTTTATACTATGTACTTTTTGATTCGGGTGCATCATGTTCCTTTGTAGCAAGTTCGCATGTTTCGAGGTTAGGCCTAGTTACATTCGAGGTGATTGACAGTAAGTTTATGCAACCATCAGGAGAGTTAGTACCATGTTCTAAGTTGTATAGAGATGTACCATTAGTGATTTTGGGAGCCAACTTGACGGTTGACTTGATCGAGTTTCCTCTTGAGAACTTCGACGTTATTTTGGGTATGGACTGGTTGAACCGGCATAAAGCCAAAATTGACTGTGAGCAGAAGAAGGTGACGTTGAGAGGCCCTAAAGGGGTGCGAGTATCTTACAAGGGATTTGTGGACAAACCAAATGTGAAGATCATTTTGGTGGTGACTTTGGGATCTCTCGTCAAGAGAGGGTACCCCTTGTTTATGTGTCACGTGCATGATGTAAGCACAAGGGATCCTAAACTAACGGACATTGACGTAGTCCGTGATTTTGGGGACGTATTCCCGGATGAGATACCAGGCATGCCACCCCAGAGGGAAGTAGAGTTTGCAGTGGAGTTGGTGCCCGGGACCAGACCGATATCGAAAGCACCCTATCGTATGGCACCTAAGGTTTTAGCAGAACTAAAGGTACAATTGGAAGAACTGCTCGATAAGGGGTATATCCGACCGAGTGTGTAACCGTGGGGAGCACCGGTGTTGTTTGTGAAGAAGAAGGATGGTAGTATGCGGCTGTGTATTGATTACCGGGAGCTGAACAACGTCACAGTGAAGAACAAGTATCCGTTACCTAGGATCGATGACTTGTTCGATCAACTACGGGGGCAGGTATTTTCTCGAAGATTGATTTGCGATCAGGATATCACCAGCTCAGGGTAGCAGATGCGGATATCCCAAAGACCGCATTTCGTACCAGGTATGGACATTATGAGTTCACGGTCATGCCTTTCGGATTGACCAACACACCAGCAGTTTTCATGGATTTAATGAACCGGGTATTCAAACCCTACTTAGACCAGTTTGTAGTAGTCTTTATCGACGACATCCTGGTCTACTCTAAGACTAAGGAAGAACATGCCGAGCACCTGAGGCTCGTACTGCAGGTTTTACGAGAAAAAAAACTGTATGCGAAACTGTCTAAATGTGAATTCTGGTTGGAACGAGTGGCATTCTTGGGGCATGTTGTCTCGAAAGACGGTGTATCCGTTGATCCGAGCAAGATAGAGGCGGTGGCGAGGTGGCCAACACCTAAGAATGTTGTAGAAATTCGAAGCTTTTTGGGTTTGGCTGGATATTACCGAAGATTTGTAAAAGACTTTTCCAAGATTGCGAGGCCGATGACTGCGTTGATGCAGAAAGAGAACCGGTTTAAGTGGGATGACAATTGCGAGAGGGCGTTTCAACTACTTAAGGAACGGTTGACCACAGCTCCGGTGCTAGCATTACCCGACGGGAATGAGGACATCGAGGTTTATACTGATGCATCGAAGAATGGTCTGGGTTGCGTACTGATGCAACGGAGGCGAGTGATCGCGTATGCATCGAGGCAGCTGAAACCATACGAGGGTAACTACCCGACTCATGACTTAGAGTTGGCAGCTGTGGTCTTCGCATTGAAGATATGGCGACACTACTTGTACGGAATAACTTTCAAGGTGTTTTCAGATCACAAGAGTCTGAAGTACATATTTACACAGAAGGAGCTCAACATGCGTCAGAGGCGTTGGTTGGAGCTAATTAAAGATTATGACATGGAAATCCAATACCACGAAGGGAAGGCCAATGTAGTGGCGGACGCTTTGAGTCGGAAATCGATTCATTCCTTGTGCGAGGAAGTAGCTCGGATCAGACTACGAGAAGAGTTGGACCGCATGGATATCCGTGTCATCCAGAAGGACGGAGATAAAAGCGACTTCGTCTTACAACCCGAATTATACGCTGAGATCCGGGCGAGACAAGTGGGTGACAGGGTAATTGAGGCAAAGAAGGCCAAGATTGGTACAGATGGAGCGGCTGATTTTACGTTACACGAGGATGGTAGTATCCGGTTTAAGGGTCGGTGGTGTGTACCAGCCGACGAAGAACTCAAGAGGCGGATCTTAGGTGAAGCTCATAATACGCCTTATTCTGTTCACCCGGGAGGAGACAAACTGTATAAAGATCTCAGGAAAACCTTTTGGTGGCCCAATATGAAACGCGAAGTGGCAGAATTTGTGGCAAGGTGCTTGACTTGTCAGAAGGTCAAGATTGAACATCGACGGCCACAGGGTATGCTGCAGCCGTTGGATGTGCCGGTTTGGAAGTGGGATTCCATCTCCATGGATTTTGTATGCGGATTACCGAGGAGCCCTAAGGGGAATAACATGATTTGGGTCGTTGTGGATAGACTGACCAAAGTGGCGCATTTCATCCCGATGAAAGACACCTGGAGTAAGACGGAGTTGGCTATGGCATACCGGAGAAATATTGTGAGACTACATGGTATACCCAGCAGCATTGTGTCAGATAGAGATGCGAGATTCATATCTCGGTTTTGGAAGGAGCTACAGGCAGCCTTGGGGACGGAGCTACGAATGAGTACAGCTTTTCACCCTGCTACCGATGGTCAGACGGAGAGGACCATACAAACTTTGGAAGACATGTTGAGGGCATGTGTGTTAGAATTCAAAGGCTCTTGGGAGGAAAAGCTCGATCTTATTGAGTTTTCATACAACAACAGCTACCATGCCAGTATTAAGATGGCACCTTTTGAGGCACTTTATGGTAGGAAGTGCAAAAGTCCGGTTTGTTGGGACGATTCGTCCGAGGCAGTGATTTTGGGACCGCAGATGATCGAAGATACGATTAAGCAGGTGCAGATAATCCGAGAAAAGATGAAGGCTGCCCAGGATAGGCAGAAGAGCTATGCAGAATTACACCGCCGGGATATTGAGTTCGCCGTGGGCGATAAAGTATTGCTACGAGTATCACCAACCAGAGGAGTGATGCGTTTTGGCAAGAAAGGGAAGTTGAGTCCCAAGTACGTGGGGCCATACAAGGTCTTGGACCGCATAGGTGAAGTGGCATATCGACTAGCCTTGCCACCGGCGTTGGATAAAGTGCATAATGTGTTTCATGTATCTCAATTGCGCAAGTACGTGAGTGATCCTTCTCACGTGATCGAACCGGAGGTCGTTGAACTGGATCAATCCTTGACTTACGAAGAGGTACCGGTACAGATATTAGATACCAAAGTACGGAAAACAAGGGGACGTGAGGTTAGCATCGTCAAGGTCTTATGGTCTAACCATGCCACCGAGGAGGCGACATGGGAAGCTGAGGATGCTATGCGACAGAAGTACCCGCATTTGTTCTCCTAAGGTATGCAATTCTCAAGCCTTGTTCGTAAAATCCTTTTTCTTATCTTCGGGGACGAAGGGTGCTTTAAGGGGGGGTGGATTAACGCCCGGTACGAACCTGAACTTCGAGGACGAAGTTTTGTCTTAAGGGGGGAGGATGTAATATCCCGAAATTTTGACTTACTAATTAATTATAAAGGATCTAATTATTCGGGAAATTTTGGGATTTAATAATTTTTTTTATGAAGGGATTTATTAGTAATTAAAAAGGAGTTTTAATCACTTAATGAATAAAAAGGGTTTTCACTCATTTTTCCTCCCTTATTTTCCCCAAGCAAAATTTTTTCAGCCTCAAAACCTCCCTTGCCGCCGACTTGCTTGTGAGGAGGAAGGAGAGAAAAATCTCTCCTTGGTGTTTAGGAATTCGTCGTCGGTAATCGCTGTTTTCTTTTATAGATTCGAGCTTCGTTGAGGATCGTTTCTAGCTTAGCAAGGGCTTTCAAGAACGCAGCAATTCCGGTAAGGATAATTCTATGCTGTCAAAAGTTTAACTTGATGCTGTAAAAGTTTAATTTAAGACTTCTATGCTTGTGTGCCACGGTTTTGGTGTGTTAAACGTTCCTAGTAGTGTGTTTTGTGTTAGTTAAAAATCTACAGTCGATATGATACCTTTGTATGGAGTTTTCTGGGCCTAAAGTGTTGTTTTGCTGCTGTATTGTGGAGAAACGGCTCAGAAATCGCGTAGAGAGCTTTTAGGGTTTTAGTTGAAACCCAGGCTGGACGGGCGTCCGCATTGAGAGGACGGGCGTCCAGTCTTGGTCTGAACTCAGACGGGCGTCCGGATTCCTGGACGGGCGTCTGAAGGGCTACTTTTGATTCAGGATGTAAAGTTTTCTAGTGGACGGGCGTCCAAGTATAATGGACGGACGTCCAGTGCTAAAAATCGATTCAGGATGTAACAGTTTCCTTGGACGTGCGTCTGAGATCTTGGACGGGCGTCTACTTCTTCCAAACGGGCGTCCAACATTTCAGACGGGCGTCCAGTTTAAATGTTCTCTCTTCTTTGTTAGTTATGGATAAACCTTACGAGCATGTTTTGTAAGTTGTGTTTGGATGAGACAACGGTATTGGTAACATTGGGTTTTGGATTTTGGGCATTGGAGTTCGTAGACCCGTAGTGGTTGGGCCGGATAGGGTAGCTCCCAAAGCCGTAAACCCGGGAAGGTTTCCTTACGACTTCAATGACCCTACGTGTTTGGGGAGTTGCAGACAGTGATGTGGTCGGGCCGGATAGGATAGTACCCGAAGCCGGGAACCCGGGAAGGTTTCCTTGCACCCCAGCACGTGATGGTCCATCTAGTATGGTACCATTGGATGACCTTTAGGACCCTCCTCTCTAGGGCTTTACCCTTTTGAGGGATGTGCACATTCGGGACCTTTAGGTGGCTAGTTGTGATGTTTGGTATCTGTTATGGGCAGGTCGTAACTTTTATAGATTGGTTGGGTCCTTCATAAATGTAGTAGTACCTTTCTTGAGTTGGTTTTACTTTTGTACACTAGATTTATTCTTACTCAACTTTATAGTTGACGGTTTGTACTTTCGTCTGACCCTGCTATGATCCATTTATGGGGAGCAGATTCTTAGCAGGTACTTCTATGGATGTTTGCTTGTTGCTGGGTTGTCGCGGGGTTTGAGAGCCACGTAGTCGCAGTCACATGTTGTCTACATTATTTGAATTTTAAATTCCAAAGATTTTGATGTTTCGCATAATTACATTTTCTTTCGGATTTGTACTCACTGTAATATTTTCTTTCAAAATAATGAATGGTGAATGTTTATTTTCTTTCTGCTGTGGAATGTTGAATGTTACCGCCACGACCGTGTGTCGCGATGAGTGGCACTACGGTGACCAATACCGGCGGCCGACGGGATTGGAACCGGGGTGTTACACCAGCTTGGAAGAATCTGCTCATGAGGCCAATGCTAAGGTGGCCAGCTTGGAAGAGGTCCACCTTGCTGCTCAGCTGGAGATTGAGAAGTTGAAATCGATCTTGCCAAAGCTGAGGGTGTGATATTCACTCAAGTGGAACAGCTGAACTTAAAAGATCAGCGGTTGGCGAAACTGAATGAGGAGCATCTGCAACATCTTGCCACTGTAAAGAAGATGAAGGCCGACTTTGACGAAACCTTGAAGCAGATGGAGGAAGTTCCTGTTTAGAACGTTGTTCAGAAGGTTATTGCAGGGTATAAAGCTGCTCCTGAAACCCTTGAGGAAATCCAAATCATATTGGATCCGGCTCTGCGTAGAGGATATACTCTGGGTGTTGATGAAGCTAAGCCAGCCGACTTAGTGATTAGCAATTTGCCTAATCATAAATTATATGATAAAAAAGCGGGCGAAATCTTCACGAAGCGGTATGACGAGTACAAAAGTGGGGAGGACATTGTCCGCAAGTATGCCAAGAAGAGACCTGCTCAGCCTGCTACTACTGCCCAGCCTTCCGCTTCTCCACAGCCTTCTGCTTCTGCCCAGCCTTCTGCTTCTGCACAGCCTTCTGATACTCCATCTTCTTAATTTATGTCTTAAAAAACTTTGGAATTTTGCTGCCTTTTCGAGCAGCTTTTGATGTAATAATTTTACCTGTAATAACCTTTGACTTTGCTATTCTCTATATAGAGTATTGTCTTCTTGTTGCGCTGCAAAGAAGTTAGGATTTTTATCCTTAGCTTCTTTATTCAATAATTTCTACTCAGGATACTCTTGCTCTGCAAGTTTGCTATTAATACTTTTAATTACGTGCTCTGCATAGAATTCTTTTGCACTGCAAGTTTAATACTTGTGTTTTTTGATCGGGTCTTCTACCCAGAATGCCCTTGCGCTGCAAGTTTGGCACTTACCTTTTTTAATTGGGACTGTTGCCCAGAATGCCCTTGCACTGCAAGTTTGGCACTTATATTTTTTAATTAAGACTGCTGCCCAGAATGCCCCTGCACTACAGGTTTGGCACTTATACTTTTTAAGTGGGACTTTTGCCCAGAATTCTTGCGCTGCAAGTTTGACACTTATATTTTTAAGTGGGACTTCTGCCCAGAACTCTTGCGCTGCAAGTTTGATATGTATGTTTTCTTGCACCGCCATGTTCTGATTTTAGTTTTGTGCTTCAACACAAGTTAAAACATCATATAATAATCATATAATGAACATAGATCTATATTCAAGATAACATTACTTAAAAAATGAAATTACTTTAAGGAAAAAATTTCCTTAAATGACAGCATTCCAACTTCTAGGAACAGTTTTGCCAGAGGCATTAGCTAGTTGATAAGATCCTTTTCCATGCACTTTGATAATTTTATAAGGACCTTCCCAATTTGGGTCTAGCTTTCCAGTGGGGCCTTGCTTGCTGGCCTCATTTCGCCTCATAACTAAATCGCCTTCTTTAAAATACGTACCTTTAACTTTGGAGTTGTAGTATTGAGCAATTCTTTGCTTGTATTTTGCCATTTGTATCAAGGCTATGTCCCTTTTGTGCTCCAGCTCATCTTTGAGATGCAGCATGTCTACTTCCTGAGCTTCTGGACAGTACAATTCAGTTCTGGGAGACTTGTGTCCAATCTCTGCTGGTATTACTGCCTCACATCCATATGCTAAAGAGTATGGAGTTTCCTGTGTAGCAGCATTTGGTGTAGTCCTGTATGCCCATAAGATATTGGGGAGATGGTCTACCCAATGAGACCCCTCTTGTTCCAATCTTTTCTTCAGTCCCTGCTTTATCTGCCTATTTGTCTGCTCGACTTGCCCATTGGCTTGGGGATAGGCCACCGATGTAAAGTGTTGGGAGATTCCTAGGTTGGTGCACCAAGTTTGCACTCCTTGATATTCAAATTGTGTGCCATTATCAGAAATGAGAACTTTAGGGATCCCATACCTGCATAGAATATTCTTCCACAGGAACTTCTGTATTTGGTTGGCTGTGATGGTGGTTAAGGGTTCAGCTTCCAACCACTTTGTGAAATAATCCACTGCCACCACTAAAAACTTGAATTTCCCCGGTGCTAGGGGTAGTGGACCCACTAAGTCTACTCCCCATTGATCAAAAGGCCATGGAGACACAATCGGTATCATCTCCTGTGCAGGATTATGCGATAAGTTACTATACACCTGGCATGTTCGGCAAGTCCTGACCAGAGTCTCTGCGTCTTCTTGCATTGCTGGCCAGTAATATCCATATAGCCTACATTTCCTGGCCAGAGCTCTTGCTCCCAAATGATTTCCACAAATTCCGAGATGGATTTCTCTTAATACATAATCTCCCTCATCCGGAGTAACGCATCTCAACCAAGGTGCTGCATAGGATTTTCTGTACAGAACGTCGTTGAACAGAGCATACCTGGCTGAGAGTCTTATCAATTTCCTGGCACGTACTTTATCCTCAGGAAGCCTTCCATCTCTCAGGTACATGACAATTGGATCCATCCATGTTTCTGCCTGTGTTATCGGTTGTAATTCCATTTCATCACAACTTTTCTGTTTCAACTGCTCGACCAATACCTTTTTATTGGATAAGAAATTCGATCCTAGCTTTGATAAAGCATCTGCTCTGGTGTTTTGGGCTCGAGTTATTTGTTCCACTTCTATCATTAACAAATTTTGCAGTTTCCTCTGTGCTACTGCCAGGTACTTTTTCATAGGACCTTCTTTTGCCTCATACTCTCCCTTGATGTGATTTGTTACCAGTTTTGAGTCTGTGTAGACTTTCAAATTTTGCACTCCTAACTTTTGTGCTAAGTTTAATCCAGTTATCAAAGCTTCATATTCTGCCTCATTATTAGTAGCCTGAAAGTCGAAATGAAGAGCGTATGAGAATTCTTCACCTTTTGGGCTAATGAGTAGGAGTCCTGCTCCTGCTCCCTCTTTGTTGGAGGCTCCGTCTACATAAAGCTGCCACTGTTCAGAGTTATTCTTCTCAGCCTTGTTCTTCTCAGCCTCTTGCTCTATAGCCAAGGCTTTCTCTTCTGCCAAGAAATCAGCTAATGCTTGAGCTTTAATTGCTGTTCTTGGTTTGTACTCGATATCAAATCCTGCCAATTCAACTACCCACTTTGCCAGTCTTCCAGACTTGTCTGGTTTTTCCAAAATCTGCTTCAAAGGTTGGTTTGTTAACACAATCACTGGATGACTTTGGAAGTACGGTCTCAATTTCCTTGTGGCATGTACTAGGGCTAAGACCAATTTCTCTACCTCAGAATATCTAATCTCAGGCCCTTGTAGGGCTTTGCTTACAAAATATACTGGTCTTTGTATCATGCCATGTTGCTTTACCAACACAGCACTTACTGCTTCATTGCAAAAAGACAAGTATAGGAACAGTATCTCACCTTCCTGTGGAGGAGTTAGAGTTGGCAAGTGACTGATATGATCTTTTAACTCCTGAAAAGCCTGTTTACATTCTTCATTCCACTCAAACGGACTGGCCTTCCTAAGAATTTTGAAGAATGGCAGTGATTTCTGTGCAGATTTCGACAAGAATCGGTTTAAAGCTGCTAATCTTCCTGTTAATCGTTGAACTTCTTTGATATTCTTCGGTTCAGGCATGGTCTTCAAAGCTTCCAATTTATCAGGATTGGCCCTGATACCTTCTTTAGATATCATATAACCCAGGAATTTGCCTGACCTTACTCCAAAAGTACACTTTTTTGGGTTCAATTTCATTCCTGTTTGTCTTAAAACTTGGCAAACCTCTGCTACATCTTTCAAATATTGGTCAAGAGTCCTGCTCTTGATCAATAGATCATCCACGTATACTTCCATAGATTTGCCAATTTGTTGTTTGAAAATGGTATTAACTGCCCTTTGGTAGGTAGCCCCTGCATTCTTTAATCCAAAAGGCATAGACACATAGTAGTAGGAACCAAATTCAGTAATAAAGGCAGTTTTTACAGCATCTACAGGGTCCATCATAATCTGATGATATCCCTTATAAGCATCTAGAAAAGCAAAAATCTCATAACCAACTGTAGAGTCTACTAGCCTGTCAATTCTAGGGGAAGTGTAACTATCTTTAGGACAAGCTTTGTTTAAATCTGTGAAGTCCACACACATTCTCCAACTGCCATCTGGTTTCTTGACTAACACTGGGTTTGCTAGCCATTCTGGGTAGATAACTTCTTTAATCATGTTGGCCTGCAACAATTTTTCCACTTCTTGCTGGACAGCCTGTATCCTTTCTGGGGCAAATGATCTCTTCTTTTGTTTCACTTGTTTCCTGGTTGGGTCGATGTTGAGCTTATGGACCGCCAACTCTGTTGACAATCCAGGCATATCACTTGCCTTCCATGCAAACACATCTTGATAATCTTTCAAAGTGCTGATCAGCATATGCTTCTGTTCAGCCGGTATCCAAGATCCTATGCTGACTGTGGATTCAGAGTCCAGTTCATTTAGCATTATTGATTCCACTGGATCGTTTGACTGCCAACTTTTTTCTTCATCTGGAACTAGGTCTTCCATTGTCACCTGCTGCACCTTCATTTTTCCACTGATTGTGGCTGTGTAGCAATTTTTTGCAGCATCTACGTCCCCTTTAACAGTAGCTTCTCCATCGAAAGTTGGGAATTTCATGCTGTTGTGTGCGGGCGATACCACTGCCCTCAGATCAATTAGTGCTGGTCTTCCAAGAATCACATTATATGCAGATGGAGCCTTTACCACCACATAATTCACCATCAGAGTCCTGCTCTGTTGCCCTTTGCCAAAAGTTGTCAATAATTTTAACATACCCACAGGATGTATGGGCGGTCCGGTAAATCCGAAAAGAGGAGTTGATACGAGTCAGCTCCGAATCTGAGAGTTTCATCGCTTGGAACGCACTATGATACAGCACGTTTACTGCGCTGCCTGTGTCTATGCAGATCCTTCTGACCAGATTTTTCTGAATAACCGCTTCTATTACCAGTCCTTCGTTACTCACGACGGCTGGTAGGGCATCTCTAGGACCGTACTTAACGGTTCCCATAACTTTCGCTTTTTTGCTTCCCCTTGCTTTTCTGCGCTGCCCTTTTTATCTTCCTGAGCAGCCTTGCTACCTTCTCCTGGTCCACCCACAATGGTATTCACAGTATTAATTGGGGCATTTTCTCTATGCCCATCCGCATTTGGAGACGATCTCTGTGTCTCCTCTGGTTGTACCTGTCATGATTGTTATTCTGTTTTTTGAACTCTCTCCTTCCTCTGGATTATCTCCCTACGCTCGGTCGATGCACTCATCGATTTTTCCTTCCATTGCTGCTGCATCGATATCTCTGATCAGATCCCTGCACTGTTCAGAGTCATGTCCAATGTCTTTATGGTACTTGCACCACCTGGTGTGGTCTCTTTTCTCCCTTGGACCCCTCAACGGAGGGGGAGTCTTAGCAATTCCTTTCTTCTCCATAATTTCCAGCACTTGATCACGAGATCTTTTCAGAGGAATAAGGTCTCTGTCCTGCAAAGCACCTTTTGTCCCTAATCTTTCAGAGATAGGAGCGGTTACCCTATCCCAGACAGATTTTCTTTTCTTGTCATTCCTATCCTCAGCTTTTCCTTTCTTAGCATCCCTATGGGATTCTTCTCTCTTGGCTCTGTTAGCCTCTTCGCCCTGACAATGTCTGTATGCTATTTCCAGACATTCTTCCATTGTGTTTGGATCTTTGCTGCTCAGCTTCGCATGTAACCGCCCTTCTCTAAGTCCTACTATGAAGGATGCTACCAAGAACTTATCATCCAGATCTGCTATCTGGGATGATTCTCCATTGAATCTCTTAATGAACTGTAATACTGTCTCATCACTTTTTTGCCTAACTGTCAGCAAATAAGTCCGGTTTCTCTGGAAAGGTCTAGCTGCGATGAATGCATGCATGAACTTTCTGGTCAGAGTGGGGAAATCCGGTATAGATCTGGGGTTCAACTTATTGAACCAATCTCTTGCCTTTCCTGTGAGAAGGGTTGCAAATGCCCTGCATTTCATCTCTTCTGGAGCGTTATACAGATTCATATGATGAATGTACTGATGCATATGATCGTACGGATCCTTGGTTCCATCATATGCTTGAATCTTTGGAATTTTAAATCCTGAAGGACATGGAAACGCATCGATGTCTTCAGTGAAAGGAGACACCAGCCTGAATTCATCTTGCTTGGGTTTAAGGATGGCATCCAACTCTGCTCTGGCATTATCACCACCTGGGTGAGTAACTACCACTTGTATGCTAGATTCAGCTTCCTGCTTTTCTCTTTTAGCAGCTTGAATCGGGGTAGGTGCTTCAGAAAGATCATTATCTTGATTCCTTGCTTTCAAAACTGCCTCGAATATGGCTTTTTATCTCCTCACCTTTGAGATTTGCTAGGTTTTCGACCAACATTTGTTTAATCGCATCTGGATTGCTGGTCTGTCCTTCCTTCATAACTCTTTTCCCGGTTTCATGGTCATTTCGACCTGGGCTTTTATCTCCGATCTGATTCTTTTCTTTTTCTTGTGGATTTTGTTGCTTCTTTGAATTTCCTTGGTTTCTTGACATTTTTTCTGTATTAATTACTCACTAACTAGAATTTCGCCCTCCTTCTAGCGCCAAATGATGTTGTATGAATATTACAAACGGGTAATCGGGTAATTCTAATTAGGAAAATAATATAAGAACACGAATGTTTGAGTATAATTTGGACTGAACTCTTGAGAGAGCTGCCTACGTATCCAATTTAAATGATAAACTGGAATCAAGTCCCCCTCGTAGTTCAGGGTATCCCTTATATAGTTGTAGATCGTGATTCTCTTCCTTGTGTGATGGGAAGTTATCAACCGTTATTTCTGCACGTTGCTGATCGTGGGGCCTACCCACATCTATATGTGGTTGAACTGATGTTGACTCGGTCTTCGCTGCACTCAGCCAAGCATTCTGTCTAGAAATACTTCTGCGCAGCCGATCGTTCTGACTAGAAACATACTTCTGCGCAGCGTGTGATGGAGCCCTGCTCCTCTGACTATTCTGGTCACCCCTTGCGGTCCTGCCGCGCCAATCCATGACTTTGACTGTCTAACTGTGGGCCTGGCCCAATTATGGATAACCCGGCCCAATGGGCCCACCTATCATCAACTTCTTTCAGATCATCATATGTTGTAACTATATAGGATGAGGCAAGTAAGACTAAAGTGATTGCTGCTCTGCAAGATGCGATTGTGAATGCTTCAGAGAAGAGTAAAAAGATTTTACTGAAGGTGATTGAGATGGAATTCGAGTTTTTACTGGTAGTGTATGTACATAATGTGTTGAAGATGTTGGTGTTGAAGCCAAAGCCAAAGATGAAGAACCACAACAAATACCGAAGAAACGTGCAAAGACCATGAAAAAAATAGTTGTCTTAGACGTTGTGAACATTTTGTATACATATAACTTCTACATTTCCGTCATTCATTTGGAGTTTTCATTTTCATCTTTCTATTGACTTGCATGTTTGATTGTTAAGGGTGTTTGGTTTGGATTGTTGCATAGGATGTTTGGTTAGGATGTTTGATTGTTAAGGATTTTCGGTTTGTTTTGAATTTTTTTTGGATATTTTAATGTTTGTGGATGGTAATGATTTTGAAAATAGACAACTATTTGCATTCTAATCTCCCAATAGAATATAATACACTCCGATCTTCCAAACGTCACACTTACTGACATTAATATGTACAAAGCAACACCAATACTGGTGACGTTGTGAAAACATAAACAATTTCATTCTGTTCTTAAAAAACATCAACAACACCGTCGTTGTTAATGAACTATAAACGTCAGTCTGGCTGACGTTACAAAGAATAGAATATTATAGTTTCTAGGGCTGAGCTTGGGTCGGGTTGGGTTCGTTTGGGTTGAGTTTTTCCTAGTATTAGTCGGGTTGGTTTAAAAAAATACTAATCCAAACCAATCCAAATTATTAGAAAACCCAATGGTTTGGTTCGGGTTGGGTTTCGGGTTTTAAGCCATAAGCAATGTATTTGTAATCAAACTTTTATGTAATAAAATCCATACATGTATTCCATCGAAATTCAATTTTTTAACCACAAATCCATAGAGAATAATATTTAAAGATAATTTTTTTTGTGGACATCATATTACAAATCCAATAATCTATGACAACCATCAACATATAGAGATAGTAACAAAGAAAAATAGTTAAACATTAAGCAATCATACATGAAAATCTAAAAGTTAAAGAAATGATCAATGATTCATTTGAAAAAAATTTATATTTATCAATTAGTCGTTTTAGTCTAATTCTACAATCCTACATATGTTTCTCATTTTTCAATTATTACACCACAACAATAAATGTTGATCGAAAATGAATAGCAATTACCTTTTTCATTGGATATCAATAGAATTATCTATTGTAATGTCTTTCGGGTTGGGTTGGGTTGAACCGAAGAAAAAATAAAAACCCCAAACCAACCAAATAGCATTCAGGTTGGGTCAAAAACCAACCCAAAATTTTTGGTTTCAACTGGGTTGGGTTATTTTGGGTTGGTTCGGTTTGGGTTTTGGGTTGGTTCGGGTTTATTGGGTTTTTTGCTCAGCCCAACCATATACGATGCACACAGCCCAACCAATGAAACTATCAAAATACTTGTCCGGTCCGCACGATCCTACTTCGTGATCAACCGAGGGCATACATTTATTGTAGACCCATTCATTCACACCAATACGGCCATATAATGATCATTGTTTGCCATCATTTCATCTTGCACCGTTTTTCTCACCGTTGGCCAATCTCTCTCTTCAAGACCTATCTCATGTGCTATGATTCTAAAGCCGCAGTTTCCAAAATTACATTAACCATTGATGAGATGTGCCTATGAACAATTTCTGGGAAATATCTAAGATACCTCTTTATGTATTCAACGGTAGAAAATGTAGCTGACACTTGCTTTGGTAGCTTTGGTAGTTCACCCGTTGTAAGATCCTTTCCCTTTTTACGGGAACATGCACGTTTGGATGGCGCTCGAGTACTTGGAGATTGTTTGTTTTTCGCAGAAGAAACACCTTTTGGGGCTCGAGTATTTTGACAATGCTTTTTATTTTATTTGGAAGCTATCATGTCATTCACATTCAATAATTCTTGTTCATCTCGTTCATACATACTCATCTCCCCATCAGTTAAGTCGTCCTTCACTCTTCCTTTTGCTTCCGGATCCCTTAGGCCGGCCACGACCTGTCGTTTTCATTTTTGGCTCTTCCAACACCGTATTAATCGGTTGACAAATGTCTCATATCTTAATTATCAACATTTTGTCTCTCCCACACGCCTGTCATATTTAGTTTTTCTTCTAAGGCATGCAAAATTGGCACGTAGTCTAAATTCATTTCTTTTGGAGTTGGCCCTTTTATATCTAGGGTCTTCCAAAGAACATCGATTGAGGATAGAGGGATGTAATCAGGCTTATTCTTCAACCATGCCATCTCATGTCCACATGGTAATCCGTGTGTCTTTCTAATAGCACATCCACATTCCTTATTCAAAGCACCGTTATCATCGGTTTGTTCCAACTCATTATACAACAAGTCTAATGCGTATATAGATGCATGATTTTTAAGCTCTTTAAACAACGGCTCATCCTTGAATTTTTAGGCTTCATGAATAGATACTGCTCAAAAGATTTTTTAATGTTTCTACTCGCTTGTTCTATCATGCAAATGCCGGCTTTCCAATCCGCAACCAAGTCCCCAAGCCTGGTTCTTAGCCAATTTTTAAACACTGAATGCATTCCCTTGACTCTCGAGGTTGATGTGTTTCCTAGATGAAACATAGAGTTCGTCCATGCCGAAACGAATGCCTCCTTATGTGCGTTCAACCATGTAGATGAAATGTAAGTCATCGCGTCTTCACTAAAAGTCTTTACAATCGGTCATTCATATCTTCTTTTGTGTTTGATTTAAAAACCTCGGTCCATGCTGCCATTAAATCCTTCCAACCTTCGCTCGTAGTCTTCGTCTTCAAGTTAATTAGACACAAGACCTTTCTCAATATGCCACCGGTATAGTAGGTTCTTTGCTTTTGGAAATACCACATGTACTGCATTTATTAAAGCTTCTTCCCTATCTGTCACGATACAACTTATTCGCTCGCTTTGGTCACCAATTGCTTGGCGAAGAACATACAAAGTCCATGCGTAGTTGTCTTCCCTCTCCAAACATAGTAGTGCATATCCAACCGAAAATGACATGTCCGTAGACGTAACGCCAACTATCTACAAAAGGGGCATCTTTTATTTGTTTGTCTTGTAGGTACAATCCATAAGTATTACGGAAGGAAAGCATCTAGCAAGGGACAAGCTCTCGTTATGGGCCTAAAAATTATACTTCACTACGTTTCCCTCATGCCTACAATGAACGAAAGATGTGGTCTTATCCGCCAAATTGTAAACCTCTTGCATCACTGTCTGGCCCTTTCGTGCGTTCTTCCTTATCTTAGCACGAACGTTATAGATCGATTTCTGTGACGTACAATTATTAAAATGGTATGAAATAAAAATGTGGATTTTGCCAACAATTTGGCATTTGTGAATCAAATGTACCATTCTTTAATTATCTTATAGTTACGCCATTCATTATTTCAATTTAAATAGGGGTTCTATTTGGACCCCCTATTTACTATTTGCACCATATTAATGATTATTTTTCTTTTACTTTCGCACACCACGTAATTACTTCCTACACAACATTAAAATAACAAAAACTTAAAAACTACACTTTAGTCCCTAAAATTAAACAAAACACTAAAATAAATACTAATTAAATAAAACTACTACATACATATACCTTTTCTTCTCCCACCACTTTAATTCAAACACTCATTAAACTTCTTCCCCAAAAACCTCCCAATCGGTGGTTACCAAAAAAAAAAAAACTGAAAATTGAAAGAGAAGAGAAGAGGAAGAAGAAGGGAGAGTGGATTTCGAATTGTAGAAGAAAAGAAGAAGGAGAGAAGAATAATCAAGGTATGTGAATTTTTGAAAATGTGTTTGAATGTTTGTGGATTTGTGTTTAAATGGAAGTGAATTTGTGTTTGATGTAATGGGTTTATATTGTATGTAATGGGTTAGTATTTGGATGTAATGGGTTATGTTTTTTGGGTTGTATTTTGGTTTTTCAGGCCATTTTTCCGGTTGGAAGGCCAGAGAAGATGATGAAACAGGGGACGTCAGTGAGACCGACGCCCGTTGTAGGTTTCAACGTCGTCCACACTGACGTCCCAGCCTGTGTGTGGGAAAATGGGTTTAGCCCTGGAACACTGTTATAAATGACGTTGTAGTTGTTCCTACAACGTCAGTTTGGGTGACGTTTTAGAACATTGGCCTGGAAATTTGTTAGCTCTTAAACGTCAGTGGTGTTGACGTTGTATGGACCTGTGAAACGCTGGTTCTAGTGACGTTCTAGATCGTTGCCATGCCAATGTCTTGCACCATAAACGTCACTGGTGGTGACATTGTAAAGGCTTTTTCAACGTCAGTTCTGGTGACGTATGAGGACAGATTAGGGTTTTGTTTTACTTTAGAAGTTACATTGGTTAATTGATTACCATAATTTCATTAATAGGTTGTTTTATATAGGATATTTTGTGCCCCTATATGTTGTTGTTTTATGCCTTTTTTATAACTTGGTTAGTCTCTTTTATGAATTTGTTTATCAAATTATTGTTAATGTTATATTGTATGAGGTTTATGTCTTATCCTTGAGCTTTGTTTATGAATGTCTACTTTCTTTGTTAGTTGATTTCTTAATTTGACTGACAATTTATTTCTTGTATCATGTGTAGGAAATTATGACTAAGACGAGGTCTGGTAAGACTGTACGCTTTGCAGATAGCGATGAAGGTACTGCAGTGGATCAAGGTGCTGCTGAAGCACCCCTCGAAGCTCAAGTTCAGCCTAGTATTGTTTTTGAACATACAGGTGTGCCATATAAAAGAAGGAGTAAATGACTAAAGAATGTTCAAGCAGAGATAGGACATGCGAATGAGCCAACTGAGGCTGGTTTAGGAGAGACAGATGAGGTAGTTGAGACCACTGAGTCAGTTGAAACACAGTTGGGAGTGGAGGCTCCTTCACTTATAGTTGAGACAGTTGTAGATGATAGTGTCAAGGCCAACATTGAGTTTGTTGAGACACAGTTGGGAGTGCAGGCTCCTTCACTTACAGTTGATTCCAGTGTCGGGGCCACCACTGAATCAGTGGAGATGGAGACAGAATCGGGAGTGCCGCCTCCTTCTAGGACAGTTGATCCAGTTGCAGATTCCAGTACTGTTGGGGCCACCACTGAGTCAATGGATATGGAGACACAATCGGGAGTGCAACCTCCTTCTAGGACAGTTGATCCAGTTGCAGATTCCAGTACTGTTGGGGCCACCACCGAGTCAGTGGATATGAAGACACAATCGGGAGTGTAGCCTCCTTCTGGTACAGTTGATCCAGTTGCAGATTCTAGTACTGCTGGTGCCATTACAGAACAGAGAGCCAATCCATCCAGGGCCACTATAGGTGAGGCATCAGGTAATGCTGGTGCAAGTATAGGACAGACATCCGGAAGTTCCGGGGCACCGACAGAGGCAGAAGCAGTACACATCTTCCTTGAAGATATGGAAGATTGATGAAGAATGTGATGAATTCAAGGCAAGGATGAGAGCTAACCCGTTGTACAATCTGGTACAATCTTCATATAGCCAAGCGAATCGTGTGGTAGTTTGTGCTTTTGGTGAGAGGTGGAATCCGGTAACAAACACTTTCCATTTTCCATTCGGTGAGATGACGATCACATTAGACGATGTCCAATATATCACAGGATTACCGGTTGATGGAATGGTCGTGAACTATGAATTTGCAAAAGAGGACAACCCAGTTACATTTGTTCACGAGCTGTTAGGGATTCCAATAGCAGACGTGACAAAGGAGTTAGAACATGTTGGTGGACTACGACTGTCCAAAAGTTGGCTAAAGAACAGTCTTGCGGGTAAATGCGGTGTAAGAAGCAATCAGGGTGAAGCATCGAGTTCCGGTCAGACTGTGCCGATAGTTACTGTGGATCAAGCTATGCGCGGATATCTGTTGTATCTTCTTGCATGTACTTTGATGCAAGACCGTAGTGGGGATAAGATAAACATTAACTACCTTTATTTTCTACGGGATCTGGATAAGGTTGGTGATTGGGCTTGGGGTGCTGCCACACTGGCAAATCTTTACCGACAGCTATCGAAGGCCACTAGGAACAGTACTGTTGGAATTTCTGGATACCTAACATTGTTGGAGGTAACACTTGTTTTTTACATTTTTTTTATTGTTTTTTGTGTTTATGTTTGAATGCTTAAAGAAATATTTTGTAATATGTGTTATGCAGGCATGGGTGTACGAACATTTTCCTTCATTGCGACCTCCACCAAACACGAAATTCATTGAAAGGGAGATGGTACGGACATTAATGTGGAAAAATGTTACGGGAATTAATGACATTGTGGCATTGTCATCGTTAAGGCATACAAGAGAGGACTTGGACTTGATGGAGGCCCGGAAAGTAAGTTAACTACATTTATCTTGTAGGTTGTAACTTTTCTTGTTCTGTTCAACTTACATTATCTTCTATTTTGTAGGTTGTTTGGGATGCTTATCGGCAATTTAGAACGGTGCCTGAGAATGACGTCTGTTGGTTCTATGGGTGCATAAGGACATTGGACAAAGAAGAGGTGTATCACCCAAACCGTGTAGTTCGTCAATTTGGCCATATTCAAGCTATCCCCCAGTCACCAATTCCTCCAAAGGCATCGAATCGAAGCGGGAAGGCGAAACAGTACAATGTCACTCATGAATCACGCGACGATGACTTTATCCATTTTGCAAATCATCTAGTCAATAAGGAACAAAGGATGGGAAAATCTAGGTTTGATTGGGAATGCACATCTGAGTACATGACTTGGTATCGAGGTGTTGCCGTGCGTCGTTTGACCGGTGTCAGCAAAAGAAAGCAACGAGATTCAAGAGAGGTATTTGAATATACAATCTATTTTGTTGTTTCCTTTTTCAATTAATGAACGTTTTTATGTTTAACATGTAGGAGAATGAATGCAAGGGTAGAGTGATTGATGCGGTACGAGATGCGATTGGAAATGCTTCTAAAAAAACCAAAAAGGATTTAGTGAAAGCGCTTCAGATTGTAGAAGAGTTCTTGACTACAGGTGCATGTACACAAGATGTTGAAGATGACGGTGTCGAAGCACAAGAATCTAGTCAGATACAAGCTGAAAGACCAAAGAAGCGTTCGAGGGCCGCGAAAAAGACTTAGTTGTCTTATAACTTTGACACATTTATAACTTTGACACGTTTATTACTTTCATATGTTTAATGTTTGGGTTGTTTAAAATCGTGTTTATATTTAGTATTTGGATTTTGTAGACTACATTGGCTTTGGTTTGGTTTGGTTTGTATTTTTATTCCCCGTTGATTTCCTATTTGTTCGTATGCGATTTGGGTTATTTGGCCTTTGATATTTGAATTGGTGTCACTTGAATTGGTGTGGGAAAGAAATGGAACAATGTTGATTATGGGACTCAGAACGTCCACCATAGTGACGTTTTTATTGAGTGATAAACGTCGGTTGTGATGACGTTTGAAGCCCCAAAATCATCAAACTCTCAGTACCTAAAAATCTTTAAAACGTCAGTAATACTGACGTTCCACATGCCATATGAACGTCATTATTGCTGACGTTTTAAGGTTTTTTAGGTACAGAGAGTTTGATGATTTTGGGGCTTCAAACGTCATCACAACCGCGTTTATAACTCAATAAAAATGTCACACTGGCTGACGTTCTGTGTCTCAGAATCAACATTGTTCCCTTTCTTAACAAACAATCATACATCAAAATTAAACCAAAAATCACACATCACACATTTTGGAAATACAACATTGGAATTTAACTAGTTCATTGTGCATCATGCCAAAATACATTAAACTAGTTCAACATATTGCATATGAATTTACAAAACCGTGTTCCATCCTACACCCCGGTCAGTCAGATAGATTGTCCAAATCAATATGATCCCCCATCCAATGATCCCTGACCACATCATGCCATAAATTGATCCTATGTTGATATTTCTCATACCATTCATTTGCTTCCAACATCCGAGCCTTATGCCAATTTACGCTCACTCTAGGAAGTGGACAAGTATCTTTCAAAAACAAGCGAACAAAATGGATACCCTTGCACAACCCCATCCATATATGGCAAGCGGGCCAAACCGAAGGTTTTTTCTTACTAGGAAAGAATGTTTGGTTTCCATGCGAGACAGACAATATGCTTGCGGACACACCATATGCATTGCACACAACCCAACCAAGGTGACTGTCAAAATACTTTTCCACTCCGCGTGCTCCTTTTTCATGACAAACACAAGCCATGCATTTTTTGTAGATCCATTCTTGTCCGCCAAATAATGCAATATAATGATCCATGTCCGTCATCAATTCATAATGCAGTGCTTTTCTCACCAATGGCCAGTCGTTTTCTGTAAGACCTATTGCATGTGCTATTACTCTAAACCCGCAGTTTCCATCACCCTCTACATCAACCATAGACGTAATGTGCTCATGCACATTTAGTGGAAACTCTTTAAGATACCTGTTTCCGACGGTAGAAGATACTTTACACTCAACCTTTGGAACCTTTGGCATTCTACCTTTGGATGCCGCTCGAGTCATTGGGGTTTTTTTATTTTTGACATTAGAAGCACCTTGACATGCAGGTGGAGTTGGGGCGGAAGAAACACCTTCAGACGCTATCGCGGCATTCACACTCGACAATTCTTTCTCAACGTGTTCAAACTTGCTCATCTCTCTCTTAGTTGAAGAGTCCTCAACTAACTTCCTCTTGTTTCCGGAACCCTTAGGGCGGCCACGACCCTTGGTTTTTGTTTTTGGCTCTTGCAAAACCGTATTAACCGGTTGACAAATGTCACGTATCTTCACGATCAACCATTGTCTCTCCCAAACATCTGCCATCTTCAACTTTTCTTCTAAGGCATTCAGAACTGGCACATAGTCTAACTCGGATTCATTTGGAGGTGGCCCTTTGATATCTAGGGTCTTCCAATGAATATCGATAGCTGATAAAGGGATGCATCCTGGCTTCTTCTTAAATATAGCCATCTCATGTCTACACGGCAATCCATGTGTCTTTCGAATAGTACATCGGCACTCCTTATTCAACGCATCGCTATCATTGGTTTTTTCCAACTCAGCATACAACAAGCCCAATGCGTATATGGATACATGATGTTTAAGCTCTTTAAACAACACAACATCTTTAAATTTTTTTGGCTCCATGAAAAGAGACGTCTCGAATGACTTTTTGATGTTTTTGATCTCTTGATCGATCAAGCAAAGGCCGGCTTCCCACTCTGCAACCAAGTCCCCAAGCCCAGTTTTTAAATACTGAATGCATTCCCTCGACTCTCGAGGTTGATGTGTTTCCCAGATGAAAAACAGAGTTGGTCCATGCGGAGACGAATGCCTCCTTATGTGCGTTCAACCATGTACAAGAGACATAACTCATGGCGTCTTCACTAAAAATCTTCTTACACTCTTCCAATCTCTCATTCAACTCATCTTCTGATTCTGATTTAACAACCTCTGTCCAAGCAGTCATCAAATCTTGCCAAACTTCGCTCGTAGTCTTCGTCTTCAGATTCGCCGTAAGACCTTTCTTTATATGCCACCTGCATATCAAGTTCTTTGCTTTTGGATAAACCACCCGTAAAGCGTTCATTAATGCTTCTTCTCTATCTGTCA
The DNA here is from genome assembly GCA_024500145.1 of Gentiana dahurica var. dahurica. NCBI lineage: Eukaryota > Viridiplantae > Streptophyta > Magnoliopsida > Gentianales > Gentianaceae > Gentiana > Gentiana dahurica. Next base: position 43,572,119 of record CM044908.1, read on the forward strand.
CGATACAACATGTTTGATCACTTTCTCACCAATTGCTTTCCGAAGCATAGTCAAAGCCCACGTGTAGTTCTCTTCCCTCTCCAAACAAAGTAGAGCAAATCCTATCGAAAATGTCATATCCGTACACGTAACGCCAACAATTTGCAAGAGGGGCATCTTGTACTTGTTCGTCTTGTATGTACAATCCATAAGCATCACGGTAGGAAAGCACCTTGCAAGGGACAAGCTTTCATTAAAGGCCCAAAAAACATCCTTCACTACATTTCCTTCGTCATGCCTACATTCCACGAATGATGTGTTCTTATCTGCCAATTTGAAAACCTCTTGCATCACTGTACCGCCCTCTCGTGCCTTCTTCTTTATCTTAGCATGAACATTGTAGATCGCCTTTGATGACGTACAGTTCTTCTTATCATCATTTCTCAACATACGTAGTATATGTTTAGGCAAAATACCGTTGCGAGTCATTGTTGCAACAAAATCAACTTGTTCTCTATCAATCCGGCCGAGGTATGCATGACCCTCCTCATACTTGAATAACTTGTGATTATGTACACCATTCAATACTCTAACGGTCCACACCTCCCTAAAGTTATCCTTCAAGGTTTTCAATAGAAATGGACAACCGCATTTCTTTGTAGACGATTCTCTTGGCTTATTTTTTCCGGTACCGCCAACCTTTTTCTCGTATTCTCTTGGCAATCCACCCCTCTCACATTGGTATAAAATGAAATGTGTCCGCTTTCCGGTCATGTTGGATCTCTTTTTCACAATGACAACGCCTTTCTCTCTTGCCAATGCCTTGAGGTGTTTGGTGACGGCTTCATGTGAATCAAATACCTATGAATAATATATGAATGTAATGAATAACAAGTCAAGTTTAAAAATCACATACATTTAGATAGTATAAGTTTTAGAGACTTACTTGATCAGTTGTAAAAATTGAAGTCAAATCGACTGATAACGATATACTACTTTTATATGATTAAAAATATGTTATATTATTATGTTTTATCAACGAATTCTATATAAAATATATGAAATTATGATGAAATGTTAATCTTTATAATTTAGAGTAGTTAGTAGTAATAATAATAATAAGTTGTAATTTTGTATCGATTTTAGTAAATCGGAGTGTCGTGTCAGATTTACGTGGGTATTTGTGGTATTTTATTGCAGATTTATAAACCGAGACCCCGAGAATCGACATATTGAAGTTTAATCATATCTATGAAAGGATTTAGAAAGTGCCACGAACTTAAATGGTCAATTGAATAGCTTAAGTGGTCAAGTGGCTAATCGATTTGGGTTAATAAAAATCCCGAAATAGCTTCGGAGGAACACGAGGTAATCAAGAAGGCGTTATCTGAAGAAGAGTTCTTTATGAAAGTTGTAGAGTTTTTCGAGACCTTAATTTTGGCATTTCGTTTGCAATTTTTGGAGGTCTACAACTCAAGATACGAATTTTACAAGTTTTAATTGCATAATTATCATATCGAAGGATCCAGAATGTGATGAGTTGTTACACTCATGATGATTCCGGACCGGTCCGGTCTAACTGCCGGCCCGGGCCGCCCTTTGAACTTTGCCTATATATAGAAGCTCATCACAGATCGATCGAGAGTACCAAAATATATATATATATTATATATATATATATATATATATCCTTTCTAGTTTTTGTTTAATTTCGTAGTTGTAAATAAGGCCTTACGCCGTAATAATGTAATTTTAGTATCGTTATAATGCTCGGGAAAATCTCGGAAGTTCGGTTTTTTTGAAGAAGTTGTAATGTCCGGAAAATACGATTTCTGAATCAACTGCCGTATTCGGGTAACTTTTCTCAAGTATTTATGTTTATGTTGTTTATTTTCATCTTTTTAGTCGTTGTAATGTTTTTAGGCTAAATATAATACTGGCCAAAGTTATGTAATCGGTTTTATTTCGATCTTTTCGTTAAAGAAATGTTGTTAAGTTAAAATGATTAAAATTGAGTTAATTGAATCTTTTTCTATTTTGATCGTATTCGTATTGACGTATTTAATCGATCTGAGGAATTCATAATCTAATTATGAATTGACGCCTCGTAGTTAGGTTATGAACTCGTTAATAGAAAAACCGGAGGGTAAAATTGGCCGTGTGAATAACGTGACAACGGAATCCGATTTCCTACCCGGGGGTAGATTTGTTTTGGGAGAAATGAATCTTATTATAATTTGTACTCGAGATCGTAATAATGTTAAATCATCGGTTTAATTGAAACTTAAACCGGAAAGTTGAATCGTCCGGCTTTGACAACCGGAGCCTTTTAAATAAAATTGACCGTTTGACGAACGGAGTGACTCCTTTTTATCTAAAGGTAGATTTGTACTCGGGACCTGTTCAGAAAAACCGTAACAGTTGTGGACCTTGGACTGATGCAATGGACATATGACAATTTTATACGCTCATGTGAGGAGGAATTGTTTACCTCAGGAGTGCACCGTTTCATTTACTCAATTGGACCTAAAATAAAAGGAGAGATCGAACACATTTCATTTAATCGAAAGATCGTATAAACCAATTATATAAGTTTTGGCCAGCTCTCTAAAATTATCTGTTTAATATTTTGGTATCTATATATACTTATATCTATATATATAAATTGCGGTTTATGCAGATCTATATATATTTATGTATTTATATATATCATGTTAGTATAGTTTTTAAATTACGCATTTATTTTATGTTGACTAGAATAGTAGTGATCTGTGTTATAAAATTACGGTTTAGATCGAGTTAATAACAGCTCTTTGGTGTTTAACCACACGTAAAAGAATTACCAAGTTCCCTGAGGATTCGACACTCTGACTCACCATACTAGCACTACAGTTTGACCCGATACACTGTCGGTTAAGGACTGGTTTAGCATTAGTAGAAAAAGGCCTGTCAGATTTCTGGCGCCGTTGCCGGGGAACGTCGCTAATTTCTTTTTATGTGTCTATGGTTACTACTTGTATTAGCTCAAAATTCTCGAGAATAAGTCAACACTTTTCTTATCTCATTTCTATTTTATTTTTCGTTGGTTGTTACCTTATAGGTAAATTACCAATTTTTACTACTATCAATTTCTAGTTATTTTCTATTTTCGTTAGTTGATGACCAGAAGTGGTAAGGCCCCGCTCACTCCTTATAAGCCTGACATAAACACTTACGAAAGGCAGTTAAGAGTAGAGAGTAAACATGGTCATACTAGTCAGGGAAATCCTGACCAAGAATCATCTTCAAACAGAAATACGAGAATGGCTGAAACTAGTGATGAAACAAATGAACAGAGGCTAGATCATGCTCCAGGGCATGGACAAAACCCTGTTAACCCTAATAATAATAATAATAATAGAAATAATCAGAATCGGAACCAGAATAATCGTAATAACCCACCAAACCCGAGGCCTATCTGTGATCAAACCGTAAGAAGAAACCAGACTAATAATCCTATACTTTTACCTAATGAAGGAGCGAATAATTTCGAGATTAAATCTCATCTTTTTGGTTTAATTGACGCAAGAGCCCAATTCCTAGGAGAGGATGATGAAGATCCACATCATCATCTCTATCTTTTTTAAGAACTGTGCAATACAGCCAAAAGTCAAGGTGCTCATAAGGAATTAACGAGGATGACTATGTTTCCTTTTTCTCTAAGAGGAAGAGCCCGAGATTGGTTTATGTCTCTTCCACATCATTCACTTACTAGTTGGGAGGAGATTCAAACTGAATTTCTAAAACAATATTTCACTCCTGGACGAAATTTGGAATTAAAAGTCGAGGTTGCTAACTTTAGACAAGGATCTGAAGAAACACTTGGGAATGCCTGGGAAAGATTTAAAAAATTGTTGAGAGCTTGTCCCGACCATGGTTATTCCTTAGATATGTAAATTCAACTTTTCTGTCGTAAATTAAGAAAAGATTCACGTGCGGATGTAGATCATGTATGTGGTGGTTCTCTAATGATGAGTGAAGCTCAAATAGTTTACGATGCTATAGAAAAGATTTCCAAAAATAACAGAATGTGGGAAACCGGTTCTAGCACCAGAAAAGTAGCTTTCGCAGGAGAATGTACATCTAATACGGAAGTTCTAGCACATTTAGAAAACTTGAGTAGGAAATTTGATGGGTTACAACAGAATAAGAACCTAAGTTCAGAAAATAGTACACCAACTGAATACTCAAGTCATGATAATGTGTCATTAGGGATAGAAGAACCAACAGGATATTCAAGGGAGGAGGTGAGTTTTCTTCAGCAGCATAGGAATTTGAACAATGCATACTCAAACTCGTTTAATGCTATTAGAAGAGATCATCCTACTTATCGATGGTCTGAAAACCCTAGTAAACCAGGACAACCGCCATATCCAGTTCAGTATAGGAATATGAATAACAATCAAGTTTATCAAGGAGATACGTCTAATCAGAATTTACAATCATTACCAAGATCCTATCCTCAACATACCACTCAAAGTATACCAGTAACTCAAAATTCAACTCAACCTGCAGAAGGAGTTGAAAAATGGGAAAAACTAATGGAAAATATGATGGGTGTAGTATCTACTCAAGCTAAGAATATGGAAACAATGATGACTTCTATTGGTACAGTCACTAGGGATATGAGTTCGATGAAAACATCTATGAGTGGACATGATACCAGAATGAGAACTATAGAAGCCTCATTGAGGAATATGGAAGATCATTTGAGTAGGGAAGGTGAACGTAACAACAGTAGACCACCTGGAGGATTACCAAGCAACACTGAAAGAAATCCAAGAGAGGTAAATGTTGTAGTTACGAGAAGTAGAAAACTCTGTGGTAGTAATGGGGTAGAAAACTTCGGGAATAATGAAGTAGAAAATGATTTAGATGAAAAAAATGATGAAACTAAAGATGAAATTGAATTCACTGACGAGGAAGAAGAAATTATAGAGAATTTCTTGAAAAGGAATAGAAGTTTGGAACCTGAGAATGAAGGTGAGAAATGGGTAAAAATCCCTAGGATTTTGAAAGATCCCATGGATAAAGATTTAAGGAATTTATTCAAGGAACATGTTAGAGTAGAGGATAATGAAAACAAGGATGAAAAATAGGAAGCACTGAAGGAATCTGGAGTAGAGATTGATTCGGGGAGTGTTTTAAAAGAAAAAACTCAAGATCATGATACTTGGCGATTAAGTAATACTCAAGGGTTTAAGGAAAAAGGAAAAGAGAAATTGACTAAGGAGCCAAAGGTTATAGATTTAGAATCTTTACCTTACCCTCCTAAAGATCAAATCAAAAAGGCAAAAATTGATAAGAAGTATGCTCGTTTCCTTGACACTTTTCGTCATCTTCATGTTAATATCCCTGTTATTGAAGCTCTGATTAATATACCTGCCTATGGAAAGTTTCTGAAAGATATACTATCAAATAAGAAAAAATTAGAGGAATATGAGAATATATGCCTAAATGAAGAATGTTCTGCAATTCTGCAGCATAAGTTACCACCTAAACTGAAAGGTCCTGGAAGTTTTACGATTCCATGTGAAATTGGAGGATTTCTGTTTAAGAAGGTCTTATGTGATCTAGGAGCTAGTATAAATCTCATGTCTTATGAGGATTATAAAAAGCTAGGCATAGGAAAGCTTACAAAAACTGAAATGACTCTGCAGATGGCAGATAGATCGATTAAGTACCCTAAAGGGATTATTAAGGACGTATTGGTTAAAGTAGACAAATTCTATTTTCCAGTAGACTTTGTAGTTATGGAAATGGAAGAAGGTTATTCAGCACCTCTTATTCTAGGTCGTCCATTTCTAGCTACAGGAAGAACTTTAATCGATGTTCAGAAAGGAGAATTAATTTTTAGAGTCAATGAAGATGAAGTTGCTTTCAATATTTTCAAAGCTATGAATCATCCATATACATCACCAGAATCATGTTCTTTTATAGAAGATATTCATTCTGTCTATGATAATCAGTTACCAACTTTTGAAGACAGATTAGAAGAATGCTTAACTCTGTCTATCTATAAAGAAGATGAGGAAGACATTGAAATGAAAGAGATAACCCTTTCTCTAGATAAAGGAAGCTTTACTTTTAAGCCACCATGGCATAAGTATTTGGAGTTAGAACTAGAAGGACCAGTTCTTAAATCGTCAATAGAAGATCCGCCGAAGAATCTGGAATTGAAACCGTTACCCTTAAATCTGAAATATGCTTTTCTTGAAACTGATAATCTATTACCGATTATTATTTCATCAAATTTAACTGAGCAACAAGAAGATCAATTACTTAGAATGTTAAGAAAGCATAAGAAAGCTTTTGGATGGACAGTTGCCGATATTCGAGGTATTAGCCCTGAGATTTGTGTTCATAAGATAATTCTGAAAGAAGATGCTAAACCTTGTATTCAACCGCAACGCCGCCTCAACCCAAATTTACAGTTAATTGTTAAGAAAGAGGTGATTAAGCTATTAGAAATGGGAATAATCTTTCCTATATCAGATAGTGAATGGGTTAGTCCAACTCAAGTTGTACCAAAGAAAGGAGGTTTCACAGTGAAAGAGAATGATAAGAATGAATGGATTCCAACAAGGGAAATTACAGGATATCGAATGTGCATTGATTTTAGAAAGCTAATTTATCATACTAAGAAAGATCATCATCCACTTCCATTCATAGTTAAAATGTTGGAACGTTTAAGTGGTCATAAATATTACTGTTTCTTAGATGGTTATTCAGGATATTTACAGATTTTCATTGCAGCAGGAGATAGGGAAAATACTACTTTCACTTGTCCTTATGGAACTTTTGCGTATAAAAGAATGCCGTTTGGTTTATGTAATGCTCCTGCTACGTTTCAAAGATGTATGATGTCTATATTTTCTGATATGGTTGAGAAATTCTTAGAAATTTTTATGGACGACTTTAGTGTTTACGGAGATTCTTTTGGTAAATGTTTGTCGCACTTAGAACGAGTGTTACAACGCTGTGAAGATACCAATTTAGTACTAAACTGGGAAAAATGTCATTTAATGGTATCAGAAGGAATTGTTTTAGGTCACAGAATCTCTGAAATAGGAATTGAAGTTGATAAAGCTAAAGTCGAAGTGATTGAAAAATTACCACCACCAGTTAATCTAAGGACTCTAAGAGGATTTCTTGGACATGCAGGATTTTATAGGAGATTTATTGCAGATTTTTCAAAAATAGCAAAGCCTCTAAGTCATTTACTTGAAAATGAAGTACCTTTTAACTTTGATAGTAAATGTATGGAAGCTTTTCAGACCTTAAAAGCGAGGTTGACTACTGCACCAGTGTTAGTAGCACAAGATTGGAGTTTGCCGTTTGAGATTATGTGTGATGCGAGTGATTTAGCTGTAGGAGCTGTTCTAGGTCAAAGATATAACAAAATTCTCAAAGCTATTTACTATGCATCCCACACACTAAACGCAGCTCAGCTTAATTATGCAACTACAGAAAAAGAACTGTTGGCTGTAATTTTTGCCTTAGATAAGTTTAGATCATATATTGTTGGTTCTAAGGTCATAATTTATACAGGCCATTCAGCTCTGAAGTATTTACTGAGTAAGAAGGATGCGAAACCACGTCTTCTTAGATGGATTCTCCTACTTCAAGAATTTGATATTGAAATTAAAGATAAAAAAGGAAGTGAGAATGTAGTAGCAGATCATCTAAGTAGAATGGAGACTGAGGAAGAGAAAGGGAATGAAATTAAAGATTCATTTCCTGATGAACAACTATTTAGAATAGATACTCCTTCAACCATGCAGTTATTAAAAAATAGAATTCCTTCTAAGGAAAGTTCACCTTGGTTTGGAGATATCATTAATTACTTAACCTGTGATTATATTCCGTCTCATTGGACTTGGCAACAGAAAAAGAAGTTCTTTTATGACTTAAAATTTTATTACTGGGAGGAACCAGACCTTTTCCGTAAGTGTTCGGATGGGATAATCAGAAAATGTGTGCCTGATAATGAAATTTTAAGTATTTTATCGTTTTGTCATGATCGTGAGGCAGGAGGTCATCATGGAGGATGGAAAACTGCTTTTAAAGTTTTACAATGTGGTTTTTATTGGCCTACACTATATAAAGATGCTTATACATATGTTAAATCTTGTGAGTCTTGTCAAAAATGGGGAAATATTTCGAAAAAACATGAAATGCCTATGCAACCTATTTTAGAATGTGAACTTTTTGATGTTTGGGGCATAGATTTCATGGGACCTTTCCCTATATCTTTTGGAAAAAGATTTATTCTTGTAATGGTAGATTATGTCTCGAAATGGGTAGAAGCTGAAGCTCTTCCCACTAATGATACCAAAGTTGTCATACGATTCCTTAAAAAGAATATTTTACAAGATATGGCATTCCGAGGGCAATTATTAGTGATAGAGGGTCACATTTTTGCAATCGACCATTTACTAAGTTAATTGAAAAATATGGTGTAACGCATAAGTTAGGAACGCCTTATCATCCGCAAACCAGTGGTCAGGTAGAGGTATCGAATAGAGAGATTAAAAGAATCGTGGAAAAAACAGTTGATTCAAATCGTAAAAACTGGGCAGTTAAATTAGATGATGCATTATGGGGGTACAGAACAGCTTTTAAGACACCAATTGGTTGTTCTCCCTATAAGCTAGTCTTTGGTAAGTCTTGTCATCTCCCAGTTGAGTTAGAACACCGAGCCTTCTGGGCTATTAGATTTCTGAATTTTGATCCTAAGGCTGTCGGTGATCATAGATTACTTCAATTAACAGAACCAGAAGAATTTCGTCTCGATTCTTATGAAAACGGTCGAATCTACAAGGAACGCACGAAATCTTTCCATGATAAGAGAATCTTTAAGCGTGAGTTCCATGTAGGTGATCGAGTGCTTTTGTACAATTCACGTTTAAAGTTGTTTCCAGGTAAGCTTAAGTCGAGATGGACAGGTCCATTTAAAGTAACAAGGGTTTACAAAACTGGAGCTGTTGAACTAACTGATGGAAATACAACATTTATAGCCAATGGACACAGAGTAAAGTTATTTGTGGAGGAGAAGGAATCACACTGAAAGAAGAAATAATGCTACTGATTGATTCCCCGACAAATTGAAAAAGCAGAAAAAATGAAAAACTGAAAAGCAGAGAAACTGGAATCAGCCGAATACCAGGTGCATTCTATCTTTACTCTACTTTTCTGTATTTTTATGTTTAAACTCTTTTCGTCTTTTACCGGATAGACGTAAAAGAACTGGATGTCTTTTTTAGATAGAATAGGAGTTTTTATTTTACTTTTGAAATTAGGCCTTGATAAAGATGTCGCGTTTTCTATAGAAGCTTTAGTTTTTGAACAAAACAAGAAATTGTTGAGAGAGATCAGATTGAGAGAAGTATGTAATGGAACATCAAGAAGTGCGATGAAAAGAAGGGCAAAGTTTCTAATGAGATGCAGAATCTGTGGAAAAAGTGAACATGTTGGACGATGTGGGAAAAACACAACCAAATCCCAGGATGAGTGTTTGAATATTGTTAGGAAGGGAACGATTAGGTGGTTATCCGAAAATCCCGATGGAATTCGAGAGATAATTCAAATGCTTCGTTTTTAGGAGTTAGGTTGATTGAGCGTTATATCAGAACTCTGGAAGATTTAGAAATCGAAGAATCAGGAACCCCTTAAGTTTCGAGTCTTTTATTATATTGTATTTTATAAAATTTTCGCATAACTTCTGAGAATTTTATAAAATTGGATCTTTATCAAATTTGAGGAGTTTTATAAAAGTTTTATAAAAGTTTTTTAGTTTTAATTTAAATGTTTTATAAGAGTTGATATAAATTTATTAAATTTTTATAAGCTTTTTATTAAAGTATTATAAAGATTTTATTAAATTTTTAGAAATTGTTATAAAATTATAAAATTTCCTTCAAATTTTATTTTTAGTAAGTTTTAAAAAATTTATAAACTTATTTTTAAGATTTTAATTAAGTTTTATTAGAATTTTTATAAGTTTTCATCAAAAATTATAAAAAGAAAAAAAAATCGAAAAAGTACAAAAATTAGGCACGGACCGATCCGGCCCTTAATCCGGACCGGTCCGGGGTCTAAAAACGTAAAAAAGGACGGGGACTCCCTTTTCTTCTTCTTCTTCCCTAATTTTCTTCCAACAGCCGCACCCCACACACCAAACCCCACCATTACGAATTTTTTTCACTTTTCTACAACAAAACTTCATCTCACACTACACCATTACTTAATTTCTTCTCATTATCATCTCCTCTCTTCAACACAAATTGGAAAATTCAAAAAGGGTCAAAAACAAGCTCCGTTTCATTCCGGCGACTTTACAACTTTTCCGGCCTATTTTTCAACGTTGTGTTCTTTATATGGTATTATTTAGTTTATGTAGTTATCAATTTCGTATTTTTCATAATTTTTTAGATTAATTTCAACTGTTTTGAATTTTGAGTGTGTTGTGACATTTTTATTTTTTTGTTGTTTTTGTTGTTGTTTTTGTTGTTGATTGGCTTAACCAATATCGTAGAATGGTTGAGTCGAGTACTAGAAGCTCTAAAAAGAGAAAATCAAAAATTCCTATATCAACTCCTGTCGTAGGCACAGTAATTTTATCATCTGAGGAAGAAGCCGTAAGCTTTGAAAAAACCGCATCACCTGAGGCTAAGAAAGCGTATGAGAAAATTTATAGTAAATGTGATGTGTTGGTTGAAAAAGGATTAGACTTGGATGACTTAGGTGATGAAGTTAAGAATATCTTTAGAAAACGTCAGTGGTTAGATTTAGCAGCTAGAAGGGAAGGGGAGATTAACACGACTCTAGTAGCTGAGTTTTATTCAGTTTTATCTACACTTTCACAGGAACAGCTTACTCAGTCGCCAACGGTGCCCCTAAGAGCCAGAAATATTCCTTTTAGCCCTGAAGTCATAAATGCAATCCTAGGAGTTGAGGTTTTTCCTAATGAGGAGGATTACAGGGTAGTTTATAATTTAGATGATCCTGCAAGTTTTGAGCAGACTGCCCTGAGAGCCCAGAACGTTTTTGACCCGACCGCTGTGTGGGTTGAAAATAGATTTAATTACGGGAATTATTTTAGAGGGTTGAGGGCAATTAAAAGATTTATTAGCCATAATCTCTATCCTTCTCGTAAACATACTGCTTTTGGAAAGGAAGATGTTTGTATCGCTTGGGCGATGGTAAACGATGTTAGAGTGGATGTTGGAAAGGTCATGGTTAAAAGAATTTTTGAGAGTATTGTCATCGCCAGACCAGGGAGTCATCTATACTTCCCTTGTTTTATCTCAGATTTATGTCGTAGGGTGGGAGTACCAATCCTGCCTAATGACAAGTTATCTCTGGCTGATGGAAATCTGATTGGACCAAGTTTGACTAGTCTTCCGGATGGTAGTATACGCTCTTTGCTTAGAAGACGTCAAACTCAACCAGCTCCACCAGTTTTCACATCTTCCTCTTTTCCCTCTTTTTCTAGTCAGCCTCAACAAACTCCTTTCTCCAACACTATCACCTATGATATGTTTCAATCTTTAGTGACAGATGTTGCACGTGGTCAAGCCAACATGGCTTTATATGCTGAGAGTAATAGGCAGTGGTGTGATGATATTCGTAGAGGTTTAAGAAGGAACGAGCAGTTGCTTCGTAATCCTACTTTTGATGATCCTGCCTATCCACCTTGTCAGTCAGATCCTTATACCTTACCAGATTGGGTAACACCTATTCCACCACCTTCGAGCTTTCATCCATCGTCATATCCTTTTGGAAGCCAATCTAGTGGAACAGGTGTATTTTCGACAGTGTTCAGAGACCAGTGATGTCTAGTTGGGGAGGATTCACTGAGTTTGCACATGTCACGACTGGCATGAGTTCGATGGGTCTTGATAGTTCAGCCAGGACCACGACTACAGTTCAGCCACCAGCTTCTCAGTCATTTTCGAGTTCAAGTTTTCATGTCGATCCAGAGGAAGACTACGAAGAAGATTGAATTTAATAACTATGATTAATTAAACATTTTTACTGCACATTTCATTTTATTCGACATTTGTCATTTAGATATTGGTTTGTTTTCATTTTTCGTTTATTTTGATTTTATAGTCGTCTTATCGAAATTTGGTTTGTATTCTAAATCATTTTAGTTTTTATAAAAACTATAAAAAACCCAAAAATGATTTTTGTATAATTACTACGTCATTTTACAAAAATATAATGTGTCGTTTTATCCGTTTGTATCAAGTTTAATTAACCATTATAAAGTATCTTCAAGGAAAAAGGTATGTATTGTTCAGCACGTGAAGTAAAAAACCAAAATACAACTTGACTTTTACCTCTGTCCTCAGTAAAAGCAGGATGAGGCCGGACCGGTCCGGCCTATTCCCGGACCGAGCCGTGAAGGGAAATGGGTGAGTCATTTTTAGAGTCCGTCTAATGCATCCACGTATGTAAACTTTTTCATCTATTAAAGGAAGTAAGGGCATGAGTAAACATTATCATTCACTGCCTTTCCTTTTACTTTCAACTCTGTTTTAAAATTTTCATATAATTTTAAATGTCGAACCACTCCTCACCGTCGGTTAATTCTTACGAGCCTAACACACCGGATCATCCGGAATCTCAAGCTTCCAATGAGAGTATCATTTTACACAATCGTTTTGCAAATTCTCCAATTCAGTTGGAGAAAGGTTTAAATGTCGATAAGATTGATCAACGGGGAAAAACTATCATTCGAAGTTTTGGTTGGAAAAAAATTTGTCAGTACACCGAGAGGTAGGATAAATGTCTCGATAGTGCGAGAATTTTATTCTGCACTTATGACGACATCTATGGTCGATATCACTCAAATTGTTACGGTAAGAGGAGTGGCTGTTCCCTTCTCTTCTTCTATTATCAACCAAATTTTTGCTATTCCACCGGTTTCAATGCAGCATTTTGAGATAACTTGGGGCTTACAAAATCCACACAATCATTTGAACAAAATCCACGAGTCTTTTCAATGTCTATTCCCTCTTTTCGATACAAATCACGATATATCAACAAGAGCTTTAATTCCACATCTAAAAGCGTGGAAACATTTCATTAATTCTAGGGTGTATCCTACTTGGGATTTCGGGAGCCTTAGTGATAATGAAATGCTTCTGCTGTATGCTTTGACAGTTGGTGTATTTGTCGATTGGGGAATTCTGATACAAAGGAGTGTGTTGGAGTTTGCTATCACAAGAGGCAGTAGGGGCAAACCTATGCCTAATTCATGGATGATATCGCGCCTGTGTACTCAGATGAGTGGAGTGGGAGAGCTGGAGATGGATGAGATTTTTCCGTCTAGAGATAGTCGAGTTGGATTGTTACCGGTTGATACACCGGGATGTTCGTCTACCATCTAGAGAGTTGTTGGTGGTTTGTTGGTGATATTTAAGTTTTAATAAGTTCTTTAGTTAAATTTGAAGTTTTATTTTCTTTAGTTAAGTTTACGTTTTTCTTTTAAGTTTGTAATAATGTATCTTGTTTAATATATATGTCTCAGTTTTTTAAGTTTGTTTGATTTAATGATATAATTAGTATACGCTAAAATAAAAATCGAATAATAACGATAATATATAATTTTAATTTTATTTTCCAACCTACTTATTTATTACTCATTGAACATCGGGACGATGCCACTTCGTAAGTGGGGAGTAAGAGTTAGGTTAGAAAATTCATTAAAATTTTCGAAAATAGTTATAAATTATAAAATTATCATAATTTTTATTACTTATTTTCAATTTTTTAGTAGTTAATATATAAAAATGAATAAGAAATGATATAATTGGGAAGAATAAGTTTTTAATTAAGTAAAGTATATTAGATATATTATAATCATATTTTATGTCTAATTTAGATTTTAATAAGATTTTAAGTTTATATAATTGAGTAATTAATATTAGATATTGTTTTCATGAAATTATAATAGTATGTTGATATTTATAAGTAAAATTTTTAGAATCATTTTCAATATGAATTATGAGTTTGGAATTGGACTAAGGATGTTGATTTTTGGCACCACAAAAATATAACTATAGCCAAATAACCTACATCAGCCTTGATTAGAGTGATCAAGACCTGACTCGAAATTGTCAATTGTGATTAAATAACCAAGCTTTAGCTAATTTTGGTCTACATTTCCTTGAAATTCCGCAAGTTTGTACGTACTTATAAAAAGAAATGAAGACATAAAAGCTAAGTTTTGGTATATGCTGAGATTGGAAAAATTAGATAAGTATTAGTATATTCGATCTTACCTCATGACACTTGCAAGATAGTCGATTTTGGTAATAAGCTCGGATATATTAATATTCTAAATTAAGAACGAAGCACCATATTTACACAGAATTAATCAAATATCGTATCTTCCTTATCTGTGATTAACAACTTAAAAATAAAAAGAACTTATCGGTTGTAGCTACCAATGATTTGAGTGAGTAGGGTATTATCACGAAATGTCCTATATCACTATGAGGTAATTAAGCTCCCGATTGCCTGATGATAGTAGTCCAGCTAGGGTATTATCTCGAAATGTCCTATTGCTGGGAATGAAGGCACAGAATGAAAAAGAAAAAGTTGAATCATAAGATCTCAGGAATGATTACAAGTTTAAGGAAACCGGACTTGTAATTTTCGATCGAAAGAGTAGTACTCCGATCAATCTTGATGAAGCAATGCTTGTAAGTTTGATTTTCTACACACACTCACGCTTTTAGTTCTTAATCTAAAAAAAAAAAATAAAGAGATGTTATTAATCGATGATTATTTTTGATCAAGAATATGAAGATGTAGGTACGTACGACTTGCCTCTTTCTCTTTTTGATTTCCCTTTTTTCCGATTAACCAACATCTTGAGCCTAAACTCTATAAGCCATTTTTGTCGACTACCTGATCGATGTTTCCGATTCCAGAATTTCATAATAGTTGCGATTAAAAATAATTCTGATATTTTATTTATACTTATTAAGTGTTACATGTACAATTTCATCTAAATAATATTTAATGTTTAAGTTATTTTAGTTATATATTCTTTCTGTCTTCTTAAGATTTTAAATTAAGATAAATAATATATTTATAATATTGACAATATAAATTACATTAAAAATTATAATCTGATCAATTATATTATCTTTTATTACCGCTTATTTTTGCTCGAGGACGATCAAAAGCTAAGTGGGGAGTAGTTGATATACTACTTTTATATGATTAAAAATATGTTATATTATTATGTTTTATCAACGAATTCTATATAAAATATATGAAATTATGATGAAATGTTAATCTTTATAATTTAGAGTAGTTAGTAGTAATAATAATAAAAATTTGTAATTTTGTACCGATTTTAGTAAATCGGAGTGTCGTGTCAGATTTACGTGGGTATTTGTGGTATTTTATTGCAGATTTATAAACCGAGACCCCGAGAATCGACATATTGAAGTTTAATCATATCTATGAAAGGATTTAGAAAGTGCCACGAGCTTAAATGGTCAATTGAATAGCTTAAGTGGTCAAGTGGCTAATCGATTTGGGTTAATAAAAATCCCGAAATAGCTTCGGAGGAACACGAGGTAATCAAGAAGGCGTTATCTGAAGAAGAGTTCTTCATGAAAGTTGTAGAGTTTCTCGAGACCTTAATTTTGGCATTTCGTTTGCAATTTTTGGAGGTCTACAACTCAAGATACGAATTTTACAAGTTTTAATTGCATAATTATCATATCGAAGGATCCAGAATGTGATGAGTTGTTACACTTATGATGATTCCGGACCGGTCCGGTCTAACTGCCGGCCCGGGCCGCCCTTTGCACTTTGCCTATATATAGAAGCTCATCACAGATCGATCGAGGAGTACCA
Source organism: Gentiana dahurica var. dahurica (assembly GCA_024500145.1). Classification (NCBI taxonomy): domain Eukaryota; kingdom Viridiplantae; phylum Streptophyta; class Magnoliopsida; order Gentianales; family Gentianaceae; genus Gentiana; species Gentiana dahurica. The sequence goes on from CM044908.1 coordinate 43,588,025, forward strand.
AAATATATATATATATTATATATATATATATATATCCTTTCTAGTTTTTGTTTAATTTCGTAGTTGTAAATAAGGCCTTACGCCGTAATAATGTAATTTTAGTATCGTTATAATGCTCGGGAAAATCTCGGAAGTTCGGTTTTGCTGAAGAAGTTGTAATGTCCGGAAAATACGATTTCTGAATCAACTGCCGTATTCGGGTAACTTTTCTGAAGTATTTATGTTTATGTTGTTTATTTTCATCTTTTTAGTCGTTGTAATGTTTTTAGGCTAAATATAATACTGGCCAAAGTTTTGTAATCGGTTTTATTTCGATCTTTTCGTTAAAGAAATGTTGTTAAGTTAAAATGATTAAAATTGAGTTAACTGAATCTTTTTCTATTTTGATCGTATTCGTATTGATGTATTTAATCGATCTGAGGAATTCATAATCTAATTATGAATTGACGCCTCGTAATTAGGTTATGAACTCGTTAATAGAAAAACCGGAGGGTAAAATTGGCCGTGTGAATAACGTGACAACGGAATCCGATTTCCTACCCGGGGGTAGATTTGTTTTGGGAGAAATGAATCTTATTATAATTTGTACTCGAGATCGTAATAATGTTAAATCATCAGTTTAATTGAAACTTAAACCGGAAAGTTGAATCGTCCGGCTTTGACAACCGGAGCCTTTTAAATAAAATTGACCGTTTGACGAACGGAGTGACTCCTTTTTATCTAAAGGTAGATTTGTACTCGGGACCTGTTCAGAAAAACCGTAACAGTTGTGGACCTTGGACTGATGCAATGGACATATGACAATTTCATACGCTCGTGTGAGGAGGAATTGTTTACCTCAGGAGTGCACCGTTTCATTTACTCAATTGGACCTAAAATAAAAGGAGAGATCGAACACATTTCATTTAATCGAAAGATCGTATAAACCAATTATATAAGTTTTGGCCAGTTCTCTAAAATTATCTGTTTAATATTTTGGTATCTATATATACTTATATCTATATATATAAATTGCGGTTTATGCAGATCTATATATATTTATGTATTTATATATATCATGTTAGTATAGTTTTTAAATTACGCATTTATTTTATGTTGACTAGAATAGTAGTGATCTGTGTTATAAAATTGCGGTTTAGATCGAGTTAATAACAGCTCTTTGGTGTTTAACCACACGTAAAAGAATTACCAAGTTCCTGAGGATTCGACACTCTGACTCACCATACTAGCACTACAGTTTGACCCGATACACTGTCGGTTAAGGACTGGTTTAGCATTAGTAGAAAAAGGCCTGTCAATAACTCTTCATGTGGGTCATCCATCATTGCGAGTGTGGTATCTCGAACTTTCTGAAGATTTTCTTGATCTTCTTCAATCATTTCATCAGCCAAAAACTGCAAGGAAACGTATAATTGTCATAGTCAATTGGATGAGAATAAGAAAATAACATATCCATTTAATAGTTTCTCACCTTCAAATACTCCTCGTCGTCGTCTAGTACTGGCCCCTCATCATTGCTTTTGTCATGATTTGCGTCATTACATTGTTTCTATGGATTCAATAGTAATAAAACCAAGTAAAACACATGTTGGCAAAATGAAAAATTACAGATCCAGAACGTCAGTGATTATGACGTTGGGTTAGCAAATCCAACGTCGCCTTGACTGACGTTGTAAAGCCTTTTGCAGTGAAGAGTCAAGCAAAACGTTGGCTATATTGACGTTGAAATGTAAACATATACGTCAGTGAGGTTGACGTTAACAACAAATATGTTTAAAGTTGATTGGAAACACAAACGTCAGCCACACTGACGTTGTGGTGGCCAAAGGAGCGTCATCAAGCCTAACGTTTTGGACATGCATATTCATCTTCTTTGCTGTTGTAAACGTCACCCATGGTGACGTTACTAATGCCTTACGGGCGACAGTATGGCTGACGTCCCAGAATCTTGCCATTGACGCTGTGAAACGTAAAAGAACGACGGGGGAAGCCCTAGGGGTGATCGGAAATGGCGAAATAACACTATTTTCTTCCATTTATGACCTCTAAACATGATAATATGTATGTAGGAAGATTACCCATTAACTTAAATCACACATTGAACATAAAGAACGAAATTTTTAAACAAGAAATTACCATATTTGAGGAATCCATCTTCTTCTCAACTTGGCTTGAAAATGGTATATCTTCAAGTGAGATTGCTACATCTTCTATATCACAATGCATTTGTTGTTCATTGTTATGAATTGATTCAAAATGTTGACTTTCAAAATTTGAATTGGGAGATGATGAAGGTTCCATGGATGTAGAGGGGAGGAAGATGAAGAAGTGAAGAAGTGAAGAAGTGATGAAGTGATGAAGATGATGAAATGTTTTATGTTTAAGGTGTTAATTGAATAGAAGGATAAAATTGTTTATTTAGGTTTTAGGAGGACTTGTTTATAGTTTCAAAAATATGTGGTGTAGGTAGTAATTTTTTTATTAGTTGTGTAGTGTGAGAAGTATAAAAATAATCAAAATAATCTTGTGGTGCCAAAAGTAAAATTTTGTGGTACAAGTAGTAAGTGGGTGCAAGTAGTAAATAGGGGGTCCAAATAGAACCCCTTAAATAATCGATGTACAATGAAAAAAAATGAAAAAAGGGGACACTAGACTAATAGTAATGAAACATATGTAGAATTAATAGTGCAAGAAATAGAGTAATGAACCACCGGCATAAAATATTATTTAGAAGAGGAGAAGAAATGATGTACGTAATGCGTTGAAGTGGAAGCATGGGAGCAAAACAAAGAATTGCTGAATCTTTTATCTAAGGAGGTTCTCTAATAGTAGAATCGGAACGTTATTTTTCTTAACAAAACTTGTAATATTCCGATTTTCGGAAAATGACAGACGTGTCATTTTGCGAAAACAAAATATTGGGTTCGGTTCCTTTTATTCGGAGTTTAAGTAATTGTTAAATTATATATATATATATATATTTCGAGATATATATGTATATATTTAAGGAGGAAAATCTGATTTTTATGATAAAGGAAGATAATAAGATCTTTATCTTTTTTTGGGATTTATTATGATAAAGGAAGATAATAAGATCTTTATCTTTTTTTTGGGGATTTATCTTATTATAAAGGAAGATAATAAGATCTTTATCTTTTTTTTGGGATTTGTTATTTAAGGAAAATAAATCCCTACAATTCTTATAACCTACTAGAAATCAGATTTTCTCCACCTCCAAAATATCTCTCTGCGTGTGTGAGCAAAAAAATTAGGGCTGAGAGTTTTTCAATCGGCTGTTAAAGCAATTCTTGACGGTTTTCATATCAGAGTAGAGCGCCGGAATCGTTGTGAAGAAGGCAACGTTTTGATTGCAGAAAGTTGAAGCTTTGATAAGAGATAGATCGGTTTTAGCTGCTATTTTTCTAAGTTTTGCTGTTGGGATAAGCTTGCTAAAGGTAAGAAGCTCTTCCTACAATCTAATTGTGGTTTAGAGTAGAATATATCATGTTTTGGATGCATACTGTATCAAGTTTTAAGCTTAGATGATGTTTAAGGATTAAGTTTTGTTTTGGATCTTAAAAGAGATGTTTTTCTACTGTTTTTCTGCTATAATTCATGTGCAAGATGTTTAGATTCGAGTAGAGATCGTTAAGGGTTGAAAAACAGGTTTTAGGGCTTTTTCTGCATAGGATGCGTACGCATTGACTAGCAATGCGCACGCATTCCTGATACAGGACTGCTTAGAATAAGTGCAGCAGGTTCAATGCATACGCATTCCAGAGTAATGCGCACGCATTGCCCCAGTTTTCTATATAATGTTGTTTTAAGCTATGTTTTGAATTTTAAAACTTAATTCATGATTAAATAACACTAATTAAATATGAACAAGCCCCGATTGAGTTTCTGATTCGTTCGGTTAAAACACCGAATGTACTCTTAAAGGGAGTTGAAGTTCGGATCCGTCGGAAGGGCATGAAAGGGCTTGTTCTTTGATGAACTAGGGTTCATCATTGTCTGTGTAATTGATAGGATGTGATGTCTAGTTGTCTAAGTGAGGGAGTAGAGCTGATAAGGTGAGTATTATTCTGAAAACACTTAGGTGACTAGTTAATTCACATTGATAATTACATAAGTGTAGTAAAAGCTAAAACGTCATCTATTCTTGGTTAGACACTGATTCAAATTGGCGATGTGATACGTTCATAAAAGGTGGACAACGCTACTGGCTCAAAAGGCTAAAGGGTAGTGGAGGAAATCCATCGAACGTATATGCATACCGGGGAGATCCCGGGACTACCGGTGCTAATCACCGTAGTTGGCAAGTATATCTCGTGGTGGAATTTTCACCATGCATTGTGTCCTTGAGTAATGATGTAGCAAAGATAAGCTAAGTTAGAAACGTATAGTCACGACGTGTCGATGGACATGTAGTGAACCCTAGATCGAGTCGGTCTCAGTAAGGCAAATCTTTTAATAATAAACCTTAATTATATTGTAGCTTCTACTTCTTACTTTGTACAAATGTACTTACCTCAAGTGCATGTTTATTTATGTGTTTGGGGGAGAGAATACGAACATGTAAATGAGGAGTTCGAGGACGACTTTGATGACGACGTTTGAGGACGCCGGAGTTGAAGACTTCGATTAATTGTTATTCATTTCTTTAATTATCGCCTAGGCTTGGATTATGGTTGGAACTTGTAGTTTCCTTTTTGTTTTTAAAGATTTGTACATTTGGATTCGTTTGGTTTTTCCGATGTAATAAGTATTATTTATTCTACCTTTAGTATTTCTATTCTTGGTTACTTGGAAAAAAATTACCCGAGTCTTTTTAACTTCCGTTTGCTTTAATTTGTTAGGACATAGTAGATGCTTACGTGTAATATTATTTATTTAATATTATGCGTGCCGAACGTTTCGATTTCGGATAAGGACTCGGTGTCCGGGAACGGGGCGTTACAAAACTCTTTTTTGTCTACCCTCCTTTCACCCTTAATTGTTGGGAAAATGTCGGATTAAATTTTGATATGGACATGGTTATCAGACCAATTTTTGTTATTTTGGAGAATTTTTCGGTCTGTGTATTCGCTACATTTTTTTTGCTCAAAATTATTTAGGTACTGCATGTGAATGTGGTTTGCAGATGGATTTCCTGATGTATTGTTCTTACATTTATTAAGAACTTTTTTTTTTCCTGTTACGGGTTCATTTCTTTCGGTTCACCTGTTGTTCCTGTATCATACGCAGATGATTATCGATTATTTTGCGGCGATCTTGGGAATGACCGAATGAGGTGAATGATGATGTCCTATCAAAAACTTTTACCAGATTTCCCTCCTTCAACATGGCTAAGGTGACTGTTTTTTTAGTTATCAATTTTCAGTTCTTCCTTTCACTTTCTCTTGTTCAAATTGCATTCTTGAGTGCATAGTTCTGTTCAGATTTTCCTTTTGGAGTTCATGGAGCGGCAAAATTAGGATTTTAGTCCTCTAACTTGGCCTATTTTGGATTTTAGCCCTGCTCCTGCTCCGGTGAGGAAAATGGTCCTCTAAGTTGGCTTTTTTTGGATTTTAGTCCTATCCGCCGGAAATAGCTGATTGGGCACCGGAATATTTAAAAATAGTCCTTTAACGAGGCTGCCACGTAAGCATTTTTTAAAGATTCCGGTGCCCAATCAGCTATTTCCGGCGGATAGGACTAAAATCCAAAAAATAGCCAACTTAGAGGACCATTTTCCTCACCGGAGCAGGAGCAGGACTAAAATCCAAAATAGGCCAAGTTAGAGGACTAAAATCCTAATTTTGCCTTCATGGAGCCCTCAAATGCTCATTAGTCGAGAGGTTGATTCTTCTTGGTGTCGCCTTTCAAACGATGCTGTCATGCGAATAATGTTACTTACAGAATAAGAGTAATGTTTTCTTTAGTGCTTTGGGGGTTGAGGTCGTATGATGTGAAGAGGCCGAGCTATGAAGGACTGTGAAGCAAAACGGCGTCGCTTCGGCCCGAAACGACGCCGTTCGGTTCCGACCTCAAAAAAAAAACAATCAACACGGCGTCGCTTTGGCCAGAAACGACGCCGTTTCGGGCTTCACAGCAACATACAGTAGAGGATGGCACAACAGAGGATCCCGATCCAGTGCTTTGGACACTGTGAATTCTATTAATGCTAGAGCAAGTTTTTTTTTTTTTTTTTTTTTGGATTCTTGTAACCGGTGCTTAAAAAAAGTTTATGAAAGTTTTCAATTGAAGTCAAAATTTTGTTTTACGGGGTGATTCTTTATGGTATTTAGAATTATATTGGTTGTTTGACTGGATTCACTACCAAAAAAAAAATTACTATTTAGCGGTGGATCTTAGTGATGTGGTTTAGCGGTAGTTTTTGTACATTCGCCGACAAAACAAGTAAAAACTTCCTAACATCGTTCATTTAGCGTTGATTAAAAAATTCCTTAGCAAAAACCTTTTTTTTATCGGTGGTCTATAAACACCTGCTGCTATTGCTATTTTAATTTTGTAATATGTAGTTAGTAAAGTTTTACTTTAATGTTTTTTTAAAGTTCTTTACTTTTTTTTAAATACCTTTACATTACCTAAAACAAAGTAATTGATTATGATCTAAAAAATCAACGCAATGCTTAGTCTGCGGCGGCAATCAACAAAACCTTGGCTTGTATCGGAGCGATCTAACCCTTCTCCATTCATTCAATGGGAAATCGATGAAACTCCTTCTTCATCGAGGAAATTGATCTTCTCCGGAGCAGTATTGATAAATGGAAAGCATCGAAGAAGGCTTCAAAGCATCAGAGGTGAAAAAAGTTTTAGATTTATCAATGGTGGATGTTGTAATTTGAGGGTGTGAAGATGATCAAGAATACTTGAATTCCTGCAAAATAAAAGACTTGGAACCTCTCCGTTTCACGAAAGAATCGTTGTCCTTCTTAAATTATTCGACCCCTATATTTTGTCCTGTGTATCACGAATATTTAAGTGAGATAAAACTGAGAGAACAACCTTTAAACTTTGGACAAAAGATTAAAGATCACTTTGAAGTTTTGAGTTATATAGAATAAATAACAAGGATGCTTACATATTGTTCTTATGTTTAACAATGTAAACTTGCTAATATATAGCACTTGGATCTGAAAAAGAGCAAAGGAATACATCCTTTAAGTGATAGAAACCAAAAGAAAAGGTACCATTTGGTTATACCCACTTAAAAAAGGCCAAAAGACACCAAAAATCAGTTTTTCCGACCACAGGTGTCCATCCGTACGGATGCAGTTATCATCCGGACGGATAAATCACAGTATCAAAATTTTACAGTTTCAGCCTTTCATCCATACGGATAGATTCTTATCCGTACGGATAACTCTCAATCAGAAAATTTGGATTTTCATTTCACATCCGTACACTCGTAAACACTTATATAAGCGTGCACTCCGCACCTCCATACTTATATTTTAGCTTTACGAGCATAACCACCCTTGTACTAAACCCCGATAACCTCAATGGCTTGTGATTATACTTAAATCACCAACATTCCTCCCCTATTTAAGTGTAATCCTTGGTTTAGTAAAAACAACAATCATAATATAAACCAACTCATGCTTCAATGAAAATATCACGAAGATTGAATTTCCACCTAGTATTATTACACGCAAATATTCGAGTATTGGGGTGTGACTAAGCATTGAACCCCTTTACACATTTTGAATACATGTACATAACAATACACATGAATTGAGACTACTTCAAAGTATTATTCTTGACACCATTTATTGAAATCCGGCCTTGTGTCCATATCCATTCTTGAGCATATAGAAAGTCAACCCAACTTTCCTTGAAGCGGCCATACCTCAAACTCATATAGGTGAATCTTTAATTTACCGTGCACCTGCATTAGCACTCTCAAAAGATTCATTAAGAAGGTAAACTTTAACCTAACTTCACAGGTTTATTGCACATACCTTCGGGATTAATACATGTGCTCAAGTTTCCAATAACAGGCTTACCACATTGAATTTAGCCTAAGGCATTATACCAAAGGGAAATTGGGCGTCCCATTATCAGAAACTTATACAGGTTGTAGACCCATCCCGACAACCGACTTTTGTAATAAGTCCTTAGCTAATCCTTTCGTCAAATGATCAGCTAAATTCCTTTGAGATCTCACATACACAACCGATATCACCCCGTGAGAGATCAACTCACGTACCGCGCTATGTCTAACGCCTAAGTGTCGTGACTTACCATTATACACATGACTATACGCCTTAGACAGTGTAGATGAGCTATCACAATGGATAGATATTGGTGATATTGGTTTAGGCCATAAAGGAATTTCATGAATCAAATTCCTAAGCCATTCTGCCTCTTTTCCGGCTGCTGCCAAGGCAATAAACTCCGACTCCATAGTCGAGCTAGATATACATGTCTGTTTCTTAGAAGCCCAAGAAATGGCACCTCCACCTAAAACAAACACCCATCCACTAGTAGAAGAATGATCTTCTACATTAGATATCCAACTAGCATCTGAATATCCTTCAATCACCGAAGGATATGCAACATAAGTCAAACCAAAGTCTTTTGACTTAAGATATCTCAATACACGAACAACCGCTCTCCAATGACAGTTACCTAGGTTACTAGTATATCTACTTAGTTTCCCAACTGCATAGGCAATATCCGGTCGTGTACTAGTCATTGCATACATCAAACAACCAATGACTCGTGAATATTCAAGTTGATTCATGGTTTCACTTTTATTAGGTCCCAGTTTCTCATGAGGCTCCATGGGAGAATTTGCTGGAGTACAATTTTCACAATTAAATTTCTTCAACACTTTCTCAATATAATGAGACAGTGTTAGTGAAAACCCTCCTTGATTTCTTTTAATTTTAATACACAAAATAACATCTGCCTCCCCCATGTCTTTCATAGAGAATCTAGAAGATAAGAGTTCTTTACACTTATCAGCCTGACTTTGGTTCGTACCAAAAATCAACATGTCATCGACATATAGACAGATTATCACACCATTGCCGGTATCATCAAATCTACTATAAATACACTTGTCTAATTGGTTAAGCTTAAACCAGTAGACAAGACAACATCATCAAACTTTTGATGCCATTGTTTAGGAGCTTGTTTAAGTCCATACAATGATTTTATAAGTTTACATACTTTATGCTCGTTACCGGGCATAATAAAACCTTCCGGTTGCTTCATGTATATTTCTTCATCCAAATCTCCATTTAGAAATGCTGTTTTAACATCCATTTGATGGATCACCAAGTTATGAATTGCGGCTAAGGCAATCAATAACCTGATTGAGGAGATTCTAGCAACGGGAGCATAAGTATCGAAATAATCGATACCTTCCTTTTGCCTAAAGCCTTGTATAACTAACCGGGCTTTATATCGGTCAACAGTACCGTCAATTCTCATTTTCCTTTTGAAAATCCACTTGCAACCTAACGGTTTGCAACCACATGGTAAAACTGTAAGAATCCACGTACTGTTACCCATTATGGAATCCATCTCGTCATTGATGAATGATACATCCTGAGATCCTATTGCCTCAGAAAATGTTCTTGGATCATCCTAAATATTGTAACAATATGAGTATTGATATCCAACTTCATTTCTCGAATCTTCCACCAAATAAGTAACAAAATCCGGTGGAAATGTTTTTGCTATTCTAGCCCTCTTACTTCTTCGAAGTTCAGAAGGTTCAACTTGATAATCATTATTCTCCACATTCTCCACTTCTATCGTAGGAGCAATACTCTTTGGTCTAGGAATAGAAGTAAATCTATTCTCATCAAAGATAGCATCACGTGATTCTATAACCGAATGTACAGCCACGGAATCACTAGGTTCTATAACATAAAACCTATATGCCTTTGAATGACTTTCATATCCAATGAATATGCAATCGATGCCTCTTTCTTCTAAAGTTTTAATTTTAGGATCAGGAAGTCTAACAACCGCCCTGCAGCCCCAAACTTTCAAATAACTTAAGTTTGGTTTCTTTTTGAACCAAAGTTCATACGGGGTAGCAGAATTCTTTTTATTAGGAATTCTGTTTAGTAAATAGCAGGCCGTTAACATGGCCTCACCCCAAAATCCATTACTCAATCCTGAGTAGGACAACATGGAATTTACCATCTCTTTTAGAGTATGGTTTTTCCTCTCCGCAATACCATTTTGTTGTGGCGTATACGGTGCAGTAACCTCGTGTATAATACCACACGACCCGAAGTAGGTTGGATCATAGTATTCTCCACCTCTATCGGTACGAAAACATTTAATACTAGAATTTAATTGCAATTCTACTTCACTTTTATAAATCTTGAATTTATCAAGTGCCTCATCTTTAGTATTAAGTAAATACACATAACAAAAATGAGTACTATCATCTATCAAAGTAATCACATATTTCTTATTTCCCAAAGACGGTGATGCATTAAAATCACACAAATCACTATGGATAAGTTCTAAAATTGTAGACGATCTTTCAACACCACGAAATGGCTGTCTTACAATTTTATTAAGCATACAAGTAGTACACTTATCCATATTGATATCAAACGGGGGAATTAAAGCATTCTTAGACATAACATGCATACGTTTATAATGCACGTGTCCTAACCGAGCATGCCATAACTTTGAGATATTAACATCAGAAATATGCATAACTTGATTAACTTTATTATTAACAATATTAAGCATAAACATATTATTACACAAATATCCAAAACCAACAAATACACCATGTTTTGACAAAATAAACCTATCGGACTCATAAACTTGTTTGTAGCCCGATTTACATAATAGTGCACCGGATACAAGGTTCTTCCGGATGCACGGAACAAATAAAACATGAAATAGTTTTACAAATTTTCCAGGATTGAAATTTAAAATAACATTTCCAATGCCTTTTACAACAGCCATCGACTCGTTTCCCATCTTCAGTATGGAACCATCATTCACCGGTTCAAAGTCTTCAAACCAGCGTTGATCTTTGCATACATGTCTTGTTGCTCCCGAGTCGATCCACCACGATACATCATCATCCTGCATGTAAAATGCTTCAGAAATAAATGGCACATAATTCATAACCGAATTAATACCAAAGTTAACATTCTAACCTTGATGTTTGGGTGGTCCTTGGTCTTTCGACCCCTGTTCTGGACCTTTGTTCTTTCCGTTCTTTCGTACTCGGCAATCAGCCTTGTAGTGTCCAGTTTTGCCACAAATCCAACAGGCACCCTTTGGCCTTTTTCCGGATTCTTTGTCGCCAGCCTTGAATGGTTTCTTTTTCTTACCATTACCTTTTCCCTTGTTAGTTTTAGAACACTCCCCGGCCTCCATTACATGAATGGATGTCGATTCATCAATTTCCTTTCCCTTGGTTTTCACACCCTCCTGCGTCCTGAGGGATTCCTCAATATGCAGGTGGCTACCAAGTTCAACCAAGGAGAGTTCTTCCTTTTTGTGTTTTAACATATGCTTAAAATCTTTCCATGTTGGTGGTAGTTTATCAATGATACTAGAAACAGAAATGGATTCATCCATTTCCATTTTGTGTTGTGCAAACTGGCCTAAAATGCATTGAAGTTCATTGAATTGTTCAATTACAGACCGTGTATCTACCATAATGTATTTCATGAAATTACCAACTAGAAACTTTTTAGCAGATGCATCTTCATTTAAGTACTTAGTTTCTAGTGCATCCCATAGTTCTTTTGCAGACGCAAAGTTTTGATAAATATCAAACAACGATTCAGACATACCGTTAACAATGTGACCACGACAGATGTAGTCATCATTTTCCCATTTGTTTCGCCTTCGCAATTCCTCCAATGGTGCATCATCATCAACTTCTGGTATCTCAGTGCTAAGAACATATACCACTTTCAATGTTGTGAGAAGGAAATGCATCTTCCTTTGCCACCTCCGGAAATCAACGCCTTCAAACTTGTCTAGTTTCCCGAAATTCATCATCAAATCCTTTGCATTCACCATTGTGATCAGAACAATAATTTAAGAAGAATGTTGTAATTTGAGGGTGTGAAGATGATCAACAATACTTGAATTCCTGCAAAATAAAAGACTTGGAACCTCTCCGTTTCACGAAAGAATCGTTGTCCTTCTTAAATTATTCGACCCCTATACTTTGTCCTGGGTATCACGAATATTTAAGTGCGATAAAACTGAGAGAACAACCTTTAAACTTTGGACAAAAGATTAAAGATCACTTTGAAGTTTTGATTTATATAGAATAAATAACAAGGATGCTTACATATGTTGTTCTTATGTTTAACAATGTAAACTTGCTAATATATAGCACTTGGATCTGAAAAAGAGCAAAGGAATATGTCCTTCAAGTGATGGAAACCAAAAGAAAAGGTACCATTTGGTTATACCCACTTAAAAAAGGCCAAAAGACACCAAAAATCAGTTTTCGCGACCACAGGTGTCCATCCGTACGGATGCAGTTATCATCTGGACGGATAAATCACAGTATCAAAATTTTACAGTTTCAGCCTTTCATCCGTACGGATAGATTCTTATCCGTACGGATAACTCTCATCCGTACGGATAGATTCTTATCCGTACGGATAACTCTCAATCAGAAAATTTGGATTTTCATTTCACATCCATACTTTCGTAAACACTTATATAAGCGTGCACTCTGCACCTCCATACTTATATTTTAGCTTTACGAGCATAACCACCCTTGTACTAAACCCCGATAACCTCAATGGCTTGTGATTATACTTAAATCACCAACATTGGATTCGGTGGAGCATTCAGAGAAGAATGGTGAGACATTGGTGGAGGGTATTGCAGAGAAGTTTCATCATCATGAGCACGATTCGTTGTCCACTTCTTCGGATTCCAATTCAGATAAGGGAAAGCATAGTTTGTTGGAGAAAAAACCCGATTGAAGGGTTGAACAGTCAACTTTAGCGCTAATTACAGATAGGCTTCGATGTATGTCATTGAGAGTTAATGATATAATTAAATACTCCATACGGAGTGGTTGTTGATGGGATTTTGAATCACTTGATTCGGATATCGGGTGAATGAGAAATTAATGGCTAGTGTTGGTAGAAGATATGTAGAGTTGAAGGGAGGACCTCACTGATGACGGTCAAATTATACCCATAAAAGTCATCAACGTTGTCCTTAAATCGAGCTTAATACTATATATTTTATATTAAATCACTTGTTTATAATATTATTTAATGTTATTTGATTTATAGAATATAATTTGGTATTTATCTGTTTTTATTATTTAAATGGGATTTACTGTGCAAAAAATATTGATTTTATAGATTACGATAAAATGGAGGTCTACCAACGAGGGAAGTAAATCTCAAGATAAATCGGAGCAGAATCGGATTGAATAAAAGATAAATACCGAAGCAGCACGAAAAGAGGAGTAAGGAACAAGAAAAGCCAGTGAGCCAATCAGAAACTGATGGACTCGCTGGCAGCGAACCCCTACTTCACTGGGAGCGAGTTCAACAAAACCACCGGATTGACTTGGAGTTATCTCGACGCGTTATTAGGATTTAGGAAACGTAAATTAGGTCGGCTGGAGTTTATCCTAAGTCGGTTTTCCAAGCCTATATATACTTATTTCATTTTATCACTTTATATCTTGAATATCACTTTTCATAACACAAAATTCTCAGTTTCTTAGAGCAGTTTTAATACAAGTTCAGCAGCAATTATGTGAGTTCTTGTATTTATTTCTTCTTTGTTCTTTGTAGTTAAGTCCCCCCAATTATTGTTTATCGTTTGAGGTTGTTCGTTCTTCACCGGATGATGTAGATCTAAGGATACGATATGAGGCAGTGGGGATTCCTTGTCTATAAGGATCCACACGCCCAGATCTGTTATCCGGCGACTTATAGATGACTTTGGTATGATCGACAACCGTGTTTCTAGTAGATCTATATAATTGCTTTATGAATCTCTATTTTATCCGTTACGTATGTAGAAACGCTAAGATTTAGTTGTTCACCGCGTCAATCTAGCCACGTCTTTTTGGTGTGATTGTCCACCTAGAATTTCTTATCTTAGTAGGTATGGCTACGGCTACGTTGCTTGTCTGTTTTAATTAGCGTATGATTAGAAAATACCAATATAGGTCTCCTAGTTTGGCTCATGAATTGATCTTCCGGGACTTTCAGCGAGATTTAGATCTGTTCTGTATTAGGGAATTGAGCTCATCTAATTATATGTAAATCGTAGATTAGCATGATACCTAAAAAGTTAGTGTTAATGGGACAGAGACTGATGCGATCGCTTAGGAAGTACGCCTAACCACAGGAATGTTGCCTAGGTGAGGAATACGGTTAATATCGGCATCCCTAGTTTTGTAAGCGAGCAAGTTATATGAGATGGAGGCCTAAAAAGCGAAGTCACGTAATGTAGCATAGTGATCTAGATGGCCTCCCCGGAGCTAGATCTAGTTTAAGGGATGACTCCCGTAGCCAATATAAAAGAAATTCGAATCGGGTTAATAGTTCATGAGTCTAGTTTAATTATATAGAATCTCTAGATCCAAACGATAACATAATAATTGGAGAGGTTAATTACGTTGTTTATGTGTTGTGTCGTGTCAAGTCCTTTCTCTTTCTTGTCTTTTGTTGGTCGTAGACCGCTTTGTGTCCTTGACATGGATGATTAATTTTTTTGTATATAAATGACCCACAATTGGTTCCCTGTGGGATCGACCTTGATTCGTTATAGCTATACTACGATGGACCTAGTCCTCTTGCTAGTATTGGTTCATGGTGGTCAAGTATTTTATTATCACTTAATCTACGTCATCAAGTTTTTGGCGCCGTTGCCGGGGAGCCAACGGTCAATTTTATATATAAATAATTTTTTATTCATGTTAAGTTTTCTGTTTTAGAGTCTGTTTTTACGTTCTTGAGTCCCTCTGGTTTTCTGCTCTGTGTAAAAATTCCATATTCAAAAAAAAAAAAATGGTTTCGCTCCCAGCGAGACTGCTTCTCGCTGCCAGCGAGCCTAGTCAGTGTTCTGGGATTTCGCGTGTCTGTTTATCTCCGTATGTTTAATCCGTATGTCTGATAGCAGCATGGGAAACCATGTTAAAGACAGTCTACGGTCTATTTGTTTTTTGTTTTTCTTCTGTTTGTAGAAACCAGGGAAACAACAATCCAAGTCAGTAATTTTTCGTGGGCGCTGAGAAATAACCCAGCAACATGTGGAGCTACGAATCTACGATGGGAAAAGTGATGGAAGCAATACCTTTAAAGCACTAAGATGGCTCCGAAAAAAAAAGAAAAAAAAGAACAAATTTTAAAGGCTTAAATTCTTCGTGGTATAATGTTGAAGGCAAGGTACTACTTTTTTTTGCTTATGTTTTACTATCTTTTGGTTTTTTGAGCATAAATTAGCCTTTACATGAACCTGAATGAGAATCTTAGCCCGGAGTGCCGAAGGTTCTGCCCCAAATCTGTCTCATCTAAAGGGTGTAGGGAAACATGTAGTCGTTGAAATGAAGCAGTGAATAAAGAGTTCCTCGTAGTTATGTTAAAATCTCTTTGTCCTATGCATGAGATTGCTTCTAGTGGCCACGGGAGCAACAATTTGTGTAGTTTAAGCATTCGCAATCTAAAGAAGACGTTGAGTTTTGAGAGAGCATAATGAAGCAGCATTATAGAGGATGTGATTAAAATGGGTCCTTAGGACTAAATCTTCTTAGAATTCACTAGTTCCTAAAGCGAGAGCCGAGGTAAGAGCTTTGTATAAATGGTATGGATAAATGTCGTTTCCTAGGTCTCACAACCAAGGGGAGGGTATTAATCCGCAAAAGCGACGAGCCCACCTCTTATAGTGCTCAGAGGGTCAAAGTCTGGTGAGTTATGAAGGATGACTGACAAGGATACTTTTTGGAAAGTCGAGCTGAGGACTTTAAACTCAGAACTACTTCGTTAAAACCCTTAGGATTTCCTTTTAGTTTTTTAGGTTTTGTTTTCGTTGAGTCAAATAAGAGTAACATGACATATGTTGAGGTTTTTTATTTTGCCGTGTTCCGATGGCCATTAGGCTAACGATGTGCAAAACTTTTTTACTCAATATAGGCCACATGAAATAGAGTATCTTAGGAGAGTCGAGAAATTGCTAAAGAAAAGGAAATTTAGCAATCAACCTTAAGATGGAAGCATTGAGAGAGCTTGAGAATTATTGAAAATGTAACAGAGAATGATTGGTGTAAACCGGAACGCTTTTTGGTCAACTCCCAAAACTTTTTAGAATGGCGATCCGAGTGAAAATCCAAAGTTGTGTGCAATTCGTTCTGCAACTACCCTTATCCTTTCCTTTATACCTTTTAACCCTTCAACCTTTTCTATTCTTCTCACCAATCTGCCCCAACAGTTCACATTTCTAACCATTCTTTCATTCCCTCTCTTTCTCTCCATCTATTTCACTCTCCCAGTTAGCCCAATCCTTTAAACACTTCCTACCCAACAAATTTCCTTAACCAATTTCAACCCACCCATAATCCCAATGTCTTACCCACCCGTTATCTTTTCTCTCAACCTCCATTTTGTGTACAAAATACCCTTGTGTTGCGAAATTAGAACTATTGCTAAGTTTTAATGATTATCTTTTATCATTTTGGTTTTCATGATCCTAGCTGGGGTAAGTGTAGCTCTGAACCTAGCTAGATTTTTAAAAGTTTTTGGTTCTATCAAAATAAAACTTCTCTTTCTACCGGAAGATTTCAATTTCGCAATTTTTCTGACCCTTCCGGCACATATAGATGATGAGTTTTGTTCTAAAATATCACACCGATCCGACCTTGTTGACGACGTTGAGACCTTCTACGTGCTAAATTGGGTAATTAGTAATTTCGAGGAGTAGCTACATCTCCCTAAGTTGTTGATATCCAATCCAAGCGAGAAGTTTCTGCGCAAAGTATTTGATTTTATTCTTTAACCAATAAGTCCCATCCAATCTGTTATACCTTAACAAGTTTCTCTTTTACGATGGCATAAATACCTTATCAATCCAGTAAATCTCGTGTTTTCCCACATGGGGTAATGCTTTTTTTATCTTTGTCTTCTACACCCGGTTTTAAGAATATTTAAGCGGTGGAGGTTATATATGAAGACTACCATCTTTAGTCGTTTGTTTATGTTTTCTTTCTATTTAGTATTTGTTTTTCTTTTTGAGTCTGTATATATCCTTTTTCTTACTCGTTTTAGAATTCGTGTCTGAACGAGTCGTTTTAACTCTTTGGTTTTCCTTGTCATTGGTTGTATAAAATAAAGCGGCTTAATTTGTTTTTGGATATTTTATATCTAAATTACTGCCACATTATTTTATATCTTCCACTGGCATGTTATTAACGGTTTCGTGGAGTTTCTGCTTGGTATGCTTAAACAGGTTTTCACTTGCTTCTCCACGACGTGCTTGGATTACTCCCATGTTCTGCATCTACTTGAGAGCCGTTTCCAGAGCTAAGTCTTTTTCTTAAAATCTCATTTTTATTTGTCATTGGGGACAATGCCATGTTTAAGTGGGGGTAGGAGACTTAGCTATGATGTGATATGTGAAAAAATTGAAAGAAACGGTGAAAAGTTGAAGAAAATTGAAAATTGTCAAATTAATAATCTCGTACCCTCAGAATTGTGAGTTCTTAAGCATTGAATTGATAAGAAAGGAACCAAGTTGCATGATTACGTGATCATTTTATACTTATGTGAAAGTAAATTTAACGATATTCATGCCGACTGTTGCAAGTAGTTATTTATTATTCGATTACTCAATTTTGAATCGACTATTACCGCACGAATTATAATAACTGAAGAAATTATGTGTACATTGCGTAGATGATTGGTTATGTGAACTTAGTGTCGATATTTATCTGCTGATGTATTCCTATATTCTGGCCATTAAAGCGGAGTAATAAGCTTGAGATTTATCTGTGTTTTAACAAAGCGTTAAACACTGGGCTTGTAGTAACATTACCAAAGTAGCTTCGCGCTTGTGGTAATATTCAATGCTATTGACCAATCCGTGAAAGGGGATTCTTGCAATGCATAATTTACTTTTAAAGCAAGTTTCTTTCTTGAGATGTGTTAATGCTTGAAAATATGAAAATGTGAGAAAAAATTCAACTTTTAAGAGGCTTCGAGTATTTTTCTCGGTCTCCAAGTCCAAAAACCTCTTAGATAACGCTCTTGCTTATTGCACCATGTCTTTACCCATTGCGAGGCTTAAGAAGTGGGAATGCTAATGTTGGTAGATTGAGATTACGAAGTTAGCATAAACTCTAATCTTGCCACGAATATATAAAAATGAATGCACATGCACACATCACTTCGATTCATAGCGAGTAGTGAATAATGGATACCTTATGAGCATGACTGGTATGAGTTGACTCGGGTTTCTAGCGTAAGTATGATTTGACCATGAAAAATGTTGTCTTGGGGAATGACTTATCGATGCTTTGTTCGGGACGATCAAAGTCTAAGTGGGGGGTAGTTGATGACGGTCAAATTATACCCATAAAAGTCATCAACGTTGTCCTTAAATCGAGTTTAATAATATATATTTTATATTAAATCACATGTTTATAATGATTATTTAATGTTATGTGATTTATAGAATATAATTTGGTTTTTATCTGTTTTTATTATTTAAATGGGATTTACTGTGCAATAAATATTGATTTTATAGATTACGATAAATTGGAGGATATCTACCAACGAGGGAAGTAAATCTCAAGATGAATCGGAGCAGAATCGGATTGAATAAAAGATAAATACCGAAGCAGCACGAAAAGAGGAGCAAGGAACAAGAAAAGCCAGCGAGCCAATCAGAAACTGATGGACTCGCTGGCAGCGAGCCCCTACTTCGCTGGGAGCGAGTTCAACAAAACCACCGGATTGACTTGGAGTTATCTCCATGCGTTATTAGGATTTAGGAAATGTAAATTAGGTCGGCTGGAGTTTATCCTAAGTCGGTTTTCCAAGCCTATATATACTTATTTCATTGTATCACTTTATATCTTGAATATCACATTTCATAACATAAAATTCTCAGTTTCTTAGAGCAGTTTTAATACAAGTTCAGCAGCAATTATGTGAGTTCTTGTATTTATTTCTTCTTTGTTCTTTGTAGTTAAGTCCCCCCCAATTATTGTTTATCGTTTGAGGTTGTTCGTTCTTCACCGGACGATGTAGATCTAAGGATACGATATGAGGCAGTGGGGATTCCTTGTCTATACGGATCCACACGCCCAGATCTGTTATCCGGCGACCTATTTATGACTTTGGTATGATCGACAAGCGTGTTTCTAGTAGATCTATATAATTACTTTATGAATCTCTATTTTATCCGTTACGTATGTAGAAACGCTAAGATTTGGTTGTTCACCGCGTCAATCTAGCCACGTCTTTATGGTGTGATTGTCCACCTAGAATTTCTTATCTTAGTAGGTATGGCTACGGCTACGTTGCTCGTCTGTTTTGATTAGCGTATGATTAGAAAATACCAATATAGGGCTCCTAGGTCGGCTCATGAATTGATCTTCCGAGACTTTCAACAAGATCTAGATCTGTTCTGTATTAGGGAATTGAGCTCATCTAATTATACGTAAATCGTAGATTAACATGATACCTAAAAAGTTAGTGTTAATGGGACAGAGACTGATGCGATCACTTAGGAAGTACGCCTAACCACAGGAATGTTGCCTAGGTGAGGAATACGGTTAATATCGGCATCCCTAGTTTTGTAAGCGTGCAAGTTATATGAGATGGAGGCCTAAAAAGTGAAGTCACATAATGTAGCATAGTGATCTAGATGGCCTACCCGGAGCTAGATCTAGTTTAGGGGATGACTCCCGTAGCCAATATAAAAGAAATACGAATCGGGTTAATAGTTAGTGAGTCTAGTTTAATTATATAGAATCTATAGATCCAAACGATAACATAATAATTGGGGAGGTTAATTACGTTGTTTATGTTTTGTGTCGTGTCGAGTCCTTTCTCTTTCTTGTCTTTTGTTGGTCGTAGACCGCTTTGTGTCCTTGACATGGATGATTAATTGTTTGTATATAAATGACCCACAATTGGATCCTTGTGGTATCGACCTTGATTCGCTATAGCTTTACTACGATGGACCTAGTCCTCTTGCTAGTATTGGTTCATGGTGGTCAAGTATTTTATTATCACTTGATCTACATCATCACTCACCCCATTCTCCCACATTGGAAACTTGAGTGTTGGAAACTCAAGTGATAAGAGCTAGTGTGTCTCTTATGAGTGTGCCCCAAGGGGCAAGGCTCTTTTGTGCAGGATGGTGGACTTAAATTATTCCACACGCGCGGGCGCCGCCGCCGTCCGGCTGGCTTGGATCGGATGTTACTATTAAATCTTTGGAGAAAATTTCTTTTGAAATTAACCAAAATATTAATGTTTATTTTTGGCATGTGATTGTGTCATTCGACCAATCAGAATTCATTGAGTCATTTGACCAATTATAATTCAGAAGACGCATCATCCGACCAATCGAATTGAAGGGTGAAGTCGGCCAAGAAAGCTTACATGCCCCAATGATATTTCTTGAGGGAAAAGTCGGCCGACTTATATCATCTAGCCAAAAAGAATTGAGTATTGGCACATCCTCTCCACTATATAAAGAATCCCTATGAATGAGAATTAGATTCATTCATTTTTCTCTAGTCTTTTCCACCACAAAAAGTCTAGCATATAGATCTAGTTTTTGGGTCGAAGAGAAGTTGGAGCACTTGTTAGTTCGCCGGAGCTCGGATTTTTGAAGTACCTCTAAATCTGAGACATAAAGCCGTTGTATCTTTGGAGACAGTTGCTACTACCGTGGGCACCATACCGGAGCAATTTGTCTTAATGATAGAGTAACTACTCGCCTCGTTTAGATCTCTAGTCATTTATCTTCTGCACTACATTTTATTATTTTTTCATTCGAGTCAGATCTGTGCTGTAGTAGCTTTATTTGTTAGATCTACTATGTGATAGCATTATCTTGTTAGATCAACTTAATAAAATAGATTGTATTCACGTGTTAGTTATTTTCCGCATTTAATTATTCGTAATTACATGCGTGATTTACGGATCTGTTGCGTAAATCACTCCAGACACGATACACTTTTCCAACAAGCTTAAGACAAATTGATTGGTATTGTTTGTCGTGTGTAAGATCAACAGTTGTGCTTCAATAGCTGTTATCCGGCGAATTGTTTATTAATGTATACCATATTTGATAGGCAATTTATTCTGGTAGTTGTGAACATAAACTTAACTTTCACTCGATTGGTAATAATTTTCTGTTGCGTGTCGATTAACTTTTGATCTACTATACCAATCTGATCTGACGTTTTTTTAAATACTAGTAAAATGCACGTGCATTGCACGTGTCGGTGTTGGTTAAATTAATATATTTATATGAAGACAACATAATTTAACATTATACATTGTTTTTTTGTTTGAGAAGACGTTATACATTGTTAAGTATGTGTTTAACTATAAAATAATTATATAGTGTACAATGATAACCTTGTATGAGTTGATTGTTTCAATTGTATATTCAAATGTGTAATAAACATCAATACAAACAGAATCTAAACAACATAACATTATGAACATGTCTATTGTTAGAACAAAATATAAACAACCTGAATCATAAAAGAATAGATACTTAAAAAATCTTTAGACCGGACAAATCTCGGGACATGTATGAGGGCAAGATTCAAAGGCAATCAGAGACCTCCACCAATTGTTTCATTGTAAACGGTCATTAAACCTTCAGGGGGTTTATTGTCCCTCACATCAGATGACTGGAGGCGAGTACTGAATATTTTCACGTCAATATCCTAAGTCCGGAAAATCTCCTCCATGGCAGCGTTGACGGTAAGAGAGGATCGAATATCCTCCACACCAAGAAGTACGACCACAATCTTAGATGAGTTTGTACCTTTCTTTTGAGCGGGTTGAGGACTTTCAAATGAACCCAAAACTTTTGTGATTGAGAGGCCATTTAGATTTCAAGGAGGATTTCAGTTTCAGAAGATATGAATGACTTTGTTGATAATGCGCATACTCTGAAAAACAAAAGGACTTTGATTATAATGGAAAATCGAAGAAATATTCAGATCTAAGGAATTTATTTTATAATGGTGAAGTGTGAGAGACGTCTTGATTACATGATTTAATGATTAGTACGTATACCAAGGTGCAAGTGAATCTGGATCTCAAAATTTGATATTGAAGATTTGAATTTCAAAAGGCAGCTGGAAAACACATTCATGTCAGAGACCTTTAGGTTCCCACCTCTTAAAAAATGCCACATCATCTCTAGTCAGACCTAACCTATGACCTCCGTTCTAGCTCAAGTCTGTGGGGATTTTGACGGTGGGTATGACCCGACGTCATACACGTGGCACCTAGTGGGCGACATCAGATCATTTTTACCATATAGGCCACATAAGCTCTGCCTAATTTAGGGCCTCATACTTTAGATAACTTTGATGAAGATGTGATATGAAATGTCACGGCTCGAACATACCATCATCGACGACTTTAGGTTTTTTAGATGACCGGTCAGGTCATTTAGCATACTATAACTGCTACAATAATGCCTCTATGATTCCTACTCTATTATGGCACAAACTATAAACTGTCCCATGATTTCAGTCATGTCCCCAATCATGTGCTCCAAGGCATATTCTCCGGAAAGAGGAAATATAAATATGATTCACTCTTCACAAATTCAGAACTTTATTAATATCTTGATCCCAAATCCTCTGGGGACATAGGCATTCAATCACATTGGTTCAACTATAATTCATCACAAAATCCACCAGTCAAGTAATTGGATTATCCTTACAAATGCTAATTACTTGCCTAATGATCCAATTTTGACGATTTCAGACATCGATTGATACTATTGTGCTTTTAAGATAAACATAAAATGGTAAGAAGTTGAATATATATAAAATTAAACAATAAAAATTTATAGAAATACAAAATCCCACTATGGAACTTAATGCCTAATGATGTAGTTGTCGTTATTGTGCTCTTTCATTCTCCACGTGTCCTCCACTTTCATAGCATAAATTGGGTCATTTATAAGTGTAAAAACTTTGTGTGCTTTCATTATTCATTAATAAGGGTCCTTTTTTTTGTAAGAGCTCATAAGAATAAGTATGAATTATTTAATGAAAATTATGGAATAATGATAATAAAGGAATCTAATATTTACGTACCAGACTGTAGAACTTTTTTGTATACTATATTTTTTGTACATATGTGGATGTTGTCTAGTTGATCTTTGAGTTTGATCAACACCTTAGTTGTTGATATTGAAGTTCCCCTTGAAAATGCAACATATAGTCGTCCATGAGAATACCGTCCGAGGCAATTAAACTCATGCAAATAGTTTTTCTTGTCCTTGTCCTTTATTGATCGTAATTGCAAAGAAAGACGTATAGGATATTGCTTTCATGTAAAATGAAATGGGTATCCTTCGTTTTCTGCCTGTGAGAATGGAATGTGGGATTGAAACATGCTTTCCATAATGTTTCCCAATTGTGATTTCAGCATAAATCATGTTTCCCTTGAACCATTTACATATCATCCTTGTACCATTGCATAATCTTTTTTCTAGATCTAAGTTCCTTAGCAACATTATCTTTGTGAGGATGCAATTCATTTGGTGTCAATGTGTTGAGAAATTCTTCTTGATAATAATCATTATTATCTTCAATGGCCTTATCAAAGCTATGAAACAATATGCATCATCTGGAAGGTTGATATCAATTTTTCATTCAACTTATCAACATGTCATTAGATGTGGCCAGTATTGCTCTGCTTGTAATTTATTTTGTTGAGAAAGTGTTCTCCTATATATATGGAAAGATAGAACTGATTAAATGGTTTTCAGAAACCTCATCATCGTTTTCATCATATTCAATGATCATTTCATGTGGTTACTCTATGTCTCCTTTATTTTATTTTTCCGGTTATTCTCCACACTCATCCTTAATAAATATTGACTGAAATGTAGATCTCCTCTTCCTCTCATATTTCTAGAGAGATATGATTTTTCCATCACTGGCCACAAATATGACTTCACCAAGCTTGCCTTCATTGTGTGTAGTATCGTTCATTTGGAACATGAATCACTTGTCTGAAATCACCTCCAAATACAACAATCTATCTTCTAAGTACGTTAGAATTTCTCATGATGTCCTTTAAGCTTTTGTCAAGTGTCTCAATTGTCATTAGACTTACTTTTCATAGTAATTCTACATTTCCACTCTTCTTTGAAATATTGCACATATTTGTTTCATGCGCACTTGGAATTTTAAAATGTGAATAAGGCCACTGAGCATAATTTCAACTGCAACTCCTGATGTGCATGTTTCTATAACTATTTATTGTCTGATTCTTAGATTTTCTAACAAAGCCTTATATAAATATGTTTTCTCTGTGCCACTTGGTCCATTGATAAAGAACTTAGCACGTACTGTGGCCATTATAAACCTTATAGATAATTTTTTTTAGTATACTTTATTGTTCAGAATTAAGCATTTCTTCTAAAATGCAATCTTTTTGGGGAATCTCTATAGACAATTCATCACGAATCACTCTTAGTATATTATACAATGTTGTTGCAGTCTTCTTGTATACTTGGCAAGTCGTAAGATGTCAAGTCCTTACCCATGCTTTCTGGAAAATAATTTATGGATTTCAAAGTTTTGGCCTTATTTGATTTAACTGACTTTGTACGATCTCGCATGAAATCATCTAACATTAATTCCCAATATGTATCATATAGTTGTTGGTTAACAATAGATTAATAGAGTTGCATACAATTTTCTGATGCTTGGGAATTTGAATGACAATAACTTCATTTAAGTATTCTGCGATGCTCTGGTCGGATTCTAATAAACATCTATTCTCTGCATCTTCTTTGAAATTGGTGAAATAACATAATATAATTGACTCACATGAATGTTTATGTAGTTGATGTTGATAAAAGCGATGAGATTATTGCATTTGACATGCTTGTTTTATTTCTATATTTTTTATTTTTCTTATTATTCTTGTTGTTTTGTTCTTTTGCTCTAAGTCTTTGACTGGTGTGTAATGACACCATCAATCATTACTTGCGTTGATCTCCCATTTAAATAGGTGATGAGAATGTCATATGTTCTACTTTGTGTTATATGTATGTATATTTATATATGAACTAAAAATGTTTAGCCATATTTACAAGAAATCTTCACATATCATTGCGATTTAGAGCATTATCAATTCACCTTCTCTTTTTCTTCTAGTTTCCTCGATACTTCTAATCATATTGCATCATTCATCGTTGGTCAGTTAAAAATCTTCTTTTAACTTCTAGTCTGTTCACATTGTCTACTTTACCTTCACAAAAAATACCTTCTCAATATACCGATGGAAGCGATGATAATGAAGATGATAATATAAAATAACAACATACTTTTCATTCCTCTTGTGTATGATGCAAATTTCATATTGTGCTTATCTTTATTGAAAAATTAAAATAAAATAAAAATTACACATCACAGATATTGGTCGAAATGAGACATAATGTGTTACCTTTAGCTTTGGTGGATGACGTCTCTTTCATCATAGTGTTCTTATGCTTCCGGATTTTCAATAGCTATTGAGTGTGTTTCGTATTAATAATTATTTTCGGTTTTTAACAAATAATCAATAATCTTTTTTTTGAGAAAAAAAAAATCAATAATCAAGGTATTTAATGACAATTTTTTATATTTTTACCATCTTTCTATTTTTAATTAATTTATAATGATTATTTAATCAAGTAATCAACCAAGAACCGTGATGGTTTTTTGTATATATATCTTTTTATTCAATTTTTTATTTTTAATTAAATCAAGGATTTATTCATAATTTTTGTTTTTATATTTGTATTTCATTTTTCTATTTTAAGTAATTAATGAAGATTAATTAATGAATAATCAATCAAGGATTTTGATGATTTATGTTTTATATTTTTTATTAAATCAATGATTTATTCATATTTTCGTTTTTATATTTGTAATTTCGTTTTTTCTATTTTAATTAACTAATGAATAATCAATCAAGGATTTTGATGATTTTGATGATTTATGTTTTTTTATTTTTAATTAAATCAAGGATTTATTCATATTTTAATTTTTATTATATTTGTAATTTCATTTTTTCTATTTTAAGTAATTATTGATGATTAATTAATGAATAATCAATCAAGGATTTTGATGATTTTTGTTGTTATATTTTTTATTTCGTGTTTCTACTTGTAATTACATGATATTTATTTTTTCTATTTTTATATAGAGAGATTTTATGGTACAACGGTTGTAGGAAAGTTATACCAAGTGTCATACATTAGAGACTCTCATTTTTACTCTCTTTCACATAATACAATTTTATCGTGTGTGAGATGTTACAAATGAGTGGTTGTAATGTATGCGACTTGGTAAAACCTTCCTACAACGGTTGTATTTTAAAATTTCACTTTTATATAAAACTAATTGATTAATTATTTAAATTAGAGAGAAACACTTTTTTGGAGGAAACACACTCACACTTTTAATATAATAGATATAATAGATAGATAGATAGATAGATAGATAGATAGATAGATAGATAGATAGATAGATATAGAGATATTCATATTTTTTGTTTTTATATTTAATTAATGAATAATCAATCAAGGATTTTGATGAGTTATATTTTATATTTTTAACTCACACTTTTTTAAATAATAATAATTAAATAAATCAAGGATTTATTCATATTTTTGTTTTTATATTTGTAATTTCGTTTTTTCTATTTTAATTAATTAATGAATATTCAACCCGGGATTTTGATGATTTATGTTTTTATATTTTAAATTAAATCAAGGATTTATTCATATTTTAGTTTTTATTATATTTGTAATTTCATTTTTTCTATTTTAAGTAATTATTGATGATTAATTAATGACTAATCAATCAAGGATTTTGATGATTTTTGTTGTTATATTTTTTATTTCGTGTTTCTACTTGTAATTACATGATATTTATTTTTTATATTTTTATTTAAAACTAATTGATTGATTATTTAAATTAGGGAGAAACACTTTTTGGGGAGAAACACTTTTTGAGGGAAACACACTCACACTTTTAATATAGTAGATAGATAGATAGATAGATAGATAGATAGATATATTTTGGACCGAATAAATTTGTATATGTGGCGTATATGATTATCTGAGATATTTATCTAACTTTTGCTGCCATAGAATGAGATTGCTAATGGTTGACGTTTGCATAAATGCAGTGGCTTAGTTTTTTTATTGTCGATGACGATGACAAATTATGCCACCTAATTAATCAGGGTTTCTATGAATCTAGTGATGAATACCCAAAGCTCTAATGCCTAAAGAATGGGTTGTGGATCTTAGTGTTTGCGGCTGAGTCTAAGAACTTGTCTTAGATTGCCTACGTATCCTGTTATTGTCCAGGAATCAAGTCACACGGACTAGTTCTGCCATAGATGTATCGTTCTCTAGGCGTGTGGATCGATTTTGCGAACCGTCACTCTGCCTTAGCATTTTTTGCCCGTTAGGCTCGTTTTGCTTTTCGGCTGGTCGAATTTTTTGCCTTGTAGGCTTGTTTTGCTTTTGGCTAGATTAAGGGGTCCGACTTGCGGATTTTCCTTCTGGATAAGAAGGCTCGTCCAGCCACGCTCGGCTAGGAGAGTTCCCAAATATGATACCGAGTCGATCTCGGATTTAGGGCAAGACGAGTCCGTAGAGCTCGAATGCCGGTGCTCGATATCTCGAGTCTTTGTGGGGCAATATGATTGTGATAAAAAAACATTACACATATAATAAAGACTTACAAAGTATATAAGAATTTAAAATAAAAATTGTAAGAACCTGGAGAGCTAAAGAGCTCGGCTCGATCCTTGGAGGTCGAGAACTCGCTTCGTGGATAGCTAGATACGGTAGATAATTCGCAGCTTTCTCGGGCGCCACATCAGTGTCTTTCTGGTGGCAATCAGACCTCGAAACGGACTCCGATCGGCACAAAATTTGGAGGGATCGTTCTTCCCTCACTTTTTTTCGATGTGACCGGTGGAATTGTTCTTTCGACGGCTCAATCTCCGGGAATAAGCCGCCGATCTGGCAGCTGTTATCCAGAATCCTGCTGCTTTGTTGGTGCCCTGCAGCAACTTCCTTGCCACGATCAGGTAATCAAAAGAACTCCGATCGGTCTGAAATTTTGAGGGATCGTTTGTAACTCCTAATAATTGATTCTGACCGATGGGATTGTTGTTACAACGGTTACATCGGCGGCCAAAGGCTGCCGACCTGTCTACTCCCAATTAGGATTCTGCTGCGTCTTTTGATACAGTAGCAGCTCCTTGGCGACGATCGGGCATCAAGACGGACACCGATCGGCATGAAATTTTTAGAGATTGTTATTCTCTCTGTATTATTTAATATGACCAGAGGAATTTTCATTCCAACGGTTGAATTGCTGGTAACAGGCCGCCGACCTGAAACTGCTGATTAGGTTTCTGCTGCGTTTCTATAATTCAACAGCAACTTCTTTGCGACGATCGGGCAATTAAACGAACTCTGATTGGCCTGAAAATTTTAGGTCTTGTTCGTTCCTGATAATCCTTGATTATGACCGGTGGAATTGTTTTTCCAACGGTTCAATTGGCGGCAATAGGCTGCCGACCTGTCGGCTTCCAATTAGGGTTATGCTGCGTTTTTTATACAGCAACAACGTCTTGGCGACGATCGGGCATCAAGACGCACTCCGATCGGTCTGAAATTCGGAAGGCTTGTTTTTCCCCCCTTCTTCTTCAATTTGACCCGAGGAATTTTCATTCCAACGGTTCAAACATCATAAATTAGCCGCCGATCTCGCTGCATTTTTTGCCATTAACATGATCACCATCACTCATTGATCCATCACCGATAGAAGACCCTCCTTCTAGCGCCAATGACGATGACAAATTATGCCACCTAATTAATCAGGGCTTCTATGAATTTAGTGATTAATACCCAAAGCCATAATGCCTAAAAAACGGGTTGTGGATTTTAGTGTTTGCGGCTGAGTCTAAGAACTTGTCTTAGATTGCCTACGTATCCTGTTATTGTCCAGGATCAAGTCACACGGACTAGTTCTGCCATAGATGTATCGTTCTCTGGGCGTGTGGTCCGACTTTGCGAACCGTTCCTCTGCCTTAGCATTTTTTGCCCGTTAGGCTCGTTTTGCTTTTCGGCTGGTCGATTTTTTTGCCTTGTAGGCTTGTTTTGCTTTTGGCTAGATTGAGGGGTCCGACTTGCGGATTTTCCCTTCTGGATAAGAAGGCTCGTCCCGCCACGCTCGGCTAGGAGAGTTCCCAAATATGATACCGAGTCGAGCTCGGATTTAGGACAAGACGAGTCCGTAGAGCTCGAATGCCGGTGCTCAATATCTCGAGTCTTTGTGGGGCAATGTGATTGTGATACAAAACATTACACATATAATAAAGACTTACAAAGTATATAAGAATTTAAAATAACAATTGTAAGAACCTGGAGAGCTAAAGAGCTTGGCTCGATCCTTGGAGCTTGAGAACTCGCTTCGTGGATAGCTAGATACGGTAGATAATTCGCAGCTTTCTCAGCGCCACAACAGTGTCTTTCCGGTGGCAATCAGACCTCGAAACGGACTCCGATCGGCACGAAATTTGGAGGATCGTTCTTCCCTCACTTTTCTTCGATGTGACCGGTGGAATTGTTCTTTCGACAGCTCAATCTCTGGGAATAAGCCGCCGATCTGGCAGGTGCTGTCCAGAATCCTGCTGCTTTGTTGGTGCCCTGCAACAACTTCCTTGTCACGATCAGGTAATCAAACGAACTCCGATCGGTCTGAAATTCCGAGGATCGTTCGTAACTCCTAATAATTGATTCTGACCGGTGGGATTGTTGTTCGAACGGTTACATTGGCGGCAAAAGGCTGCCGACCTGTCTACTCCCAATTAGGGTTCTCCTGCGTCTTTTGATACAGTAGAAGCTCCTTTGCGACGATCGGGCATCAAGATGGACACCGATCGGAATGAAATTTTTAGAAATTGTTCTTCTCTCTGTATTATTTAATATGACTAGAGGAATTTTCATTCCAACGGTTGAGTTGCTGGTAACAAGCCGCCGACCTGAAACTACTGATTAGGGTTCTGCTACGTTTGTATAATACAACATCAACTTCTTTGCAACGATCGGGCAATTAAACAAACTCGATTGGCCTGAAACTTTTAGGTCTTGTTCGTTCCTGATAATCCTTGATTATAACCGGTGGAATTATTTTTCCAACGGTTCAATTGGCGGCAATAGGCTGCCGACCTGTCGGCTAAGGCAACTAGGTCGATCTCAATTACACTAGACTCGCAAGTGCAATAAGAACCAAAGGTTCATAATACACTTGGGGGGCAGGGCGACATCATAAAAGCAAACAGGAAACAGGGCCAAAGGCCCGACAAACGAAAAGCTAAAAGGCATCAAGACAAAGAAATGAGCATCAACATGCAATACTCATGAAAAAGCGAGCAAATAATAAAGCGAGCAAAGAAATGGGAATCGACATGCAACAAAAGTGCTTGACATCAAATACTTGTAAAAATTTCAGCAAAAATAACAAAAAAGCCTAGTCACGAAGACTGGCCAAATAGTTATAGCATTGCTAAGAAAAAATCAGAACAAATTTAAGTTCAAATTACATAATATTATTGGACGGTCAGGTTTGTCGGAATTCTCAGTCGGTGGCGGCAGATCAGCAGATTCAGCAGCGACATCGGTTGCGGCAGATCAGCAGATGCACAGCAGACAAGGACAGTCCGCATGTCGGACAAAGTGCACAGACAATCGACATCGTCAAGGCAAAACGAGTCTAAGGGACAAATGTTGCTAAAGTAAAAAATCTGCACTATAGACAGGGAGAGTCCGCAGGTCGGACAACGTGCCCAATAAAATACAAATATGATCCAAACCTAAGGTCCTCATGATACTTGGGGAGCAGATATCGACATATATGCATCGACATGAGAGAAGCTGATGTGCGAATAAGGTCAAAGGCCGCAATAAAGAAAGATAGTCTATATCAAAGACAAAAGAAAAGAAGGAAAAATGTAACAATTTTTAAAGGAAAAAATAAGCCAAGTCCAAATGACCGGCTAAATGTTTATACAGATGGAAGCCAATGACAACGTTTGGTTGAAAAGGGCAAAGCCTAAGAAGAAGTATCATCTTTTGCGCTAAGGCAAATTCTCAAGACTGTTAGACTGACATTCGAGATCCGCATGCCGTACTCCAAAATCAGGGCAAATCAGATTCTTCAAAGAAGTCAATTTCAACCGAGACAGTCCCAAGTTGGACATCTCATCATTCTTTCGACAGCTACGGCATCGAAGTCGATGTCAACTTAGCCACAGATTATATGTCCAAGGGACAAATAATGTTGCTAAAGTAAAAAAGTCTGCAAAGCAGACATGGAAAGTCTGTATGTCGGACTCCACAGGAAGTAAGTCTGCAGGGCAGATTTAAATTCAGAGTATTGGATGACAGTGGCCGAGATACACTTTTGACAGATCAGACCTGACCTCAAGAGCTCAGATAGATCTGGGGGGCTTATGGCAATGCCAAATCTCGCACCTCCACGTGGTGTCACGAGATGGTCCTCCTGAACAAGAATAAGTGATAGTCCAAGGGTCGAATTACGGGTTGAGACATCGACAACCGATATGATCAGAGAACCGGGACGATGGGCCCATCTCGATACCGCAAGTCGGAAAGCTCAGGGTGCGGACAAAGTCCACTCTAAACACGCAGGCCCATTATCCATGTGGTTACTTGCATAAGTGGGTAAAACCCATATAAGCTGGTAAAAGCCCAAAGGGCTAATACTGTATTTTACCCAAACCGACATGGTTTAGGGTTAGGGTAATGAACTCCCTATAAATATACACTTCCAGGAACTACGTGTGACTTGATTCCTGGACAATTACATGATACGTAGGCAACCTGAAAGAGACTCTCAGGCTCAGTCTAAAATCACCCCCAAAATCATCTTTGATTCGATCATCCCTAGATTACATTAACCCGAAATTATACATGACAAAATCCAGCATCGTCAGTCGATGACTTTGTCAGCAAGTTGTGTTACCTATCTCCTGTGCACATGTGTTTGTGTGGAAGGGATTTAGCCCTAAAAGATAATTATGAAAATTATTAAAAATTAGCAATCCATGTAATAGGACTCTCATAGTTCACAAAGGTTGTTTCTGTAACTTCGTGAATTTCTTAGTCCTATTCCTTGCGAGGTATGACCGATTATAATTGGTTTTAATGACTTTTATTGGTGTACATCTTTACGTCATTGTATAAGGGGAAAAAACGGAAAAAGACTTTTGCTTAAGTTGGTCCCGGAAAGGAAAATAATTTTATTTATTACTCTGTCAATAACGCTAAAATTAAACTGGTGATATTCATTGGAGATAAATGAAGCATGCTTTGGTAAACACACATTTGTAAACGAAATAGTGTATATGTTGATAGATGGCAGAAACTTTAAGTCAATTTTTGTTAGTCAAGTTTTTGATTGACTTTCTTATTGGCATAAATATTTGTGTAACTAGTTTCTATATAATATGGAAATAGTCCAGACTTGAACTCCAAGGTATAGTTATCACTTGGAGGCAGGCCAGTGACGTGGTGCTTATTCTGCTAATTTTGTGCACATGCACAATTTTATAATGAGATGGCTAGAGTATGAAATATTAGATATATATTGTGCTTTGTACCTGAAGGATGAAACTACGTTTTAACTATTTAGAAACAGGAGTAATTCTGAAATTGCTTGGACTGTTATCTATCTGAATCTTTCTGTTGCCAGAATATGGTTTCCGTCAAACCTACGCAATTACATCTGTGAATTACGGATCTGTTGTGTAAATCACTCCACACACGATACACTTTTCCAACAGAGTTCATCGACTTTTGTTAAGGATAAGAATTCTCGATTGCTTACTACGAACCCTAATAGTTTCGATTCTTCTTCACCTCATGAAATTTGATAGAAATTGCTTCCATACTGAACAAATATGGATGTTGTTGGTCCTTTTCCGTTCTTACACATGAGAATGGTGAAAATGTTTCATCTTCTTGCTCAAAATAAGAACACTCTGAAGCCACTCATAAGGTGCTCGATGATTTGCAACAATGTCTAAGGTTCAGCGATTTGGCCGAAATTTGAGGAGAAAAATCTTGATTCAGAAATTCCACTGCTCCCTTTCTTTCTTGCACTTTTCCATTTCTAGGTTATGAAGTTTTTGACTACTTTTGCTTAAAATGCTGAATTTTGCAGATTGGCGCAGACAACACCATGTTATAGGGAATGGTTGTTGCTATATGAAGTTTAGAT
Source organism: Gentiana dahurica var. dahurica (assembly GCA_024500145.1). Classification (NCBI taxonomy): domain Eukaryota; kingdom Viridiplantae; phylum Streptophyta; class Magnoliopsida; order Gentianales; family Gentianaceae; genus Gentiana; species Gentiana dahurica. The sequence continues at coordinate 43,621,560 of CM044908.1, forward strand.
AGATAAGTTAGAGATTTTATTTGCTAGTTGGGCCGTCAGATAAGGATTCAGGGCTTTTGTATCAGCTATTGATAATTTGAGTTCTTGTCTTACAACCTGCTTATAATCTGCTTATCCATTAAGTCTGCTCTCGTCTAAAAGTACAGATTTGCCCTGTTGTTTTCGTTTAGATAATCTAGATTACGTCTAATAGTTAACTAATGTTCAAAGTTTGCCTGGGCTGTCTGCGTAAGTGTTTTTTAAGGAGTTTATCAATTTCCATTTCACCTTAGCATGTAGGATGAGTCTTGGCTCTTTATGCATCAATTGGTGGAATGGAAAGAGTTTTTGGATAATTACATGATGCTTATGCTTTTTATTTATGCATCGGTTACACTTTTCTTAGCAGATGAGGTAGAGGTACAAGACCAAGATTAGGCTGAAGCTGAAATTCGGCTTGTTAATCCCAACTGGGATAGTTTGTGCTTTGAATTTTCTACAGATCTTGATTTCTAGTGGCTTTGTTTTTTTGGATGGTAAGTAATCAGATGGGTCTAGAAGTTGCTGTAGCGGCAGCGGTTGAGTTCTTGAATAAGGCTGTGAATCCAGTGATGGTTGGGGGACCAAACTGCGAGTTGCAAAGGCAAGTGATGCTTTTGTTGAATTGGCAGATGCTTTTGGTTTTGCTGATGCTGTGATGCCTTCTGCAAAAGGGCTTGTGCCTGAACACCATTCGCGTTTCATCGGAACTGAATGGGGTGCTGTGAGCGCACCTTTTTGTGCAGGAAATCCCATGAAATGTGAACCTAAGAAACCATGCTTTAATTGCCAGAAGTTGAAATTGCCACTGGGCTACGGGTTAGTATATGACATTTAACACTCATTTGATTCCTATTTGCAACTATCTTGAACTTGATCACTTATTTTTTTTCTTCATGCATGTCGTTAGTTATGAATTCCAAATGCAATATGGATCCATTGGTTGGTCTGTGGGTGCTTGATCGAAGCTTTCTAGGTGTCTAGTCTTACCGGCTGTGTATCGGGTCAATTGTAGTCTAGCAAGTGGTCAAGGTCATATCCACAAGGAATGTGAGGTCAAACACCAATTAGCTAATATTATCTTGATCTAAGTCCAAGAAAACAAGAAAGTAATTGTTCTAAACTCTACTATTAGAAGGATAATCAAATGGTAAAAAGACCTAACCAAGGCAAATTCATTGATCAAGCAACCTCTTCTAGTATCTTGGGAATGATTACCTACCAACCTTCTAATGATGTTCAAATGTGTGAAATGGTGCATTCCTAAGCTAACAACATCCCCTCATATGAGTGTATGAAGTTTCACAATGCCTCATCCTTGGCCTAAGAACCCTAGACCTAATGATTCGACATGATAAACACTTGAATGCAAGAACTAGTCAACTCCCCGGATAAGAAAATGAGCAACAATAATGGTCAACTTTACCTTCCGGTTCTCCTACCTATTTCCCACACCTAATATCTCCGTTCGGTGTCCACTAAGAATGTGTGTGTGCAAGCATTGGTTAACTACTCCAACACAAACAAACCATACAATACAAATGAAACTAAGAAATATGAACAATCACTCCCAATCAACTATAAGAGATTAAACTATCACAACTACATTGTCTTGGCTAGTATGGAACTAGCCACTCATAACTATGAGCACCAACATGTCAAAGTTAGCATTCACAACAATAAGAACAATTAAAACAAAGTAAAAGCTAAGAATTTACCAATCACAAGCTATGAACTTGAAAATTAAACTTTCATTCAACTTCAAAAGTCTTCAATGGAGTTTGATACACAAAAAGTGACAATCTTGATCCAACCAGAATAATCCAAAAGATTAAACTAAGAATTCTTAAGGTTACAATTGCAATTAATATAAGTGATTTTGGCTAGGAGAGCCTTACGGGTTTGGGTGCCTTCAAGATGAGTGAGAGAGTGGTAGGTGTGTGATATTACAAATGAGAGTAAATGAGCTCTTTTAATTTCTATCTTCGCATTCCTGGTCTGAGCCGGACAGACTTCGGTTTACATCTGTGCTGACAAGGTAGTTGGGATCTGACATCATGCATTAAATGCTTCAGCTGAGATAATCTTTAAATTCTAGTTTAATCCAAAAATGTCCCTGTTTGAACCGGTTACACAGAGAACTTTCTGTTTTCCCTTGAATACCACACGGCATGAGCCGGCTGAATTCCGGTTTAAGCCGGATACAAAACAGAAGTGTGAATTCTCCTTTTGATGCTTAAATTGCTTCTCTAACACTCGTTAAGATTTAATATCTCCCAAGATTCAAGCTCCACGACTCGGTATCTGTGCTACAAGACAAAAACATGAAGATACCATGGGTAAATCTGATAACAAAATTAGGCTAATAGGCCTTAAAGTATGCCAAAATGATTATTTTTATAATACTTACTGTATACAAAATGTGGTCCAAATCATCACAATATTTTCTCAAATTGATGCGAAAACATCACTAAATGCTCAAGAAATGGGAATAAAACATAGTAAAATGCATCATCTGGTTGACTTACATCAATCACTCCCCACTTAGCTTTTGATCATCCTCAAGCAAATGAAGCGACAAAGTAACTAAAGTCACAAGAAAATATAGAGTAACGTCAAGAGATGAGACATAACCACATGTTAATTGCAATCTAAGAGAGTAGTGGAGTGTGTGTTTGTGCGAGTATTCTTCAAACTTGTTATCAAGAAATCAATCATGAAATTACACATGCCTCACTCGTAAGATATAACTATAAGCTTAAGAATGATATCAATCTTCACTAATTAAGCGTCCAGAATCAAGGAGTTAGGTCAAGTAGTTGACAAAATGGCTTGTAACTTTTAGGCCCGAGTGATTGGCTAACTGAAGGGATAAATGGATCAACAAAGAGAATAAAGCAAAATAGCAAGAATCTACACCTTCATCTCAACTATCAAGTACCATTTCCAATTAGTTACCTCCCAACTTACATTACCAAGATTTATGAAATTGAGCTCCAAAATTGCCTCAACTCTCCATTTATTGCTTTCTATCTAAACTTTACTTGAGCTTCCCTTGAATATTTATAGTCTTTTGGGAGCTTTATTTGAAATTTTTGATAAATTGAAGTAGTTTTTTTTTTAGAACTTGAAAAGGATAAACACTGATGGACTCCGAGCTTGATGAGATGCCATCTCAACTTGTTCCATCTAATGCCGTCCAACTTTTAGTTCTATTGCCACTACCCACACAATCCATAGAAACTTGCTAACTTGCAGGATGCCAAAGGAATGTAGATCAAAATTAGGCTAAGGGTTGGATTATAACGAGGTTAATCACGAATGGCTATTTCGAGTGGGGTCTCGCCACTCTAACAAGGCTGAGATTGGGACAAAAAGGGAATTTATGTTCGGGAAGGCCATTTGGCTATGGTTGAGTCAAAGTTATGCCATCCCTACTCCGATTCCAAACACCTTTTTATTTCACCTCGAAAGAGTACCAAGCTTAAGTTCTAGTTACAAATAAGAGTATGCTTGCACAATTACATGAATTATTGCATGTTAACAAAAGTTTGAAATATACGTACTCAGTGATTCACACTGCCATCAAAGATTTGCAAGTTAAAATGTACCGCTAATTCGTCAAGGTTGCCCATTTCATTGAAGTGTTCACTCTATTAATCACAAAACGTTACATTGTGTCAATAGGTATTTTATCATGCTTGACATGCTCGAAAATATTCATAATTAAATGCTTCGCAAATATTTAGTGAAATTACTCGTTGCTGAACTAACTACGTCTCCACTCCCCACTTACGAACTTGCATTGTCCTCAATGGAAATGGAGTAATAAAGATGTAGTTAGGAAAACAAAGTGGAATCAAAAAGAGCAAAGATAGTGATGAATTAGTGCATAAGTGTTAGGAAATCTATGCGGGAACGTAGCGGAATTTAAAATTATTTCATTTTAACCAGGATCGACTTCGTTTAAGCAACAAACATATAAGTAGTAAACGAGAAAGTTACATTGACTGATCTAAAAGATCGAAGCTTTATCATCTACAAAGGAGTAGTGGTGCATGGAGCCGCCCAAGCGTTCGGCCTCTACCACTAGTCCACATGAACAGCCCGCCGGAATCTCATCATGGATTGCTACCAGAAAAACTCGGTAGCTAGACCGACATTTTCTCTCTCTCAAACTCTCTCCGAGAAGCTCTAATTAATATTTTCTATTAAATTTTAACTATTCTAATTGTGATGATTCTAAAGAGCTAACCAACCCCTCTCTTATATAGAGGTTGTGCGCCTCTTGTGCCCCAAAAAACTGATTGGGAAAATATTTTACTATTAAAATAAGGAAAATAGTTATTCTAGATTTGTCTCATTAATATTCAATATCTTATATTAAATATATTTCCAAGATATATCTATTGGCAATATCTTATATAGATTATATCTTTATCTTATTACCATAAATCAATTTATGCAAATCTATTAATATCGAATATTAATATATGGTAATACTATTAATTAAATTGCACAATCCAAGTGTATCTTATATACTTATAACCTGCACCCCACATGCCATGATATTGGCATCCAGAATATTCTTAATTAATATAATAATACAATTAATTGTTTCGCAAAATACATGTATAACATATATACATATATATTTACATATACATCAAATATGTATATTTAATTAATCAACATAATTAATATCTTGTATTTAATTTATTCATAATAAATAAATACCACCACATTAATTTAATCACTATAACACTTTATAGTCGAGATAAAATTTTCTTATTTGGTTATCACCATAACCGCATTTTTATCCGGCTAGAAGTCCTTATGTGTGTGACCCGATAGGCTTCCGAATATGTTGGCCGTAGGCACAACGTGCATTTACTAAAATACCCTTCATACCTTACGATCACGGAATATCGTCTAGCAATAAACCGTGACCCCCAATCATCGGAAAAGTCAAATTCAATGACTAATACCTTTCATGTGAAACGGTTACTGTGTAAATACAGTCCTATCGCTATAATAATATCCATACGGTCGTATCTCGAGTGTCAATACAGTAACGACCGAATTTTATAATCTGGATAGCATGCTCTCTCGAAGTAACTTATTTACTCCCCCGCAAAGATTCACAAGAGCTAGACATTCTTTATTAGAATGACCTTCTGGATATTTACTCCTATTCATAGGATACGCGATTTCCGGACGAGCAACATGAATCCTACATATGCTTCATTATCACACTCAATCATTACCGCATGATCGCCCCATGGCTAGGGGAAACCTCAATAGTATCAAAGTATGACAATCCACACTTTGATGTCATGAAGACTCCGGTCTTAGGATAGTTACACAACCGCCGCATAGTACGACACTTAATAAAGTAAGTGGGTCAGTCTAACGTACGCATTCTCTAATACATGTCCACGTACAGTCCAAGTGTCTCAACACTTTGATAGACGAGATCTATCCCTATCTTCAATAAGATAGAAGACATCTAATACGTGCTAGTCTAATAATACTATTAATGTCCTGTTTAATCGCACATATGACTAAAGAAATTAATAATCAAACATTTTAAAATGAGTCGAGATCTCATCAACCATAATCACCATTATGATTTCTCTTTCACAGTTTGACATTAGGGACGTTATCATATATACAATATCACAATTGGTCCGTTAAACGAACAAATATATAATAACAGAAAGCCATTTGATATATGTACATACATAAAGAAATAGTAGAAATGTTCCAACCCGGTCGGATCCGGTCCAACCCGATTGGGTTTAGGACACTATTTCAACAATCTCCCAATTGGACTAAAGCCATTCACTCGTACACACAAGACTAAGTTGAAACACAAGAATCTCATGCATACTTGTGACTGACCCTAAACGTGAACGGATCACTATCCGTGGGGACACAGACTATCGTCATATCATGCTCCAAATGACCAAGTCAAAAGGAACCGCCTCAACACACACATGAATCTCTGACGACACCCTGGTCCTTTCTTCAAACAATAAATCCACCATTATATCAGCTTATATAGTAAAGGCGGAAGAACCGTACAAGGTACATAATGAACCTCTAAGATCCATGTACTGATCCCGCTGTGCCTTTAAGGCAATACTGTGTTTTGGCTCAGTTGTAGAATTTACAGTGATCTCTAGCTAAGAACATTTCCAGCTCACTGTATCACTTTAATCAAAGTGACTGTAGCTCCCACTATCTTCATAAGAATCTGGGTATATATCGGTATATCTACATTTATTCGATTCCAATCGCACCATAATTAGTACTATAAATACACCTTTATCTACCCCGAATTATGCTCGAATAATGAGTGGATGGTTATTGCATGAAATACATGTCATTTGCTTAGTCACGGTTCCTCGGACATTAATTCTGCACCTATGTATTTTATCCCGTGATTTGGTACTATTTTGTCTCATTTTCTATGCTTTTCAGGTGTACCATATTACGGAGCCAAATAGGAGTGGATCCGAATTAAAAGAGAAGATTGGGCCGAAGTCATGAACAGTCTGGAATGGACACGGATATTGGTCCAGCGTTTGGAGTTGATTCTGGATCGGATGGAATGAAGATGTTGGGCCCAGGGTATTCTAGAACCTTCTGTTAAGTCGGCAGAGTGGAAAAAGACAAAATTACCCCTGCAATTGCGTGAGGCGGTGCCGCAGCTATGCCAACTTGTAGAGCAAGAAAATAGAGCTGCCGTGTTGTACACTTAGTCGGTTAGGGTTAGAAAAACTAGGTCAGTTTATGTGGCTATATAAGGCCTGTGTCAGAACTATTATTGGTGTGTAATCAAAGATGTAGACAATTCATCTTTATTTTCAATCTATGCAATAAAGAGTTTGAAAGTTTCTTTCTAGTTCGTTCTTTGGTTTTTCTCCTCCGATCCATCAACTATCTTGAGTTGATCAAGATAGATCCGCCATTGGTAAAGGTATGAAGCTTTGAACGTTCCTTCGTATTTTCATCATGGTAGATTAGTTTAGATTAACGTGTTGTAATTAATCTGCATGTCTAAATAACCCGTAATTCACCAGAATAGTTATAATAGAACGATGATATTCCAGAAGTAGGATCCACGCTGGGCAATTGCGGTGGTCTTTACCGTAGTTGCGCCGCACCTTTAGGTCACCCTAAATTTAGAGATTCGGCGTCAGCTGCGTTGATCAACAGATCTAATTTACATGTTTTTAGCCAGATTAACTATTTGCATGTAATCGTAAATTAGCATGAAGGACGATAAGTGAAGTGTTAGTTTGGACGAATGTATGGATCATTCCAAGAAACATGCTAGTCCTAAAAACGATAGCTGCTTAGGAGGTTCTTTGTTCGCTGGCACTTTCTAGATCTTATTGCGTGTGAGTTAATACAACCAACGAAGGGGGTTAACATCATATAGGCGTCTACTGTCATATTAAAAAGTAGATAACTCTTCGAGATTGCACCCGTAGCTAGAACTGAATTAAACACGAGTTCTGATTAGATCTGGGGAATTACTAGGGAAAAATAGACTTAAGGATTAGTAACGCCAAGTTAGGAGATTGGTGAGGTGGAGCATTACCTGTTTTATTATTTTCTTTTATGTTGGTCTAGGGACCACTATTTGTGTTCATAGTTAGGTTTATGATTTATTATCTATGTTGCATTGTCTCTGTGGGATCGACCTCGACTCACCCCTACTATACTACGATTGACCTAGTACTCTTGCTAGTATTTCGTGTATATTGTTGGCTTACACGCGGATCAAGTTTTTGGCGCCGTTGCCGAGGATTATAACCAATGTAGATAATAATTTCATTAAACTTAATTATGAATTATCTATTTTCTATTTATAAGTTTTTATTTTTAATTTACGAGTATTGAGTATGTTCTGTATCAATCCTATATTGTTTACGATCGGAAAATAAAAATCCAGCTGAGCAGTTGTGCCAAGCCTTGTCGCAATTGCTCCATCTAGAGGATTCAATCTTGATCTTTTCTCTATTTTCTATGTGAATCTCAGTATGTTATTAGTTAGTAGGTCCGCAGCAGTTGGGTCTGATGCCAACTGCAGTGGAAGTTGCTAACCGTGCTTTTGTTTTTTTAGTTTCTAGCAGGGATACATAACGCTTTTGATTTCTTTTCAGTTAGATTTTTAATTTTAAGATCGGGAAAACATGATGCATCGCACTATTCTGAACATCAAGCCTATTTTGATGTGTACTGATTCCTGAGTATGAGAACGGTATGAAGAGAATAAACGAGTAAAGATGGAAGAAGAAATAGCTAGAACCAAAAATGATGTAGAAGCGAACTTACAAGAGTATGAGAGTCTCGAGAGAGGTAAGTCTCATGTCCCTATTATTGAGTTGTCATCTTCTGAGATATCATACAAAAATTAAGAGATCCTGGTACGTTCAGGCCCCCGGTTTCTGTTAATGGTATATCTTTAGGACATAGAATGTGCAACTCTGGCTCGAGTTGTAATATTCTTCCACTATTACTCTGCAAGGCGGTATAATTTGAGGTCACCATGGACCACAAACCCAATAGACCCGGTCAGTACCAAACAAGTTCTAACTTTGGGAAAGTAACGATTGTCGATATAGAGGATGAGAGAGATAGGCGAAGAGAAGTTTTAGTAGAGACTAGTGAGCAGGAATGTGTGAAAGTTTTGCTTAGAGAAAAAGATGAGAAGGACCACAGCCAAGTGCCTAGTTCACGCAATGACGAAAGGATATAGAAGATGATAATATGGAGCCCTTAGGTTTAAAAGGAACATTCTCGAAGCAGAGGCAAGCCAAGTGTACGGGCCAAGAAGGCCAGTCGTGCAAGGAGGTGAGCTCAGGGTCCTACTCAGGAAGTGCAAGAATGTACCCTTCTGGATAGCAATGAGGATGTTTATTTCTCGGCCTAAAAGCCAAGGAAGAGCATTTATGGAGAAGAAATGAAGGCCCACCTCGGTTAGCATCAAGGGTACAAGTCGCGCAGGCGAAAGCCCGAGAGTCTGACGAGGAAAGAAGTTAAAGTTAAGTCGAGCTGCCGACTTTAAACTCAGAACTACCTCTTTACCCTTAGATTAGATAGAGTGCAATAAAAGTAGCCAGGCTGATCAACAAGGATTTTTTCATCCTACCGCATCCCGAGACTGCAAGTCAAAGGATGGTGGGAAGGTTTTTTTTTTACTTGTTGGGTGGTCCGGTGAAATAGGTTAGAAGAGTCAGAAGAAAAATCACACGGAAGGTAAGGATTCAGTCTAGGAGGAGTCATGACGTATGGATGATTGTCTAGGATTAAATGAAGAAGGAAGCAAGTATGGATTCTATGGGAATATGAGAGAAAAGTTGAGCGGCAATTGCGCAGCCTCTTGCCGTAGTTGTGGGATGGTTTAGGACACGATTCCCGGGGTTTGAGAAAAATCTAGAAAGGACACGCAAATGCATGAAGTTTACGCGCCATTACGGGTGTCAGATAGTATCAGTCTGCCGTCCATCTTCCCTATTTTCTCCACTATTCCATCATTTCCTCTTCCCCATTAACCTACCAGTACTCCCTTCTCCCTCAATCTTCTCACCGTCATTACTCCACTACACCTTCCTACCTCCACCCTTCCACCTTCACCACTACCAATCTTTCCTATTTAAACAACATCTGAGCATGCACTTTCACAATCCCCAAACAACCCCACCATTTCATCTTCTTCTCTTTCAAACCACCACCATATACTTAGCCATCACCATTTCCTCCACCACACTACAATTTCTATCACACAAAATTACCCTCTGTCACTGTCAAACACCCTTTTACAACCCACACCATCATTGTTGATCTCCAAAGTTGCATTTTTCCAGAAATTCGAACCAAAAAGTTTGAGTTTGCCTTCATCTTCATCACAGTTGCAGAATAGGTTTTCTTTTTGGGTCCCAGTTTTCTGATTTTTGAATCCCGTAAATTGTGTAGCCATCTGCTGTAGTTGCGCCAGCACTTTTCCGGAAAAATAGAGTCTATTTCAGAGCACCTTCAACCTGATTCCATGGCTGCACAAGGTAACAGAATTCCGAGGAGACGAGGAGGGCAGTAGAGAATTCTTGGCGATGCCATGCCTACATTTAATCGTGTCGACCAATTTGCCTCTGTGGCGATCTACGAGTCTTTTCACAATCATTGGAATGCCCGTACAGTAGCACAGGAATGAGGCATCAACCTAGACGATTGTGGTGACATCGTACCACGTGTTCTCCAACACCACGGTATAACGGACATGGCCTTTATACTTGAGCTATTCAATGCAACCATTGTCCGCGAATTCTACGCTTATGTAGCGGCTTACCCCGAATCTAATTTTGCCAATATTAGAGGGGTGAATATCGATTTTTCCGTTGAGAGAATCTATGACTACTATGGCATCGAAGATGCGCCCTCTCACGAGGATGAGTTCACCACTGCTACCCCGGAGCGCAGTCTGAAGCGCTTGCAATTCATTGCTACACATTATGGTATCGAGTGGGAAATTGGTGCCGATGACTTCCCCACCACTTGTCAGTCAAATGAATTGTTGTGGAGTGCACGGATGCCACACCGTTTAGAGATTTCCCATCTTTGGCCAAATGCACACAATGATTCAGTCACTTACCGGCAGGCTGAGCTCATGTACTTTGTAGATCTTTACCAGGAGGAGAACATTGGTCTGTTAATGCGTAACTACATCCAGGACGTGGCTAAGTCTAAGAGTATCATCTTGCCTTTTGGCAATATGATTGATGCTTTGGCCACAGCAGCTGAGTGCCCTGTTCTGGCAGCAGACGAGAGAGTTGGACCCCTGCCTATTCTTCACACCGAGTCAGTTACGGTCGAAGGACGGCATATGAGACGACCCCGCACCCCAGTGCATGGTGGTGCCCGGTCTCTACAAGAGTTTCATGAGGATGTTTACGAAGATATGGCGGCGTTACATGCCAAGATGGATTATATGATGGAACACCTTCACATTCCTCCTTACACCCCACCACCGAGAGCCCCTGGGTATGCTGCATCTTCTTTCGGGGCTGGTCTGTCTACCTTTGCTCCGCCTCTTGGATTCTAAGACTTTGAGAGATATCACTCTGATGAGTAGTCTAGTTTTAATACTCCTTGGTGCATTTTTCTTCTGTTATTGTCATTTTCCTTTTTCTAAGTTTAGTTTTCCCCTACATTGGATAATGTTGTAGTTTCTTTTATTTCTGAATGTTAAGTATTTCGGATGGCTTAAATTGTATGCATTTTTATTTTTGCTTACGGCCATTTTATATTTAATATTTTGTGTTCTCCCAAGTACTTTGCTATGTTTTGTATTTTAGCATGTTCAACGGATTTTTTGAGTCTCCATTGATGATTGCCCGCTACACGTATGATACGGATTCCTTACTTCGCTACAGGCTCAACCGCATCTAAGTTCCTTTTCTAATTTTAGTCTATTAATCATGGGGACAATGCTTCAATTAAGTGGGGGGTAGGAACGTCACTTAGCCTTTGACTATGTGTTTCATCCGTTTTTGATCTGTCACGATTCTTTTCGATGCATTTTTTTCACCACTTAGACCTTCTGGAGATAGTTAATTACATCTTTCTTTCATAAACAGAATAAAAGTCATGTCACTTTTGAAGTAGTAGCGTATTAACCGTATCTTCTTTGCATGGACAGACCTTTTTAAGCACGTATAACTCACTTCTTCAGTATGTTGTATAGATGACTCATTATTCAATTTAGTATAGAAGAATGAGTATGTGTTATGTTGCATGAAGTAGTGACTTATTAATTGTTTTTTTGCCATTCGCAATCAATTTTTGAGCACGCAATCCGAGTGAGAAGTATTTGGATAAGATGAAGAGTTATCTTAGACCGAGAATCGATATTTATCGGTGGATATACATTAACCAATTGTTGTAAGATGATGGTAGCAATCATGATGCCACAAAAGGTAAAACGGGACAAAACGGACTTGCGAGAGAGAGAGAGAGAAAAAAGTGAGAATCTGCCAAGCGAAGCCGATGGAGCGTAAAACACACGGCTATAGCTGAAAAAAAGAAAAAAATGAGAAAAAAATAAAAATAAAAATAAAATAATAATAAAGGCAGTGAGGGAAGCGGACTCGTAGCAAAAAGGGCACGACCCTCGCATAAAAAGAAACAAACGAGGATAACGAGTAAAAATCGGTCCCCAAGTCCGCCCGGCCCGAGTAAGGTTTCATGTTGTTTGCCCGAGTCTGAAGGCAAGAGGAGCGAGTGTGCACATTGATAAGTAAAGATTATGGGGTCGTTATAACTTCATTCTTTTCTTGAATGCATTGTCACAAAAGATTTATCACATGACACATTGGTAGGTGATGATTAATGGGGAACTTATGGATTTGTACTTGATATGTGTTTTGCTTGAAATCCTTGTTGGTATAATGTGATTATGTCTGCATCACTGTTGTTTGGAGAGTTATTTCACACCCTCACCGGTTCGTGAATTGAAAAGTGTTTAATGCACCGCTTATGGACATGAACTGGCATGATTATTATCGTGGCTTATGACGCATAGTTGTGTGTTAGTCCGGAGTTGAGTTTCTTTCGCCTTTTTGTTCGGGAAGACCAAAAGCTAAGTGGGGGGGTAGTTGATTGCACCATAATTAGTACTATAAATACACCCTTATCTACCCCAAATTATGCTCGAATAATGAGTGGATGGTTCGATTATTGTATGAAATACAGGTCATTTTCTTAGTAACGGTTCCTCGGGCATTAATTCTGCACCTATGTATTTTTTCCCGTGATTTGGTACTGTTTCGTCTCATTTTCTATGCTTTTCAGGTGTACCATATTATAGAGCCAAAGATGAGTGGATCCGAATTAAAAGAGAAGATTGGGATGAAGTCAGGAAGAGTCTGGAATGGATACGAATATTGGGCCAGCGTTTGGAGTTGATTCTGGATCGGACTGAATGAAGATGTTTTGCCCAAGGTATTCCAGAACCTTCAGTTAAGTCGGCAGAGTGGAAAAAGACTAAATTACCCCCCACAATTGCGTGAGGCGGTGCCGCAACTATGCCAACTTGGAGAGCAAGAAAATAGAGCTGCCGTGTTGTACACTAAGTCGGTTAGGGTTAGGAAAACTAGGTCAGTTTATGTGGCTATATAAGGCCTGTGTCAGAACTATTATTGGAGTGCAATCAAAGATGTAGACAATTCATCTTTATTTTCAATCTATACGATAAAGAGTTTGAGTTTCTTTCTAGTTCGTTCTTTGGTTTTTCTCCTCCGATCCATCAACTAGCTTGAGTTGATCCAGCTAGATCCGCTATTGGTAAATGTATGAAGCTTTGAACGTTCCTTTGTATTTTCATCATGGAAGATTAGTTTAGAATAACGTGTTGTAATTAATATGCATGTCTAAATAACCCGTTATTCACCAGAATTGTTAGAATAGAACGATGATATTCCAGAAGTAGGAACCACACTGGGCAATTGCAGTGGTCTTTACCGCAGTTGCGCTGCACCTTTAGGTCACCCTAAATCTGAAGATTCGGCGTTAGCTACGTTGATCGAGAGATCTAATTTACATGTTTTTAGCTTGATCAAATATTTGCATGGCATCGTAAATTAGCATGAATGACGATAAGTGAAGTGTTAATTTGGACGAATGTCTGGATCATTCCTAGGAACGTGCTAGTCATATTAATGAGTAGCTGCTTAGGAGGTTCTCGGTTCACCGTCACTTTCTAGATCTTATTATGTGTGAGTTAATACAACCAATGAAGGAGGTTAACATCACATAGGCGTCTTTTGTCATATTAAAGAAGTAGATAACTCTATGAGATTGCACCCGTAGCTAAAACTAAATTAATGACGAGTTTTGATAGATCTGGGGAATTACTATGGAAAAGTAGACATAAGGATTAGTAACGCCAAGTTTGGAGATTGGTGAGGTGGAGGATTACCTATTTTATTATTTGCTTTTATGTTGGTCTAGGGACCACTATTTGTGTTCATAGTTAGGTTTATGATTTATTATCTGTGTTGCATTGTCTCTGTGGGATTGACCTTGACTCGCCCATACTATACTACGATTGACCTAGTACTCTTGCTAGTATTTCATGCGTATTGGTGGCTTACACGCGGATCAGATTCAAAGTTTCAATAAATTAGGAACCCACCCTTAACATTTTAAGGATATTTTTGACATTAGCAGAATCACTTTCATACTTACTCATGACTCCTTATGCAGTATGAACGTCTGGTAAAATTCTTATGACATGGATCCTATTGCGGTAGCAAAGGGAACCTTCCATAAGTATCATCCTGCACCTTATATTTAGGACTGACGTCCTGTCATAGATAGACCTCAAAAACACTGGCTAGCAGTATCTCTTGACGTGGTCTACGCTAAACTGTTTTAGCATCTCATCTATAAGGGTGAACTGTGATAATTAAGAAGCTTCTAAAGCTATCAATATAGATTTTTATTTCCAAAATAAGAACTGGCATTCCAAGAAATTTCGTAAAGACCTTGAACTTTCAAACATTAATTGACTGTAACTTAGGATGACAGTTCTCTAGAAAGATATTCAATACCTTGCTAAAAAACCTATGACACTCTCACTGACCCTTGTGCACATAGGCATATCCTTTTTTTAATCAAATCAAACTCTTTTGACTATCAAAGTAAAGAGCTTATATAGAGAAACTTGTTTTAGTCCATAAATGGATCTCATAATCTTACACATCATGTTACCGTCTATGAACAACAAGCCTTTGGTCCAAAGTTTTCAACACTATCATATAGACATGATACGAAGCTACAACAAGCATTATCTGAATAGACCTAAGCATAGCTGGTAGCATAAAGGTAACTACAAGGTTTACACCTCGTAGCCTCAAGCTGTCAACTCAACTTAACTAGTACCCGTATTACTATCCATGTTAGTCTTTCATAAAGACATGCTATACCTTTCAGAGACATTCCCTTTAGGATAGATAGACTAGGTTCATAACCCATTCATCGCTCATGGAATCTAATTCAAATACTACGGCTCCAAGCCATATCCTTTAATCTTGCTTTTCAAGCATTCATGCATAAGTCGCGGGATCTTCATTCTTCAAGATGAACGTACAAGTAGCCCTTTCAGGCATGTTGTTATCTGTAGACTCACAAAATACTTTTGTGCACTGATTAATGCCCTGCACCTCATCACTGTGCGGCGCCTGCTCATGTTCCAATGGCTGAATATCTCTTTGTGGTTCTCAAACTACTTTTGAGATCTTGATTTACTCCCACTGTCTCGTTTGGAAGAAACACTTCCTCTAGAAGACATCATGTCTGGAGACAAACACTTTTGCTCTGTGGGTAAGTAAATAATACTAGCTTACTTGCTAAGATATCCCACAAAGTTGCATATGTCATACTAGGCTCCAAGCCTTTCAGACACTGCTTGCTTGCTAGAAGCCCGACAACCCTAAATCATCGGTTAAGATCGATTTGATGTCATCGTCATCCATATCCGACATGGAATTTATTGAACCTGTATTCTTTGGAACTTGGTTAAGTATACGTTTCGTATGAGGGCACTATCCTGAAACATGTAAGGGATACTTTGCATGGATTATGTTACTTCTTCATCATATGAAGTGTTGTTTCCACTTTAGAAACACAATCTGATTGCGTGTCCTTAAATGGTATCCTTCAAGGGAAAATCTAATTCCTTTTCATACGACTTCTGAAACACCCTTCAGGCGTTAATTGCTTCAATACAATTGAAGATTAATTCCTAAGTAGTACATCAATCTCATGTTCGTACTATCTCAAAATTTTCGGGCTTTCCGAATTTCGCACTTCACTGAGTACACTTGACTATTTCTAAAAATAGTCATAGAGAGTAATAAACAATTATTTATGGCATTTATTGTCATATGCTAACAAACATCAATATATTTCGGTTTTAGTCAATATTCTAGAATTTATCACCTTTTTCATAAAATGGTATTTTAGTCACCTTTGGATAAGATACGTATCACCCACATGTCACATGGTTCAGACATCATCAGAATGACATTTGATTACACATTTCTCTTCCATAGGGACTATGTCTAGAACAACCATAAAATATTAAGGATAACAGCCATACAAATATTTGGTTGAGATGTTATCACCTATATCAACTATATAGTGACACCGATCTAGTATGTTAGATTCAGTGACCGTTCAACTTTATCGGAATAACATTTATTCCTTACAATTAAATATGTCTACTAAATCCTAACAAATACTTGAACTCGTGTTCTTCATAAGAACATGAACACAATAGCATTTTTTAGTTCCTTTATCAGTTTACTAGACTCAGAATATTATAAAGTAAATGCTGCAACGTTTGCTTCACTTTTCATATCTTTGAATATTTTGTATTAATCTTTCTGATTTAATCATGCTCCAAAGATATCATTTATCTAAGAGTTGACTTAGACAGATTTATCTCAACTTGCTTGCTTAGAATAGCGACATCGATAAGTTCTCTGAATTAAGCACATGCCCTAACTTTCCCTTTTAATTCCTTAAGCACTTGTAAATTTTTCTTAGTGTAGTCTTCATAAGACTTAATAAAAATCACAAGAGCTATGTCTTTAAATTTTCTTTCATAAAGAAAATCCAATGTTTATTAGATAGTTTATTTATCCTTTTGAATTATATTCGAAACATGAACTATTTAATTAACTTTCAAACAATAGTTAAAGAATTAAGTCGATACTTAAATCTTGCAATTTTGAAAACAACCTTTCCAAAATTCATCGTGGTCACTCACATTCAACGCATCTAATGTTTGAATTAACCGTCATCGTATGACAGAATGACCCATTGGATATCGTCGTATCCAATATGTGATTAATTCGTTGAAACTTATTTCAAGTGATTTAATCATATCATGAGCATCCGTTTTTTCATTAATAATTAATGCCTTAGAGCACTCCAACAAATATGTAGTCTCCTTGTCTCTAACTACTATAACGAGGTTGCTCGTGTCATTGCTTATTTTAAAATGATTAAAATTCATTAACCATACATGGGAACGTTTCTCAAAAGGTAACAATCATAATTTGGTTTTACTAATCGAGAATAAAAACATAGAATTAAAAGTTTACTAGAAAACTACAACATAAAAATAAGGATAAAAAAGTGTTGTTGTTTACACATGCAAAATCAAAAATGGTCTTTTGGTTTATAATTTTGCTCCCCCTAGTCAACTACTCCCAATTGAATTTCAAGAATTTTCCAAAAATTCCTTAGTGGCCAAGATCCCACCTAGTTACGTCGATTCTCTACTGTGGCTGGTGAACCGAAATAATTCGATGAGTAGGTGACACCTCACCAATCACATCACTATATGACTCTTGGTTGTTGACCAGTCAACTTTTTGACAATACACATCACAATGTGGTGGCCAACCCTTGTCTCTAAAATAACCCGACCCCTGCTGTGGCTGATGGTCGAATAAATCTTAGTCAAGTCATAACCCAATATTCACGAGATCACTTACGTTCATATCTCAATAATAACGATATACCCGAAGTAGGTCAACCCCCAGCTGTGGCTGATGGATTGGATCCGAACAAGAGCTCTTCACCATCATTATAATATTGTCAGACAATTCCGACTTAATTTTTATTGTGGGAGTATATTATAAATTAATTCACTTAATTAATTTTAATTACGGTCTCATCAAAAATATCTACCTGTATACACATAAATCCTACACATTCATCTAGATCGTGCCTAGTCATGCATCTATCGTATCATATAAAATAAATACAAGAACAAAATAAATAAATGAAGTAACCAGCATGATCATGGACTTTTCCTAAGTGCGGTTTCGAATACAAACTGACAAAACCGCGGGTCACAATCTAGGGGTAGCTGCAACCGCAATATGATCTTTAATGTGCCACCTTTAATGAGATTTTCATTCGTCTTTCTTTGGTCTCCATCTTTTGCTCCATTCTTGTTACATAAAATCTATCTAATAAATTTATACACCCGCCGCACACGGGGGGAGCTAACGGGAATGGGATAAATGCAGAAAGTAAACTAGGTCACGTTTTTCATAACAGCCTAGGACAATTTTGAAACCAAAGGAAAAATAAATCACACACATCTATCTTATTGGCCGAGTCCATGATCAATCGGGGTCCTTATAATCATATATATATGTACTACAATATCTAATCCATACAATAAAATCTTATGAATAAGATAAAATCTAAATTTACCAACTTGCGTCTTAATTAATCGATTAACGTTTAATCAATTACATAATTTTATCCAATCAATTAACTAATTAACATTTAATTGATTAAATGATTTTAATCAAAATAAAATTAATGGGTAATTTTAAACGATTTCAATTTTAATTTTTAATAATTAGAAATATTCTAAAAGTAAATCAAAATTAAAAGAAAGTCTTTTGTTTCTTTCCTTTTGATTCCTAATCAAAAGGAATGCCTTTGGTTTTCATAACCAAAAGGCACCAACCTGGGCCCTTTCCAAAATCAAAATTTTGAGAACGGCCTAGTCCTATTCCAAACAAAATTTAGAAAGGCCTAGGTTAATCATATAAACCAAACCTTTTATATCATAGTGCCATGTGGCATCCCAATGTTCCAAACTATTTGAATTATTGTTTAGTCACATGATATTAACTAAACAAAGAGAGATTTCAATGTACCATAAAGAATCACAAAAACACAAAACAATATTTTCAGGGTTCCACCAAAAGGAGCACCTGCCGACGCCGACCACCCCGGAGGGGGCCGACGCCGCAGGCGCTAATTCTGGTGGGGTGCCGCTGCCGATTGACCGAGCACCCCTAAAGCCGAATCCTTTTTTTCGTTTTGCAAATCTAAATCATGCATCTAAAATAATTACTATGCAAATTAACCAATGCTTATTTCTTAAGCTCGAAGCTCTCTCGGATACCCATGTTAGGAAATCTAAGCTGGAACGCTTCGGAATTTAAAATTATTTCTTGTTAACCAGGATAGACTTCGTTTAAGAAATAAACATATAAGTAGTAAACGAGAAAGTTACCTTGACTGATCTAAAAGATCGAAGCTTTATCGTCTACGAAGGAGTAGTGGTGCACGTAGTTGCCCAAGCGTTCGGCCTCTACCGTTAGTCCACACGAACAGCCCGCTAGAATCCCATATTGGATTGTTACCAGAAAAACTCGGTTGCTAGACCGACATTTTCTCTCTCTCAAACTCTCTCTAAGAAGCTCTTATATTTTCTAGTAATTTAGAACTCTTCTAATTGTGATTATTCAAAAGAGCTAGCCAACCACTCTCTTATATAGAGGGTGGTGTGCCTCTTGTGCCCCAAAAACTCATTGAGAGAAGCTTTCTAATAGAATGAGGAGAAAGAAAAACTTTTACTAGTAAAATAAGAAAAATAGATATTCTAGATTTATCTCATTAATATTCAATATCTTATATTAAATATATTTCCAAGATATATATATTGACAATATCTTATATTGATTATATCTTTATCTTATTACCATATATCAATTTATGCAAATCTATCAATATCTAATATTAATATATGGTAAAACTATTAATTAAATTGCACAATCCAAGTGTATCTTATACACTTATAACATGCGCCCCATATGCCATGATATTGGCATCCGGAATATTCATAATTAATATAATACTATGATTAATTAATTCGTAAAATACGTGTATAACATATATACATATATATTTCGACATATACATCAAATATGTATATTTAATTAATCAACATAACTAATATCTTGTATTTAATTTATTCATAATAAATAAATACCAATATATTAATTTAATCACTATAACACTTTATAGTCGAGTTAAAAATTTCCTTATTAGGTTATCACCATAACCGCATTTTAATCCGGCTAGAAGTCCTTGTGTGCACGACAGGCTTCCGAATATGTTGGCCGTAGGCACAAAGTGCATTTACTAAAATACCCTTCATACCTAACGATCACGGAATAATGTCTAGCAACACACCGTGACCCCCAATCATTGAAAGAGTCAAATGCAATGACTACTACCTTTCATTTGAAATGGTTACCGTGTAAATACAATCCTATCGCTATAATAATATCCATACGGTCGTATCTCGTGTGTCAATACATTAACGACCGTATCTTATAATCTGGATATTATGCTCTCTCGAAACTCATTTACTCCCACTTTGCAATGATTCACGAGAGCTAGACATTCCTTATAAGAAGGCCATTCTAGATATTTACTCCTATTCATAGGATACGCGATTTCCGGACGAGCAACAGGAATCCTACGCATGCTTCATTATCACACCCAATCACTACCGCATGATCGCCCTATGGCTAGGGGAAACCTCAATAGTGTCAAAAAATGACAATCCACACCGTGATGTCATGAAGACT
The DNA here is from genome assembly GCA_024500145.1 of Gentiana dahurica var. dahurica. NCBI lineage: Eukaryota > Viridiplantae > Streptophyta > Magnoliopsida > Gentianales > Gentianaceae > Gentiana > Gentiana dahurica. The sequence goes on from CM044908.1 coordinate 43,642,063, forward strand.
ACGGTCTTAGGATAATTACACAACCGCCACATAATGCGACAAATAATAAAGTAAGTGGGTCAGTATAACGTGCATTCTCTAATACACGTCCACGTACAACCATGTGTTTCAACACTTTGATAGACGAGATCTATCCCTATTTTTAATTGCTAGTCTAATCATACTATTAATATCATATTTAATAGCACATACGACTAGAGACATTTATGTATCAAACCTTTTAAAGTGAGTCGAGATCTCTTCAACCATAATCACCATTATGATTTCTCTTTCACAGTTTGACACTGGGGACGTTATCATATATAGAATATCATAATTGGTCTGTTAAACGAACAAATATATAATAACAGAAAGCCATTTGATATATGTACAAACATAAAGAAATAGTAGACATGATCCAACCCGATCGAATCAGGTCCAACCCGATTGGGTTTAGGACACTATTTCAACAATAAGTGTGGCCGGCGCAAACCGAAAAAGTGCCGTCGTGCGCTGAGGTGTGCAAAACATAGTGGTGTATCTGGTGGGCCCGGCGTGCGCCGGGGTAATCACGGCTTAAACCGGAAAAACCAAAAACTTTAGGGCATTGAAACCGGATTGCACCGAAGAGGGTGACGTGCCCTGACTCTCCCGAAAAATAGAATCGAAGTATGCCAACCAAAGTCGGTGTAATCCGAATGGATGTAGCACAACATAAGGAACTAGGGGTAGTGCATGCATGGGGTAAACCGGGAAATATGCACCGCTAAAGTAGGAGCGTAGCACAGATGCATATAAAGAAAAGATCATCCGGGGAACCAAAGAAATAAAACACGCAAACCACAAGTTCAGCAATAAAACCAAAGTGCTACAAGAACATAGTGAGACAAAAGGGAAAGGGGAATTGTTTGCTAACAGCATTATTACACAACAAATACTAGCATAGAACTGGCACAACTTAATCAACACAACTAAACTCAATCGGTATGACCGGACTCAGCAGAGGAAGAACCACCAGGCAAATAATAGGGAAGGAGCACAAACTCAGGTCAACGGCTAGGAAAGATCACATAACCGGGAAGTGATGGTACACCAGACATATGAGTGCAGAGATGAGAAATCAGCCAGGAAAAAGGCATGGGCTTGCGAAAGTTCCTCCTGGACTTGGCGAAACGAAGAGCCACACGATGAATGAGAACACCCCAATCGATAATCACGCCAACCTTATTGGCGTACAAAGGTAGCAACTCATCATTGGTGATCTCTGCAAATTTGGAGGTGGGCAAGACACGAGAATTGATAAAGTGTTTCCAAATGCTCATATCGGTGGACAAGTCATACGCATCAAAATCACGATCCGGCCTTCGCTCATGGGCGGCAGTAGCCTCGGTAAGCATGACAAGCAAGTCACTTATACGGTCAAGGCTCCACGCATCCTCATAATGGCTGTAGGGTGGTGCCTGTCCCAGCGGGGTGGAGAAAGCGTCATTGATCGCAAGAGGAGTGAATGGAACAAGAGCTCGGAGGATGGATAAGAAACTGGTGGCCTCCACGGATGGAGTTTCAGACAAAACAATGTATAACTCACACACCAAGGAGATATTGATGCGGCCGCGAGGAGCTCTAACAAACCTTTGCCATACTCCTCACTCAATACGCATCTCAGCGTAGTCCTCAACCTTGCGGGTGTTCAAACCTTTCTCAATCTAAATCAGCGAGTGATGGTAGTTCTCAAGGTAGCGGGTGCGAGCGATTTCTGACCCATAGTTGATGATGAATGGCAGCGCACGTGGGAGATTGGACTCAGGAGAAGAGGGGTAAGGAGAGTCGGGAGGTGAACGTGTGGCAGAAGATGAAGGTGAATACATGGTGGGTTGATGGTAGGGGTGAGGGGATAAGGAAGAATGAGAGGAAAATATGGAGTAGTGTATGAAAGTAAGGTTTGGGAAATAATGGGGGAAATAATAAATAGGGTGGAAGAGAAGAAAAGACAAGGAATCCAATCGAATTATCTGATTGCAGTGTTTCCGGCTTAAACTGAAAACTTCTCGGCATACACCGGATCTGGAAAGCTGATCTAAATTCCCTGAGTGACAGTGTGCAGAGTGTGCAGTCCTTAGGCCTTCCGGCATAGACCGAAAAACTTCCGCGTAGACCGGATGTGCATGAAAGGTCTCTATGTGTGTTGTTCCGGCGCGGACTGAGATGGTCATTGTCTGCACCGAAACATGTAAAACAGACTGTATCTAAAAAGATATCATGCCAAATCCAAAATGCAAAACCACAAAGCAAGGAGCTACGAACATGTAATGCAACAAAGATGATGGGGATAATGGCAAATAAAATCATGCAAGCAAACTACTAGAAACACATAAGAGTGCACTGGAACCAATAACTAGCATGTTGATGACGGTCTATACCCGTAAAAGTGATCAACGTTATCCTTAAAGCGAGATTAATAATATATATTTTATATTAAATCACATGTTTATAATGTTTATTTAATGTTATGTGATTTATAGAATATAATTTGGTATTTATCTAATTTTTATTATTGAAATATGATTTACTGTGTGATAATTATTGATTTTACAGATTACGGTAAATCGGGAGGATATCTACCGACATAAGGAAGTAAATCTCAAGATAAATCGGAGCAGAATCAGATCGTATTAAAGATAAATATCAAATCAGCACGAGGAGTGGAGTAACAAACAAGAAAAGCCAGCAAGCTAATCAGAGGCTGGGGGACTCGCTGGCAGTGAATGGGGAGCTCGCTGGGCGAAATCGAGCAGATCGGCTCGGAGTTATCTCGATGCATTTTAGACTTTAGTAGGGTTTAGGAAATACGATTTTAAGTCGGTTTCTACAGCTTATAAATACATTGTTTCATAGCAAAACATAAGACAACACAATATAATTTTAATACAACTTTTCATAGTACAAATCCTCAGTTTTTCAGAGCAGTTTTTGTACAATTTCAGCAGCAATTATGTGAGTTGCTTGTATTAATTTGTTTTTTGTTCTTTGTAATTAAGTCCCCCCAATTAATTTTTATCGTTTGAGGTTTTTCGTTCTTCACCGAACGATGTAGATCTAAGGCTACGATATGAGGCAGTGAGGATTCCTTGTCTATAAGGATCCACACGCCCATATCTGTTGTCCGGTGGTCTATAGATGACTTTGGTATGATCGACAATCATGTTTTAGTAGATCTATATAATTGCTTTATGAATCTCTATTTTATCCGTTACGTATATAGAAACGCTAAGATTTAGGTTTTCGCCGCGTCAATCTAGCCACGTCTTTATGGTGTGATTGTCCACCTAGAATTTCTTGTCTTAGTAGGTATGGCTACGGCTACGTTGCTCGTCTGTTTTAATTAAAACGTGTTGTTAGAAAATACCAATATAGTACTCCTAGGTCGGCTCATGAATTGATCTTCCGGGACTTTCAGCGAGATCTAGATCTGTGTTGTATTTGGGAATTGCATGCACCTAATTATGCGTAAATCGTAGATTAACATGATACCTACAATGTTAGTGTTAATGGGATAGAGACTGATGCGATCACTTAGGAAGTACGCCTAACCACATGAATGTTGCCTAGGTGAGTAATACGGTCAATATCGGCATTCCTAGTATTGTCAGCGTGCAAGTTATACGAGATGGAGACCCAAAAGATGAAGTCACGTAATGTAGCACAGTGATCTAGTGTCCTACCCAAAACTAAGTCAAGTTTTGGGGATGACTCCCGTAGCCAATATAAAAGAAATGCGAATCGGATTAATAGTTATTGAGTCTAGTTTAATTGTATAGAATCTCTAGATCCAAACAATAACACAATGATTGGGGAGGTTAATTACGTTGTCTTTGTTTGTGTTGTGTCGAGTGAGTTTTTACCTTACCTTGTCTTTTGTTGGTCTTAGACCGCCTCTGTGTGCTTGACATGATTAATTGATTGTTTATATATAAATGATTCACAATTGGTTCCCTGTGAGATCGACTTTGATTCGCTATAGCTATACTACGATGGACCTAGTCCTTTTGCTAGTATTGGTTTATGGTGGTCGAGTATTTTATTATCACTTGACAGATCACGTCAATCAAGTTTTTGGCGCCGTTGCCGGGGAGCCAAAAATCAATTCTATTTATTAATTAGTTTTTATTCATGTCGAGTTTTCTATTTTAGAGTCTGTTTTTACGTTTTTAGAGACTCTCTGGCTATCCGTCTGTCTGAAAATCACCAGAAACTGAAAATCTAGGCTGGCTCCCAGCGAACCCTATACTCGCTGCCAGCGAGACCACATTTTTCAGCATTTTGGGTCTTCGTTGTGTCTGTTTTACCCCTGTTTGTAGTCTGTAGGTCTAACGGCAGCATGAGTAATCATGCTGACTGTTAGTTTACTGACGTTTGCATATTTTTCTTATGTTTGCAGAGAGCCGGAGAAATCACTTGCTCCATCGAATACTGTTCAAGCCAAGCTGAAAATGTCGACTAATCATTTTTCTGAAGCAAGGAAGGAAGAGGTTAATGTCATACGCACTAAAACCACACCATTGAGGCCGGATACGCAAAAGCGATTGGAAGAACGAAAAAGACGGAGGCATGAGCGAAGGGAAGCAAGAAATCCACTTTTTTCCAAGGTATGACTGCTCGTATCCCTATTGTTATTTATGATTCTGATTATAGTTCTAGTTTTAGCTCTAGTTCTGAGTCTGAATCTAACCCCGAGTATCTACCATCTCTTTCCCCACATTATGAATATCCGAGTTCTGATTCTGACCCTGAGTCTGACTTCAACACTAAACCCCTAGTGACCTGCCAACCTGAGGCAGAAGACTTTGAGGATCGCGCTCGTTTACTACCTAAGTTAGGAGATCCCGGAGCGTTTATTGTTGATGTCGTCTTAGATAAGAAGAAGGCTGGCTTAGCACTGATTGATTCTGGATCGAGCCTGAATATTGTTCCTTTTAGCGTTTGTAGGAGAATCGGTGTTTATGTTTTTATGAATACGACGATGACCAATCGCTTTGCGGATGGCTCTCGTACTGTGAATACTGAAGCCCTGACCAACATGATTATAGGGATTGGGAAACTGCGCTTCCTAGTTGACATAATTATGATGGACATAGAGGAGGATCCTAACTGCCCGCTTTTGCTAGGCAGAGCATTCATTGAAACCTCCAAGGCTAAAGTAGACATGGCCAATTTCGAGCTTACACTGTCTGATGCTAAAGGCTCGGAAGTTCATAAGATTCTTAGCCCTCGATATCCGCTTCCGCCTAGTATTTATATAATCAAGGTTCATGGTACGGAGGAAACGCCTTGATTCCTAGCCGAGAAAATGTTGACGAAGTTGACACTGTCACGAGAAATAGTGAGTTAGAGTTCCTGTCTGTCTTAAGAAGAGAAATAGACGCTCAATCCCAGCATACAGTACCAGTAGATACCTTCATGCTTCTGGCTGATGAGGTAGAAACTGTGTACGGAGGTGGGTTCGCCCCATCCAAAGGAGATGATGAGGGTCGAGAGAGCTTAAGTTCAAAAGATAGACGGAGGCATGTTATAGAACTCGTAGAGTTCGATCTTCAAAGAGTTCACTAGTTTCTGAGACAGAGGTGCCTGTTTGAATGGTAAGGATGACTGTGTTTTCCTAGGTCTCACGACTTGAGGAAAAGCACGCATTCTCAGAGAAGGTAAACAAACCTCAGTAAAGGCTAACCGGGTGCAAATCTGGAAGGCAAAGGACGGTAGCTCAATGGAATAATAATGTTAGGAAAGTCGAGCTGAGGACTTTAAGAAACTCAGAACTATTTCTATCCCCTAGGTTTTCGTAGTTTTTTAGGTTTTTAATCCTTTTCCTTTTCCTTATCTTTTTCTTTTTCTTTTCTTTGAGTCAAATAAAAGTAACGTTAAAATGGTTGAGGTTTTTTTATTTTTGCTATGTTCCGATGACCATTGGGTTAAGGATGCGCAAAAGCTTTTTTTACTCGATTCGTTGTGACGTGTAGTAGAGTTTCGTAGGTGTGTCTTGGATAGTTTGCTAAATTAGGAATAAAAGGTATACTATCAAGCCGAGAAGAAGACGGGAGCGAAGCATGAGTTTTAAAATGAAACTGACTGGAGGCAGGATGGAGAAAATCGGAGACAGTTTGGTCAGGCTGCCCCATGCGAAACTGTCTATTTCACTGGGCAGTGTCCAGATTATTTTTAGGACAATATTCTTGGTAAAGTGTGACAGTATCGATAAATTTTGGGTTACCCTCCTATCTTCAAATCCAAATGTTTTAGGAAAAAGTGGTCAACACTTATTCTACATATCCCAATCTTCCACCTATAACTTTATCACTTTCCACCTCATCAATCCTCTCCTCTCTAAATCCACCAATCACCATCTTTCTCAAATTCAAACTCATTTTCACTTCCCTCTCTTTTTCCTTTATCCTTTAATTATTTAAACCCCTCTTTTACCTACATTTCTACCACACAAATTTCTAACCATCTATCATTTCTACTCTTATCATTCTTTCTCTATCATTTTTCTAAACCCATCACATTCTAAACCTCCATTTTTTCTCCAACACCCAATTTATGTAGAAAAATTGTTGTGATGCTATCTTAGCCAATTTATACCATTTTTTACCCAAATTTATTCACTGTCTATCTTTTTCCAAATTTTATAAATTGAAATGAGGCCATTTCTCATTCAATTTGGTTCTTAAAATTCTGGAAATTACACATTTCGAGCTGTTCAAGGTGTCAATTAGCAAAATGAGCCGAGCCGAGCCAGATCGGGTAACTCGCCCCCAGCGAGACCCTGAATCACCCCCAACGAGTCCATGTTCGAGGCAGAAGCTGAGTTGGGGTGCTTTTCTTGCGTAGTAGGATGAATCGGAACAATCGTAATAGAAGGAATCAACCACAGATTCATCGGGCTGGAGCGTAATTTGTTCTCGATGGTGACGCTATACCAGTAATTGACGAGGTGCCGCAATTTGTTAGCCCTGCGGTATACGAGGAATTTCGTACCCATTGGAGCAATGCGACGGTGCATCGAGGAAGAGGCGTAGATCTTGAGAATTGCGGGGAACTCGTTAGAGATCTTATCGCTTATCGTAATTGGGAGTACTTGGCCGAGCCGCCTACTCGTTGTAACGGGTCCTTGGTAAAAGAGTTTTATGCTTATTTAGAGGTGCATCCCCATTCCCACACCGCCACGGTTAGAGGCCGCACGTTTGCTATGTCACCTACCACTATCAATGATTATTTTAATTTGGGTAATTTAGTGGATCACCCCGAGGAATTTACTAATGTGTATGACCATTCTGACGCACTGTTAGCGGAAATCGGTGATCACTTTGATATCGAGTGGTATATAGGTCGATATGCTCGAAATTTTCAAGAGGCCATATTCTCCACTTGGGAAGACAAGTTTTTACATCGGTTCATTTGTTCCGATATACTTCCATCCGCCATACCTCCACAGTTTATGACTATCATGCTGCCTTGATGTATTGGTTATGGTTAGAGCGACCAGTAGACTTGGGCACAGTCATGCGGTGACATATAACCGAGGTAGCCAAGAAGCAAAGGACCATTCTGCCCTCTGGTTCTATGATTTCAACTCTTGCAATAGCGGCTGGCTGCCCAGAGTTAGGGGCCGATATGTATGTTGACCCGGAGACTCCTTTGTCGAGAGCATCCGTTCCGGCTCTCACCAATGCCAACCCACATCCATGGCCACCACCTCGACCCCGCCAAGCTAGGAATAACGGTGAAGGCAATGCCGCCGGACAAGAGCGAGACTTGGAGCGACTTTTTGCTCGTATCGATGGAATGGAGCGGACAGTGGCTGAGACTCATCACATGGTCGAGAGGATTGTGAGAAATATGGATGGAGATGATGTTTCTCGGACCCGACGTGAACGTCGGCCTACACCCCCACCTGGTTTTGAGGGTCAGGAGCCCTCTCCTTCTCGTATCCCTCCGGGTTTTGGACGATCTTTTGGTGGAGGCGATTGATTGTATCTTTGTATTTCTCTACTAGTATGTTTTCCTTTGTATCGAGTCTAGGTTCGTATTAAGCCCAGTAGTATCGAGTCTGTTGTCGTATTTTTTTAATAATAATGTTGTACTAAAAACAAGTCGGGATTAGTAGTTTTAATGTTTCAAAAATGTAATCGTATTAAGGACTTAAAAATGTTTAAGGTTTAATGTATTCCTTTTACTGTCCCTTTTATTCGATTATTACTTTTTATGGGCTAACGCTGTAAAGAGTTTCGAGCTTTGTTGAAGAATTATTTTGCAGCGATATACTTCTTGTTCGATCTCTGGTTTGTTGATATGCCCAGAAGTTCCACGACGTGCTTGGATTACTTATGTAGTCTGCATCTTACTTGAGAGCCGTTTCGAGCTAAGTCTTTTTCTTAAATTCTCATTTTTTCTTTGTCATTGGGGACAATGCCATGTTTAAGTGGGGGGTAGGAGACTTAGCTATTATATGTGTGAAAAAGAAACGGTGGAAATTGAAACATGCCAAATTAATAATCTCGTACCCTTAGAATTGTGAGTTCCTAGCTGTGAATTAGTAAGAAAGGATCCGAGAGCATGAGTACATGATCATTTTATACTTATGTGAATGTCAATTTAAGGATATTCATGCCGACAGTTGTAAGTAGTTATTTATTATTCGTTACTCAATCTTTGAATTGACTTTTACCGCACGAAATATAATAACTACAGGATTATGTGTACATTGCGTAGATGATTGGTTATGTGAACTTAGTGTCGATATTTATCTGCTGATGTATTCCTATATTCTGGCCATTAAAGCGGAGTTATAAGCTTGAGAATTATCTGTGTTTTAACAATGCGTTAAACACTGGGCTTGTAGTAACATTACCAAAGTAGCCGCGCTTGTGGTAATATTCAATGCTATTGACTAGTCCGTGAGAGGAGGAATCTTGCAATTCATACTTTACTTTTAGAGCAAGTTTCTTTCTTGAGAGGTGTTAATGCTTGAAATTATGAAAATGCGAAGAAATTCAACTTTTTAAGAGGCTTTGAGTATTTCTCGGTCTCCGAGTCCAAAAACCTCTTGGATAATGATCTTGCTTATTGCACCATGTCTTTACCCATGCGGGGCTTAAGAAGTGGGAATAACTGATGTTGGTAGGTTGAGATTGCGAAGTTAGAATAAACTCTAATCTTGCCACGATTATATAAATCTGTATGCACATGCACACATCACTTCGATTCATAGCAAGTAGCGAATAATGGATACCTTATGAGCATGAATGGTATGAGTTGACTCGAGTTTCTTGTGTAAGTATGATTTGACCATTGGAAATTGTTATCTTAGGGAATGACTTATTGATACTTTGTTTGGGACGATCAAAGTCTAAGTGGGGGGTAGTTGATGACGGTCAAAATATACCCGTAAAAGTCATCAACGTTATCCTTAAAGCGAGCTCAATAATATATATTTTTATATTAAATCACATGTTTATAATGTTTATTTAATGTAATGTGATTTATAGAATATAATTTGGTATTTATCTAATTTTTATTATTGAAATATGATTTACTGTGTGATAATTATTGATTTTACAGATTACGGTAAATCGGGAGGATATCTACCGACATAAGGAAGTAAATCTCAAGATAAATCGGAGCAGAATCGGATCGTATTAAAGATAAACATCAAATCAGCACGAGGAGTGGAGTAACAAACAAGAAAAGCCAGCGAGCCAATCAGAGGCTGGGGGACTCGCTGGCAGCGAATGGGGAGCTCGCTGGGAGCGAGCTGGCGAAATCGAGCGGATCGGCTCGGAGTTATCTCAACGTGTTTTAGACTCCATTAGGGTTTAGGAAATACGATTTCTAGTCGGTTTCTGCAGCTTATAAATACATTGTTTCATAGCAAAACATAAGACAACACAATATAATTTTAATACAACTTTTCATAGCACAAATCCTCTGTTTTTCAGAGCAGTTTTTATACAAGTCAGCAGCAATTATGTGAGTTGCTTGTATTAATTTGTTTTTTGTTCTTTGTAATTAAGTCCCCCCAATTAATGTTTATCATTTGAGGTTGTTCGTTCTTCACCGAACGATGTAGATCTAAGGCTACGATATGAGGCAGTGGGGATTCCTTGTCTATAAGGATCCACACGCCTAGATCTGTTGTTCGGTGGTCTATAGATGACTTTGGTATGATCGACAATCGTGTTTTTAGTAGATCTATATAATTGCTTTATGAATCTCTATTTTATCCGTTACGTATATAGAAATGCTAAGCTTTAGGTTTTCGCCGCGTCAATCTAGCCACGTCTTTATGGTGTGATTGTCCACCTAGAATTTCTTTTCTTAGTAGGTATGGCTACGGCTACGTTGCTCGTCTGTTTAATTAAAACATGTAGTTAGGAAATACCAATATAGTACTCCTAGGTCGACTCATGAATTGATCTTCCGGGACTTTCAGCGAGATCTAGATCTGTGTTGTATTTGGGAATTGCGCGCACCTACTTATGCGTAAATCGCAGATTAACATGATACCTACAAACTTAGTGTTAATAGGACAGAGACTGATGCGATCACTTAGGAAGTACGCCTAACCACATGAATGTTGCCTAGGTGAGGAATACGGTCAATATCGGCATCCCTAGTATTGTAAGCGTGCAAGTTATATGAGATGGAGACCCAAAAGGTGAAGTCACGTAATGTAGCATAGTGATCTAGTGTCCTACCCGGAACTAAGTCAAGTTTAAGGGATGACTCCCGTAGCCAATACAAAAGAAATATGAATCGGATTAATAGTTATTGAGACTAGTTTAATTATATAGAATTTCTAGATCCAAACGATAACACAATGATTGGGGAGGTTAATTACGCTGTCTTTGTTTGTGTTGTGTCGAGTCAGTTTTTACCTTACCTTGTCTTTTGTTGGTCTTAGACCGCCTCTGTGTGCTTGACATGATTAATTGATTGTTTATATATAAATGATTCACAATTGGTTCCCTGTGGGATCGACCTTGATTCGCTATAGCTATACTACGATGGACCTAGTCCTCTTGCTTGTATTGGTTTATGGTGATCGAGTATTTTATTATCACTTGAATGATCACGTCAATCACATGTTAAACAAAGTAGCAAACAACATTCCCAAGCAAAGCACAGACAACAGAAAGTAGCAACACCAAAACATAGTTTACAACATTACAAAAGATAGTAAAAATAGTCTAGGCCACATGCAGCCATAAAAAACAAAGTAAAGTTTTGGTGAATGACAAGGATAAAACTCAAACATCGGGGTCAGACTCGGAATTAGCAGTGTTCCGCCCATGCATCGAATAAACAAACTTTGCATCTCTCATCCCAACCATGCTCACAGGAGCAAAACTCATCGGATGTACAAAACCAGCTCCCTGAAACTATGTAGCATGAGGATTACTCAACATCTGAATGGGCTCTGAAGACAGTGTAGCAGACGCCAGAGTCTCAAGTCCAATGCTAGCACCAACGGAAGACACGATCACAGAACTATCCAAACCCAAACTGCCCAACCCTGTACTGATCGAAGAAACTAAAAACGGCATACTAATTCCCATAGAGAAAACAGTCTCAGCACCGGTACCTGTAGAAACAAAACTAGACACACAACCAGAAGGCATGGAAGTTCTAGGATAAGCTTGGCGATGGGTGTGAATAGGCACGTCAGGTACCAAAGCAGGTAGAGTATAGAGATCAGGCTGGCTGGCATCAAGATCATCAGAGATTTGACAAGCAGTAGGGTTAAGATCCCTGAGAAAAGAACGCTGACCTCTCTAACCAACACGCAAATAATCGGCCCACTGACAAGTTCTCTCAAAACCTAAAGTCAAATTCGCATTATGAGCCACTTGGACACCATGAAGGAAATCCATCTCGGACTCAATGAAGTCAACTTAGCTGTAATAGAAGGGTCTTGGGTAGGGTTCAAGTCAGAGAAAGAGGTGCTAGATGAACCAGGGAGCGGAGCCTCGGAAGATGGTATAGTATGGGTAGAGGGAAGTTCTGCAATGAGAGGACCAATCAAAGTGGTAGAAAGCGGTACCAGCTTATCACCAGGGAGACTGCAAACTTGTGCTCGGGCACAAAGTTCTGAAAGAAGGCACGGGAAAGGCATGTTACCATCTCTACGACGGCTACATGCAAACTCAACAACCTTCCTATGAATGATCTGTCCCACATCAACAAGGATCTTCTTTACAATCGCTAACACGAGGCAAGATACTTCATAAGTAAACGCACCAATGTGTCGAGATGGATAAACATTATGACTAAGGAAGTGCTTTAAGACCCTAATATCCTTGACCGTCCCACCAAACTTGAATATTTTCTCAATCCAAGTGGCAGAGGGTCAAAGGCCTTTTAAGCCTCTAAAGCTCTCTTTTGCACATTCGCCTCTTGATCAAGTTTCCAAACCGTGGAGTAATCCTTATCATACGGAACATCAGGAATACCAAAAAATGCATTAATAACCTTAGGTGTAAAAGGGACCTCAATAGTGTGAATGGTGATGGAAGCAACTTCCTCATCTTCCCCAGGTTCGACAATTGAGAGTATGAAATAAAACTCAGCCACCATTGTGGCATTAACAATCTCAGTTCGGCTATCTGCAAGCTTTTGCCAATTACGGCTCTCTACGATTCTATGGATTTTTGCTCAAACAGAGTCAAAAGTTATACCACGCTCAAAGAGTAAATTACATTTACCAAACTATTCATCGTAGGACTTAAGAGCGCCCTTAAGAGCGGTCTTACAAAAAGTGATAGCTTTCTCGGTAGAAGTGAGAGGACGGGGTTGGTGGATGGGTAAAGGCACGGTGTGAGGACTAGTCTTACATTTCTTGCTTGAGTCACACTTACAAGTATTGGAAGGGGCTGAGGATTCAGCCATGGCTAATGTGGTGGTAAAAAACAACAACAATTCATCCAACAAAATTCAATCCCATCCTTCGATTCCAAATATAAAAACGAAGGAACAAATTAAATGAAGGGAAAGCCTATTACCTTGGTGTTGAGTTGATTCACCAGAAAAGATAAAGAACAAGGCCGGAAAAGATGGTAACTCTCAGAGAAGACTTGGTGTGTCTTCTAACTTGAATAAACCAGTTGCTTCATTCAAGAGAGAAAAAAGAGTGGAGAAAAGAAGAAGAAATTTGAGAAGGTGAAGTGTGGTGAAAATGGTGGTTTGATTGAAAGAGTTTTAATTTTAACAGCCGGAACAGTAACAATGCAAATGGCCCCCTCTTTAGTGAGATGAGCAAATGCCTGAACCAAAATATGTTAATGCTATGGGAGCATGTACAATTACCGGAGGGATGTTCAGTACCGATTCTTATAGTACTATTTATGGAGTCGATAAGCTAATTCCTGTGGATGTCTATTTGCCAGGATGTCCACCTAAACCAGAAGCGGTTATAGATGCTATAACCAAACTTCGTAAGAAAATTGGTGAATGGTGGTGAAGAGAAGTGAAAATGGGGAGAAGATGGGGAAAAACCAATGGAAAGGAGCTATGGGAAGAGAGAGAAAGAAAAACCAATTTAAATTCAAAAATTGTCGTTCCGGCTCAGACCGGGAACTATCCAGCGTAGACCGAGAATACTGGCAAACCTTATGTTTTTTCTCCCTCAGTCCCGGCGCAAACCGAAAACTCACGGTGCACGCCGTGTATACCTTCACCCAAAAACAGAAAATTTCATTCACAATCCGGTGCAAGCCGGGCTCAACTCTGGCTTAGACCGAAAACTAAAATGTCCCCAAAAGGTCCAATTTTTAGCTCTAAATCCAATGTTATTCACCAAACTAACCAAACATGCTTTGACACAGAAGATTATACAATTACGGGCTGCCTTCCGGTAGCACTTTTGTTTAACGTCGTTTGCTCGATGGGATTATACGGTAGAAAAGATGGAAGTTATACAGATTATCGTGTATGGACACTACTAATCACTACTCACATAAGCACGTAGCAATTAAGAATAGAAAAACCAACCGAAAGATATATGCTTTATGAATAATGAAAATATAGTACCCGTAAGTTGCTAAATATATAGTCTATAGCTAGACTATTCCATGCTTTAGTCAGATGGGGGATCGGGAAGGAATATCACCTCCTTATTTTGAGGGATTCCTTCCTCTTCAATGAATAACTTCACCTTGTGGCCATTTGCCATAAATGTAGTTTCTCCATCACTTAACTCCACAGCTCCGGATGCATGAACTTTTGTCACCACGAATGGTCTTGTCCACCTAGACTTAAGTTTACCTGGGAACAATTTAAAACGTGAATTGTACAAGAGCACGTTGTCACCCACATGGAACTCATGATGAAAGATTGTTTTATCATGAAAGGACTTCGTGCGTTCCTTGTAGATTCAGACGTTCTCATAAGCATCAAGGCGAAACTCCTCAAGTTCCCTGAGTTGGAGCAATCTATGTTCACCAACGGCCTTGGGATCAAAGTTAAGAAACTTGATAGCCAAAAAGGCTCGATGCTCTAACTCAATCAGAAGATGACAAGACTTGACAAAAACTAGTCTATAAGGGGAACAACCAATGGGTGTTTTAAAGGCTGTCCGGTAAGCCCATAATGCATCATCCAATTTCACCGCCCAATTCTTACGATTGGCATCAACCATTTTTTCTATAATCCCCTTTACCTCTCGGTTTGATATCTCAAATTTCCCACTTGTCTGTGGGTGGTAGGGTGTACCGATCTTGTGCTTCACACCATATTTCTCAATCAATTTGGTAAATGGTCGATTACAAAAGTGCGAACCTCTATCACTAATGATAGCCCGTGTTGGTCCCTTGAAAAGGATTTGGTTAAGTTTATGGGGGGTGAATAAACTTAACACTTAAAAATTTGGAGTTAACAAACTCAGTAACTTCAGCAGCCTGCCGATACTTCAGTAATCTGCTGACCTTCAGTAGTCTGCTGACTATTGAACTTACTGAATTTGTACAGCGGAATTATATAAAAAATTAAGCATTATTACTTGTTGTAAAATATGATACTAAGTATTAGATACTCAGTAGTGTATGTGTGTGATTTCAGTTGCTAGATTCAATAGATTGATGTGCAAGATATACTAAATGCAGAAAGTAACTGCAGAAAGTAAGTAGGCAGATTTTATAGTGGTTCCAGGTGGTGTAATCCTGTCAGTCCACTCTTCTCCTGTGATGTTGGAGGTAACTCTTTAGAGATGTTTGATGTGGCTGTTACAAATATCCCTAAGTTGCTTGTCCTTCACCAATAACTATGGCTTCACAAACTGAACACTTTGAACATGTAGGATTGCTGCTCCAAAGTCTTCCACTGGTCCTTGAAGGGTAGAATTGCCTCTTCACCAGCTCCACCACAAACAACAGTCTTTCACACAGATGTGCTTCACTGTCCTCAGCAAATTTCTTGTAAAAGAAAGATTGAATCAAGTAAATGATTCAGTTGCAGCAGCTTGATCAGGATGATATGATCAGCAGCTTGCATTCTTCAAGTGTGTAAACTTGATGTAGCTTGAATGCAGATTACACTTGAAGATTTTCTCTGGATCAGTAGCCTTAAGCTCAGTAAGTTCAGCAGGGTGTTTTTCTTGATAAAAAATGCAGCTCAGAATTGTCTCTTATTTTTCTTCAAAAATCATCACTTGTATCTGAATTAGGAGTCCTCTATTTATAGATAGGAATCCTTGTGACTTGCATTTGAAATTCAAATGTAGCCGTTCTAGATTTTGTCCCATTTGACTTGCTTTCTGTCACTGTTCATAGTGCTTTTTGACAGAATGCAGTCTGTCCACCCTTTGACTTGTATCCATTGGATAAAGTCCTGAATCATCCCAACGTCCTTTTAATCTCAACCATTGATTTGTTTGATAAATCAGAGGTAGTTAGCTGTCCTTATCTTTGTTTTCTTCCAATGTAATCTTGAATAAATCGAGGTATATGTATCAGCAGGTTCATGAGTCTGCTGAGTTACATGTCAGTAGGCTGAACCATAATTTGTTGTGTTTAAAACACAATGCAGCTTAATTCTTTTATCCAACTTTTATTTATGAAGTTAGATTACACCTTTTTGCATATAACTAAGTTTCAATCACCATCCAACTTATGCAACTTAGACCTTGTACACAAGGTATATGTAATCAGTTTAGGTCATCACAGACTTCCCTAAAATCTGATTCCATATCCTTGACTTTAATTACTAAGTTTGACCATTTAGCCTTCATTAATTCAGTTTGAGCCCTCAACCTTCATTCTTCAGCAGGTTCCTGACTAGTCTACTGACCTAGCTACCCTACTGATATAGACCAGTCTGCTGATATAAGTCAGCTGACCATTACAGTGTTTGTTTGATCAAACCTATACAAAGATCAAACTCTAATAAACCTATACATTTGATCTAGACATCTTTTTGCCTTTGCACTATAACAGCTAGTCTGGCAGTCATAACTAAAACACAGAAATAAGTCCAATAATTTCCCCCTTTTTGGTGATGATGCCAATACCCTCTCCTTACAGCAAAGCAAAAAGATTAAAACAAAAACAGAACAAACTTACTCATTTCTCATTATAATCATTTGTTCAAAGTAGTACAGTCTAGAATCCGCAAATATAAAACAGTGTAAAGTATGCTGATCTATTGTCTTCTTTCCCTTTCTTCTCTTGCCTTTTCTGCTTGTTCCTGGTAAGCTTTTATTTCCATGATCATCTCTCTCATCCATTCATTTTCAATCAGAGAGAAGTCAATATGAGGATTCACTTGTTTCCACCAATGCCATGCTTCAGGTAGAGTTAGATTTATCTGATGTACTATAAATCCTAACCGCATGTAAACTTCTTTAAACTCATTCAGTGTCTCCTTTGCATTTGTGGTAGGCAAACTCCTTTCACCTCTACCACCTCTTCCACCTCTTCCACCTTTTCCACCTCTCTTTGAAGCCCTCATGGCTTTAACTCTTGCTTCCCAAAATTTCAAACTCAAGAATGAGTTTAGACCTTCATGAAAGCCCTTGTCATGATAAGGTCTTCTTCTGTTGTTGTATACATTCTTGTATTGTTTGAGAAGATCATCAGTGAGTGGAAGTCTGCCAGGTGCAGGTTCTCTAAATGCATTAGTATCAGCTTCCCATCTCTTCTTTGCAAAAATCCTAGCTGCCTCTTTTGCTTCTGCTGTTTGCTCTTCCCCCTTATTGACATCATCAACAAAACGGGACAGCAGGCCATGTACACTCTCCTGTGTCAACACTAGATTGTTCATTTGACCTTCAATAATTTCAGTCCTAGTGTCAATTGTAGTGATCCTTCCTTGTAAAGTTTGCTCCAGTAGATTTATCCTTTCAGTGATCTTAGGATCCAGTACAGCAGGTTGAGGTGCAACAGCAGGTGCAGCAGGTCTATGTACCTCAGCAAGATTATCTAACTTTAGATGATTAGAAGCAAGTTGATCTTTCAAAAATTTCTCCTTCGGTGTGTTGCCTTGTTTGATTCCCCTCACATCTTGTGTTAGATCAGCAATGGCATACTGAGTAGATGTGTAGTTTGAAGCAACTGTCTCAGTAGACTTTCTATTGTTATCCACTAGATTCATTTGTTCTTCAAATCTTTGTTCCAGTCTATCAAGTTGAGTCCTTAACCGTGTCATGTCATTCCTGACAGCCCTCAACTCATCCAGGACATATGCTGGTACCCCACCAGTCATTCCTCTAGCATCTCCATCATCAGGCTCTTCTACATTATATTTTTGCCTCTGATTGCTGATCACCAAGGCATAACTCATATCCCTTCCAGCAGGGTGAGGTCCTTGGTACTCCTCCAAGATAGGATCAATAGCAGGTTCTTCAATCACTGGTTCATCATCAGTAGCTTCTTCCTCATCAATTTGATATTCTTCATCACTGTAGTCATAGTCCACCAGCTGCTCATCCTCATCAATAACAGCAGTCTGCTGACTATCTTTCCCTACAATGGTCTTGTCTCCAGTAGGCTCCACTACAGCAGCCTCTTCAACAACAACAATAGGGGTTTCCTCCAAACCCAAAGTTTGTTCCAACCTTTGTCCAGGTGCTGTTTGTACCTCAGCAACCTGTACCTCCTGTTCCAACCTTTGCTCAGGTGCTGTTTGAACCTCAGCAGCCTGAACCTCCATCTCCAACCTTTGCTCAGGTGCTGTTTGAACCTCAGCAGCCTGAACCACCTGTGCCACAATAACATGATCAGGGAACACATCCATATTTTCTTTTTGAAACTCCCCCATATCAGGAATCCTACTTATAAAATTTCTAGCCTTGGTAAAGTGTCCTCAGTGTCAATCCAGTCTTGATATTGAATTGATTCCTCTGAACGAGCACTAGGCTCTCTGTGGTCAGTAACTCTTTCTTCATCCAGATCAACATTCTGTTGATTTTCAGGTTGTTCAACAGGTTCAACAACAAACAAATCATCTACCTCACCAACCAATCTGTTTGCACCAATATCTATTCCTTCATTGATTTGTGCCTCCAGTTCATCTATGGTGAGATTTTCCAAATCCTCATCCATTTGTCTAGTATGTTGTCTCTCAGTAGACTGTCATGTACCAGTAGACTGCCCTAAACTTGGCTCAATAATCATTGCAGTACCACTGGTTCCTCCTGGACCTGATGGATGATTACCACCAGAATCAGATGATGATGATGAATCATCACTGTCATCTCTAGGGTCCCTAAACTTGATACCCTCTTCTTTCTGTTGTTCATCAAAGATATCCATCAATCTTGATTGTAGTAAAGAGGTATCAACTAGTTCCAACAAATTTTCAACTCCCAACTTATCAAAAGCCCATTCTTCAACATTTGTCATAGGTTGTGCAGCAGGCTTTTGTCT
Source organism: Gentiana dahurica var. dahurica (assembly GCA_024500145.1). Classification (NCBI taxonomy): domain Eukaryota; kingdom Viridiplantae; phylum Streptophyta; class Magnoliopsida; order Gentianales; family Gentianaceae; genus Gentiana; species Gentiana dahurica. Next base: position 43,660,953 of record CM044908.1, read on the forward strand.
TTTGTAGAATCCAAATTTCCATTGAAAATAATCAACCACTTGTTGGAGTTTAGCATCAACAAAATCCTCTTTCTTCTTCATTTCTTGTCTCTCAAATGGCATGAGTGACTTTCTGGGAGCTGTTTGTTCACTCTGCTGACCTCCAAAGGTCCCAACTAGCAGAGTCAGAGTTTCTTCAACAGATGCATGTAGGTCAGTAGGTTGCTCAGATTGTATGTTTGTTCCTACTACCTCTATCTGTACCACACTTGGTTCCTCCTGACTTATATGCTCGTCAGCAGGGTTAGCAGCAGACTGCTCTTCCCCCTGAACTATTGCAGGAATTGCAGGGTCTTGTACCAATGTTTCAGTTACCATAGCAAGTGCAGACTCAGTGGTTTGTTGTGGTTCTTCTACAAACTTTTCCACTTCCACAGCAGGTATAGGCTCAATTGTTTGCTGTGGTTCTTCTACAAGTTGCTCAACAACAACTTGTGCAGTTTCAGTAGGCTCAGCATCCTTTGCAGGGGAGGATTCAGTAGTTTCTACAGCAGGCTCAGGGTCAGTAGTCTGCTGTGATTCTCCAGCAGGTTGCTCAGAAACAACCTCTATATCATCAGTAGGCTTGATAATAGTTAAAGGCTCAGCATCAATAGCCTCTCCTACTACTTCTACTTCTTCCTCTACTTTTTCTTCTTGTTCCCTTTGAGCCTCCAATACTCTTAACTGCTTCCCTTTGCCATGTTTCTTCTTTTTGGCAATCTCTTTCATTCTTTTGGAAAGTGGATCATCTTCAAGATCAATAACTTTCCTTTTTCTACTAGCTTCTTTCTGTTGCTCCTTCAAAACTTTAGCAACAGCCTTCTTCTTAGCAACAACAGGTTCAGTAACCTCAGCCTCTGCTGGTCCCTCAGTGGTCTTAGCAGCCTTGTCATCAGCAGGGTTGGCTCAGCAGTCTGCTGATAAATATGCTTCAGCAGCCTGCTGACAGTGTAACTTTGCTGATCTTTGATTCCTTCTTGTTTTGTTCAATTGATAATACAAGATGACGTTTAATACCAATGACTGATCTGTCAAGTGAGCTCACCCAACATGACAAAGACCAATCCCTTTGGCAACCTCATTTGCTCAATTGTCCAAACATAAGTACATGGAATTGTTGATACCAATGATTAATCTGCTAAGTGAGCTCACCCAACATAGCAAAGACTAATTCCCATGGTGAATTCCAGTACATTGTTGATTATCAGTCAACTTTAATAATTCCAAGTTCAGTCCTTAGTTTAGCAAATCTTTCACTATCCAATGGTTTAGTGAAAATATCAGCAAGTTGATCTTCAGTAGGGATGTAAAGAACCACCACATCATTCTTTTCAACATCATCTCTTATAAAATGATGTCTTACATCAATATGTTTGGTTCTTGAGTGCAAAATAGGATTTTCTGTGATTGCAATTGCACTAGTGTTGTCACACATGATTGGAATTTCTCTTTCTTCAATTCCATAATCCTTTAATTGTTGTCTTAACCACAGTATTTGTGCACAGCAACTTCCAACAGCAATGTATTCAGCTTCAGCAGTGGAAGTTGATATAGAATTCTGTTTCTTGCTAAACCAGGAAACCAGTCTATTTCCCATTTACTGACAGGTTCCTGTGGTGCTTTTTCTATCAATCTTGCATCCAGCATAATCAGAATCTGAGTAGGATATAACCTTGAAACTTCCATCCTTGAAATACTATATCCCTACTCCCAAAGTCTCCTTTAGATATTTGAGAACTCTTTTGACTGCACCTAAATGACTTTCTTTAGGTTTAGATTGAAATCTTGCACAAACACCTACAGCAAAGGATATATCAGGTCTGCTGGCAGTGAGGTACAACAGACTGCCTATCATCCTTCTGTATGAAGTCTGATCAACATCTTTGCCGTCTTTGTCTTCATCCAATCTGATATTTGTACTTATAGGAGTTGATATCTTGGTGCTGTTTTCCATACCAAACTTCTTCAGTAACTCCTTGGTATACTTGGTTTGATGAATGAAGATTCCATCTTTCATCTGTTTAACTTGCAATCCCAAAAAGTAGTTCATTTCTCCCATCATACTCATTTGGGATTTACTCTTCATTAGATTTGCAAACTTTTCACATAGCAATTCATTTTCAGAACCAAAAATTATGTCATCAACATAGATTTGTACCAGCAGGGTGCTGTTTCCTTCATTGATTCTGAAAAGAGTCTTATCAATGGTGCCTTTTGTAAAACCATTGTCCACCAAGAATTGAGATAGAGTCTCATACCAAGCTCTTGATGCTTGTTTAATGCCATAAAGTGCTTTATTGAGTCTATACACTTTATCTTCTTGATCTTTAACTTCAAATCCAGGAGGTTGCTGAACATACACTTCCTCCTCTAGAATGCCATTCAAAAATGCACTATTGACATCCATCTGATAAACTTTGAAGTCTTTATAAGCAGCATGTGCCAAGAATAATCTGATAGCTTCTAATCTTGCAGCAGGTGCATAAGTTTCATCAAAATCTATTCCTTCTGCTTGAGAATAGACTTTTGCAACTAGTCTGGCCTTATTCCTTACAATGGTACCAGATTCATCCAATTTGTTTCTGTATACCCATTTTGTACCAATGATATTTGCATGATTAGGCCTTTCCACTAGTGTTCAAACTTGATTTCTTTCAAATTCATTCAATTCTTCTTGCATAGCAATTATCCAATCTGGATCTGAAATTGCTTATTCAACAACTTTAAGTTCCATTTGTGATAGAAAACAAGTAAACATTGCTTCTAGTTGTCTTCTAGTCCTCACACCTTGCTGTATGTTGCCAATAACTTGTTCAGCAGGGTGATCCCTTAACCATTGTGGATTCTGGTTTGATTGATTATCAGGAACCTCATCTTCAGTAGGGTCTTCTATTTCTTCAATAGGGGGTTCAGCAGATCCTTGAACTGGTTCAGTTGTTGCATCAGTAGTATTACCAGCAGGGTGTTCAGCAGGGGCAGAATCAGAGACCTTTAAGTCATTGAATCTTTCCAAAACTTCAACACAATCTGGATCAGTGACTTGTAGATTTTCAGCAGGGTCACAAGCTTGATCTTCCATACCAGTGAACTTAGTTTCATCAAATACAACATGGATTGTTTCTTCATTTTCAGTGTTCTTTTGTTCAGTACCCTGAATGCCTTGCTGACTGAAGAATATCCCAAGAAAATTCCTTCATCTGATTTTGGTTGGAATGTCTTCAAATGTTCCTTATGATTCAAGATAAAACACTTTCTTCCAAATGTATGGAAATAGGATATGTTAGGTTTTCTTCCATTCCAAATCTCATAAGGTGTCTTCAGCATCTTCTTGTTCACTGAGGTTCTGTTTTGTGTATAGCATGCTGTATTAACTGATTCAGCCCAATATCTTTCAGGTAGCAATGCTTCACAAATCATAGTTCTTCCTGCTTCTTTTAGAGTCCTGTTTCTTCTTTCAGCAACCCCATTTTGCTGAGGTGTACCAGCAGCAGCAAGTTGATGTAGTACACCATTCTGTTCACAGTATTCTCTTATAACTTTATTGAGAAACTAGTACCCTTGTCTGATCTGATTTTTACTACTGTCAAACTTTTCTCATTTTGTAATCTCTTCAAAAGTTCAGGCATCTTTTGAAGTGTTTCACTCTTCTTGTTCATAAATCCCACCCAAGTGTATCTAGAATAATCATCCACAACCACTAAGGTGTACTTCTTCCCTGTAACACTTGTTGGTGTAACTGGTCCAAATAGATCCATATGCATCAGCTCCAAAACTCTATTAGTTGATTGCTTAGTCTTTGATTTGAAGCTTGACTTTGTCTGTTTACCTTGCTGACATGCATCACATATAGTATCCTTTTTGAATGTGATCTCAGGTAAACCAATCACCAGTTTCTTCTTCACCAACTGATTGATATCATCAAAATTCAGATGATTCAACTTCTTATGCCATAACCAATTAAGTTTTGATTTGGTATGCACAATCAGACATGTTTCTGGAACTGCAGTAGACCAATCCACAACATACATGTTTTGTTGTCTTTTTCCTGCTAACACAACTTGATCACCTCTTTCACTAATGACAATATAGTTGTTTTTGTCAAAAGTGACCTTGTATCCCATGTCACAGAATTGTCCAGTGCTCAGCAAGTTGTAGTCCAGTCCTTCCATATATGCAACATTTCTGATTGTTAGTCCATTCCTCACAAGTGTGCCATATCCTCTTGTGTATCCAGGTGTATTCTTGTTGCCAAAATTCACCCTTGGACCATCCTTTGCCACATAGTTTGACAAACAGTGCTTATTCTTTGTCATATGTCTGGAACATCCACTGTCAAAGTACCAGACACCCTACAAAACAAAGTTAATACATTTTAGGTACCCAAACCTGTTTGGGTCCATAATGGTCAGTGGTAAGCATGACCCCTGGCATGTTTCCATAAGGTCTTCTCCTAAAAGTGTCATACTTTGGTTCATACAAGTATTCTACACATCCATAAGGTCTAACAATTGGTTGTGTAGGATTCACATATGCTTTCTGGCCTTTTGGTATGTAATGCTGTTTGAAGTGATTTTTGTTGTTAGAAGCATTAGTATAACCATTGGATTGCTGTCTGTTAGGAACAGCTCTGTAATATAGAGTCTGCTGAGGTCCCTGCTGAGGCCTTGTATAAGTCCTCTGCTGATTCCATTGCTTAGGTTTTACCCTAGCAGCATGGTTATACTTGTTGTTTCTAGCAGTAGGTGCAGGAATATTCCAATCATCATCAGTAGGGAACAATCTACCTTTCCCCCTGAGATAAGTATCCCTAGAATGATTAACATTTTTGGGTTTAGGATTCTTATCCTTGGAATATTTCTGGTTTTTCCCTTTTTGTGGTCCAGCAGACTTGGTAGCAGGTTTGCTATCAGTAGTTCTAGAAGGTCCAGCAGTCCTACCTTTGGATTTACCCTTTTTGTTAGGTACTGATGTCCTTTTAGACTTCTGATTTTGCCTCTTTAAAGCATTATCAGAAGGCTTCACTGCCTCAGCAACCCTACTAGGAGTTGGATCTTGTGCAGGCACAAACTTAGGACCAATCCTGGTACTAGGTTCAGTGACCTTACTGGATCCACTCTTATTGGATTGTTGAGTTCCGAATCCAAGTGCTGTTCTTTCACCATAAGGCTTTCCAGATTTGAATGCAGTGGAAGAACAAGATGGTTCAGCAGACTCAGCAGCTACTAGATGTTCAGCAGGCTTATGCTGATTCTGTCTAACCTCTTTTTCCTTTCCTTTGAGAATTCTTAATTCAGCATTTAATCTATCAACTTCTGATTGAAGAGCTTCTTTTTCAGCCTTCACAATCTCATAACCAGATTGTATTATCCTCAGTTGATTAAGGATGGCATCCAAAGTTTCATCATTGTCAGAATTTCTAGGATTTGAACCACAAGTTGATTCACAATCACTTCCAGCAGGAGTGTTTATTGATACAATATTGTATACCTCCTCTGTTTCATCCATATTAGCCATTAAAGCATAATCTTCCATATCAGCAACCAGTGCTGTGTCATCAGATTCATTTCCCTTTTCTGACTCAACTTCATATCCCGATTCATCTTCAGCAACCATAGCCTTCTTGCCATGTCTTCTTTGTTGACTCTTGGTCTTCAGTAGGTCTGGACAATCAGGTCTAAAATGTCCAGGCTTCTTGCAGTTGAAGCAAAGATTATCAGGTTCCTTACTTTGTTTTAACTCAGGACAGTCAGGTTTGAAGTGTCCTGGTTTCTTTCATTGAAAACACAAGTAATCATTGTCTTTTCTGGAATCATCCTTCTTCTTTTCACTTAATTTCTTAGTGAAATTCCTTGGAGAACTCTTTCCAGTTTTCATCATCCTGATTTTCTTGCTCAGTAGGGCAATCTGCTATTGCATCTCATCCAGCAGATCATCTTGAGCTCCTGAAGTTTCTTCTTGATGTTTGGCAGCCAATGCAATTGTTTTTGGTTCTTCCTTTCCAGTGGTAGGAACCAATCTCTTGCTGAATTCATAAGCTTTAAGATCTGAGAATAATTTGAAGGTATCCTCTTCATGTAACTTCCTCATTTCTTCTATGGCAGTGACTTTCATCTCCCAAACTTTTTTGTCAGGTAATGCTTCCAAGATTTTTGAGTTGATTTCTTCTTTTGAATAACTTACACTCAGTAGAGTAAGTTCATCCAGAATTGCATTGAATCTTGATTCCATTTGCTCAATGGTTTCATTAGGTAGCATTTTGAACTTTTGAAACCTCTTTTTGGCCACACTGATTTTGTTCTTCTTGATAGCATCAGTGCCTTCACAGATTAACTGTATCTTGTGCCAAAGTTCCTTTGCAGTTTTGCAATCTTTCACCTTCATATACATATTGCTATCCAAAGTTCTGTATATGATATCAATAGCAATATTGTTAAGATTTGCTCTCTTTCTATCTTCAGCATTCCATTCTCTTCTTGGTTTTGGAATGTACTATGTCTCATCTCCCACTGTTACTGCTTTGGTAATCTCCAGTGGTCCATCAGTCAGCACATCCATCATTTCATCATGTGTTGCAGCTAGATAAGCCTGCATACGCGTTTATACTCATCAAAACGATCTAAAGAACACATCAGCATTGTTCTAGCATACTGGTTGTTATCCATGATGCAAAGCTTTGAAAATCAGTAACTTGAAAAAGTTTTCAAAGTATTTTCACAAGAACAACAACTAGGATTACTTCAGAACAGAAGCACTGCTCCGATACCAATTGTTGGTCCCTTGAAAAGGCTTTGTTTAAGTTTAGAGGGGGGTGAATAAACTTAACACTTAAAACTTTTGGAGTTAACAAACTCAGTAACTTCAGCAGCCTGCTGATACTTCAGTAGTCTGCTGACCTTCAGTAGTCTGCTGACTATTAAACTTACTGAATTTGTGCAGCGGAAATATATCAAAAATTAAGCCTTATTACTTGTTGTAAAATATGATACTAAGTATTAGATACTCAGTAGTGTATGTGTGTGATTTCAGTTGCTAGATTCAATAGATTGATGTGCAAGATATACTAAATGCAGAAAGTAAGTAGGCAGATTTTATAGTGGTTCCAGGTGGTGTAATCCTGTCAGTCCACTCTTCTCCTGTGATGTTGGAGGTAATTCACTAGAGATGTTTGATGTAGCTGTTACAAATATCCCTAAGTTGCTTGTCCTTCACCAATAACTATGGCTTCACAAACTGAACACTTGGAACAGGTAGGATTGCTGCTCCAAAGTCTTCCACTGGTCCTTGAAGGGTAGAATTGCCTCTTCACCAACTCCACCACAAAAAACAGTCTTTCACACAGATGTGCTTCACTGTCCTCAGCAGATTTCTTGTAAAATAAAGATTGAATCAAGTAAATGATTCAGTTGCAGCAGCTTGATCAGGATGATATGATCAACAGCTTGCAGTCTTCAAGTGTGTAAACTTGATGTAGCTTGAATGCAGATTACACTTGAAGATTTTCTCTGGATCAGTAGCCTTAAGCTCAGTAAGTTCAGCAGGGTGTTTTTCTTGATAAGAAAATGCAGCTCAGAATTATCTCTGGTTTTTCTTCAAAAATCATCACTTGTATCTGAATTAGGAGTCCTCTATTTATAGGTGGGAATCCTTGTGACTTGCATTTGAAATTCAAATGTAGCCGTTCCAGATTTTTCCCCATTTGACTTGCATTCTGTCACTGTTCATAGTACTGACACAGTTAGACTGCTTTTTGACAGAATGCAGTCTGTCCACCTTTTGACTTGTATCCATTGGATAAAGTCCTGAATCATCCCAACGTCCATTTAATCTCAACCATTGATTTGTTTGATAAATCAGAGGTAGTTAGCTGTCATTATCCTTGTTTTCTTCTAATGTAATCTTGAATAAATCGAGGTATATGTATCAGCATGTTCATGAGTCTGCTGAGTTACATGTCAGTAGGCTGAACCATAATTTGTTGTGTTTAAAACACAATGCAGCTTACTTCTTTTATCTAACTTTTATTTATGAAGTTAGATTACACCTTTTTACATATAACTAAGTTCCAATCACCATCCAACTTATGGAACTTAGACCTTGTACACAAGGTATATGTAATCAGTTTAGGTCATCACAGACTTCCCTAAAATCTGATTCCATATCCTTGACTTTAATTACTAAGTTTGATCCCTTAGCCAACTGAGTTTGAGCCTTCATCCTTCATTCTTCAGCAGGTTCCTGACTAGTCTACTGACCTAGCTACCCTACTGATATAGACCAGTCTGCTGATATAAGTCAGCTGACCATTACAGTGCTTGTTTGATCAAACCTATACAAAGATCAAACTCTAATAAACCTATACATTTGATCTAGACATCTTTTTGCCTTCGCACTATAACAGCTAGTCTGACACTCATCACTAAAACTCAGAAATAAGTCCAACAGCCCGAGGAATACCAAATCTTGTGAAGATAATATTTTTAAGTAATTTCATCACCACTCCGGTATCATTGGTGGGAAGGGCTCAAGCTTCAACCTATTTAGAGACATAGTCAACCATCACCAAAATGAAATTCTTACCAAACGATGGAGGAAATGGTCCAATGAAATCATTGCCCCATACATCAAATAGGTCACACTCCAATATGGGTTGGAGAGGCATTTCATGCTTCTTGGAAACATTTCCCTATTTTTGGCATGACTCACAAGATCGTGCATAGCGATGTGCATCTTTGTACAATGTTGGCCAATAAAAACCACATTGCAACACTTTGTAGGCGGTTTTCCACCCTCCATGGTAGCCGCCAACCTCACGGCCATGGAAAAAGGATATGATACTTGAAATTTCACTATAGGGACGCACCTCCTTATGATGCCATCCGAACACCTCTGAAAAAGGTCCAGTTTTTCCCAATAATAGAATTTAAAGTTATGAAAGAACTTCTTTTTCTTTCGCCACGTCCAATGAGACGGAACATACTCACAAGTAAAATAATTAACAATGTTACCAAACCATGGCGAGCTCTCCTTCGGCATAGAACCGGCTTTGATAAGTTGCATCGTCGGGGAGCATCAACCATAAGGAGTGTTCATCCGGAAATGAGTCTTTGATCTCTCTTTTACCTTCTTCTTCAACATATTCCAACCGACTCAAGTGGTCTGTGACCACATTCTCACTGCCTTTCTTATCGTTGATTTCAATATCAAATTCTTGAAGTAGGAGAATCCATCTAAGAAGCTTCGGTTTTGCATCCTTCTTTCTTAACAAGTACTTCAACTCCGCATGGTCGGTGTAGACAATAAATTTAGAACCGACAAGATAGGAGCAAAATTTATCCAATGAAAACACTATTGCGAGTAGCTTCTTTTCGGCTGTGGCATAATTGATTTGTGCCGCATTCAATGTGTGGGATGCATAGTATATCGCTTTAAGAACCTTATCATGGCGTTGGCCTAGCATGGCCCCAACTGCCAAATCTCTTGCATCACACATGAGTTCAAATGGTAAGTTCCAGTCCGGTGCTACAAGAACATGTGCACTTGTCAACCGCTTCTTCAAAGTCACAAACGCCTCCATGCATTTCTCATCAATGTTGAAAGGTACCTATTTTTCAAGTAGGTGGCTAAGAGGCTTAGCAATGCGTGAAAAATCCGCAATAAAGCATCGGTAAAATCCTGCATGCCCTAAAAATCCTCTTAGAGTCTTTAAATTAACTGGTGGAGGTAACTTTTCAATCACTTCGATTTTTGCTTTGTCACCTCAATGGCTTCTTATAAAATTCTATGGCCTAGAACAATACCATCCGATACCATTAAATGAAATTTCTCCCAATTCAAGACCAAGTTTGTATCCTCACAACGTTGTAAGACACGTTCCAAATGAGAAAGACACTCTCCAAAAGAATCTCCAAAAATGATAAAATCACCCATGAAAATTTCCCAAAACTTCTCCACCATGTCGGAGAATATTTCCATCATGCATCTCTGGAAAGTGGCCGGTGCATTGCATAGTCCAAAAGGCATTCTTTTATAAGCGAAGGTTCCAAAAGGGCAAGTAAAAGCTGGTTTTTCTCTGTCTCTTGCCGCAATGAATATTTGAAAATAGCCCGAGTAACCATCAAGAAAGCAATAAAATATGAGGCCACACAACCGTTCCAACATTTTCACAATGAACGGAAGTGGATAATGGTCTTTCTTGGTATGATCATTCAGTTTACGAAAATCAATGCACATACAATACCCTGTGACTTCCCTTGTTGGAATCCATTCATGCTTGTCATTCTCCTTCACTGTAAAACCACCCTTCTTTGGTACAACTTGGGTAGGACTTACCCATTCACTGTCCGATATAGGAAAAAGGATTATGCCCATCTCCAATAGCTTGATAACCTCTTTCTTGACAACCTCTTGCCTGTTCAGGTTGAGTCGGTGTTGTGGTTGGGTACATGGCTGGCATCATCATTTAAAATGATTTTGTGCACACATATTTCAGGGCTTATTCCTTGAATATCTACCACTGTTCATCCGAACCCTTTCTTTTGTTGCCTAAGCATCCTCAACAATTGATCTTCCTGCAAACTAGTTAGTGACGATGAGATAATAACAGGAAGTAGATTGTCATTTTCAAGAAAGGCATATTTAAGATTATAAGGGAGGGGTTTCAATTCTAAATTCCTTGGTGACTCCTCCACCGATGGTTTCAACACTGGGCCAATAAGTTCCAACTCCAAATATCAGTGCCATGGTTTCTTCATAAAAGAACCACCGGCATCCAAGTGAAAAATCACTTCTTGCATCTCTTCATCATTCTCATCTCCTTCATAAATTGATAAAGCCAAACATTCTCCAAGCTTGCCTTCAAAGTCCTGCAAGTTAGTACGCTCCACACAAATAGAAGATAGAGTATCTATAAAGAACACGACTCTTGTGAATTGTAATGATGTTTCATTGCCTTGAAGATATTAAAAGTGACTTTATCCTCATTGACTCTCAAAACTACTTTACCTCATTGAACATCAATAAGAGTTCTTCCCATGGCTAGGAATGGATGACCAAGAATAAGGGGCGTTGAATACGCTTCCTCCATTTCCATGACCACAAAGTCAACTGGGAAGTAAAACCTATCGACCTTGCCCAACAAATCTTTGATGACTCCTTTAGGATGTTTAATGGACCTATTTGCAAGTTGGAGAGTCATCTCCATATGTTTGAGCTTCCCTATTCCAAGTTTCTTGTAATCCTCATAAGACATGAGGTTTATGCTCACACCGAGATCGCAAAGCACATTCTTAAACAAAAAGCCCTTAATCTCACATGGGATAGTAAAACTCCCGGGTCTATAAGCTTAGGTGGAAGCTTGTGTTGCAACACTACAGAGCATTCATCATTGAGGCAAATGTTCTCATACTCTTCTAGATGCTTTTTATTCGAGAGGATGTCCTTAAGAAACTTCCCATATGTGGGCATGTTAATCAGTTCTTCAATGACATGGATGTTAACATATAGATGACGTAAAGTATCAAAGAAACGTGAATACCTCTTATCCGTCTTCAAATTTTTAATTTTTTCTCTAGGGGTAGGGTAAAGACTCAAGATCAATGATGTTAGGGTTAGAAGTCATACCTCCATTACCTTTGTCTTTGAATGAAGATGGTGATGCTTCCTTGAACGTTTGTGCATTTGGTGGGCGTCATGTGTCATCATATTGCACCATTTTCTTTGAAAGATGTCTAGAACTTCCTCTTGTACCTCCGGCGTGAACCGGGTTAAGTCCGGCGTGAGCTGGCTTCACTGTAGATGATAGGAACCAACTTTACAGTACATTTCTGTACAGTTCAGCCCACGATTATCATATTTCTGGCATGTTTCGGGTGAGTTTAGACCCTATTTTGAGGTAATATCGTGAGTTTATAGCACGAGGAGTAATTCCGTCACTTTGATGGTTTACTACCTCTTTTTATTAATATTAACCTCATTCCGAGCACTTTTACCCTCCGGAATCGTTTGTGTGTCTTGTTCATTCATGAGATTGTAGGGTATTGGTGTCTCAAGAACCCGGAAGGCGAATATTTATGATGATAAGTGTGATCAAGGTGCAAGAATGAGCCAAGGAAGAAGAAAGAATAAGAAAAGGAAGAGAAATAGTTGTTGCTCTCACCATATGTTCACTTCATCAGCATTTTGAACGATTATGGAGGCATTTTCTGGTCATGGTGTCTTCATGAAAGTTGTAGATAATTCAAAGATCTTTCTACTGGTTTTTGAATCACCCCAATCAGAGGTCGGATGAAGAAGTTATGAAGTGTTTACTGCAGAGATGTCAGAAATGGAGCAATCTGGAGGCAAAACCAGAGAGTTGTCCGTACGGATGACACATTTTGTCCGTACGGACGGCTGGAAAATGATGAACTATCCGTACGGATGGCCTTTTATCCGTACGGACAAGTGCCCTGGACTATAAAAACACCTCAAACATCGCAGCAGCAGCAGCAGGTTCAGTTTCCACCAGTCCGGTCCTTTGAGCTGCATTTTGACCCATCGAGGAAGCATTTTCTGGTCAAGTCGTCTTCATGGAAGTCGTAGGGAATTGAACGAGCTTTCCGACGCACCCTGAATCATTCAATTCGGAGCTACACACAGGGAGATTTTAATGATTTACTGAAGACGGGTCAAACGAGCCGAGTTGGTCGGCCCACCAGCTCAAACTCGCGATTTTTGCACTATATAAGGGGCTCTCTAGTTGAGAGAGCCAAACACCCTCATTTCTTTCGGCATGGACTGAGCTGAGGCCGGCTTAGGTGCTCAACCCAGCCGCTCTGGCGGCTGTTATGCAGGTTGACATCTAAATAGTCGGATCAAGGCTTGGGCCCGTGCTTTTAGTTTAGATCTTTAGTTTTGTTATGATAGTCGAATGTGGTATTCGATCGTTTGCTTGTGGATTTCGCGTCGCGGGTCACGGTTGGGATTAAAGACTGGATCTTTTGTCGATTTGGGACATGGGCTTTCAGATCTAATGTATGTCGATGTTGATCTTGTGAGTTTCCTTTGTCGATTTGCTTTCTCTCGATTTTGCTTTGATTGTTTCGATCTTTTGTCGATGGGATTGCTTGTTGTTGTTGGTTCATGCTTTAAATCCCTTTTTCGTGCCGTAGTTTAGTATGGGCTTCGATCGTTTATCCCGTTGGTGTGTTCTTTGTTCACCGATTTTAACACAGGTTTCGTATTCGACCCAATTTCCTCGTGGGATCGACCCCGTACTCTTTGCCATTCTACTACGATCGACCCGGTGTTTGGCCGGTTAGAGAGTGGTTTCACGGTATATGAGTTTCGTGGATTATAAATATTGTTTGGTTTTTGGATCGTGAAAAATCCTCTCATCAGTAGAACTCTCTGGATTTTTTCTTATAATCCCGGCGTGAACCGAGTTATGCCCGGCGTGAGCCAGCTTAAGTCCGGTTTGAGCCGACTTGCTTGTGCAAATTGCAGAAGCTTTTGATTCATTCCCTGTGTGATCCGGGCTAAGTCCGATTTGATCCGACTTGTCTTTAACGGTTTCCTCTCCAACATGTTCGTTGAATAAGGTCCTTAAGTCACTAGCTCTCAGGTTTTTCAAGATTCTCGGGATTTTTACCCATCTTTGTCTTCACTTTCCGCTTCAACATGTTTATCACGTCTCAAGAAGTAATAGACAATCTCATCTTCCTCTTCACTTAATTCCTTTTCATCCGCATTGTTCAAATCTTCCTCAAACTTATCATCTAAATCATCTTCAACTTCGTTATTCCTGGAAATTTCCCCACCATTGCTACCGCATGCTCTACCACTTCGAGTAATTATTGCATTCACTTCCCTTGGGTTTCTCTCAGTATTGCTTGGTAGTCCTCCCGGAGGTCTACTATTCTTCCTTTACCCTTCTCTACTCAAATGCTATTCAACATTTCGCATAGATGCTTCTATAGTTTTCATCCTCATATCATGTCCACTCATAGAAGTTTTCAAGGTACTAACGTCCTTCGTAATAGTACTTATAGAAGTCATCATGGATTCCATTTTTTACCTTGAGTAGAAACAACACCCATGATATTCTCCATCAACTTTTCCCATTTGTTGACTCTTTCTATAAATAGGGTTGAACTTTGAGTAAAGGAATGCTTTGTGTGGTTTGTTGTGGGTATGAACGACTTGATGGTTGTTGGTGGTGTTGATTCAAGGAATTTCCTTGGTAGCTTTGGTTTTGAGCATTAGCATTGTACGAGCTCTTGTATTGAGTGGGATATGGTGGTTGTCCTTGCTTGCTTGTATTTTCGGACCAACGGAAAGTTGGATGATCTCTTTGAATGGCATTGAAGGAGTTTGAATAAGCATTCTTCAAGCTCCGATGTTGTTGCGTGAAACTCACTTATTCCCTTGAGTACCCTTTAGATTCTTCTATTCCCAATGACATGTTGTCATCGTTTCTAATGCCATCATTCAAGTTCTCATTGAGTGCGTTGCCTTCTGAGCTTGAGCTCTTTCTTGCTTGCATACCATCAAACTTCTTACTAAGAGTCTCCAATTGTGCTAAAACTTCCGAGTTAGAGGTAGACTCACCTACAAATGCAAATTTCCTTGTACTATAAACGGTTTCCCACATTCTGTTGTTCTTGGAAATCTTCTTAATAGCATCATATACAACTTACGCTTCACTCATCATCAAAGAGCTACCACATGCACTATCAACATCCAAACGTGAATCATTTCTCATCTTTCGACAAAAGAGTTGAATTAGCATGTCAAGAGAATAACTATGATCGGGACAAGCTCTCAACAACTTCTTGAATCTCTCCCACGCACTTCCGAGTGTCTCTTCGGATCCTGGTCTAAAATTGGCAATCTCAACCTTCAATTCTAAATTCTTTCCCGGAGTAAAGTATTTCTTTTTAAAACCCATTCTGGATGTCTTCCCAACTTATCAAGGAATGATGCGGGAGTGACATAAACCAATCTCTAGCCTTTCCCTTTAATGAAAAAGGAAACATAGACATCCTTGTCAACTCTTTATGAATGCTTAGACTCTTGGCCGTGTTACACAATTATTCAAATAGATATAGGTGGTGATGCGGGTCTTCATCATCTTCACCAAGAAATTGGGCTCTTGTGTCAATCAATCCAAAAAGATGGGATTTCACCTCAAACTTATTTGCTCCATCATTGGTGATAATGTCAAAAATTATCTCGGGTAAATAGCGGTGTTTATATGGTGGATATATGGCTAATTTGGGTGATTTTACCAGTGGTTGCGCGGTGGTGCTCAAGAACAAGATGAAGATCTTAAAGAACAAGATGAGGGGAATGTTTGGTGTTTTGTGATTATGAGCTAGCCTCAAGTGGCTACCTGCGTACCCTTTGTAAGGGATCAAGCCCAATGTGTAGTACTGAAAGTGAAATCTTCTCATTTGTGATGGAGGTGATGTGGGTATTTATAAAGGTCATGAGCAAGCTAGCTGGTGAGAGAGGACAGCTGGCGAGTCGGCGGGCTGAGAGCCTTAACGGACTTACTGAGGGCCTTACGTCCTGAGAGACTTTCGGACTGGCTGAGGGCCTTGAAGCCTCGATGAGCGCCTTAGATTGTCATATCACCCTTAAATAGTAGTTTGCTCTTCTTTATGTTGCCAACTCTGGTCTCTGACGAACCTAATAACCGAAGTGATTCACATGCCTACCCCTATATCTTTCTTGGCACCACATGGGGCTAAGGGCTTGGAGCGGGTCGGAAGGCTCGTGATCCCAATTTGGCTTGCGAGTTCACGGACTATAATGGCCGGTGACCTCATCCATGATTTTTGGTGGCCGGACTGACCCGAATAGGGATCCGCAGACCGAAATATGATTTAGGCATATCAATGGCCCCCTACTCCGTGCCTTAAGCATTTTCTAGAAATGTTAGGCGGGGAGTAAAGTCTGTTCGTTGATCCGTTGCCTTGAAATACTGCGAGGGCTCGCTATTATGGCGGATCTCCTATTAGCTTTGCTTAAATGCCGTACTCAGAGTAGGTCTTTTCGTGGCATGTGTGTCGTTGATCGACTTCACCTCCTATGGTTTGTGTCATGAATTGACTCTGCCTTTTGTGGCTTTTGCATCGTGAATCGACTTAGCCTTTGGTGGTTTGAGAGCCTTTGCTCTTAAAGAGGGCTCGCTCGAAGGCGAGTTCCAAATATGATGCCGAGATGAAGTCGGTCTTATAGAAGGCTCTCTCGAAGGCGAGTTCCGAATATGATGCCGAGCTGAAGTTGGTCTTATAGAAAGATCGCTCGAAGGCGAGTTCGAAATATGATGCTAAGCTGAAGTCGTTCTTATAGAAGGCTCGCTCGAAAGCGAGTTCCAAATATGATGCCGAGCTGAAGTAGGTCTTATAGAAGGCTCGCTCGAAGGCAAGTTCCAAATATGTTGCCGAGCTAAAGTTATAATGCCGCACTATAAAATGGATGGTCTTATGATGGATTTAAGTGGCAAATAGCCTTAGCCTTTTGGTGGCTTTTAGTGGCAGATTGCCTTAGCCTTTTGGGTGGCTTTATGTGGCTGATTTCCTTAGCCTTTGGCAAAATCCTTAGCCTATTGTTGGTCGTATGTGGCGGATATCCTTGATCTTTTGGATGGCTATATGTGGGGGAAAACCTTAGCCTTTTGTTGGTCATATCTGGCAGATAGCCTTGACCTTTTGGATGGCTATATATGGGGGACAACCTTAGCCATTTGTTGGTCGTATGTGGCGGATAGCCTTGACCTTTTGATGGCTATAAGTGGCGGATAGCCTTAGCTTTTTGTGGTCGTATGTGGCAGATAGCCTTGGCCTTTTTATGGCTATAAGTGGTGGATAGCCTTAGCCTTTTGGTGGTCGTATGTGGCAGATAGCCTTGACCTTTTGGTGCCTATAAGTGGCGGATAGCCTTAGCCTTTTGAGTGGCATAATGCATCTTTGTGCCGCGCTATTAAGTGGACGGACTTTTTGTTGGTGAAGAGAAAACCCATTTTGATGACAAGTTGACCTCTGGTGAGTTCCAAAAATAAGAAGGCTCGTCCCGCCACTTTTGGTAGGGAGAGTTCCAAAAATAAGATAGCTCGACCCTCCATGTCTGGTAGAGTGAGTTCCAAAAAAAGATAGCTTGACCCGCCATATCCGGTAGGGTGAGTTCCAAAAATAAGAAGGCTCGTCCTGCCACTTTTGGTAGGGAGAGTTCCAAAAATAAGAAGGCTCGTCCCGCCACTTTTAGTAGGGAGAGTTCCAAAAAATAAGATAGCTCGACCCTCCATGTCCGGTAGGGTGAGTTCCAAAAAAGATAGCTCGACCCGCCATTCCCGGTAGGGTGAGTTCCAAAAAAAGATAGCTCGACCCTCCATATCCGGTAGGGTGAGTTCTAAAAAAAGATAGCTCGACCCGCCATATCCGGTAGGGAGTTCCAAAAAATGAAGCGTGATCATTTCCGTTGTAGAGACGAGGATAAGTGTCAATGATAAATTGTATCTGGAGAGCTCGTACTAAGAGAGCTCATGTTGGGAGAGCGTGATGACTCGTGCTTGGAGAGCTCACAATTGGAAGGCTCGTAATCTTATCAACTCTTTTGGCCTTGGCCTTTTCCAAAATTTCCTCTGTTTGTAATAATCTTTATTTTTCCGCATATAACTTGTGGCTGTTGATTTGGGTTTTGAATGCATGTTTACTTTATTTTTTGTAATGATTTTCCCCAAGTATTCTTGATCTTGCACCTTTACTTTTGCTCGAATTATTCCTATCTTTCAATTCCACTAGTTTCAGTCAGACGTATCTCTCTCTATATATACATACACCCCCTTGTTTTTGGCGTGTTCAATGACGTTAAAGCTTCAAACTTGCTAAAAATAATTGAACTGAAAGTCTTACTTGTTTCTGTTGAGCTCGATGACTGAATCGAAAAATCCGATGTGCGGCCTCCTAGTTTTCAGTGAGATTGAAGGCGCTAAGAAACTGAGCTCGCCGAAAATACTTGGGGTGAATAATCATACATGTTTTAAATCGGACTTGTTCTATTGCACTTGTTGATTTGATCAAAAAATCCGATATGTGGCCCTCTTGTTTCAAATAAGGTCGTTGGTGTTTCGCGGCGAGCTAGATTGAAATAGACGGTGGGGCCGAAAAAACTTGGTGATTTATAAAATTTCCATTGCGGCCCTCTTGTTTTAAACGAGGTTGACGTCGCATAATATAGCTGGTGTCGAGGTTGGTACTCGTAACAACAATATTTGAACGTGGATGTGTGATGGGAGTCAACTTTACGTGACTCCGGTGCATTAATTACCCCCGTTTATCACACTTTCAGCACAATTTTGGGTAAATTAAACCATTTTCGGGGTGATATCGTGAGCTTATGGCACGGGGAACGAATCCGTTACTTTGATGAATTCATACCCCTTTTTGTTGATATTAACCCCATTCCCGAGCACTTTTACCCTCTGGAATTGTTTGGATGTTGTGGTTGTTTATGATATTGAAGGGTATTGGTGTCTCGAGGACCCGGAAGGTGATGATTTGTGGTGAAAAAGCATGACCGAGGCAAGACGAGGGCCTAAAAAGGGAGAAAAGTGAAGATTTGGGAAAACAGGGGTTCAAACGCACGTTTGAACCCTCCAAACGCACGTTCCAGACATCAAACGCACGTTTGAATCCCTAAACGCGCGTTCCAGAAGTTCAGATTTGGTTCAGAGTTGAAGCCCTCTAAACGCACGTTTGGAAACCAGGCCAAACGCGCGTTCCAAGATCCTAAACGCGCGTTTGAACCTTCCTAAACGTGCGTTCCAGATGAAGAACAGTCAAGTCCCTGCCCAGAGGTTATGCGAAACGCACGTTTCAGCCAAGCGAAACGCGCGTTTGAAGATGCCAAACGCCCGTTCCAGCCCTTTAAACACGCGTTTGGACCATTTTTGCAGCAGATTTTCCCTTCACCTATAAATACCCCCCTTAGACATTTTCTTGGATATCAAGCTTTTCTTAGCAAAACTCTACCCATCTTTTGCTCGAATTTTGTAATAGCTTAGAATACTCTCTCTTAGTGTAAATCAACTACATCTTAGCTCAATCTTTCCATTTCTTAGCTTAGATTTTCATTCCAAACACTAAGAGACCACCTTTTAATTACTTCTTTATTTTGTACTTTTTGGATCTCAACTCGAATTTCTGCAATTTAATGGTATATTTCTCTTCTCTTTTACTTGTTATGGCTCTTATTTAATGTTTTGTGCATGTTTTGATTAGTATAATGAGTAGCTAAACATCTACATAGTCGAATCATGTGAAATTTGGTGAAATCACCCTTTGGGTGATGAAATTGGGAGTGGGTAGTGCTTTTTATTATTATATCTTGCTTGTTTCATGTCTTAGAACTTGTTATAACGGATTTGGGCTAGATTGATCACCTAGGTCAAAAATCACACACATCACTCTTGAGAGTTGTTCAGAGAGAGGGTTGTGGGAAAAAGGTTCTAGGATCGCATTGTAGTGCGAGGTTACTCATTTTAACGTTTAAACGGCTCTCGAGCTTAACATGTCTTGTGAGTGAATCTTCTTTAGGGGAGGTTAATTGACTTGGCTTAAGGTGTTGGGGAAGAGTTGTTCAGACCCTAGCACCGGGATTAGGAGCTCGTACCCGTGAAATTGAATGTAAGACTTCGTTCGTTTATTGCACACTCCCGGTTTTGTCATTCCTTGGGGTGAAACTAGCTATTTTGATCATGGTTCGGCTATGTCCCTTTATCTATCTTTAAAACTTAGTAGTTTAATCTTCTTTCTTTCTTTTCTATCTTTAGACTTGTTAGTATAAATCACTTTAGTGTCGTTGTAGTTACAAATACTTTGAAAGTTTGATCACCTAGACTAAGTAATACGTTCACTTTGGTACTTACAAACACGATTCCTTTGGGTTCGACCTCGTACTCCTGTAGCTACGCTAGCAATCGACCCGGTACACTGCCGGTTAGAGAGTTAGTTTACCCACGGTTTGAGTTCTTATAAATTGTTTTGGATGGGTGGATTAAAGCTCAATCAAAATGGCGCCGTTGCCGGGGAATTGTGTGCTATTTGTGATATCTTGTAAGTGAACCGAAGGCTTGGGCCTAGGTTTTATTTTACTGTTTTCTTGTTGTTTGCTTTTTGTAGTGCATGACCCGGAGATCTCAAACACCACTCGAACCTTACATAGACGGAATTGAAGCTTACGCAAGGCGTAGAAATAGTCAACGAAGAAGAGGTCGTCAAGTAGAGGAGTCGATTCCGGTCCTTGAAGAGAATAGTTTGGGTGAGTTGGGAGAAGGATCCGACATGGCACAACAAGGTGGACAAGGTTTGGAAGGAAATTTGGGGAATAATAATGGAATTCCAGTTCCAAACCCGCCTCTTGTCAACAACATTGCACAAGGAGGTGGGAATGGACAAGGAAACAATGCGGTGAATGCGAATGGGCCTATTCCTCAAATGTTCAACAAGAGGCCCTAGGGAATCAAATGGATTCACCTCTTATGCAACAATTCAATGCATGGATGTTGAACCAGTTTCAACAGAACCAAAACCAAGCTCACAATCAAGGTGCAAATGCGATGCCAAATTGGTTTAACGGTCAACAAGAGCAAAACCAAGGTGGTTTGACTTGTAGAGATTTTGTGCTAGCTCCTACGGCAAACATAGGGCATAGTCCAATCCGAATGCCACTGGTAGCCGCCAACAACTTGGAATTGAATAGGAACATCATACATTTGTTGGGAGACAACGCTATATTCAAGGGAACCGCTTTAGAAAATCCTCACTTATTCATTGATCACTTTCTCCAAATAGTGAACTCGACAAAGATCAATGGAGTGAGTGATGGGATCGGTTTAAGGCTTTGTTGAGGGAGTGCCCGGGGCACGGATTGAGATCGTACGAGGTAGTTCACGCTTTCTTCCGGGGTTTAGACCAAGTGCATCAAAGTACCTTGCATGCTTCGTGCAATGGAGATATTATGAGTATGGTACCCGAAGTAGCTATGAACCAAATTGAGAAGATTTCCGAGACTTCGAGGCAATACATATCGTCGAGTAGAAAGGGGACAAGAAGCAAGAAGCCCGGTTTGGTTGAAGTGAAAGAAGTAGAGGCAAGTGATCAATATCATGCTCAAGTACAAGCGATGGAGCAACAGTTGGGAAGGTTGAAAAAGGAGAATGAGAGTGCTAAGCTTTGCCAAATTTGTAGTGGACCACACTCGGCAAAGGATTGTAGGATGACGACCAAAGCTCAAAATATGGCTTATCCTCAATCCTCGACTCAAGGGCAACCTAGTACCCCATCTCAAGATAGCATGAATGAGTTGGCTAAGCGGATGATGAGTATTTGTTCGATGGAGCAATGGAATACGGGGCCTCAATATCAAAGTCAAATGCAAGGCCCCAATCAAGGCCAATATATGGGGGAACAACAAGGTGGGCAACCGTATGAAGAATCCCAAGATGTGAACTATGTGGGACAAGGTCAAGGAGGGAATTATGGAAATCAAGGTGATGGTTCTTGGAGGAATAACAACAATCAAGGTTGGAACCGTAATCAAAACCAAGGCCAACACCAAGGTTATAGACAAGGCCAAAATCAAAACCAATCTTCACAAGGGCAAGTCTATCAACCTCCACACCAAAGGCAACAAGGAGGGTATAATCAACAAGGTTCTAACAATCATCAAAACCCTCCTCCTTTGGCTCCTATACCTCAAAAGAGTTCAACCGATGTCATCTTGGAACAAATGAACAAAAACTTTACGGAGATCAAGAAAGACATGGTTGAGATGAACTACAAACATGGGTCCGCCATCAAAAATCTTGAGACACAATTTGGTCAAGTGGTGGAACATGTACAGTTGAAGGGCGGTTTACCGAGTAACACCGAAAAGAATCCAAGAAGTGTAAACGCCATCTTAACTCGAAGTGGTAAGGTGTTGAGAACTAATGGAGAAAAGAAAGTCCTATGGGAGGACAAGGCTAGAAAAACACCTATCGAGACGGAAGCGGGAGCTATGGATGGTGATATAGATGGGATTGAAGATGATGAAGATCATGGGGAGTATGTCAAGAAGAAAGAAGTTGAAAGGAAAGAAGCTCAAGCTAGGGGAGACTATGTGGTTATCGATGTGAAAGAGGAGGAATCAACTCGAAAGGAAGGGAAAGAGCCAATGAAAGAGCCGTCTTCCCCACGCACCAAAGGTAAGAAAGGTATGATCCTCCTCCTTCTAAAGATTTTGATTTGAGTACCCTCCCTTACCCCCCTAAGAATCATAGACAAAGTTGCTTGAATAAGGCACAAACTCGATTCATTGAGATTTTGCGAAAAATTGATTTGAACATTCCTTTTCTAGAAGCACTTGCAAACATGCCCTCGTATTGTATGTTTTTGAAAGAGTTGCTGACTAAAAAGGGTAAAATGCAAGAAGTTGTGTGTTTAAATGAAGAGTGCTCCGCTATTTTTGATGGAAAATCTAGGATTCCCCCGAAAGTTAGAGACAAGGGTAGTTTCACTATTCCGGTTACTATTGGTACAACTCATTTTCCTAGTGTTCTATGTGATTTAGGGGCTAGTGTAAGCCTAATGCCCCGTGCTATATATGAGAGTCTTGACCTAGGAGAGTTGGAGCCAACGGGGATGACCCTTCAAATGGCGGATAGGTCTATTAGGGAGCCTATGGGAGTGATAGAGGATGTCATAGTGAAAGTGGATAAGTTCGCCTTTCCGGTAGATTTTGTTGTACTAGACATGGAGATGGACTCCAAAACACCTTTGTTGTTAGGACGTCCCTTTTTAAATACCGGGAGGACCTTGATAGACGTTGCGAGCGGTGAGATTATTTTGAGAGTTGGAGATGAAAAAGTCGCGGTCAATGTCTATAAAGCCATGAAACATCCCAAGGAGAGCACCGATGACTGTTTTTCTATTGATGCTATATATCCTTGCATTTTGGAACATGTTGACATGCAGGTGTATAAAGATGAATCCGATGAATGCATGGAAAGAGTGAGTACGGAAACCGATGAAGAAGAAGAGTTGGAAGAGGAAGCAAAAGAGCTCGAAGAGACGGCTTTCGTGGGTGAAAGGTGGACCGAGAAGATTGATCTTGGGCTTGAAGGAGAGTTGGAGAAGCCATCAATTGAGGACCCACCAAAAGACTTGAAAATGAAGCCGCTTCCAACTCATTTGAAGTATGTTTTTCTGGAAAATAATGATTTACTTCCTTTGATTATTTCTTCTACACTAACGGCTTTGCAGGAAGATGAGTTAGTGGAGATGCTTAAGAAGCATAAGCGTGCTTTTGGGTGGAAGATGTGCGATCTTAAGGGTATTAGTCCCACCATTTGCCAACACAAGATCATTTTGGAAGATGGAGCAAAGCCAGTAAGGCAGCCCCAAAGAAGACTCAATCCACACCTCCAAGAGGTTGTGAGAAAGGACGTGGTCACAATGTTGAAGCTAGGGATTATCTATGCCATCTCGGATAGCAAGTGGGTGAGTCCCACCCAAGTGGTGCCAAATAAGGGAGGTATGACCGTGGAGATCAATGACAAAGGAGAGGAGGTACCTAAGCGTTTGGTAAGTGGTCATAGAATTTGCATTGATTATCGTAAGCTAAATGACCAAACCCGTAAAGATCATTTCCCCCTCCCTTTTATTGATCAAATGTTGGAGAGATTGAGTGGCCATGCCTTTTATTGTTTTCTTGTTGGGTTTAGTGGGTATTACCAAATACATGTGGCTTTAGAGGACCAAGAAAAGACTACCTATACTTGCCCCTATGGTACCTTTGCCTTCCGTAGAATGCCTTTTGGGTTGTGTCATGCACCCGCGACATTCCAACGGTGCATGGTTGCCATATTTGCGGATATGATAGAAAAGTTTTTAGAAGTCTTTATGGATGATTTTAGTGTGTTTGGTGATTCCTTTGAACAATGTCTAGATAATCTTGAGAAGGTGTTGGGTAGATGTGAGGAGACAAACTTGGTGCTTAATTGGGAGAAGTGTCATTTGATGGTTAAAGAGGGGATAGTCTTAGGGCATAAGATATCTAGTAAGGGTATAGAGGTAGATAAGGCTAAGGTTGAAGCGATAGCTAAGCTTCCTATGCCCACCAACCTAAAGACTCTTAGGGGTTTTCTAGGCCATGTGGGGTTCTATCGTAGGTTTATTAAGGATTTCTCGAAGATAGCACGTCCTCTTACTCTTCTTCTTGGAAAAGACGTTCCGTTTGATTTTGACAAAGCTTGTGTTGAAGCATTTTTTATGCTCAAGCAATTGCTTGTATCCGCTCCCATCTTAGTTGCCCCGAAATGGGATCAAGAATTTGAGCTCATGTGTGATGCGAGTGACACCGCGGTTGGTGCGGTCCTCGGCCAAAAAATCGACAAAATCTTCAAGCCTATTGCGTATGCTAGTCACACCTTGAATCCAGCCCAACAGAACTACACCACCACTGAAAAAGAGCTTTTAGCAGTCGTCTTTGCGTTCGATAAATTTCGGTCTCATCTCGTAGGTTCTCGGGTAGTTGTCCACACGGATCATGCCGCTTTGCGTTATCTCTTTGCCAAGCAAGATGCCAAGCCCCGTCTCTTAAGGTGGATCTTGCTCTTGCAATAGTTTGATTTAGAGATCCGTGATAGGAAAGGTTGTGAGAACGTCGTAGCCGACCACTTAAGTCGTATGGAGCTTAGTGAGGAGTTGATTAAAGCACAAACTGAGATAAACGATTCTTTTCCTCACGAGCAACTCTATGCACTTGACACCCTTCTTCCGGCTAAGAAAGGAAACTTTGTAAAAGTCGGTAAGGAATGTAGTCCTTGGTTTGCTCCTTTTGTTAACTACCACGAGTGCGGTTTTGTAGATCCCGACCTTGACTCGAACCAAAGGCGTAAATTCCTTAGTGAGGTTGGTAAGTATGTGTGGGAAGATCCTTGTTTATATAGGTTGTGTTCGGATGGTATTTTGAGGAGATGCATTCCAGAAAGTGAAATTTTGAGTGCTCTTTCGTTTTGTCACGACAAAGAGGCCGGAGGCCATTTCTCGGGGCAAAGAACCGCTTTGAAAGTGTTGCAAAGTGGACTATATTGGCCCACTCTGTTTCGAGACTCACATGCTTATGTGAAATCTTGCGATGCTTGTCAAAGGTCCGGTCGTATATCTAGAAGGAGTGAGATGCCTCAGAAGCCGATCATAGTGTGTGAGATTTTTGACGTGTGGGGCATTGACTTCATAGGCCCCTATCCCTCTTCGTGTGGTAACAAGTACATCCTAGTCGCGTGTGATTATGTGTCCAAATGGGTCGAAGCCTTAGCTTCACCCACCAATGATAGGAATGTTGTTATCCGGTTTCTTAGAAAGAACATCTTTTGTCGGTTTGGGGTGCCTCGTGCTATAATCAGTGATAACGGAAGTCATTTTGCCAACAAGCCGTTTGATAAACTTTTAGAGAAGTATAGTGTGAAACACAAGTTAGGTACCGCTTACCATCCCCAAACGAGTGGTCAAGTTGAAGTCACGAATAGGGGTATTAAGCGTATCTTAGAAAGGACGGTAGACACGAATGTCAAAAGTTGGTCTTTAAAGTTAGATGATGCTTTGTGGGCCCATAGGACAGCCTTTAAGACACCCCTAGGCATGTCACCTTACATGATAGTCTATGGCAAATCTTGTCATCTTCCCGTAGAGATCGAACACAAAGCTTATTGGGCCATCAAAATGCTAAACCTCGATGATACCTTAATTGGTGAGAAACGTATGGCCCAATTGAATGAACTAGAAGAGTTCCGCCTTTGTGCTTATGACCTTTCCACGAAGTATAAAGTAAAGAATAAGCTACTCCATGATAAGTTGATTAAACCTCGTGTTTTCAATGAGGGTGATGAAGTCTTATTCTACAATACTCGTTTGCATCTTTTCCAAGGGAAGTTGAAGTCTAGGTGGTCCGGTCCCTATGTTGTGTCGAAAGTCTATCCGTCCGGTGCTATCGAAATCACCCATCCTAAGTTTGGCACGTTTACCACTAATGGCTTGCGGTTGAAAAGGTATGAGCGGTTGACCTACGATGAAACACTAGAAATAGTACATCTTGAAGATCCCGTACCTTGTGATGAATCTTGTAAGTCTTGTCATGGACTTTAAACCTTGACTCGTATAATTCTGAATCGATCCGTCCATCTTTCTACCCTTTCTCGCCTTGTGCCAACGGTATAACTTTGAAAAAGTTGGCACCGTATAATCCATCTTGTCGAGCCAACGACGTAAAACAAAGGCGCTTGGGGGAGGCAACCCACCATTTCGTAGTTTGTTGAGTAAGTTTGGTGTTTCTAGAGGTCTCGGGGTAGTTAGAATCAAGTGTGGGGTAGAAATCTTGAGTTTTCCTAGTTTCTGGTCCAAACGCCCGTTTACCCCTTTCAAACGCGCGTTTACAGCTTTTTCCTCCCAAACGCGCGTTTAGAACCATTTCAAACGCGCGTTTGGAGCCTCAACTCTCTGAATGTGAATCCCCTCCCCAAACGCACGTTTCACACTTCAAACACGCGTTTAAGCTTGCGAAACGCGCGTTTCACCTCTTTCAAACGCGCATTTGAACCTTTCTCCTTTAAATACCTGCTCTCCAACCCGACGTTTCAAAAAGCGGATTTTCTCAAACCTAACCGTCCGGCAGCCACATTTTAACCCCTCACACTCGAAATCCTTCATTTCTTAACCGTTTGTGGCGATTTAAAGCCCAAACAACACCTCTTGATCTCTTCTTTTGATTTCAACAAGCCATTCCAACAACAAATCCCCCAAATCCTCGATTTGATCGGCACTTTTGGCGGTTTTTCACCGAAGTCGAATTTGCTCAATTTCGACGTTTCGAGGCTCGTTCTTCGCTCCAAATCGTTCCTATCCTCTCCCTTAAGCATAGAACAGGTATATTTTGATTTTACGTTTAAGTTTCGGTTAGGGTTAGTTTTTGGCCTATTTTGGTGTAACGCCCTTTCTCGTTATTTATTGTTTATTGATGATTATATCCTGTTTCTGTTTGTTTTGTTTATCTTGTTGATCGATGGTGAATGGTGTGGCTTTTGTGGGGTGTTTTTTTGTGGATGGTTGGTTTGTTTGAAATCCCGGTTGGATGATAACCGGGTCATTTTGTTGTTGATATTGGTTGTGGGATGTTGTTTGGATGATTTTCAGTGAGAATGAGGGAAACTAAACGAAAGGAAACCGAGGGTAAGGGTAAGGGAAAGCAACCCGTGACAAGACATATGCCCAAAAAACAGAAAACCCTAGTTTATCCTCGGGGACCTACGGGTGGTATTCGGATCCGAGACACAGTTGAGAGTAGAAATCTTCGAGCCATTAGGCCAGCGGGACAGTTGAGAGATGAGACGTCTGACGAAGATTTTGAGCCTGATACCGAGGGGAGGAATACGAGTAGTGACAGTGAGGAGGCTACGGACTTTGAGAGTGACGTGCCCTTGGCACATTTGCAAGCCAAAAATGTTAAGACTAGTGCTCCACCTCCTCATCAGAGTGCCACTCCACAGAGTGCCCCTGAGCAAGGCCCTCCTCTAGCTCCCTCTTCTGATGATATTATCCCTTTCGAGCAGCGTTTTAACTCACCGGTTGCCTTCTCTAATTACAATGAGTATATCGCTGTTAAGAACATGTGTTATGAGAGAGGGCTAGACCTCAAAACTGTGCCTGCAGATTTCATCCAAGACTTGACGAAGAGAGGGTGGAACAATCTGATTTATGAGCCAGAGGGGAATCTAAATCTGTCAATTGTCCGGGAATGGTATGCAAACTTCAGTGTGGCTAATCTTGAGTCCGGATTCATCAAGGTGAGAGGGATAAATGTTCCATGGTCCGTCAAAGCTATCAATGATTATTACCGGATACCGGCTTTCGAGGGTCAGGACTATATCACTTGGTTCGCAGAGAGATCTCACTGGGGTAATACTGAGAATCCGGATCCGTTAGAGGAGATGAGGAAGGCAATCAACCCCAACTTACAGTGGATTTCAAAAGGGAACAGTGCAAGAAGTCAGTTGGTGACGACGACTTAGCCGGATATTTGGAAAGTAAAGGCAAAGTTTTCTCAAAACCGTCTACTACCGAAGGGCAACATAACGCACTTCCACATTAAGGATTTGCAATTGTTGTATGCTTTACACTATAATCTGAAGGTAGACGTTGGGAAAACCATTTTTGAGGAATTCAGAGAAAATCAAAAGGTTAAGCGTCGGATGATCATGTGCCCCTACCTCATCTTTGGTTTGTGCAAGGGAGCGTTGGTAAAGGAGTATCCTGATGATCAGATTCTGAGGAAGAAGAATCTGCCTGTGGTACCGAGGCCGTTTAACGCCCGCACCGCTTCTAAACCTCCTAGGCCCACCCCTCGACCCATTCACACCGTCCTCCGCCCTACTACCTCCACCACCCTCCCCATACCTCCTCCTATCATTTCCTCCACTACTACCACTACTATACCCCCACCCCCTCCCTCTACTACTGGACCTTCCACCACACCTACACCTCTACCTTCTATACCCACTACCGGGGGGCCATGGCTTAGTGAGAGGCAGGGGCTTCTGATTGCACACAAGCAGAGAGACTGGATGGATAGTCTGAGGGTGACACTGAACGGCAATGTGGAGAATCAGCGGGTATTGGCTCAGGAGAGGCAGGTTGAGCTTCCTGAGTTGGACCTAGATATTGCACCGTTTCACTATACCCCGGAGATCGAGGCAGACTTGCAGAGGGTATCAGAGGATATGTTTGTTGATGATCCAGATGAGGGGTTTGATGACATTGCTTTGGATGATCTGATGGGCACAGATGCAGCTGGGACCGAGGCAGTGAGGACAGGTGTTGTAGGACCTACACAGACTGAGAGTGCAGCTGCTGTGGTTGCACCAACATCAGGCACACCGGATCCCACTACTAACGTACAGGGACATGGAGCAGACTAGCATGTTTTCTCATGCGATTCTTACTGTATTTACTTACAAGTCTGTCTCTTTTATACACTTTGACATTTCACTTACTTTTGGCGTTCTTTCATCATATTTTTGGATACACTTCACTTTTCATACACGAGCACTTATTTTTGAGCCCCTGAGGCCTGCTTGACCGTGTATGTTTCCCTTTTTATTGACTGATACGGTGGGATGATGAGGATGTTTTTATTAGCTTATATTTAATGCATGGATGTTCTGTACTTTATTTTGATTTGATTGTATCCTTCCATTGCATATCCCGTATTTCCCCCCATCATTGTGCTTTGATCTCGTCACTGTGGCTTAGACTCATTATTTTATGTACCCGCTTACCCTATTGCCTGCTTTTTAGTACGCGGATTATATCCCGTGCATGCGCTGTCTTTGTTTCTGTTGATCTCGCTCTAGGTTACGGGATGGATTCACACGAGGTTATCACGAGTTTCGAGTCACGGTTGCGCCTTTCTGCCGGGTCTTTTGGTCAAACAGCTAAGTCTTTTACGCTTCTTATCTCTCACACACTGAGGACAGTGTTTCGTTTAAGTGTGGGGTGGGGGACTTAGCCGTTTTATTGTTTTTATTGTTGAATGTGCAATATGTGTGGTATACTTAGCCTATGATCGGGCTTGAGTCGATTTTTGGGTGATTTTAAAATTTTTCAAGGGTTCCCGACACTGTGTTGTTTGTGCTATGTCTATAGTCGAGTGGTGGCCATCTTAGTAGGGCCCCGAACGTGTGCACTTCGGTTTGATTTTATCTTGAGAATAGAGTCTATTAATTTCACGTGAAGCTACACTTTGTGCACAATTTGATTACTACCACCTCTCATGTCACTGGTCTCGAGACGAAATAAAAGAGGTTTATCTAAGTAGGACACGGGATGACGGTCATGGCGTCTCTTTGACCCTACCAAAGCCAAATAAGCCTTATCCCGAACATTAGACCTTCGTAGCCCCTCTCGGCCTTGATAGAATGGTCTGACCACCATTCGTTTTATAGCCGTTTTGTTACTTAGTCAGAAACCTACCTTGAGCTTTAATTATGGTCACATTCCCTTCATTCATACCCTACGAGTGGACCTAGTCTTTTGTTAGGCCACACTTGCTAAGGCAAGTGTGGGGTGGGGAGAAATGATGATTTGATGGGTTGGTGTTTCCTTGTTTGGAGCTATAAGGAGAAGAGGAGCTCATTTGGACTTAGTGTTTGGGTTTGGGCCCAAAAAGAAAAGAAAAATCTGTGAAATTCTTCATTCTAAAAAAAAAAAAATCATTCAAAATTCAAAATAAATTAGCTCTCGTTGAATAAAAAGTTTGGAGAAGTTTAAAATAAAGGGTTGGAATCAAAGTGTTGAGCTCACAAGTTATACTTATGATGTTGGAGTTGGGATAGTGAGATAGGTGCTAATGTATTCGACCTCACCTTATGAAACTTGAAACATAGTTGATTTAGGCAATGAGTTCGGGTATGTTAGTATTCTATGGTTCCCTAAGTGTTAAAAATAATCAAAAAGGAGTTTGGATGGTTTGTATGGTAGAGATGAAGTGGTACACTTGTTGATTAGGTTCACTCGTGCTTCTTTTTCTCCAGTTCCCAAAATATCCTTCTCGATTAACCGGAATCACCCTAGCCTAACATTATAACCTTTCAAGTCCTACCCGATCGTGCCCAAACTTAGTAACCTTGATTAGTGGAGAGGCTAGTAGGTATGAGATGGTTGGTAGACTTTTGGTCGGGATTCAAGCCCGACAATCATTTTGAGCACTTGGTTTTTAGCTTGGCACCACACACACTTCATTTTCTTGATAATGTTATACCGGTGTGTATATGTTCGTATGTCTTACTTTGCGGTCATCTCGAGAGTGTGAGTAGTAGCACCTACATCACAAAGTGGAATCCCTTGGTTTGTTTTAAAACGCCTAGTTTACTCGAGGGCGAGCAAAGGCTAAGTGTGGGGTGGTTGATGGGAGTCAACTTTACGTGACTCCGGTGCATTAATTACCCCCGTTTATCACACTTTCAGCACAATTTTGGGTAAATTAAACCATTTTCGGGGTGATATCGTGAGCTTATGGCACGGGGAACGAATCCGTTACTTTGATGAATTCATACCCCTTTTTGTTGATATTAACCCCATTCCCGAGCACTTTTACCCTCTGGAATTGTTTGGATGTTGTGGTTGTTTATGATATTGAAGGGTATTGGTGTCTCGAGGACCCGGAAGGTGACGATTTGTGGTGAAAAAGCATGACCGAGGCAAGACGAGGGCCTAAAAAGGGAGAAAAGTGAAGATTTGGGAAAACAGGGGTTCAAACGCACGTTTGAACCCTCCAAACGCACGTTCCAGACATCAAACGCGCGTTTGAATCCCTAAACGCGCGTTCCAGAAGTTCAGATTTGGTTCAGAGTTGAAGCCCTCTAAACGCACGTTTGGAAACCAGGCCAAACGCGCGTTCCAAGATCCTAAACGCGCGTTTGAACCTTCCTAAACGTGCGTTCCAGATGAAGAACAGTCAAGTCCCTGCCCAGAAGTTATGCGAAACGCACGTTTCAGCCAAGCGAAACGCGCGTTTGAAGATGCCAAACGCCCGTTCCAGCCCTTTAAACGCGCGTTTGGACCATTTTTGCAGCAGATTTTCCCTTCACCTATAAATACCCCCCTTAGACATTTTCTTGGATATCAAGCTTTTCTTAGCAAAACTCTACCCATCTTTTGCTCGAATTTTGTAATAGCTTAGAATTCTCTCTCTTAGTGTAAATCAACTACATCTTAGCTCAATCTTTCCATTTCTTAGCTTAGATTTTCATTCCAAACACTAAGAGACCACATTTTAATTACTTCTTTATTTTGTACTTTTTGGATCTCATCTCGAATTT
This sequence comes from Gentiana dahurica var. dahurica, assembly GCA_024500145.1. NCBI lineage: Eukaryota > Viridiplantae > Streptophyta > Magnoliopsida > Gentianales > Gentianaceae > Gentiana > Gentiana dahurica. The sequence continues at coordinate 43,692,868 of CM044908.1, forward strand.
TTGCAATTTAATGGTATATTTCTCTTCTCTTTTACTTGTTATGGCTCTTATATACTGTTTTGTGCATGTTTTGATTAGTATAATGAGTAGCTAAACATCTACATAGTCGAATCATGTGAAATTTGGTGAAATCACCCTTTGGGTGATGAAATTGGGAGTGGGTAGTGCTTTTTATTATTATATCTTGCTTGTTTCATGTCTTAGAACTTGTTATAACGGATTTGGGCTAGATTGTTCACCTAGGTCAAAAATCACACACATCACTCTTGAGAGTTGTTCAGAGAGAGGGTTGTGGGAAAAAGGTTCTAGGATCGCATTGTAGTGCGAGATTACTCATTTTAACGTTTAAACGGCTCTCGTGCTTAACATGTCTTGTGAGTGAATCTTCTTTAGGGGAGGTTAATTGACTTGGCTTAAGGTGTTGGGGAAGAGTTGTTCAGACCCTAGCACCGGGATTAAGAGCTCGTACCCGTGAAATTGAATGTAAGACTTCGTTCGTTTATTGCACACTCCCGGTTTTGTCATTCCTTGGGGTGAAACTAGCTATTTTGATCATGGTTCGGCTATGTCCCTTTATCTATCTTTAAAACTTAGTAGTTTAATCTTCTTTCTTTCTTTTCTATCTTTAGACTTGTTAGTATAAATCACTTTAGTGTCGTTGTAGTTACAAATACTTTGAAAGTTTGATCACCTAGACTAAGTAATACGTTCGCTTTGGTACTTACAAACACGATTCCTTTGGGTTCGACCTCGTACTCCTGTAGCTACGCTAGCAATCGACCCGGTACACTGCCGGTTAGAGAGTTAGTTTACCCACAGTTTCGAGTTCTTATAAATTGTTTTTGAAGGGGTGGATTAAAGCTCAATCAATGTGTAATGTAATTCCCAAAATAAACATGTGATAATCATGAAAACTGGACTTTAATTTGCCTGCTCCGCTTCAGTGGGCGGATTGGGTATTGGAGAGCTCATTGATGGAGAGCTTATAATAAGAGAGATTGTGGATAGAGAGCTCGTTTATAGAGAGCTTGTAATAAGAGAGCTCGTGGATAGAGAACTTGCAATAAGAGAGCTCGTCGATAGAGAGCTTATAATAAGAGAGCTCGTCGATAGAGGGCTTGTAATAAGAGAGCTCGTCGATAGAGAGCTTGTAATAAGAGAGCACGTCGATAGAGAGCTTGTAATCATGGTTCAAAGTCTCGGTAGAGTCGGCTCCGACTCGAAGCTTACCGGTACAAAGTTACGGATTCATCTCGATTTAGACATGAATCGGGTACGTATCGGCCTGACTCGGCAAAACTCGGTCTGACTCGGGAAAAATCGGTCTGACTCGGCCGAGTCAACCCGATAAGTACAATGATTTCGACAGGAACACCCTTTTCAACCAATCCGAAAAAGCAAAAGAAATCTACACCATTTTCATCCAATCTACACTCCAAAAACACCAGCAGCATCTTTTCAAAAAAAAAAAAAAAAAAAAACAGCAGCAGAGAATAGCACTAGCAGAGAGCCTCTTGAGTCTTGCCCTCTTTATTAAAAAAAAAAAATACAGAGCAAAAGGACCACCAACACAAGCCGCAACACATCTTTGATTCACCATACTCCATTTTTTAGTTAAATCTCATCAATTTCTGATTCAATTTCTGAGTTCTGACCAAGAAACAAAACCAAAACCAAAACCAAATACCCATTTTTTGAACGCCTACTTGAATTGGAGTTGGAGTCTTCTACTTGACCCCACCATCTGATTGACTGAGTCCGCAGCGACCTGACTGCTGAGCGACGGCGGCGAGAGGTTGGTTTTCTTTTTTTTCTTTTCTTTTTTTGGGTTTGTTGAAGAAAGGAAAGAGACAGCTATATATTTGTCATTTTGAAGCCATAAGAAGACATAATGTAATATTAATAATGATAACTTCCTTCAAACAAAAAAAAAAAATGATCCAATTGGTCATTTATATTGGCAAGTGACACGTTCTAGCATATTCTACTGGCCTGGGTTTTTTTTTTTTTTTTTTTTTTTTTTGAGAAGTACTGCCCTGGGTTTTAAAGCCTATTTTCTGGAATTATTAATCTTATGGTCATTTTGTAACAATTTTAGGACAATCGATGTCATTTTGGAATTATTCACTTTGAAAAGGTTTGATTCGTTTGCGTATATATATATATATATATATATATATATATATATATATATATATATATATATATATATATATATATATATATATTTTTTTTAATCCCATATAAATGATAAAATATCTACATTTAAAGTAACTATACATCGATTATTGCATATAAATGATGATAAAATAATGTACATTTAAACTAACATGGAGATTTATGACAAATTTAGTTGATTAATGGTGATTTAAGATTTAAAAAAAAAAGGAAGCATATAATAGCATTACTTTTTAAACCAATCAAATATCACATTATAAACATATTGATAACAACAATTTCTCACAATAAATCGATGATTATTATTTAATTTTAGTTTGAGTTATGCTATGAGATATCTATTACATCTACTAGTAGCAGGAATGTTGATCAAACAACTCAGAGATCGTATGACAGGTTTGTCTAGATCGAACAACCTAGGTTATTATGGTCAAAGTTATGGTTCTTCAAATAACACCAACGACAATGTCGGTCACTATGGTCAAAGCTATGGTTCTTCAAGTAACACCAGCGACAATGTCCATCACTATGGTCAAAGTTATGGTTCTTCAAGTAACAATAGTGACAGTGTTCATTACCGAGGCTTTGGATATTATCAACATCATGACCCTGCGGAAATTCCATATTCACATGCTCGTCCACTTCCAAATTATTTATACCCTACACATCATCCTCAACCTAGAGGTGAACATTCTTTTCCCTCAAATCCACTTGTACCCAATCCGACGGCTTCACACTTTTACACAGACTTCAACAACCAAGAGTACAATGAAATCGATCCCCCCCGTCATTCAACTTGGTATTGATTGGTATGTAATCATATTATAGTTTAGTTTATCCAGCAAACAATTTTCTTAGCACTTTAACTTGACTACATTTATAGATAACAATTTTTTGAATGCTATTCTCAGGAATCTCAAGATGGCAAACATGTTCACATAGGTAATTCCTTGAATATGTTATATGATGATGATGCATTTAACTATTTTTCTAAATTTAAAATGTATCGGATGATTTGATGTAAAAACTATGAGTATCATGTCTTATTTGGATAACGTAACGCGACAACGCATATTTTGTTGTATTTAATCAAAAAAATGATCTTGCTGATTGTTTTGGGACATTTTGATGTTGTGTTTACTTATTCATATTTTTTTTGAATCTTTTAGATTTTTTTTAAATTTTTTAAAGCATTTTATATGGAAGAAAACTCGTCTCACCCGAAACGATACCGATACGCGACGAGTCATATGACTCAGTGGTGTCCGAGTCGGTGACCGAGACCGCGACTTTGAACCATGCTTGTAATAAGAGAGCACGTCGATAGAGAGCTTGTAATAAGAGAGTTCGTTGATAGAGAGCTTGTAATAAGAGAGCTCGTTGAGGGCTCGTATTTGGCGAGCTTGAGAGCTCGTGTTTGGCGAGCTCCTATCTGAATGTCTCTGTCTATCATATTTTTTTAATGAAAATGCATGAGTTTCCCTAGCTTACAACTTATTTCTTAATCTTCCACAGGCTTGGATCATGCCTCCATTTCATTCTTTATCGGGCTCGGGTGGCTGGTCGCCTTAGCCTTCCGTTGTGCATAGCCACATATCATGGCATTCCAAGAGACGACATTTCTTTTAGGAATTCTCTCAAACAGCCTTATAGTATCCTCAAACTTCTCTTCTTTTAGATACCCATTCCTCAAAGTTGTTTAAGAAACCACATTTGGTGTATCGATATCATCAAATGCTTTCTGGGATTCCTCCATGTTGCTCATTTTCATATAAGCATCAAGAAACGCACTGCCTTATGCTGCAGCCTTTGTCGCTTCCATTTCTGCTAAGATCACTTCCACGGAAAACATCTTCTTCAACTAATCTCTCCCCACGTTTTGATGAGATTCTATCACACCCCTCTGTTTCTCGACTAATCTTTGCCGAACCAGAGGATTTCATCATATTTTTCTTCTTTTTTTAATTTTTTTTTTTAATTTTTTAATTTTTTATTTTGATTTCTTCATCCCAAATGGAAACAGCATCTTTAAAAACAACCCTGTACCATTATTATTCTTCATTGATTTTGATCCACCATTAATTGATCTCCTGCTAATGCTTCCATCTTTTTTCACACTTTTTGCTAACCTTCTTGAATCCATCTTTTCGTGGGCTAATTGATCATCTTCATCTTCTTTTCCTTTAAGCAAACATTCCTCTCGTGAATTTCCCAATTTTGTATGTTCCTCCACAAGATCTTTTAAAGTAAGCTAGTAGTATGATTCAGGCATCTTTTTAACCATATCCATAAGCTCTTTGTGGCCTTTCACTATTGCGTGTGGCCTGGAACCCGGACTCCCTGGAGGAATATTGTTCCTTAACGGTGGTGAATGAACACCGGACTCTGTTTCGCTGGAATCCACCTGCCGGAGTTGAATTCCATCGTTATTATTCCGGATCGTTTCTTTCAGCTGGTTTCCTTGGTTTTGAAGAAAAATTAGGAGGAACCCATGATTCGCAGCTACCGTTTTCGCTTCTAAATTGTTGAATAAAGTGGTGAATTGGATCATTAGGTAGATGATCAAGCATGGTGTTTGGAGAAATTTTGCTGAGGGAAAAAGATAGTGGAAGGAGAAGATGTTCAAACGATGCCTATTTTGTTATTGTTGTTGATTCGCATTCAGTTTGAGCATCTTTAGCATTAGCCTTGAGCTTCGCAGCTCCCACAAGATGGTTCAGTCCACATATAATCCACAAAATACCCAATAGTATCACCCAGCGCGGCGGCGCGTGCAAAATCGATGAATCAACATCAAAGATACTATACCTCTTGGCATAAGAAGGAAGAAACAATTCAGAAACCTGGTAATACGATCCCAAAGCTACAACTTGGTAACCGCCGCCGATAAGGTAATCCACAACGCTCCCATGCCGAGAAATTACTTTATTGCTAGCGTTGTTAATGGATGAACCGTTGAATAAAGTGAAATTGTTGCCACCACCAAAAGTTAACTTGAACGGAATAGTATCCGATGAGTCAACCGTTGTAGCCGGAAGTTTTTTAGGTAAGCAATCGCCGGTAACATAAAGACCGCTAAATTTCTGAGAAATATAATCGATTGATTTGACATTAAATTTGACTTTCAAAAGAAATACCTCTTGATTGTTGTTCGGAGGTGCTTTAACCGAATATTGAAGATCTAACTCAGTAGAGTTGGTGCTTGAACAAGTGAGCTCGACTCCATGGCGAGGATAGCTGCAGCTTGTTGGCTGCTGACCATTCAACCAGAAAGTAAACTGCATCTCCGGGCCGGAATCGCTGCATCTCGCTGGCGAGCATTCAGCTTGAGCTGTAGCAAATTTTGTTCCTACTCCGATCACAAGAAATACTTCTAGTCTTCCCATACTCGAAATTAGTCGGCATTTTCTTTTTTCTTTCTGAGATATTGTAGATCCAGATGGAGATGTTGTAGATCTGAAAGAAGATCTTTGAGATATGGATGTAGATCTTGTTAGGCTTGGCCGGAAAACCAAAACTGCACGGTTTTAGGCCGCCGGAAATCTCAAATATGACTGGAAAAATGTTGAAAAATGTCAATTTTCCGATAGCGGAGTTAACTGATAATCTGAAATTATCTTCGGTAAATTTGCGGTTGTTTGATGGTGAATATCAGACATAATTCTTAGATAATTATATTAAATCATAATGTCATGTTTTACAGAGTACTTATCATATATTTGGTACTACTCAACACACTAGATAATACCAAATCTAACTCATACACATGGACCAATACAATAGTGCCACATCATAACATACTAACAACCTATATCTCAACACCCTCTCTCAAATTGAACGTGGAATACACTCAACATTAAGTTTGGCTCTAAATGGTATGAGCTTCATTCCTGACAAGGCCTTGGTTAATATCTCTGCAGGATGATCACAAGTGGGAACATGCTGGACATCTAGTTTGCATTCAAGAACTTGGTTTCTTATATAATGAACATCTATTTCAATGTGTTTTGTTTTGAAGTGATGGACATGATTTTGAGCAAGTCCTTCAGCTCCTGTATTGTCACACTAGATGATTGGCTTTTGAGCAACTTTGATGCCAAGTTCATACATAAGTGACTTCAACCAGGCTATATCTGCTGCAGCATGAGCTAGGCTCCTATACTCAGATTCAGTGTTGGATCTTGAGACAACTTTCTATTTTTTGAGTGCCAGGAAACAAGAGATGAACCCAAATAGATGCAGTGACCTGCAACTGACTTTCTATCATAAGGACAGCAGCCCCAACCAGCATCAGAGTACCCAGTAATAACCAAATTTGCATCAAGTTTGAAATGTAGACTATAATTTAGTGAGCCCTTTATGTATCTCATCACCCTTTTAATGGCTTGCCAATGTACATCTCTTGGATCATGCATGAACTGACTAAGAGAATTTACCACATATGCAACATCAGGTCTAGTAAATGTCATATATTGCAAGGCCCCAATAATACTTCTATAAATGGAAGGATTTGACATAGGATTACCTTGATTTGGTTCAAAGGTCTTTCCGGTGACTATAGGGGTAGCAACATGCTTCAGGTTGTTCATCCCTAATATGTTGAGTAGCTGTTGACCATAATCTTTTTGACTCAGAAATAAACCATGTGAGGTTCTGTGGCTTCCATGCCTAGAAACTGACTCACCTCCCCAGTTCATTGAGAGGAAACTTTGAGTGTAGCAGCTTGATAAACTTTTGAATATACTGATTTGAACTGCTAGTGATAAGAAAGTCATCTACATACACAAGGATATACATGGTAACAATACCTTCCTTTAAGATGAACAAAGAAGTATCTGAGATAGCCTGCTTGAATCCCCATTTGATTAGTTGTTCCCTTAACTCTTCAAACCAGGCTCTAGGGGCCTGTTTGAGGCCATACAAAGCCTTATTAAGCTTGCAAACATAATTAGTCTTTGAGGATGCTCAAAACCTATAGGTTGTAGCAGAAAAATATCTTCTTGCACCTTACCATTCAGGAAAGAATTACAAACATCAACATGTTTGATGTGCATGTTATTAGCAACAGCAACACTCAGAAAAACACTAATGGAAGTTGCTTTAGCCACATGGCTAAAGGTTTCTGAGTAATCCACCCTCTCTTGCTATGAATAACCCTTTGCCACCAGTCTGGCCTTGTATTTAAGAACTGAACCATCATGTTTTAACTTGGTCTTGAACACCCATTTATTCCCATTAAGTGATGAGGAGGAAAAGGTGGTACAAGTTCCCATGTTTGATTTGCAAGAAGAGAATTATTACTCCTCTTCCATGGCTCTTTTCCACTAAGGTAGAGCTAAAGCTTCAGATACAAAAGTTGGTTCAAAAGTGTCATCACCTGCACAGTGCTCAGACATAAGGGTAAACAAGGGCTTAGGTTTGTAAATTCCACTTTTAGATCTGGTCTGCATTTGATGACCTGGAGGATTAACTGGGGATGGTGAGGGTGATGAGGATGGTGATGGTGCTGGGAATGGGGAGGGTGCTAGGGAGTGTAATGAAGGAGAATAGGACGGAGAAGCATGGGACTCAAAACTTGATGAAGATATGGAATAAGATAACACAGGGTATGATAAGGAATTTGGGACTGGGGAAAACTGAGGAAATTCATGCTGTGTCAGGTCAGGTGCTAGACCAAATGGTGAAGAGGAAGAAGAACAATCAGGAAAGCTATATGATGGGGGGGAGAGACAAGGCATGAAGGACTTAGGATGTGTAGTGGATGGAAGGAGGAGTAAGGAAATTCAAGTCATTAAAGGTAACATCTCTGTAAATATAGACTCTCCCTGTGCTATCCATGCACTTACGTCCTTTGTGAAAGTGACCGAGACCAAGATACACACACTTTTGTGTGTGAATACTGAACTTTGTGTCTATGGTAAGGTCTGAGATATGGAAAACATCTACAACCAAAGGTTTCGATTAGGGTGCTTTGTGGAACAGTGCTTGATGTGGTGAGATATCTCCAAGAACAGATGTAGGCAGGACATTTTATGAGGCTAACAACTTGAAGGAAACTATCCCACCAGTACTTGTAGGGCAAGGATGCTTGAGATAGCAGGGTAAGACCTGTTTCTACTATATGCCTATGCTTTCTCTCAGATCTTCCATTTTAGGGGTGTATGTGAGGACAAGGATGCCTAAACCTAATACCACATTGAGCTAGAAAGGGTGCTAGAGATCTATACTCCCCACCCAAATCAGACTGAACTGTTTTGATTATAGTGTTAACCTGGTTTTCCACAAGATTTTTAAAAACAACAAAGGCATCAAAGGCATCAGATTTAGCTTTTAGAGGATATATCCAAGTGTATTTACTAAAATCATCAACAAAGTGTATATAGTACAAGTAACTAGAGACTGATATGACATGAGATGGACCTCATAAATTAGTGTGCACAAGTTCAAGAAGCTAAGATGTTTTTGTGTGTGAGACATGTTAAGGATTAGCATGAAGTTTTCCACGTCGACAATCATCACAGAAAGGTAATTGTGCATTAATAGAAACATTACATTAGTTTAAAACTTGATGCAACGCCTTCATAGAAGGGCGACCTAGCCTCCTATGCCACACAATGGCTTGACTAGTTTGATTATTGGAAGTTACTAAGCAAGCTGACATACTGCTGGATTGAAGGGAGCTCTGTGTGGAATTGAGAGAAGATGATGCATGGCTAATGGATTTGATTGGTTGAATCTTGTACAGTCCATTTTCCAGGGTTCCTTCCAAAAGAACCTTCTTTGATGCTTGATCCTTAAAAAAAACATTTAGAGGCAGAAAACTCATTTAACACAGGATTATCAGCAGTCAATTGTGATACACTCAAAAGATTTTTTGGAAATGTGGGAAATGTAGGATGTGAGATAAGTGTAGGTTAGGATGAAGAGTGGATGATCCTGTGTGAGCAATATGCAGATGATGACTATTTCCTACAACTAAATTATCATTACCTTCATACTCAGACCTCAGGGATAGATTTCCAAGGTCATATGTGACATGATTTGAAGCTCCATTGTCTGCATACCATCCTGAATCTGAAGTCATGTCTGAGGAGGCTAAATATGCAGCCATTTTCCTTGAATTTTGTTGGTTCTGACCCTGATTTGGAGACACAAAGTCCTCCTCAAACCTATGCCAGCAGCCTGAAGCTATATGACCAGTTTTTCCACAAATTTGACAGGTTGGCCACACATTGCCACTTCCTGCTCCAGTTTCAGTATTTGAGCTATTGCTAGTTCTGCCATCTTCTCTTCCTCTTGATCTTCCACGACCACCTCTAGAACCTCTACCTCTATTGGACTGATACTGACCTCTTTCTCTTGATCTGAGCCATATATGTAGAAGGACCTAAATCAAGTGTACCATAAGGATTAAACCTTGCAATAAGACGTTCATGGGTTGTAAGCTGAGCTGGACCTCTGCCCAGCTCATAGAATGAACCCTAGAGGCAATATTAATGATTGCAGGCTTGTATTCCCTAGTTAGACCTCCTAGAGTAGCCAGGATGAGCTCTGAGATTGAAATCAGATACCCTGCTGCAGCCTGCCCGTCGGAGTAACTCTTCATTTGAGCAAGGTAATCCGGCATAGAACGCATTCCGTTGCTAGATTTCGTGAGGGCATCTTTAAATTCTAGAATCCTCGATTGAGCCTGACTATTGAACAGGGTTTCTTGTGTATTCCAGACTTCATGAGCGGTGTTACAACCTACAACTTCTTGCACAACTTGTTCGGTCATGGACCCAAGTAACCATCCTAACAGAAGTTGATCAACAACCATCCATTCCTCATGTGTCGGATTCTGGATACTCGATTGGAGATATGAAGGCCCAATTTGTGGTGTTTGAATGTTGGTCCCAAAGAGATGATCCTCCAATTTATGACCACGAATGACAGGAAGAATTGTATAGCGCCATAAGAGGTAGTTATTCCGATCAAGCTTAACAGTGATGCTCTGGGACATATTTGATCCAAAATGTTGCTTTGGTTACAGAAAGCTGGGAATCATTGGAGATGAAGTTTTCAGTGGTGATGCGATGTGAAGAAGGATGGAAGTGACACATGCACTTGTGGAATCGAGTCACCGATGGTTAGGAAAGTTGGAGGAAAACTGGAGGTGTAACGAAGAACATTGGAAATGTGGCAGCAGAGATGGGAGAAGCAACATCGACGTGAGTCTGTGGTGCACCGGTCCCTGGATCAATAGAATGTGACACCGGTGGAGGCAATCCGGCGTCAGCCGGTTGGCCGGAGGTTGACATGGCCACTGCCTTGATCCGATACCAAGATAGAATTCTTTGATAATTATATTAAATCATAATGTCATGTCTTACAGAGTACTTATCATATATTTGGTACTACTAAAACAGACTAGATAACACCAAATCGAACTCATACACATGGACCAATACAATTGTGCCACATCATAACATACTAACAACCTATATCTGAACAATATCTAGCAATAAAAGTGATGTAGATGCGGTGGTGAACATCGGTGATTATGGTGGTGCAAGTGGTGGTGCTCAAAAACACGATAGAGATCTTGAAGAATAAGATGGGAGGAGTGTTTGGTGTTTATGATTATAAGCTGAGCCTCAAGTGGCTGCCTACGTACCCTTTGTAAGGGATCAAGCCCGATGCGTAGTTATGGAAGTGAAGACTTCCCCTCCCTTGTGATGGAAGTGATGTGGGTATTTATAGAGGTCATGAGCAAGCCAGATGGCGTGAGAGGATAGCTGGCGAGTTGGGGGGCTGAGAGCTTAGCGGCCTGCTGAGAGCCCCGACGGGCTCGCTAAGGGCCTTGCAGCCTTAACGAGGGCCTTAGCTTGTCTTATCATCCTTAAGTAGTAGCTTTCTCTTCTTTATGTTGCCGACTTTGGTCTCTGGCGGGCCTAATAACCGAAGGGATTCGCATGTCGCCCCCCTAAGCTTTCTTCGCGCCGCCTGGGGCTAAGGGCTTGGAGCGGGTCCGAAGGCTCGCGATCCCAATTTGGCTTGCGAGTTCGCGGACTATAATGGCCGGTGGCCTCATCCACTATTTTTGGTGGTCGGACGGACCCGAATAAGGATCCGCAAATCGAATTACGATTTAGGCATATCAACATTCAAAATTATGAAATTCGACCACTTGTTAATCTATATGAAAACATCTATGATAACTTATATTTTAAAACGGAATTAGTATATCATGTACTTGCTAGAAAAAGGAACGGCCAAGGTATAGATCCAAAAATGGATGGCCAAGATCACTTTGCTTTATAGATGAAGTAGTGATAGTGTCACAACAAAATAACCATAATAAAGAACACAAGATACTTTTGGACCATTAATTATGATGTTGACCTGTTGATTCAAATGGGTCTCAAAAAATCAATGGTGAAAAACGTAATTGTGGTAATTTATTATGTATATTTTGTTGTGGCACAAATATTTTCCTTTTCGTATTTTTTATTTTTTCACCCGTGAATAGATTCTTTTCTCCATTGTCAATAGTTACTTTCTTCTTATTATTCAAAACCGTCCATTTGTCTATATATATATATATATATATATATATATATATATATATATATATATATATACTAGTTTTTATATGTGTGCTTTGCACACGTTTGCCCTTGTTTTGTAGTTGTTTTGTCTACTTCAGTAAATGAGGAACATTGTCTCATAGCTTAAGCTTTTGGATTAGATGATAATGCTTACACATAGGTGCTTCAGAGATAATCAGGCTCAGATCAATATTCTAATCTAGCAAAGAGTGGCAGACACAACCATGGCTGCAGAACCTGATTGTGCAAGAAGGAATTTCAACATCACTCATCCCACAAGCCATCCAGGTTTGCCCCGCCAAATTACATGTCATATAGTTTTTTTCAAGATTAAGCGCAACAAACGCTGAAAAAAATTACTCATCATAGCCTTTAACATACACCACTAGCAAGAATCCAAGTGTACAGCAAGCAACAACAGCAACAGCAACAATCATAAGGGTCTGAAAGCAAACCTTAGGGTATTGTTTGTTTGTTTGTTCTTTTACATAGACCTTACACAACAGGAGAACAATAAATCAAATCCATTGATCCCCCTGTGGCTCAGATTTCGTGAGAATGGCTATACTACCTCCGTCCTTATGTTTTATTTATTTATTTATTTTTCAAAAGGGCTGTTAATTATTTTTTGCTGGTGTGAAAATCATAGGCAAAACACAGATCGGCAACCACCCTTTAAGAATTCCAGGTCTCAGCATTGCCTCATTCATCATTCGGCCTTGTGCATAGGTGCTTGAGAGAGAGAGAGAGAGAGAGAGAACAGGCTCAGATCAGTGAAATTGAAGGCAAAACAAGAAGTGCCATTCGCCATGGCTGCAAAGAAAGAACACAACCGTAGAAGAAAGGTTTGTAGATCTAGGTTTGCCCAGCCAAGATACGAGTTGGGAAATCTCAGATGCCCTAAAAAACTCAAGAATCTCTTTGATAATCATCATCATCATAGCCTTGAGAGAACTTAGAATAGGGAAAGCTGAAAACGCATGCCCAGTAGGTTTACTTCTATATGTATGCGTGTTTGAAAGTAACTATCATTTCCACATATAAGTATATATCGTGCCTGTGAAGCCATAATAATAATAATGATGATGATGGCGACGATGATGACTACAATTATAAGTCACCATTTCTCTTGTCACAGTAAACAAGGGTGGGTAAAAGCCTCCAACGTCTCCATAGTTCGCATCCCTTATTCACTCAATATTAGCCTAGATATTCCCAGATAGGTACCGTTAACAGCAGCGCAAAAACCTATTAACATAGCTATTTCTGAAACCAATTAGGCTCAGACATGTGACTGTCAAAAAGAGGCAAAAGAGAAAGGAATACACACCATGGCTGCATAAAAAACCCGGTTGCCATGAAAGGCCATCAGGGTTGCCTAGCCAAGGTACAGGTCCAATCTCTCCAACCCCTCACTTCTCCATGTTTCCAGTTGCCTCATTTACTTCTCGAGTCCTATATCAATAGATACCAGATCTTAGCATCTACCTGTGATGCATGAATAATTTTGTTTAGTAGCGTGTCCAGTACCCGACATGAAACGCACGTATGCTTAGGATATACACCTACACATGAATTTGTAAAATTCAAAAGTTGGATATAGGATTCGCTTATACATATCGATAACTCGGATATGTGAAATGAAGAACCATGTTGAGAAATGAGTAAAACCACCGGATAATGAATGAATAGCTGTCCAAAATGGGGAAAAACTAACAAGCATTGGCAATAACACTATCCTCTGCAATATGGTTGTACATATAATTTCTTGACACGTGAGGGGGCTCAGATCTATACGGTAATCAAGAAAAGAGCGTAAAAAACCACCATGGCTGCAGAACCTGGTTGCATATGAGATGAATGAGGCATTTATGCCAAATCGAATGCACAAGGCATCCAGGTTGCCCTACCAAGATAGGGATTACATTAGCTCACAGCTTGATTAAGCAACAATGACAATGAAAGCTAGTCATCCCAGCCTGAAAAAGAAATCGAAAGCAAAAACCACAGAGTAGAATAGTAATCATGCTGCTACTCCAATTCAGCAGAGCGATGGTAGAAAGCTAACCTGATTAGAGCGTCCAGATGAGATACTCTGAAATAAACAGCAGGCTGCCAAAAAAGCAGAGGATCCAGTCGCGCCAAAAAAACCACCATAAACAGAAATCAGCAACAAGGACGACGCCGCCGATAATGAGGGAGGAAATTGACCTCAGAATCAACGGAGAGCGATTCAATTCAAGCACAAAATGAAGAGGATGACTCACCTGAGGAAGACGCATGTTGATAATTTTCTACGGACTTGAATAATCGCATAGACATTTGCAATAGTTCTCCACCACCGCATATAGGAACAACATCTATCATAGTAGTGGAGAAGGCGAGGTGGCATGATCAGCTTGGGTGTTGAAGGCGGTGGTGGGAAGGTAGGCATCAGATCTGTAGATTGAGGGAGGGGGAGGGTGGGGAGACTCATTGTGGGTGGTAAGCGACAATTTCGTCGTCCAATTATTCGAATATTAACGTCGTAAAAGGTAAGATATATATATATATATATATATATATATATATATATATATATATATATATATATATATATATATATATATATGTATTATTTTATTTTTGAGTGGTCCATTTGTCTATATAATTGCTGCTTTCTCTTCTTATACGGCTACATCCTCCTCTTCTTCACTTTTATTGATTTCTCCAACAATAATCCTTTTTCCTTTTAATTTCCTTGAATATTCAATCCATGTCCTTTCAAGTATACCTTTGATTGACTCGCCAGAGATTGGCGGTGGAGATCGGTGGATTTTGGAAGAAGAGAAAGGTGGTGGTGGAGAAAGAGAAAAATAATCAAGATCTATAAGAATCGAAATGATTTTCCGAGTAGTTCTTCGTCTACATCTTCTATAGGGAAGAACAGTGATGTTTCCGGCAAGTCGATGGAGGATTCTGGCGACAATGGGGAGGTTCATAGCACGTTCCATGGAAGCTTTGGAGGCATGGTTCAAAGTCGCGGTCTCGGTCACCGATTCGGAGACCACTGAGTCACATGAATTGTCGTGTATCGGTAACGTTTCGGACGAGACGGGTTTTCTCCCATGTAAAATGCTTTAAAAAATTTGAAAAAAATCTAAAAATTTCAAAGACAACACCGAAATGAAACCTCTGGTCGAAAATGAAATCTCTGGCCAGAATTCAAGGTGATCTCGGTTCATTCATAGACATTTTCGAGCTAAAATAATGAATGATTGCATCATCATATTAAAATGAAACCTCTCGCCATATAGTAGCTCCTGAATACCAAGACTTTTTCATCAGTAATGCCAAAATCCATACAAGTGAACTCATAACTTAACTCATGTTAGATGTTACAAACACAAAATTGGTGAGTATGGTAAATCGAAGCATCTCGCTTATACAATGCTCGACGAAGGGCCAGGCCATTTCGGCCTACCATACGCAACCTTACATACATTTCATATTCCATGGATTGAAATCATGACCTCTGGGCACACTATGCAGCTTCTTTTTAACACCGTAAAGTCTCCCATCAAAAGTTACAAACACAAAATGAACAATATCCCAAGTCGCATGTGACGTCCCGTTTCATAACACCGATTCCTTATCCGGAAAATAACGCCCGGCACGTATATAACTCGTATTTATAGCGAATTATATACGTAAGCCTTACAAATACAACATCGAGTATAATTATGGAAATTAAAACAACTCGGAATTATATACAAGTCTAGGGGTGGAATAGGAAAACCAAATGTCGAAACCAAAACAACATTTATAGTTTGAGAGTACAACGAAATTCCACAAATCCAAAAGGTTACAACACTTATCCTTATAAAGTTTTACAACTAAGGTACGAGGTAGTTATTATAATACATAGCCGAATATAGAATAAAGTAGCAACAAAAGATCAACCGGATCAACATGGGATCATTCCTCGAAGTCCTCGTACACTTCCTCGTAACCTGCATCACCTTCTTGGGGTGGGAACAATATAAATAGGGATAAGTACGAACGTACTTAGTAGGAAGCAGAAGCATTGATCCAACAACAACAAACAAATATACTCAACGGGATCATAACACGAGATATGAATAACGAGTATGTAACAAACGAGCCACGTATGTTCAACATCTCACTTCCCTCTACTAGCCCAGCTAGTAATACTCAACAATACAAGATTATGTGTTGCATAAAAGTCCAAGGGCACTTTGCATGGTGAGAATGCACCACGACATACTCAACCCCTCATATGGCATGATCCCGGATCAAGTGCAGTCCGACTCCCGGTTGCGAAAAGGAAACATGCCTCACCAAGGGCTAGTATGCTTTATATTTTAGACTCTCAAATACGTATTAAGCGTTTAAACTAACCACCTAAGTTCATTGCACATAAAAAGGCTACTATAGACTACTAGACCTTAGACAACTCTATGTTACGCTAACTAGCACGTGTCACAGAAATACCGGATTCTAATCCAATATCCATGAGGCTAAGGTATAAGGTTTCCAATGATCCCGAGTTTCTCCCCGCAGAGGGTCTCCACAAGGTGCTGATCCAACACCTCATAAGGCCAAATGTTTCGTGTTCCAATGCTCCCGTAAGTAACGGTGCGGAGCCAAAGCCACTAGAACACTCACATTAACTTTACAACAATCCACAAAAGTATCTACACTAAAACATGCTCAAAAGGGGTCAAAAATACATTTTTCACACAAAATAGGGTATAGGAGTGCGCTTGTGCTTAGCAAGCATGCGCTTTAGTTCTCTGCTCAGTCCAGGAGTGTGCTTGCCTTACACAGGCGTGCTCTTGAGCTCCCATTAAATTATTTCAAACTCTCTGCTCAGGACAAGCGTGTGCTTGTCTTCTCCAAGCATACACCTGAGCACCCTGAACAGCAAAAAATCTACAACTTTTCTAAGACCATTTCTAAGGGAAATCTCACACATGCGTCACTCAAAACACATCCAAAACCTTCCTAAAGCATGTCTAAATATAATATATAAGTTCTAAAATATGAATTAAATATTACAACAAGATTTAAGGCTCCAATTCAAGGCAAAACATCCTACACATGCAAAGGCTCTAAATTCGATCTACCAAGTCCTAGAATATGATTTCCAAGGTCTAAAACATTGTGTAAAGTCTATAATAAAGATATAAGGTCTATGATACATATTTCAACATCTACAACAAGAATTAGCACAAGATGGATTCAATGAGAACATCCTCCTACCTCAAAGCACTTCAAGTTAAAGCTCCAAAATCTTCAAGCCAAACTTGAATTCAAGCTCTTAGTTTGAAGAAAGCCAAAAGTTCTAAGCCTCTTATTCAATGTCTACAACATGATAATATTCTAGAGAATTACTACAACATCTTAATATTTAAATAACCAAGAGCACCAAAAGCTTAGGAATTGGATGGATGAGTTTCTTAAACATACCCAAAACAAGAGATTCTTGAACCAAGATGTTGTCTCCTTCTTGTTGCTCCTCTTGAGATGAGCAATCTACAATCCAAAGGAGAAGATGAAATCCTTAATGAGAACCCTCTTCTTCTACAAGTTCTTTTCAAAATTTCTTTCTTAGTTCTCTTTCAAATATTTTCCAACAAGTTGATAAAATGGTGTATCATTGTGCAAGAGTATGGTGTAAGAACTTGGAGGTAGAGAGATGGTGTTTGATGAAACTTCTTGAAAGAGTTCTTATGGGTGATTTGTGTAGAGAAAGGTGAAATGTTAGGTTTTTAGTGGGTAAGTGGGAAATGTAGAGAAAGCTAGCATGAGGTGGAGGTTGTAGAGAAGTTCTAGGTGGAAGTTTTTGGGTGTGGTAAGGTGGAACGTTTAGGTGTAGGTTTGATGGGTGGGGGTGTGAGGTGTTACAAGAGGTGGCAAGTATGAGGTGTAAGGATGATGATAATGAAACTTGATGTGTGTTAAAGATAAATCAATGTGTTATATTAATCCAATGATATAATCTTGTAATGTAACACTTATAATAACTTATTTTCTCGGGAAAATATGATACTCGATAAATACCCAAAAAAATGACATGAATGCCCTTTTCATGAATTTACGGGGTATCACATCCTTCCCCCTTAAGGAAGTTTCATCCTCGAAACTACATATTACCTGGTAAACTGAGGATGTTTGGAAACTCTGCAACCATGTCACCCTCTACTTCCCATGTCGCTTCTGAAGGCGAGTGGTTACTCCACTGAACCAATACCAACGGGCAATTTAGATTCTTGATCATCTTTACTTTCCTCTCGAGAATCCAAACCGGTCTTTCCTCATACGATAAGTTCTCCTTGATCAACTCCGGATCTACCTCGGTTCCCACATCCGTCTTGGTAAGACACTTCTTTAACATCGAGACGTGGAACACATTATGAACTCTCGTTATCCTTTCCGGTAACTCTGATGATAGGCCAAAGGTCCTATCTTCTCCAAGATCACAAATGGTCCTACGTATCTCAGGCTCAACTTTCCTTTTTGCCCGAAACGTGTTACACCTCGGTGAAGCTTTCAGATACACACAGTCACCAACTTCGAAGTCCAACGTCCTTCTCCATGCGCCTGTCCAAACTTTTTGCCTATCTTGAGCTATCTTCATATTCCGTTGAACCAAGGCAATTCTTTCTTTAGCTTGCTGCACAATTTCCGATCCCGTAATGTGCTTCTCACCTATCTCGTCCCAATAGAGAGGAGTTCGACACTTCCTCCTGTATAAGGCTTCGAAAGATGGCATCCTAAAGCTTGTGTGGTAGCTATTATTGTACGTGAACTCGGCAACCGGTAGGTAGTCATCCCACGAACCACCTACTTCTAGAACACACATTCTCAGCATGTCCTCGAGAGTCTGAATGGTCCTCTCGAATTGACCATCCGTCTGTGGATGAAACGCCGTGCTCATCTCCAACCTTGTGTCGAAGGCTGTTTGTAGGCTCTTCCAAAACCTACTCACAAAATGGCTATCTCTGTCGGATACTATCAAAACTGGAATTCCATGTAGCTTCACGATGTTTTCTAAGTAAATCGTTATCAACTGATTCAAAGACGTGTTCTCCTTGACTGGTAGGAAATGAGCAGATTTTGTCAATCGATCCATGATGACCCAAATCTTATTGTACCCCTTCTTGGTATGAGGTAACCCGCTAACGAAGTCCATCGTGACCATTTTCCACTTCCATTCGGGATCTCCAAAGGTTTAAGCAAACCTCCCGGTCGCCTATGCTCGGCTTTAACCCTTTGACAAGTATCGCACCTTGCGACAAACTCTGCAATCTCAAGCTTCATCGATGGCCACAAATAATACTGTTTCAACTCTTTGTACATCTTATTTGCTACCGGGTGAACTACAAATGTTATCTTGTGTGCCTCGTCCATAACTGCTTATCTCAAATCATCAACATTTGGCACACACAAGCGGTTGGTGTACCAAAGATCACCATGCTGATCTAGCTCATAACCACTAGCCGGCTTCGTTCTTGCTACACTCTTCAAACCAACTAAGACTAGGTCTTCGTCTTGCTTTTCTCAAATTCTATCTTGTACTCTGGTCTTGCTATCAAACAAGTGATAACATTGTCTCTTCCTGCTGCCCGATATCCCGGATACACAAACCCATCAACTGATCTTCAACCACTGGTAAACTGTTAAGAGCACTGACCGATCTTCAACTAAGAGCGTCTGCCACCACGTTTGCATTACCCGGATGGTACTCTATATCTACATCAGTCCTTAATGTACTCAATCCAACTCCTTTTTCTTATATTCAACTGCTACTAGGTGAAGAAGTACTTGAGGCTGTGATGATCCGTAAAAATATGAGCCTTAACACCGTACAGATAATGCCTCCCAATATTTAAGGCAAAACTACACCTGCTAGATCAAGATCATGAGTCGGGTAATTCTTCTCATGCATCTTCACCTGTCTCGAGGCGTATGCAATAACTTTGCCATTTTGCATCAACACACACCCGAGTCCTTGACCCGAAGCGTCAATGTAAACATCATAATCATAAAATACTTCTGGTAGTGTCAACACCGGAGCCGTGGGTCAACCTCTCTTTCAAGGTTTGGAATGCTTCCTCACACTCCATACTCCACTCATATTTAACATCCATCCGAGCGAGCCTAGTGAGAGGTGAATCAATCCTCGAGAAGTCCTAAACAAACTGTCTGTAGTAGCCTGCCAACCCAAAAAACCTGTGAATCTTTGTAACTGCTGTCGGTCAGGCCACTTGGATATTGCCTTAATCTTGGATGGATCCACTCTTAAATCGACTCCTGACATTACATGGCTCAAGAAGCTGACTTGATCGAGCCAAAAGTCACACTAGCTGAACATTCCATAAAGCTTATACTCTCATGGCGTCTGAAGCACTATCTGTAGGTGTTCACAATGCTCCTGATCATCCACATAGTAGATCAAGATGTCATCAATGAACACTATCACAAACTTATCCAGAAACGGCATAAAACACGTTGCATCAAATCCATGAAGGTTTATGGTGCATTAGTGAGTCCAAATCGCATCATCGGAACTCATAATGATCCTTCCTCATACCAAAGGCCATCGTTGGAATGTCCACTTCTTGATCTTCATTTGATGATAACCTGAATGCGTATCTATCTTCGAAAACACCTTCTTCCCCTGAAGCTGATTAAAGAGGTCATCAATCCTCGGGAACAGATACTTATTCTTAATTGTGAGGTTTTTCAACTCCTGAAAGTCGATACATATCCTCGTACTTCTATCATTCTTCTTCACAAACAACACCGGAGCTCCCCAAGGTAATGTACTTCGACATATGGTTTTTTTAGCACATCCTTCAACTGCTCCTTCACGGCCTGAAGCACTGAGATGATAGGATATCATTTCCTACCTGACTTGTGAACATTTTCCTAAAAAGATATTGACATCCTACTTGGGGGTTTAAAGATTACTTTCTTGGTTTTACAATTTTACAAGAACATCACGTTGAGATTGAAAATCTAATCCAAAGATTACACCAAAATCTGCAAGATCTGGCACTATAAGATTGAATTTGTTATTGCACTTTACAACTTGAACTGAACAACCAAAGGGGTATCCTTAACTGTTCCAATCTTTTACTAGAGACAAATTTGTTAGCATCAACCATTTCAAACAAAGCTGACACGGCTAATATTCCTACTCGTACTCTTTTATTTGTAACTATTGTCTCATCGTCTTCGTATGACTTGGAATCCAAAAGAAAAAACTCTAGCAAGGCCTCGGGTTTAAATCTTTCCCAAGGGTGATAACTGCTGATATTCCTTAATACCTTTCCTCCTTGTTGGGGAATCGGAAACTGACTTACTTTCTCCACTCATCTAACCGGAGGAAATTACTCCCATAAAAAGATTCGTAAACTATTACCAATCCTGAATGTCACTAGAACTGCTCAAGCCACTGCCTTGGTACTTTGTACTTCATGACTCTATACACTATTCTGACCTCCCTGGGCCAACTATGATTCTGATCAACCTGTCACGATACTGAAGCATCAATATTCCTCTGAGGCTCCCTCGAAGATCCGGCTTCACCTGGATTCACACGTGTTCCTTGACGTGGTCCTTAAAATCTTGATGGAAAGGAGAGATTAGCTAGAGATCTTAAAAGATAAACTTATCCTTAACAAGTTCATCAACCTAAGAAAGAAGAGAAACTATGCTCTGATACCAACTGTGACGCCCCGTTTCCAGACACCAAGTCCTTATCCGGAAAAGAACGCCCGGCACAGATATAACTCGTATTTATACCGAATTATATACGTAAGACTTACAAATACAACATCAGATTATAATTACGGAAATTAAAACAACTCAGGATATACACAAGTCTAGGGGTAGAATAGGAAAACCAAATGTCGAAACCAAAACAACATTTATAGTTTGAGAGTACAACGAATTTCCACAAATCCAAAAGGTTACAACACTTATCCTTATAAATTTTTACAACTAAGGTACGAGATAGTTATTATAATACATAGCCGAATATAGAATAAAGTAGCAACAAAAGATCAACATGGGATCATTCCTCGAAGTACTCATACACTTCCTCGTAACTTGCATCACCTTCTCGGGGTGGGAAGAATATAAATAGGGGTAAGTAAAAATGTGCTTAGTAGGAAGCGAAGCATTGACTCCAACAACAACAAACATATATACTCAACGGGATCATAACACGAGATATCAATAACGAGTATATAACAAACGAGCCACGTATGTTCAACATCTCACTTCCCTCTACAAACCCAGCTAGTGAAACACAAAAATACAAGATTATGTGTTGCATTAAAGTCCAAGGGCATTTTGCATGGTGAGAATACACCACGACATATGCAACCCCTCATATGGCATGAGTCCGACTCGGTTGTGAAAAGGAAACGTGCCTCACCATTGGCTAGTATGCTTTATCTTTTAGACTCTCAAATACGTATTAATATGTTTAAACTAACCACCTAAGTTCATTGCACATAAAAAGGCTTTTATGGACTACTAGACCTTAAACAACTCTGTGTTACGCTACCTAGCACGTGTCAAAGAAATACCGGATTCTAATCCAATATTCATGAGGCTAAGGTATAAGGTTTCCAATGATCCCGAGTTTCTCCCCACAAAGGGTCTCCACAAGGTGTTGTGTCAAATCCACTAGAAACCGAAACCCTAACTTCGTCATATAGCAAGTATGGTGTTGCCATTCCGGAACAACACCTCGTAAGGCCAAATGTTTCGTGTTCCAATGCTCCCATAAAGGTATATACACTAAAATACTCACATTAACTTTACAACAATCCACAAAAGGTATATACACTAAAACATGCTCAAAAGGGGTCAAAAATACAATTTTCACACAAAACAGGGTATATGAGTGCGCTTGTGCTTAGCAGGCATGCGCTTGAGTTCTCTGCTCAGTCCAGAGTGTGCTTGCCTTACACAAGCGTGCTCTTGAGCTCCCAGTAAATTATCTCAAGCTATCTGCTCAGGACAAGCGTGTGCTTGTCTTCTCCAAGCATACGCCTGAGCACTCTGAACAGCCAAAAATCTACAACTTTTCTAATGTCATTTCTAAGGAAATGTCACACATGCATCGCTCAAAACACATCCAAAACCTCCCTAAAATATGTCTAAACATAATATATAATTTCGAAAACATGAATTAAATATTACAACAAGATTTAAGGCTCCACTTCAAGGCAAAACATCCTACACATGCAAAGGCTCTAAATTCTTCTACCATGTCCTAGAACATGATTTCCAAGGTCTAAAACATTATGTAAAGTCTATAAGAAATATATAAGGTCTATGATACATATTTCAACATCTACAACAAGAATTAACAAGATGGATTCAATGAGAACATCCTCCTACCTCAAAGCACTTCAAGTTAAAGCTCCAAAATCTTCAAGCCAAACTTGAATTCAAGCACTTAGTTTGTAAAAAGCCAAAAGCTCTAAGCCTCTTCTTCAATGTCTACAACATGATAATATTCTAAAGAATTACTACATCATCTAATTACTTAAATAACCAAGAGCACCAAATGCTTAGGAATTAGATGGATGATTTTATTAAACATACCCAAAACAAGAGATTCTTGAAACCAAGATGTTGTCTCCTTCTTGTTGCTCCACTTGAGATGAGCAATCTATAATCCAAAGGAGAAGATGATGAAATCCTTACCGAGAACCTTCTTCTTCTACAAGTTCTTTTCACAATTTCTTTCTTAGTTCACTTTCAAAGATTTGCCAACAAGATGATGAAATGTTGTATCATTGGGCAAGAGTATGGTGTAAGAACTTGGAGGTGGAGAGATGCTGTTTGATGGAACTTCTTGCAAGTGTTCTTGTGGGTGATTTGTGTAGAGAAGTGTAGGGAAAGCTAGCATGAGGTGGAGGTTGTAGAGAAGTGCTAGGTGGAAGTGTTTGCGTGTGGTAAGGTGGAAGGTGTAGGTGTAGGTTTGATGGGTGGGGGTGTGAGGTGTTACAAGAGGTGGCAAGTATGAGGTGTAAGGATGATGATAATGAAACTTGATGTGTGTTAAAGATAAATCAATGTGTTATATTAATCCAATGATATAATCATGTAATATAACACTTATAATAACTTATTTGCTCGGAAAAAATACGAGACTCGATAAATACCCGAAAAAATGACATGAATGCCCTACGTGAATATACGGGGTATCACATCGCAACCTGTGAAATAGGTTCCTGGAAGAACTTGGCTCGGCAGAGCCTAAGGCTCATTCATTCAATCTACTTCCATGCGCCGAGTAATGCAAGATTTCTCACGGATTTGGGACTTGGGTAAATTCGTATCAATATATATATATACACATACACACACAAAGATGTATCAAAAAAATTAAAAAATATTACTACCTATTACAATTGTCGACTCGGTTTTACAAATATTTTTTTTCCCGAAACGAAAGATTTCATTATACAAATAAACAAATTACAACCGGACCAACGCTGGGAAATAGCTGAAATAACTCCGGATCACCGCCAGCCTAGAGCTGGACCTCCACCATATGCAATGAAAAAAAAGACATGGGAGAATCTCTGCCAACCAAATTCCACCTCAACACGGAGGACTTGATTTGGTAAGATAATATGACAATCAAACTTGTTCTTAACATACTTAAACAAAGCTAAAAAAACTAAAAATCCGGAGAAACCGACTATTACCGACTTGACCCTGAAAACCGACACAAAAGACAGAAACAAATAAAAGATAAAAAGAGCAACTACAAACACCGCCTTCATCCGCTAGTCAACACCATGAGAGTCGACCAACAGCCTCCCTCCGAAGACATGCAAGCGAAGCCTGAGCCCAAACTCGACATGCATCATCCTTTGCCGTCAATATACTTTCTGATTGTCATCTCCGAACATGATCTGAATCTTCAACAGGAGATTAGCCAAAACCGAGACAGTTGGATCAACGGTCAAAACATCCAAATCATCACCGGAGAAAGGCGCCTCATGAAAACGCTGCTTCAGATCTTTAATAATAGCAGCGAGATTTGAGGAAGCCAAATACCGGCCAAAATCGCCGCCAAATCGACCGGAAAATTGAGGAAATCGGCTCCAGATCTGGAATGAAATCGGAGGAAAAATGTCAAAAAAAAGCATTGATTTTAAGAAAAATAAAAGAGAAAACTCAAAAGGAGAAAGAAAGACATCCGGCACCGGCGCCTTGCGGCGGCCTTCGCCGGATGGAGGGGGCAAAAGTTTAGGAGGCCCAGGGATTTTCTTAAAGAGAAGCGAGACAATTTTTTGTAGAGGAAAATATATATAGACACTCTCAGGGCTTCCATAATTCTACACATTACAAATATATAGACACTCTCAGGGCTTCTATAATTATACACATTGACTAATATGTCTTTATAAATAAATACATAGTCGTAGTCGTAATACCCGCCTCAAGTGGGAGCGTGAAGATCTCGAACTCACAACTTGCACAATAAAAATTCAAATTGTTGACGACCCAACGCCTTTGTAAAAATATCCACCAACTGATGCCGCGTAGGTACATACGACGGCAAAATCAAACCATCCGTGATCGCATCCCGCATGAAGTGACAGTCTGCCTCGATATGCTTCGTGCGTTCATGAAAAACCTGTTTGTGCGATATATAAAGCCGACTGGCTGTCACAAAAGAGTCGTAACCCAGGGGGATGACGAATACCAACATCAGCAAGCAACTGTTTCAACCATTTCAACTCTCATGTAATAGAGGCCATCGATCGATATTCTGCCTCAGCCGAAGATCGGGATACCGTGGTTTGTTTCTTGGACTTCCATGAGATTGGAGAAGGACTAAGGAAAACAAACCAACCGCTCAAGCAACGTCGAGTAAGTGGGCAAGCCGCCCAATCAGAATCTCACCAACCTTCATGAAGAAGCGAGCAATCTGAACGCAGTAAAATTCCTTGACCTGGATGCTTCTTCAAATATCTGACGAGGCGCAGGGCCGCATCCCAATGGTCAACATGGGGTGCCTGCATGAACTGAGATAACACATGCAAGGAATAAGCCAGGTCAGGTCGGGTAACACCGAGATATATAAGGCGACCAATCAACCGATGATAAGGCCCCAGATCACTCAACAACTCGCCCGTAGCAAGGGCCGACTTGTGATTCTGATCAATCAGGAAATCAGCTGGCTTGCTCCCAAGTAAACCAGCTTCATGAATAATATCGAGGGCATACTTCCACCGATTCAAGAAAATTCCATCCATGTTCCTTTCCACCTCAATCCTAAGGAAATATTTCAACACACCAAGGTCCTTCATTTTGAAACATTTCCCCGAGTAGTCTTTAAAAATCCGTATCGCAACCTTATCGTTCCCAGAAACAATTATATCATCGATGTAAATGAGGACATATAGCTCAATATGATCTTGATGCAAAGTAAACAATGAATAATCTGAGTAGGACTGACGAAAACCATACTCACGCAAAGCAGAACCAAGCTTCTCAAACAAGCACCTTGGGGCCTGTTTCAATCCATATAACGATTTGCGCATCTTGCAAACCCAGTTCGATCCCCGCTGCTCAAAGCCTTGAGGATTTTCATATAGATCTCCTCCTCTAAATCCCCATGCAAGAATGCATTATGAACATCTGTCTGGTGAATGTTCTACTGTTTCACCGCCGCAACACTGAGAAATATCTAAACCGTAACCATTTTCACGACAGGGGCAAAATTCTCTGTCTAATCAATCCCTTCTTCTTGGTGATGCCCAAATGCCACTATCCGGGCTTCAGACGCTGTAGTCTGCCGTGCTCGTCATATTTCTCTGTATATACCCACTTACTCCCCAATGCCTTTTTCCCGGGAGGAAGGGGTTGCAAACCCAAGTACCCTGATCCTCAAGTGCCCGAATTTCTTCTGACATGGCCTTACGCCACCCCTCATATTTCATAGCCTTCTTAGAAGATTTAGGAGGATTACCCACTATAATAGCTGCAAGGTACTTGCGATGTTTATCAAAAAACTTATCATAATTAATATAATACATAAAAGGATACGGAGTACCTGAGGAAACTGAGGGAGTGGAAGAGCGTGGAGTAGGACTTTTCTGTGCAACCATAGTATGTGTCAGATAATCTTGAAATCAAAAATTCGGGATCTTCTGTCGTCTGCCTCCGCCTAATTCTTCCGCACTGTCACCTGGTTGTTGAGGTTGTGGCGAGGGGGCAGTATCATGTGCCGAATCACCTGCATCATCATGCCCGTGCATCCCCCCTCAACTTGAGGATCCAGAAATGGTGGATCCTTTGGAGAGGAAGAAGAAACGTTGAGCCCCAAATCTACTATGTCATCATCCTCAATAAATGGATAAGGGAGATGGCGAGACACACTACCCTCAGTCTGGTGAGAAAAATGGAAAACATGCTTAAAATTTTTTTACGTCTCGAGATACAAAAATTTCCTCCAAATCAAGGTCGTACAAGGTCCACCCCTTCTTCCCAAAAGGATACCCTAAGAACACACACTCACGACTACGACTGGAAAATTTATGTGAAGGACGATGGTCGTGGGCATAACACAACCACCCCGAAATTCTAAGCATCAATAAATCCGGTTTTTTATGAAATAGAAACTCATAAGGAGTTTTATAGTTCAAAATACTCGACGGGGTTCGGTTATTATATAGGCAGCTGCCATAACACACTCTCTCCAAAACTTAAAGGGCAAATGACCATCAAACCTAAGGGCGCGTGCAACATTTAGGATGTGTTGATGCTTACGTTATACCCTTCCATTCTGCTGCGGAGTACCAATGCAAGAAGTTTCAAAAATGATCCCTTCATTTCGAAAATAAGGCAGTAAAGGCTTAAACTCAGTACCATTATCACTACGAACTCGTTTAATTTTGACCTCGAACTGACGAGAAATCAAAGCGACAAAGCCTAAAAAACCCGTTTCAACCTCCATTTTATTTAAAATCAAATAAATCAACACTGAACGAGAGTAGTTGTCAACAATAGTTAAAAAGTGTACGTAGCACCACATGTCGAGGGAACAATATAGGGACCCCACATATCAAAATGTATCAACTCAAAGATACGACTAGCTTTATTTTCACTAAGGGGAAAAGGTTCACGGGTCTGCTTTGCCCGAAAGCAAATATCACATCCATATTTATATAAATTTTTGGAAATGGAAATATTAGGAACCTGTTGAAGGGCCTTTTCTGATGGGTGTCACATGCGCCGGTGCCACAAATCCGCAGTTTGCTCACTATCAATAGCCAAAACCCGATCCTCTGGGACGCCCACGAACCAAAATAGTCCATCCACACGCTCACC
Source organism: Gentiana dahurica var. dahurica (assembly GCA_024500145.1). Classification (NCBI taxonomy): domain Eukaryota; kingdom Viridiplantae; phylum Streptophyta; class Magnoliopsida; order Gentianales; family Gentianaceae; genus Gentiana; species Gentiana dahurica. Next base: position 43,721,019 of record CM044908.1, read on the forward strand.
CAGTCCAATCAGCGTCCTCGTCAATGGGTCCTGCATAACACACAATTTATCCGTAAATTGCATAACACAATGATTATCATCCATAAATTGAGTCGCCGAGATCAGGTTACAATTCAACTTTGGTACAAATAAAACATTATTAAGATGCAATTTTCCCGATAGAATAACCGTTCCCTTATGAGTTGCAACTGACGACCGCCCATCTGGTAAGCCGATGGGGCAATGCACAATAGGTTGATAATTAACGAACAAATTCAAGTCACATGTCTCATGATTTGTCGGCCCGGTATCAATAATCCAATCTGATTTACCGGTCAAACGATCATGAGCAGTGGGGTGAACCGAAGAAGCGGGCTGAGCCGACATCAGCAGCCTCGTGTGCCTTCCACAATAGAGGATTTCCCAATGCCAAATTGGTACTTCCAGCCATGGATGATCACCTAGTTTTCCTTTCTTTTTTTTTTGTTCTTTTTTCTTGTCAAATGTAAACCACTTGATGATGTTTCGAGAGAGCCCTTCTCCAATTTGAATCCTAATTCCAAGTTCTAACAGTTCAAAGTCTGATGTTTCTTGTCAAAGTCTGATACTAGTATAGGGTCCTCCAATTCTAGGTTGCACGGACACGGATACGGGGACACGGATTCGAGGACACGGGACACGGGGATACTGGAGTTTTTAAAAAAACAGGACACGGGTGCGGGTGTCAAAATGTAAATATTAAAAACATAGGGACTAAAATGTAATTATCATAAATATAGGGACTAATTTGTAATTATAAAAATATAGGGACTAAATGATAAATTTGACTCCAAGCAAGTAACTAATAATATTATCATACATTCAACATTTTAGTGCTTTCATTAGCTCACACTCCGAATTACAAAACATCATACTTATAATTTTCAAAGTGGTTATGCAAAATACAGACTCATCATTAACCTCCAAAATACATAGCTTTCTGTGAATTTCAACGTCATTTTATACATAAAATAATATTGCAAAAGATCGAAGAGTAGCATCATATATAATATAATGTTATATTTCAATATCATCTTCATCATCTATATAATATAATGTTATATTTCAATATCATCTTCATCATCTGATACTGTGTTGTTTTATGTAGAAAAATATCCAAAATCTGGTAAAAGTATATTTTTTTGGACACGTGTGTCCAAATTTTTTTAAAATTCCGATTCGTCTCGAAGGCGTGTCCGACACGCGTGTCCAAATTTTTTGAAAACTCCAATTCAGTCCGATGGTGTGTCCGACACGGTGTCCGGCGTGTCCGAGGCGTGTCCGTGTCCGGTGCGTGTCCGACACGCGACACGCGACACGCCGGCTAAATGGAGTGTCCGTGCAACATAGCTCCAATTTAAACCACTCACCTTTTTTATTTTTTTTTATTTTTTATTTTAACAATCCCTTATGAAAAAAATACACTTCCCGTCCATGCCGTCAATGCCATGAGCTGCAATTCTTCGGCTGAGTTCTTCGGTGCAGCAATTTGTTTGTTTGTTTTTTTTTTTTTTTCGTTAGCTAGGGTAACCTCGCTCTGATACCATGAGAAAATTCGGTCAAATATATTTCGTATATCTCTTTCATCAATCACAAGATACAAATATATAACCACTCTCAGGGCTTCCATAATTCTACATATTGACAAATATGCCCTTAATAAATAAATACATTGTCGTAGTCTTAATAGAGATATATACAGTGGATAAGCTACAAAATTACAAGATTTATGAAAGAATAGGTATCGGATTGACTCGGCCGAGTCAGCCCGATTTTTGCCGAGTCAGGCCGAGTTTTGCCGAGTCAGGCCGATACTTACCCGATTTATGTCTAAATCGAGATAAATCCGTAACTTTGTACCGGTTAGCTTCGAGTCGGGGTCGACTCAGCCGAGTCGGAGGCGACTCGGCCGAGACTTTGAACCATGTTTGGAGGAGGTCTTATTACCGATGATGTTTTCCATTTTCTTTTTATGCTCTCATAATCTTTATTTCATCCATTTTGCTTGAAAAAACGAGTCAAGATTCATGGGTAAAGATTTTTCTGTCGTTGGTTTCTACTACTTTTTCTGGAAGATAATAGCATGAAACACCAAGGACGGAGGTATTCAATGGGCTGAGGGGGGCTAAGCCCACCCAACCCATTTTCTAATACCCATATATAATATAATCCATCCCACTAGACAATAAATAATCCATTTGAGATTTTTAATTCACAACAACTCGCACAGGTTAAAAAAAAACACAACTACCTCCATCCCATTATATGTTTTAAGTATTTATTATTTTGTGATTTTCCACTCTTATAGTTATTTAAGTGGCAATTGATTTAATATTGTGCTACTTTCTTTAGGTGATTAACAAGGCCTTTTCGTTCTATTTCCAGCAAGTTACCCATATTAAGTATGCGAATATTTATTTTTCTCCATTATTTATTTGGACTTTTTGATTTTGTTGATCCGAAATTTGATTGTTTGCCGGTACAAGTATAGTTAGCGCGTTCGATATCGTTCAAAGAACAATTGTCGGTTGCCAAAAATATTATGCCGGAAGCATGACACTTTAAATATAAAAAAATGTGTTAAAAGATGGATTGGATACTAATAGACGTGTATAGTGATTCTTTGAAATTATGTTTAGTTATCTTTTGCTTTATCTCATTAATTAAATAAACATCATTTTTTGTAGGAGCCCTTCTCAAACAAAGCTTTCTCGGTTTCTTTCTCTGTTACATCCCTGTTAATAAATTCAGCATCTAGGGCCGATAGAGGTTGCAAATTAATCGACTGTTGCTCTTGTTCTTCCATACCATCCGGTTGGTACAAGGAATTATAGAAGTCTCATTTGAGTGTTTACGTTCTTAGGGGTTAGAATGGTTTTTCATAAAATTCTCGAATTTTAATAAATATTCTGGTTAGCGTAGCCCACCCAAATCTTATTTTCTGGCTCCGTCCTTGTGAAACACATTTTCGTTTTTATCGACTTTAATTTGCCATTGAGTGCATTACTTTGTGTAAAAATGCATGATATACTGTCTCACATGGGTTCGCTTGCTTTGACAGAGATGGAATTGTTAGGTGTAGTGCCCGAAAGACAATTTGTGTAATTGTTTTTAATAATGGATGACAGAATTTATCTCATCTTAGTTACTTGCTTTGTGCTTGTAAAGTAATACACTGCTGCAAACCCTAAGTATATCTGTATGTAACCACTTAACTCAGTGTATGGATTACACGTAAGGATTGAGTTAGTGGAGATATGCTTAAACTGTTAGTCCGTGGTGAACTTAATCAGAGTTTAGGATCTCTTGATTAAAACACCAATAATGCGCCCAGAACACCTTAGGGTGTGACAGTCTTATCCGGACTATCGGTATAGGGTACCTACGTGGGGCATTTATATTCATGTAGGACTGGACCGATTTAATCTGTATTTCTCGGTATAATTCCGTTGTAATATTCCGATTTTCGGAAAAGGGCAGACGTGTCATTTTGTGAAAACGAAATATTGGGTTCGGTTCCTTTTATTCGGAGTTTAAGTATTTGTTAAATTATATATATATATTTCGAGATATATATGTATATATTTAAGGAGGAAAATCTGATTTTTATTATAAAGGAAGATAATAAGATCTTTATCCTTTTTTTGGGATTTATCTTATTATAAAGGAAGATAATAATATTATAAAGGAAGATAATAAGATCTTTATCATTTTTTTGGGATTTATCTTATTATAAAGGAAGATAATAAGATCTTTATCTTTTTTTTTTTAGATTTTCTATTTAAGGAAAATAAATCCCCACAATTCTTATAACCTACTAGAAATCAGATTTTCTCCACCTCCAATATACTCTCTGCGTGTGTGAGCAAAAATTAGGGCTGAGAGTTTTTCAATCGGCTGTTAAAGCAATTCTTTGACGGTTTTCAGATCAGAGTAGAGCGCCAGAATCGTTGTGAAGAAGGCAACGTTTGGATTGCAGAAAGTTGAAGCTTTGATAAGAGAAAAATTGGTTTTAGCTGCTGTTTCTCTGAGTTTTGCTGTTGGAATAAGCTTGCTAAAGGTAAGAAGCTCTTCCTACAATCTAATTGTGGTTTAGAGTAGAATAGATCATGTTTTGGATGCATACTGTATCAAGTTTTAAGCTTAGATGATGTTTAAGGATTAAGTTTTGTTTTGGATCTTAAAAGACATGTTTTTCTACTGTTTTTCTGCTATAATTCATGTGCAAGATGTTTTGAAAACGAGTAGAGATCGTTAAGGGTTGAAAAATAGGTTCTAGGGCTTTTTCTGCGTAGGATTAGCAATGCGCACGCATTCCTGATGCACGATTGCTTAGAATAAGTGCAGCTGGGATGCGCACGCATTCCAGAGTAATGCGCATGCATTGCCCCAGTTTTCAATGTAATGTTGTTTTAAGCTATGTTTTGAACTTTTAAACCTAAATTCATGAATAAATAACCCTAATTAAATATGAACAAGCCCCGATTGAGTTTCTGAGTCGTTCAGTTAAAACACCGAATGTACTCTTAAAGGGAGTTGAAGTTCGGATCCGTCGGAAGGGCATGAAAGGGCTTGTGCTTTGATGAACTAGGGTTCATCATTGTCTGTGTAATTGATAGGATGTGATGTCTAGTTGTCTAAGTGAGGGAGTAGAGCTGATAAGGTGAGTATTATTCTGAAAACACTTAGGTGACTAGTTAATTCACATTAATAATTACATAAGTGTAGTAAAAGCTAAAATGTCATCTATTCTTGGTTTGGCATTGATTCAAATCGGCGATGTGATACGTTCATAAAAGGTGGACAACGCTACTGGCTCAAAAGGCTGAAGGGTAGTGGTGGAAATCCATCAAACGTATATGCAAACCGGGGAGATCCCAGGACTACCAGTGCTAATCACCGTAGTTGGCAAGTATATCTCGTGGTGGAATTTTTACCATGCATTGTGTCCTTGAGTAATGATGTAACAAAGATAAGCTAAGTTAGAAACGTATAGTCACGACGTGTCGATGGGCATGTAGTGAACCCTAGATCGAGTCGGTCTCAGTAAGGCAAATCTTTTAATAATAAACCTTAATTATATTGTAGCTTCTACTTCTTACTTTGTACATTGTACTTGCCTCAAATGCATGTTTATTTATGTGTTTGGGGGAGAGAAGAGGAACAGGTAAATGATGAGTTCGAGGAGGACTTTGATGACGACGTTTGAGGACGCCGGAGTTGAGGACTTTGATTATTATTTTTCATTTCTTTGTTTATTTCCTAGATGTGGATTATTATTGGATTTTGTAGTTTATTGTTAGCATTTTGGAATTCGTACATTTTGGATTCGTTGGTTTCATTTTCCAATGTAATAACATTACATTTCCTTCTCTAATTCCTGAACTTCTATTCTGAGATGTTTGAAAAAAAATTACCCGAGTCTTTTTAGCTTCCGTTTGCTTTTATTTGATACGACGTAGTAGAGGCTTACGCGTAATATTATTTATTTAATATTACGCATGCCAAACGTTTCGATTTCGGATAAGGACTTGGTGTCCGGGAACGGGGCGTTACAGTTGGTATCAGAGAGAAGCATCTTTTAGGCTTTCTTTCTTTTAAGATAAGTTCTCTTTAGACCTCTTAGTAACGTTTTGGTTTTCGTTGATCATCAGGATGGTGTTCACGAGAACCGGAGCGGGTGCAGAAGCTTCAGGAGTACGTCGAGAGAGTCCTACACCAATTGTTAGAGGCGGTTTCGTGAGGCAGAATCCTTCACCTCATCAGAGCCCCACTCCACCCCCTCATACTGCAACCCCTACACCATGATCTCAGTGGAGTTTGTCACCGCGACCCCATCAGGAGCAACACCCTCAATGGCATGTGGGAAGTTCGGTTCAGTTTTCCTTGGTAAGTGACGTTCCAACGGGTTTAGTACCGCCACCAGTAAGTTACCCTCCACCAAGGTACAACTACATCTATGGAGAACCAGGAGAAGCACCTATACGAGTCACTGTAGTGGGAGACATTCCACCAGTCCACGTACCCCCATCAACTAGTATTTATCCACCTTCAGTGAGTGTTTATCCTCCACCAGTGAGCTACCCTCCTCCACCAGTGTTTTCTCATCAGCAGCATCAGACCTTTTACCCTCCTCCAGTGGGTCACACTCCTCGACCTACTGTACCACCTTCACCCCGTTTTGACCATCAACAAGGCTTTGGTTACCCACCCTACGGTTCCCACCAACACCAGTACCAGCAGCAAGAGATACCTTATGGATACCCTCCAGTTTATCCGCCAGACCCACCAGTTAGGCCGGTTTTCGAGCTAGCACCACCAATTGACTGGTATACGAGGTTGAGAAGAAATAGAGTTCAAGACTTCTTTGGGAATGTCGAGCATTCGAAGGCTGAAGAATGGTTAAGAAGTTTCGAAAAGGCTTGCAGGAATATACATGTTCCTGAATCTAAGATGGCCCAGTTGGCGGTTAGTTTCCTTTTGGGCGCAGCTGAAGCTTGGATTGACGCTATACAAAGTAGTAATGGGAAGGTAACGGATTGGGAAGGCTTCAAAGTGATGTTTTACAACGAGTATTTTCCGGAGACAGTACAGGAAGACATGGCAAGCCAGTTCTTAAAGCTTAAGCAGGGCAACTTTATGACAGTATCTCAGTACACCAACAAGTTTAACGAGCTGGGAAGATTCTACCCCGAGCTGATGAAGGTTGAAGAGAGAAAGATGGCTCTTTACAAGGAAGGCCTAGCCTATCAGATACAGTCCGGTATGTTGAGTTTCACAGCTAAGAATATGGCTGAGTTGTTGAATAAGGCCTTAGAGGTGGAGACATTCAGAAAGAAGGCCACAGTTGTTATAGGGAATAAGAGGAATTTTGGCACGAGTCAAGGTATTAACCGGGGAGCACCGCAACAAAATTTCAAGAAGACAACAGCCCCTGCAGCGAGTAAACCTCCAACCGGAGCACCTTTATGCTCTAAGTGCAACAGGAACCACTCAGGTGAATGTAAGGCTAGTTCAGGCGGCTGCTACTACTGCGGAGATTTAGGGCACTTTGCCAAGATGTGTCCAACCAAGGGGAGCTCGAATATTCCGAGACAAGGAAATGGGAAAGGCGGCCCAAGTCGCCCAGTTCGAGTGTTTGCAGTGGATGCTGAGATGGCTGAACCAGATGACAATGTTATTTCATGTACCTTTGGTTTATTGTGATTTATTAGAGTAATTTATAGCACGATTTAAATCATGTTGTATTGTATTTAAATAAATTAATTCACATCCTAGGTACAATAATTCTAGAAAACTTAGCAGTTACGGCATTGTTTGATACGGGAGCGTCTAACACCTTTGGGTCAACTAAGGTAGCTAAGAAGCTTAACTTACCAATGGAACCTTTAAGAAACACTTTGGAGATAACAAAACCCTTAGGAAAAGTGACTAAGGTAACCAAGTTGATACCTCAGGTAGAGGTTCGAGTTGGAAAGTATTGTTGCAAGAGTGACTTTACGGTTTTGGACTTTTCAGATTTTGATGTGATTCTTGGAATAGATTGGCTATCCGAGAATTTTGTCCAACTGGATTGTAGAGAAAAGAGAGTGACCTTTAAAATACCCGGGAAATCAGATAAGACATACCAAGGTAATGTCTACAAGCCTAGTAAGAAGCGTCATCCTATAATTTCAGCAGTTAAGGCTATAAGAGCTTGTCGGAAGGGTTGTGAAGGCTACTTATTGTACACAGTAGATGTGGAACAAGTGAAGCCTAAGTTAGAGGAAACCCCTGTAGTCAAGGAATACCCAGAGGTATTTCCAGAAGAGTTACCGGGAAACATGCCGGATAGAGAGATTGAATTTGAGATTAAGTTGATGCCAGGAGCGGCACCAGTTGCTAAGGCACCCTATAGAATGGCACCGGCTGAATTAAAGGAGTTGAAAGCACAGCTCAAGGATATGCTTGAGAGGAATATAATTCAGCCTAGTACTTCGCCTTGGGGAGCCCCAGTGCTGTTTGTTAAGAAGAAAGATGGTAGCATGAGGATGTGCATAGACTACAGAGCGCTGAACAATCTGACCATCAAGAATAAGTACCCCTTGCCAAGGATTGATGATTTGTTTAACCAGTTGCAAGGCAAGAGAGTGTTTTCTAAGATTGATCTTAGGTCGGGGTACCACCAGTTGAAGATCAAGGTGGCTGATATACCGAAGACGGCTTTTAGTACGAGGTATGGACATTATGAGTTCTTAGTCATGCATTTTGGACTCACTAATGCTCCATCTGCATTTATGGATTTAATGCAGCGTGTTTTCATGCCATACTTGGATAAGTTTGTGATAGTTTTCATAGATGACATCCTTGTATACTCTAAGGATGAGAAGGAACATGAAGAACACTTAAGGATAGTGTTGGATACCTTGAAGAGGAATCAGTTGTATGCTAAGTTTTCAAAGTGTGACTTTTGGTTGGATCAAGTGAGTTTCTTGGGTCATGTCATTTCTGGAGATGGCATTAAGGTTGATCCGGCAAAGATTGAAGCAGTTGAGAAGTGGTCCAAACCGACTACCGTTTCAGAGGTTAGAAGTTTTCTCGGTTTGGCAGGCTATTATAGGAAGTTTGTACAAGACTTCTCAAAGATAGCTACACCACTTACCCAGCTCACTCAAAAGGATGTGAAGTTCGAGTGGACCAGTGAGTGTGAAGATGCTTTTCAGACGTTGAAGAAGAGGTTGACTACAACCCCAGTTTTGGCGTTCCGGAGATCTTTGATAATTATGACGTTTACACGGATTCTTTGGGACAAGGTTTAGGTTGTGTGTTGATGCAGGGAGGGAAGGTAATTGCTTATGCATCCCGATAGTTGAAGGTGCATGAGAAGAATTACCCAACCCACGACTTGGAGTTAGCAGCGGTTATGTTTGCCTTGAAGATTTGGAGGCACTACCTGTACGGAGTTAAGGCCAGGATCTTCACCGATCACAAGAGTTTGAAGTATTTCTTTACCCAGAAAAACCTGAATATGAGACAAAGGAGATGGCTGGAGTTCGTAAAGGATTATGACTTGGAGATTCAGTATCATCCGGGTAAAGCAAATGTAGTGACTGATGCCTTGAGCAGAAAACCAGTGTTTGTGGTTTCAAGCGTTGAAGGTGTTGTAGAAAGGTTAGATGAGCTGAGAATCCGAAGCTTTGATCAGATTGAAGACCAACAGTTTGTGGCACCGTTGTTAGCAAGGTCTGAGTTGATGGATGACATTTGGGAAAAGCAAGATGAAGACCCAGTTATGGTTGACTTGAAGCGAGTTGCAAGGGAAAGCCTACGGTTGGACATGTGTTAGATAAGAATGGGAATCTTTGGTATCAGGATCGTTTGTGTGTACCTAATGTGGGTGATTTGAGACAGAGAGTCATGGAAGAGGCACAAAGGATTGCTTTTGTGGTTCATCCGGGAGCTATTAAAATGTACAGAGACTTGAAGGAAAGGTTTTGGTGGCCCTCGATGAAACTGGAGATAGCCAAGTTCGTTGCAGAGTGTGATACTTTCCAGAAGGTTAAAGCAGAACATAGAAGACCGGGAGGAATGCTTAAGCCATTGGATATCCCGGAATGGAAGTGGGATAAGATCACTATGGACTTTATCACCGGTTTACCTAAGACGAGAGGCGGTAATGATGTGATTTGGGTGATTGTGGATAGATTGACCAAATCTGCTCATTTCATACCATATAAGGTCGATATGCCCTTGAAGAAAATGACGACACTATACTTGGATAATATAGTGAAGTTACACGGAGTACCTATCTCGATAGTTTCGGATCGTGATTCGAGGTTCGTCAATCGGTTTTGGAAAAGTTTACAAGCAGCTTTTGGAACCAAGTTGGATTTGAGTACGGCCTTTCATCCTCAGACAGATGGACAATCTAAGAGAACCATCCAAACACTTGAAGATATGTTGAGAGCTTGTGTGTTGGAAGTAGGTGGATCATGGGATGATTACCTACCGGTAGCGGAGTTTGCTTACAACAACAGTTATCATGCAAGTATTGGCATGCCACCGTTTGAAGCACTGTATGGAAGAAGATGTAGAATGCCGCTGTTTTGGGATAAAGTCCGGGAAAGACAAATCACCAGGCCGGAATTGGTTGAGCAAGCTAAAGAAAGGGTTCAGCTGGTCAAGAAGAATCTGAAGGCGGCTCAAGATAGACAGAAGAGTTGGTCAGATGTTAGAAGGAGACCTCTTGAGTTTGAAGTTGGTGAAAGAGTGTATCTACGAGCTTCACCAATAAAGGGAGTGAAACATTTTGGACATAAGGGAAAGCTAAGCCCGAGGTATGTTGGACCTTTCGAGATTTTAGAAAGAATTGGACCTTTGGCTTACAAACTCAAGTTACCAGAATCGATGTCGAGAGTCCACAACGTGTTTCATGTCTCAATGTTAAAGAAGTGTTTGACTAAGACGGATATTGAGACTACTGTTGATCTGGAGGTTCTCCAGGATAATCTTTCGTACGATGAGACACCGACAAGAATTTTGGACCGGAAGGAAAAGATGATTAAGAGACGGTTGATTCCTTTAGTTCTGGTGCAATGGAGCAATCATTCACCGGATGAAGCTACTTGGGAAGTTGAGGACGATACGATCAGCGAGTTCCCAGATTTTATGGATTTACCAGGTATGTTCTAAGTTTCGAGGACGAAACTCCTTTAAGGGGGGAAGAATGTAATATTCCGATTTTCGGGAAAGGGCAGACGTGTCATTTTGCGAAAACGAAATATTGGGTTCGGTTCCTTTTATTCGGAGTTTAAGTATTTGTTAAATTATATATATATATTTCGAGATATATATGTATATATTTAAGGAGGAAAATGGATTTTTATTATAAAGGAAGATAATAAGATCTTTATCCTTTTTTTTGGGATTTATCTTATTATAAAGGAAGATAATAAGATCTTTATCCTTTTTTTGGGATTTATCTTATTATAAAGGAAGATAATAAGATCTTTATCTTTTTTTTTGGGATTTTCTATTTAAGGAAAATAAATTCCCACAATTCTTATAACCTACTAGAAATCGATTTTCTCCACCTCCAATATACTCTCTGCGTGTGTGAGCAAAAATTAGGGCTGAGAGTTTTTCAATTGGTTATTAAAGCAATTCTTTGACGGTTTTCAGATCGAGTAGAGCGCGGAATCGTTGTGAAGAAGGCAACGTTTTGATTGCAGAAAGTTGAAGCTTTGATAAGAGAAAGATCGGTTTTAACTGCTGTTTCTCTGAGTTTTGCTGTTGGAATAAGCTTGCTAAAGGTAAGAAGCTCTTCCTACAATCTAATTGTGGTTTAGAGTAGAATAGATCATGTTTTGGATGCATCTTGTATCAAGTTTTAAGCTTAGATGATGTTTAAGGATTAAGTTTTGTTTTGGATCTTAAAAGACATGTTTTTCTACTGTTTTTCTGCTATAATTCATGTGCAAGATGTTTTGAAAACGAGTAGAGATCGTTAAGGGTTGAAAAACAGGTTCTAGGGCTTTTTCTGCGTAGGATGCGTACGCATTGGCTAGCAATGCGCACGCATTCCTGATGCAGGATTGGTTAGAATAAGTGCAGCAGGGATGCGCCCGCATTCCAGAGTAATGCGCACGCATTGCCCCAGTTTTCTATGTAATGTTGTTTTAAGCTATGTTTTGAATTTTTAAACCTAAATTCATGATTAAATAACCCTAATTAAATATGAACAAGCCCCGACTGAGTTTCTGATTCGTTCAGTTAAAACACCGAATGTACTCTTAAAGGGAGTTGAAGTTCGGATCCGTCGGAAGGACATGAAAGGGCTTGTGCTTTGATGAACTAGGGTTCATCATTGTCTGTGTAATTGATAGGATGTGATGTCTAGTAGTCTAAGTGAGGGAGTAGAGCTGATAAGGTGAGTATTATTCTGAAAACACTTAGGTGACTAGTTAATTCACATTAATAATTACATAAGTGTAGTAAAAGCTAAAATGTCATCTATTCTTGGTTAGGCACTGATTCAAATCGGCGATGTGATACGTTCATAAAAGGTGGACAACGCTACTGGCTCAAAAGGCTGAAGGGTAGTGGAGGAAATCCATCGAACGTATATGTATACCGGGGAGATCCCGGGACTACCAGTGCTAATCACCGTAGTTGGCAAGTATATCTCGTGGTGGAATTTTCACCATGCATTGTGTCCTTGAGTAATGATGTAACAAAGATAAGCTATGTTAGAAACGTATAGTCACGACGTGTCGATGGGCATGTAGTGAACCCTAGATCGAGTCGGTCTCAGTAAGGCAAATCTTTTAATAATAAACCTTAATTATATTGTAGCTTCTACTTCTTACTTTGTACATTGTATTTACCTTAAATGCATGTTTATTTATGTGTTTGGGGGAGAGAAGACGAACAGGTAAATGATGAGTTCGAGGAGGACTTTGATGACGACGTTTGAGGACGCCGGAGTTGAGGACTTTGATTAATTATTATTCATTTCTTTGTTTATTTCCAAGATTTGGATTATTATTGGATTTTGTAGTTTATTGTTAGCATTTTGGAATTCGTACATTTTGGATTCGTTGGTTTCATTTTCCAATGTAATAACATTACATTTCCTTCTCTAGTTCCTGAACTTCTATTCTGAGATGTTTGAAAAAAAATTACCCGAGTCTTTTTAGCTTCCGTTTGCTTTTATTTGATACGACGTAGTAGAGGCTTACGTGTAATATGATTTATTTAATATTACGCATGCCGAACGTTTCGATTTCCAGATAAGGACTCGGTGTCCGGGAACGGGACGTTACATCCGTAATCGAGGAATCTTATTAAATCATTAGATGATCACATATGGATCAACCTTAATCCTGAGGTGATCACAGGGTACTGCTTGTCTCGGGGTAGTGTTTGATGTGTTAGTTACGGTTCACTTAAATATGTGTTCCAAGCCACTTCTCATTGGCACTATCTCCTGACGAGTGAGTAGTTTTGATTTTCACAGACATGAAATCCATTCCTTCCTGCAGAAAGTAGAGAGACAGTCCCCTTATTTGTTAGCCCTAAGAAAGTGATCAATCCCGGGAGTTCGCATTTGACTAATTAGCTACTAGTCAGATATGCATACTAATTGATCATCAGGGAGTTAATGGTAAATAAGAATAAGATATTCTGAGTGGGGTTCACGGAGACTTCCCACTCAGAATGGACAGTCTATGGAGGGTTAATCCGTATGTAGTGATTATATCAATGGACGCTTATTCACTCTATGGGTTGAGTATAAGTATACATCTATAATCGGTAGAGTTCAGTTTCGGGTTTATGGTGGCGTAATCCCGGAATTAATAATTAATGTACTTATTTTGTTCGATGGATAATTAATTATTGGAGCTACTGGTTATAGGTCCATGGTCCCCAATGTGGCTTCTATAATTCGGAATGATAATCTTGTTATTTGGGCCTTAGTGATAATTAATTGGCTGGGCTAATTAATTGATATGCATTGATATTATTTAGTTGAGCTAAATAATATAATACACATAAAAGACATTTTATGTGGGCTTAGTAACCCTACAAGGTGGCGCCAATGTGATGTTATTTAATTAGAGAGAAATTAGTTTTCTTGGATAATTATTTGACATGTGATTTATCTTTTATTTGTTAAATGATAATTCATGGAATATTAGATAATAATATGATTTATCCTGATTTGTTTGGGATAATCATTTTATTTATCTTTTATTTGGAATAAAGGATTAATGTAATAATTATTAAATCCTTGGAGGACAAGGATTACTGTCCTATATAAAGAGAGTTCTCCCAAGCCTTAAGCATTGGCAAAATTTCGACTTGACCACCAAAAGAGAAAAAAATTTAGTTTTCTTGTCTTGGGTTTTAGAAGAAGAAAAACTCTAAGTTTTTCTTGGTGTTGCATATCAAGGAGGTTCGTGTATCAAGAAAGGTGTCCACCAACCGCCGTTTGGAGAACACATTGGAAGATCAAGGCGTCTCTTCCCGATATTGGTAACATGATCTTAACCCCCTTGTAGTAGTTTAAGTCCTTTAACTATGTATTGTGATGTATAAGTCGTGATCCATCCGCTGCGCGTAGATCTAACCCGTTTAGATCTAAGATCCTACATCCTTCATGTGGTATCAGAGTGAGGTTCCTCGATTTATATAGTCATAATTATAATTAAACGATTTAAAGGAGTGGAATTGCATGTAGGTAAATTTTATTTATTGTTTTATGCTTTGATAATGATTAATTGCTATGGTTGAAGAGATGGATTGGAGGTTGGCACTGTTTACCCGTTAGATCTATTGTAAACTCATATAAACGATGAAAATTCGTTCATATGAGTTTAGGAAATTATGTAATTTATTTTTATTGTAATTTTAATTTCCAGAAAATAGAACTGTTTAGTAGCTGTTTAGTTATTTTGTTTTTCCCGTTGATCGAGTCGTTGAAACAACGATCCCTCCGGTCAGAATCAAGATTGGAAGATGTTGAACAATTCCACAAAATTTGGCGTCGATCGGAGTCCGTTTTAATATCCGTTCGTTGCTGCAGAGAAGCTGCTGTAACAGAAAAACGCAGGATTCACAGAAACCCTACCTGTGACTTCCTCGAATTTCTGGGAGAGTTTGGACCGTTGAAACGCAAATCCAACCGGTCAGATCGATAAATATGGAGTTTTTGACGATTCCTGATCGATCGTGATTCATCTCGATTCCCGATCGGCCTCGGGAAGTCTTTGAGGTGCTGCTGTAAAAGTCAGATCCAGCAGCAAGTTGGGCGGCTCACTGGAGAAAATTGACAAGTCAAAGCTCCGATCCAACCGTCCATATTGAAGCCCGAGTAATGAAGAACAGATCTGGAAAGTTTCGTCGCGATCCGAGTTCGTTTGCTTTTCCGATTGTGAAAGATTTTGAACAGCTACATATTAGGGTTTCTATTTTTATTTTATAGATTAGATACGGGGGTGCCAATGGTCCATCTCGATGTTTATTTTCCGCACTAGTATACATGTTTAGATTGTATGTGTAGAACCGGAAAATTGCCATGACATGCATCATATCATGAATTCCAGTCCATATGCATACATGTAGAAATTAATTCGAGGAATTAGTTAGGCATGTATAAAACACGCAATTAGTTTTAATTAATTGTTTGATATTAATTAGAAACTAATTAGGGTAAAAACCGAGGATCACGGGTTTTTTCAATCGTCGAGGTTGGGTGATGGATTCTCGGTGAATCCCACTCTGCGAAAGCATAGGGAGTAAAATCCCGAAACCTCGTGGTTAAGTTGTTGGATTCTCGGTGAATTCCACCTTACCTAGACGAGATTACGTTTTTTGTTCCGTAGTGTCTACGTGAAAGTTTGATGTTTAAGGATTGGATAATCACGGGCAAACATGGTTCGAAAGTGGTTTAACCACGGTTGGGTGGTCAACAGTAGCTACGGCTCGATCGACTTCACCCTCCACGTGTGGTGTTTGCACGGGGGTCCGGCAAGGCTGAGCCATCCGAAGAGCCACTACGGCTCAACGGAGCTCCCCTGGTCATGACCCGTCCGACGGTCACATATGTTCCAACGAATAGGTCGGGTGGGCTAGCCACATAACCGACAACATTCGGGCCTATGATTTATTGTTCCTTAATGTAACATCAAGTCCAAAAAATGTGATCAGTAAACCGACCACTTTTTCAAAATATAGAGTGGGAGCGGGAGAGGCGACAGCCGACCCCACGGCCTCTATTGTTGACACAAGCAACGCGAGAGAATGGTGACGCCTCGTGCCGGCCTGGGACCGGCCTCCCTAAGGAAGGCCTTCACCGCTATCAAAATTCAAGTCTTGGTCTCTGAAAGGATAGGATTTTGGATACTCGCCGGGTCACTGACCGACCCTAAGGCGGCACACTCGGGGTCTACCTAAAAATCTGATACAGTAGGTCACACTCATAAAGGGTATTTTTGGTAGTACCTTGGTTGAAAAAGGAAAGGTGATTGACTCACAAATGAGATGTTCGATTCTCAATCTGATCTTCAATATTAATCGAAACCTCTTTGACCTACCCTAAGGCGGCACTGAGGCATTAGATTAAATCCTTGGAACGGTAGGATAGACTATAAGTACTTAGTTTATGTTCCTAAAATTTATAAGTAGTGTATGATTTGGATTTATTTTCTGTCAATTTTATTTACAACTGTTATACATATCTCTCTAGGGTGCTAGACCGCTAGTGTAAAATTGACTAGTAATGACTTCGTTAAAAAGTGGTAAGTAACTAGAATGTTGTACTTATTGATCTTACATGCGATTAATTTTTTGGAAGAGATATTTCTCTTGAGCCTTCAAGACTTAAGTGACGTAAATAAGTATGTCACTGCTGTCACTCATGTTGAACGAGAGACAACCATAGTTAGTTTGAATGATGATTGGGACGATAAAATTCTTCCAGTGAATTTTAATTGTGTAGTGTCTACATTAGAAATTTTCTAATAGAAAAATTAGAGAATCATCAATTAAAGTGTCGCTAGTTAGACGGTATTTGGAACCGATAAACTAGTGGGAGCTTTTATCTTATGTTTTTCTAATTTATTAGAAAATTAGTCCCACTGGGTAACGCTTTCATTAGACATCCCACAGTTCACGAGCAGTGTCTACTCAAACGAACTGCTAGTTCAAGACTATTTCCTTTTAAGGAAAGTTAAGAATGGGAAAGAATGTCTATAAGTGTTAATCATCTTAACTAAAGTTTTGAGGCTAAACCGAAACATTAAGTAAAGAAAGTATAGGATAAGGAAAGTGATTTTGGATCACTAACCAATGAATCCTTAGCAACTTTCTTAACCGAGTAACTCGACTCGGGAGCTAAGTTCTTTGGAAGAACAAGAGAGCTTTGCATTAACGATTAATAGAGTAACAATTGGCAGTAATTTCAGCTAGAATAGTGGGAGTGATATAAGGAAATGAATTTCGGATTCTATCCTTGAATATCACAGAAAAATTTATTTTTCTGTTTACAGATTCGTTGAAACAAATGGATTCACTTTCAACTCGATATATTGTTGCCTCATAGAAAGTGAAAATGACATTTGTAGTACGAATCCGAGACTCGGACTTTTGTTTGATAAAGTCAGAACCACTAAGAAATGCTGAAAAGGTATATGTAACACATCTTAAACTATTATATGCGTATGGTTTCCGTATTAAGATAAACGATTCTTCAAAATCTATTAATTAGTGCAAATATCCTAGAGATAAGACCTAATGACTGGCTAAGGGTGATTCCTATCTCCCAGTCTCGGAACACTGTCTTAAAGGAACAATGACTAAGCTTCCTTTCAATTGGGAAAGGGTAATAGATTTGACGGGGTAACATAGCTTGTTCATCTAACCTTCGGGGTCTAGTGAGAGATAAAAGCTAGTGGGAGATTTTGAGTGGTGACATTTTGTCTGATAACTACTCGAAACACGGTTTAGTTTATCGAAAGAATACGAGGAGGAGTCTCTGATTTTAGCAGAGAATACAGTATTCCATGCTCAGAAATAGGCTATCTTATAGTCTTGGGACTGATGCTCGGCCTGCCTCCTAGTGGAATGTTTCTCACTAAGGAAGAAACCATAGACTTGCCCTATATAGTTATTGATGTGCTACAATACACTGCTAAACTCGATTAAGATAATTTGTTAACATTATTATGTAAACCGAGAAGTCTACCTAGAAGATGCTAGTGAATTTATGGATAATGAGTGAATTTTGTTCACACCACTTCCGTAAATGTAAGCATTTAGCACTTAATGCTTGAAGGTAGGACTGGAGATTTTGCGCATACGTTCAGATTGTGAATGTTTGTAAAATGTCTTAATGTGACGAGTGAAGGTTGGTTATAAGATTCTTGAAATTAGAAAGTGACGGTTGAAATGTCACAAGGCTTTTGATAGAATCTATAAGTAGCAACCTTAAACCTTGGATTACGGTTATCCAAATGTAGTTACTATCTGATTTAATCAGACCACGTCCAACATCGGTTGTTGGTGATTGCACTGATAAATACTACTAGATCAGAATGTCAATCCACCCAAGACGCAGTGGGAGTATGGTTTAACCGTTGACCCATTGTGGTTTTGTGGACTTTACAGTCTGCTGGGGTGATTGATAACCTATGGCTCTTGGTGGGATGTATAGGATTCTGATCGTAGAAGCTCGTTTGAAAGCCTTAACCCTGTAAATGGAGTTTTTGATACTCCAGTTTTGTTCAGCCTCTTGTAGAACCATCTGAGTGTCTCAGGCCCAGTGGGAGCAATTGGATCTACACGGAAAAGAGTCGAATGAATAGGAAAGTTTAAACTTTCAGCACAGAGCTGAGTGGTATAGGGGTGATTCCCTGACAAGTAGAGAGTTAACCAGACCTTGAACTCTCTCACCACTCAGTCTTGCAAGATTTCATTAGAAAGCGGAAAATAGGGGTGATACCCTGAGACTTTCTTGCAAAAAAAAAACGGTTTCTGAATTCATTCGGAACAGAAGGGTCTTGGTTAGAACAAACGGCAAGATGACTGCCGGGGCTTATGTCCTTTGTGGATTTAAGAGAACCTCTCGGTCATTTAAAGTCACATGTTTTTGAAATATGTGGACTTGACCAGAATATTGATAAGTCTTTCGTAGACTGGATATCAATATTGGTAAAGTAGTAGTATTAGTGTTCATGAATGATAACACTGAAACGGTTGGAAACAACGTGTGTGTGCTATCTGAAGTTGGAAACTGATAGGCCAAGATTCTCTGGATGAGAGAATTGGACTATATTCTAAGAATCTGATTCGGTCAAATTCACGATAATGAGTCATTGGCTATCCCATCCGTCTTATTGGTTAAGATAATCTTGCATATATGGATGCAACATTCAACGAGAGTAGTCCTACCCTACCTCTCAGGAATGATTCTCCAAATCTTCGGATAAAGAGAAAATAGGATAGAGTCTCTCTGGGATAAGGGCAAGTCATCTTAACATGAGTCAATTGCAATCGAATCTTGGATTCGAGCAATAAGTAGCGGTTTAGTACGTCCTCAAGTATCCTTAGAGAACGAGGAATCATATGCTTTTATATTCAGGTGCAAACTTGAATATGGTTGACTACATTGATTCTGACTTGTAGTTAGATTAAGGATGATAATTAAGTTGATCTCGGGCTCAGTGTTTACTCATAGTGCTTAGGATTTCATTTTTTTCGTCTGGGAGTAATTCTAGGTCTGATAAGCCGATATCACTTCATTGTGAAAATAGTGAAGAGATAGCTTAGAAGGATCTTCTCAGTCACAAGAAGTCAAAAGCATATTGAGAGAGAGTACCGCCTGATTGGAAGGACCGGCAACGTTTCAAACCTAAAGATTGTCTCGAGTCGACAACCTAACTAATCAGTGTACCAATTCGAGTGCTTGGAGGGTACGGCATTGATGAATATGTCTCATCTGCTTTTAGAGCAAGTGGGAGAGTGTTGTGAATAAGATGAGAAAAGGGTGTGCTTTAAAAACAATCGTTGCTTGTCATTTCGTGCAAGTGAGAGATTGTTAGGTGTAGTGCCCGAAAGACAATTTGTGTAATTGTTTTTAATAATGGATGACAGAATTTATCTCATCTTAGTTACTTGCTTTGTGCTTGTAAAGTAATACACTGCTGCAAACCCTAAGTATATATGTTTGTAACCACTTAACTCAGTGTATAGATTACACGTGAGGATTGAGTTAGTGGAGATATGCTTAAGCTGTTAGTCCGTGGTGAACTTAATCAGAGTTTAGGGTCTCTTGATTAAAACACCAATAATGCGCCCAGAACACCTTAGGGTGTGATAGTCTTATCCGGACTATCGGTAGAGGGTACCTACGTGGGGCATTTATATATGATGGCATTCATGTAGGACTGGACCGATTTAATCTGTATTTCTCGGTATAATTCCGTAATCGAGGAATCTTATTAAATCATTAGATGATCATATATGGATCAACCTTAATCCTGAGGTGATCACAGGGTGTTGCTTGTCTCGGGGCAGTGTTTGATGTGTTAGTTACGGTTCACTTAAATATGTGTTCCAAGCCACTTCTCATTGGCACTATCTCCTGATGAGTGAGTAGTTCTGATTTTCACAGACATGGAATCCATTCCTTCCTGCGGGAAGTAGAGAGACAGTCCTCTTATTTGTTAGCCCTAAGAAAGTGATCGATCCCGGGAGTTCGCATTTGACTAATTAGCTACTAGTCAGATATGCATACTAATTGATCATCAGTTGGTTAATGGTAAATAATAATAAGATATTCTGAGTTGGGTTCACGGAGACTTTCCACTCAGAATGGACAGTCTATGGAGGGTTAATCCGTATGTAGTGATTATATCAATGGTCGCTTATTCACTCTATGGGTTGAGTATAAGTATACATCTATAATTGGTAGAGTTCAGTTTCGGGTTTATGGTGGCGTAATCCCGGAATTAATAATTAATGTACTTATTCTGTTCGATGGATAATTAATTATTGGAGCTACTGGTTATAGGTCCATGGTCCCCGATGTGGCTTCTATAATTCGGAATGATAATCTTGTTATTTGGGCCTCAGTGATAATTAATTGGCTGGGCTAATTAATTGATATGCATGGATATTATTTAGTTGGGCTAAATAATATAATACACATAAAAGACATTTTATGTGGGCTTAGTAACCCTACAATGTGGCGCCAATGTGATGTTATTTAATTAGAGAGAAATTAGTTTTCTTGGATAATTATTTGACATGTGATTTATCTTTTATTTGCTAAATGATAATTCATGGAATATTAGATAATAATATGATTTATCCTAATTTGTTTGGGATAATCATTTTATTTATCATTTATTTGGAATAAAGGATTAATGTAATAATTATTAAATCCTTGGAGGACAAGGATTACTCTCCTATATAAAGAGAGTTCTCCCAAGCCTTATGCATTGGCAAAATTTCGACTTGACCACCAAAAGATAAAAAAAATTAGTTTTCTTGTCTTGGGTTTTAGAAGAAAAAAAACTCTAAGTTTTTCTTGGTGTTGCATATCAAGGAGGTTCGTGTATCTAGAAGGGTGTCCACCAACCGCCGTTTGGAGAACACATCGGAAGATCAAGGCGTCTCTTCCCGATATTGGTAACATGATCTTAACCCCCTTGTAGTAATTTAAGTCCTTTGACTATGTATTGTGATGTATAAGTCGTGATCCATCCGATGCGCTTAGATCGAACCCGTTTAGATCTAAGATCCTACATCCTTCAGGAATGTGATGCGAATTCAAGCATTACTATTTACAACATGACAACATTCAAAGTGAGAAGCTTAAGAACAAAGCTTTCTAATACAATGTGTGTATTTGTGTGTGTTGAATCATTGAAACATTGTGTTGTGTTTCTACAATTGGTATCAGAGCAAGGTTGAGCCATTACGTCCGACCGAGATTGTTTTTCGGGTGAGGTCTTCTGAGAAGTTGCAGTCGCAATATTTCCATTTCTTTCTCCATTAAAACCCATATCTTTTGTAACCTTGCTTCAGCTAGCTTTTCAGCCGAGTGCTTTCCAATTTTTTTTGATACTTCTATCTTCTCGGCAGTTGTCCATTATGAAAAAAAAAAACTAACTTCGCCCATTGCTCCTTTTGGTTGCTGCTCCTCCTCTGTTCATTCAAGAAAACGTTCACCGTTGAAAAGTTGCCTACATTTTATTTCCAAGTGTGAAGAAGCATTCCATCATTTCAAAAATTAATTGTCTTGAAACACGGGTGGAAGCGTAAAGGAACGGTGATAAATTGAAGTGGAGAAGTCAAAAGAAATTTGCCAAAAATGTTTGTGTATTGAAGCATTGAACAGATCCTATCAGACCAATATCAATTATTTGGTACACATTTCAAT
Organism: Gentiana dahurica var. dahurica; assembly: GCA_024500145.1. Lineage (NCBI taxonomy): Eukaryota > Viridiplantae > Streptophyta > Magnoliopsida > Gentianales > Gentianaceae > Gentiana > Gentiana dahurica. The sequence goes on from CM044908.1 coordinate 43,742,962, forward strand.
ATTATTTTTATGGAGAGAGAAAAAATTATACAATCTTGTCCCGTTTTTACTTTCGACGGTAAAAATAATTTTGATCAATGGAGTGGAAAAATGAGAGATTTTTTTGAGGTCATTGGTATTTGGGATGTCATTGAAAACGGTTTTGACATTCCCGATACCATTGCGAATTTACATGAGACACGGGCAAAAGCACTGGAAAAGAATCGAAGAAATGATCGTTTGGCTCGTCATTATCTCAATAAGGCGGTTGAGTTAAGCGTTTATAATAAATTTATTATTGCAAAATCAGCAAAAGAGACGTGGAGGATCCTTGTCAACGCCAACCGAGGATTCGTTTGCAGGAATTGCAGAGGCAGTTCGAGTTGGCTCAGATGAGAACAACTGAGTCAGTTGGTGATTTTATTGCAAAAGTACGAGATATCGCCAACAAAATGGGCGCAAATGGAGAGAGTCTGACGGAGGCACATGTAGAGCAGAAAATTCTCAGATTTTTTAAACAGAAATTTCATATGAAGAAAACGGTCATTGAAGTGACCAGAAATCTTGATGTAATGACTATAGATCAATTGGAAGGTGAGTTATTATCCTATGAAATTTCTCTTGATCATCAATCTATTGCTATTGTTGAGGAAGCTTTGCAGGCACAACTAAATCAAAAGGCAGAATCATCGAATCATGTTGAATTTAGTCAATGTGGTCAAAATTTTCATTGTAAAGGCCGTGGTCGAGGACGAGGCCAAAGATCTCCAGAACTGCCAACACTGGGGATGTAGTTGACTTATCCTTCAAGGTTTGAAAAGCTGATTCATACTCGCTAGTCCATTCAAACTTCACATTCTCCTTTGTAAGCTTGGTGAGTGGTGTAGCTATTTTTGAGAAGTCTTGTACAAACTTCCTATAGTAAATATCCAAACCGAGAAAACTTCTCACTTCAGAGACCGTAGTAGGTCTAGGCCATTTTTCAATTGCTTCAATCTTCTCCGGATCAACTTGAATGCCATCTCCAGAAATTACCTGACCTAAGAAACTAACCTAGTTCAACCAGAAGTCACACTTGGAGAACTTAGCATACAACTGGTTCTTCTTCAAGGTATCCAACACTACCCTTAGGTGTTCTTCATGCTCTCTCTCATTCCTTGAGTAAACTAGGATGTCGTCAATGAATACTATCACAAACTTATCCAAGTAAGGAATAAAAACCTGCTGCATTAAATCCATAAATGCAGATGGAGCATTGGTGAGTCCAAATGGCATAACCAAGAACTCATAATGTCCATATCTAGTATCAAAAGCCGTCTTAGGTATATCTGCCACATTGATCTTCAACTGGTGATAACCGGACCTAAGATCAATCTTAGAGAACACTCTCTTACCTTGTAACTGATTAAACATATCATAAATCCTCGGTAGTGGGTACTTATTCTTGATGGTGAGATTATTTAGGGCTCTATAGTCGATACACATCCTGATACTGCCATCTTTCTTCTTAACAAACAGAACTGGGGCTCTCCAAGGAAAAGTACTAGGCAGAATTATGTTCCTCTCGAACATATCTTTAAGTTGAGCTTTCAACTCCTTCAATTCAGACGGTGCCATACTATAGAGTGCCTTAGCAACTGGTGCCGCTCCTGGTATTAACTTGATCTCAAATTCTATCTCTCTATCCGGCATGTTTCCTGGCAACTCTTCCGAAAATGCCTCAGGGTACTCCTTTACTACCAGGGTTTCCTCTAAATTAGGTTACACTTGTTCCAAATCCACTGCATATAACAAGTAACCTTCACAACCCTTTTGACAAGCTCTTATCGCCTTAACCACTGATATTATAGGATGACGATTCTTACTTGGTTTGTAAACATTACCCTGATAAGTCTTAGATGATTCCCGGGTACTTTGAAGGTCACTATATTTTCTCTACAATCCAAGTGAGCATAATTCTCGGATAGCCAATCTATTTAAAAAATTACATCGAAATCCAAAAAGTCCAAAACTGTGAAGTCACTTTTGCATCGATAAGACCCAACTCAAACATCCACTTGAGGTATTTTCCTAGTTACCTTAGTGACCTTTCCTAACAGTGTGGTTATCTCCAAGGTGTTTTTTAAGGGTTCCGAAGGTAGATACAATTTTTTAGCTATCTTAGTTGACACAAACGTGTTAGACGCTCCCGTATCAAACAAAGCTGTGACCACTAGGTTATCTAACATCATTGTACCTAAGATGTAGATTCATTTATTTAAATACAATTACATCATGAATAAATGCACTATAAAGATACTTTAATAAATTAGAACAAACAATAAAGTACCTGAAAGAACATCATCAACTGGTTCAGCATACCCAGCATCCACTACAAAAACCCAAATTGGTCGGCTTTGGCAGCCTTTCCTGCTTCCTTGGCTCGGGCTTCCTTTGGTTGAACATGCCCTTGCACCTAGATCTCCGTAGTAGTAGCAACCGCTTGTATGTTGTCGGCACTCACCTATATGATGCTTGTTGTACTTAGGGCAATGCGGTGCACCGATTGGGGGTTTAGCTGCCGAAGGAGTTGTTGTCTTCTTAGCGTTCTGTTGCGGTGCTCCTCGACCGTGGCCCTGACTAGTTCCGAAATTTATCTTAACACCGACAACGACCGAAGGTCTATTCCTAAAATTCTCGACCTTTAAGGCCTTGTTCAGCATCTCGGCCATATTGTTCGGCGTAAAACCCAACATCCTTACTTGAATTTCATGGGCCAATCCTTCCTTGTAGAGCGCCATCTTCTTCTCTTCAACCGTCATGATCTCTGGGTAGAACCTACCCAACTCGTTAAACTTGTTGGTATATTGAGAAACTATCATATAGACACCTTGCTTGAGACTTAGAAACTGATTTTCCTTATTAGCCTGCATTGTCACCGAGAAGTACTCGTTGTAAAACAAGGTCTTAAATCCTTCCCAATCTGTAACTTTACCATTGCTGCTCTCAATGGCATCAATCCATGATTCAGCCGTGCCCAAAAGAATACCAACTGCTAATTGTGCCATCTCACATTCAGGAACATTTATGTTCCGGCATGCCTTTTGAAAACTCCTTAACCAAGATTCAGCCTTTGATGGCTCCACATTTCCATGGAAGTTTTGAACTGGGTTCTTTTTAGCCTCGTGTAACAATCTACTTGCTGTGCTTGCTCAAAAGCCGGTGGTGGTCTGACTGGTGGGGCTGGTTGGTAAACAAGTGGGTACTCGAAGGGTACTTGTTGCTGAGGATATGATGGCGGTTGAGGTCGTAGAGGTGGGATCACTTGAGGTTTAGTCTGGTAATGGTGATATATGGTGATGTTATGGGGTGTGATGAGCTTGGTGGAAACCATAGGGTGGGTATCCTATGCCTTGCTGGTAATCAAAGAGCGGTGAATGTGGTATGGTTTTTCCAGGGGTGTTACCCACTGGGGGTGGATAGAAAGTCTGGTGTTGTTGGTGATGAAACACTGGTGGAGAGGGGTGGCTCACGGGTGGCGGGTAGACACTGACCGGTGGAGGGTAGATATTGGTCGCCGGTGGTACATAGACTGGTGGAATATCCCTTATCACGGTTACACGTATGGGGGCTTCCTCTAGTTCTCCACGTATGTAAGTATACTGAAGAGAGTTTGAGAATGTGATAAACACAAGAGTAAACTTCAACTTAGTTTATTCATTGATATGAGAGGTGTATAAATAGATACAATTGAGAGAGACTAGCAAGCTAGTTTGGGCGGCCACTTGAGTATGTAGATGTGGGCGGCAAGCATGCAAAAGTAAAAGTAAAAGCTATGTCTATGACATAAAGTAAACTTCACAATTAATATGTTTATGACATAAAGTAAACTAGAGTTTGACATATTAATTGTTTATATGTATCACATTTAATATGTCTTTTATAATTAAATAAAGTGTACAAAATATTCTGTACGAACTCCTGAGGCTGCTGGACACCCTGCTGAAGTAATGCTGTAAATGCTGTAATATTTTCACACCCCCCCTCAAACTGGGCTGTATATGTTGATGCAGCCAAGTTTGCTACTAAGTCTGCTGAACATAAGAGGTGGAATAGCCTTGGTAAGAATATCAGCATTCTGATCTGCTGAGGGAACATACTGGAGTTGAATAATCTTGGCATCAAGCTTTTCCTTCAGAAAGTGTCTGTCAATGTCCACATGCTTGGTTTTATCATGATGGACAGGATCTTCAGCCATGCATAAGGCTGAATTATTATCACAGCAGAGTGTGATAGGTTGCTGAGGAGGTTGCTGAAGTTCAGTCAGTACCCGTTTTAGCCATAGAGCTTCACAAATGCCAAGTACAAGTGCCCTGAGTTCAGCTTCAGCACTGCTTCTGGACAAAGTAGGTTGTTTCTTGCTTCTCCAAGTAACCAGGTTCCCCCATACATATGAGCAATAGCCTGTGGTAGATCGTCTGTCAATGTGACATCCAGCCCAATCAGCATCAGTGTAGACCTTGATTGATCTATCAGTAGACTTGGTGAAGTGCAGGCCTTGGCCAGGAGTGGACTTTAAATATCTCAGTATCCTATTCACAGCATCCCAATGTTGCTCAGTAAGGCAGTGCATGAACTGACTGACCAGACTAACCCCATATGCAATATCAGGCCTTGTGTGAGAAAGGTAGATGAGTTTACCTACAAGCCTTTGATATTGTTCTTTTCTGACAGCAATGTCACCATGCAGTAGGGTGTTACTGGGGTCTACTGGGGATACAGCAGGTTTGCATCCCAGCATGCCAGTTTCCTTCAGTAGGTCCAGGACATACTTCCTTTGGGAGACTGAAATGCCATTGGTGTTTCTAGCAACTTCCATACCAAGAAAGTACTTGAGGAAGCCCAGATCTTTAACTTGGAACACCTTTTCCAGTAGAGTCTTCAAGTTCTGGATCTCAGTAGAGTCATCCCCAGTAAGGATGATATCATCCACATATACAATTAGAATGGACCTCCTCTGGTTGGTTGTCTTGACAAACATGGTGTGATCGAGTTGCATTGATGATATCCAGCAGCTTTAACCACATTAGTGAGTTTTCCAAACCATGCCCTTGGTGATTGCTTCAGGACATATAGAGATTTCCTCAGTTTGCACACCTTGCCTTGAGTATGAGGATTGATAAAACCAGGGGGTACAGTCATATAAACCTCCTCAGTGAGGTCCCCATTTAGAAAGGCATTTTTATGTCCAATTGGTGAAGAGGCCAGTCAAGTTGGACAGCTAGGGAAATCAGTACCCTGACAGTGTTGAGCTTTGCTACTGGCGCAAAAGTTTCCTTATAGTCAATGCCATAAGTTTGAGTGAATCCCCTTGCTACCAATCTGGCTTTATACTTGTCAATTTTACCATCAGCATTGTATTTGATAGTGAATAACCATCTGCAGCTAACTGTTTTCTTGCCTTTGGGAAGAGTGGTGAGGTCCCAAGTATGATTATCCAGGAGAGCAGTCATCTCTGTTTTAACAACAGCCTTCCACTTATCATTTTGAAGGGCCTCCTGAATATTTCTAGGGATAGAGTGAGAGTCCAGGTCCTGTGTAAACATGGCAAAGACAGGAGACAACTGATCATAAGATAAATAAGTATGAATAGAATGATCAGTGCATGATCTTTTCCCTTTCCTTAGAGCAATAGGTCTGTCATCCACATCAGTAGACTGCTGAGAGTCAATAAGCTGAGGTCCAGCAGACTCTGGTTCAGTAGGCTGTTGAGGTTCTGGTTCAGCAGGCTCTGGGTCAGCAGACTCTGGGTTAGCAGACTGCTGAGGGTCAGTAATGTGAGTATCCGCAGGATGCTGAAGGTTATGAGTCTGCTGAGGGTTAGGACTCTGCTGAGGGTAAATGGTTTGCTGAGGGAACGGACTTAGTTCAATCTCAATCAGGTTTCCATCAGTGACTGGCTCAGTAGGTTTGCTGTAATAAGGAGTCCTTTCAAAGAATTTCACATCCATAGAATTGTAAAATTTCTTTTCAGTAGGAGAGTAACACTTGTAACCTTTTCTGTCCTGTGCATATCCAAGGAAAATGCACTTATGAGCTTTAGGATCAAGTTTACTTCTGTGTTGAGCATGAATATAAACAAACACAGTACAACCAAAGATCTTTGGAGGCAATTGGGTAATAAGATGAGAACAGGAGTGTGTGGTCAGCAAGGTTTGGAGAGGAGTTTTGAAACCTAACACTCTGCTGGGAAGTCTGTTGATTAAATATGTTGCAGTCAATATAGCTTCCCCCTGATGACGTGGTCAATCAGTTATAATATACTTGACCACCATAAACCAATACTAGCAAGAGGACTAGGCCCATCGTAGTATAGCTATAGTGAATCAAGGTCGATCCCACAGAGAACCAATTGTGGATCATCTTATATACAAACAATTAATTAAACATGTCAAGGACATAGAGGCGGTCTACGACCAACATAAGACAAGAAAAGTAAAATTGACACGACACGACACAACGTAATTAACCTCCCCAATTATAGTCTTTATCGTTTGGACCTAGATAATTTATATAATAAACTGAACTTATTAACTGTCAATCCGTTTGTATCTATCTTAGATTGGCTATGGGAGTCATCCTCTTTAACTTGACTTAGCACCGGTTAGGTTGCTAGATCACTGTGCTACATTACGTGACTTCACCTTTTGGGTATCCATCTCATATAACTTGCACGCTTACGACACTAAGGATGCCGATATTAATCGTACACCTCGTCCAGGCAACATTCCTATGGTTAGGCGTACTTCCTAAACGATCGCATCAGTCTCTGTCCCGTTAACAATTACCGAGTTATAGTCTCATGCTAATCTACGACGTACGTACAACTAGATGACGTCAATTCCCTAATACAAAACAGATCTAGGTCTCGCTGAAAGTCCCGAAAGATCATTCGTGAGCCGACCTAGGAGTCCTATATTGGTATTTTCTAATCATACGCTAATTAAAACAGACGAGCAACGTAGCCGTAGCCATACCTACTGAGATAATAAATCCTACTAAGCTAAACCTACCATAAAGACGTGGCGGACTAACTAACAGACAAATAGGGGCTCGGTCGACCGAGCATATACACTCGGTCGACCGAATGATTCCATTCGGTCACCCAAACGATTTCATCCCCAGATTACATCCTAGAATATATCTCTCAGCGTTTCATCATACAGAACAGATTAAACAGTAATTCGTAAAGCAATCATATAAATTAACATAGATACGCATTAATTAAACTAAGCAGATTCATGAATAAATACTAAGTATATGACGTAGGTTATGGGATCCTTATAGACAAGGCGTCGCCACATCCCTAACGTCATAGCCTAGATCTACATCATCTAGCTACGATTAACTAATTCAAACGATAAAGCATAATTGGGAGGGATTAATTACTTAAAATAAAAGAAACAGAAAATAAAGGCTTACATAATTTGCAGCCCTTAAACTCTGGAAAACCCTCAAATTATTCTACATTGTATCAAGATATGAATAGAGTGATTTTATTGAATGATAATCTAAGGTATATGTTGGTGTGTATTACAATTCTCGTAGCTGCTTGCTTATATAGAGGTTTTTGCCGACTTAGGGTGGTTCTAGAAGATAAGCACGATATAAGCCGGAAACCGACCCAAACCTAAGGCTCGGTCAACCGAAGAGCTACACTCGGTCGACCGAAGCTATAGGCTCGGTCGACCGAACCTACTTTTGCACACGTTAATCGTTTTTCTCGTCTATCTTGCTCCCCACTCCACGCTTGCATGTTGATCCGATTAATCTTCCACTTAATGCTCCGATTTCCTTCCTTCATTATCTTGAGATCATTGATTGAATGACATTAATCCTCTCGATTTGTTGTGATCTGCAAAATTAATAATTATCGCACAATAAATCGGCTTTAAATAATAAAAACAGCTAAATACCAAATATCATATTAATAATCACTTAACATTAAATAATAAATATAAACGAGTGATTTAATATGAAATATACATTATTAATCTCGATTTAAGGTCAACGTTGATGACTTTTACGGGTATAATTTGACCGTCATCAACTACCCCCCACTTAGACTTTGATCGTCCCGAACAAAGCATCAATAGGTCATTCCCCAAGACAACATTTCCCATGGTCAGGTCATACTTACGCAAGAAGCTCAAGTCAACTCATACTAGTCATGCTCATAAGATATCCATTATTCACTACTCACTAAGAATCGAAGTGATGTGTGCATGTGCATTTAGTTTTATATATTCGTAGCAAGATTAGAGTTTATGCCAACTTTGTAATCTCAACCTACCAACCTCAGCATTCATACTTCTCAAGCCTTTAAATTTTTGAAGCACTAGAGCAATAAGCAAGAGCGTATCTACAGGGTTTTTGGACTTGGAGACCGAGTACTACTCAAAGCCTCTTAAAGAGTTGAATATTTTTTCATATCTTCATATTTTTCAAATACTATCAATCTCAAGGAAGAAAAATTTTTAAAGTATCCCCCTATCTTAGATCATGTATAGCATCGAATATTACCACAAGCGCGGGGCTACTTTGGTAATGTTACTACAAGCCCAGTGTCTAACGTTTTGCTAAAACACAGGTACGTCTCAAGCTTATTACTCCGCTTTAATGGCTAAAATATAAGAATGCATCAGCAGATAGATATTGACACTAAGTCTACATAACCAATCATCTATGCAATGTACACATAATTTCTTCAGTTATTATGATTTGCGCGGTATACTCGATTCATTTATTGAGTAACTGAATAATAAATAACTACTTGCAAAAACGGGCATGAATATCCTTAAATTTACTTAACATAAGTATAAAATGATCATGTACTCATGAAACTTGGTTCCTTTCCTATCAATTCTTAGCTAGGAACTCACAATTCTAAGGGTACGAGATAATATGGTATTTATTCAATTTTTCAATTTTTCAATTTTTCTACCGTTTCATTCAAATTTCAATCATAACATAACATAGCTAAGTCTCCTACCCCCCACTTAAACATGGCATTGTCCTCAATGACAAAAATAAATGAGAATTTAAGAAAAAGACTTAGCTCTGGAAACGGCTCTCAAGTAAAGGAACAATATCGGAGTAAATGTCAGCACGTTGTGGAGAAGCAAGTGAAAACCTGTATAAGCAAACAAACTCCACGAAACCGTTAATAACACCATGTCTATGGAAGTTATAGAATAATGTGGCAGTAATTAGGTATGAATACCGAAAAACAGTTTAAGCCACTTTATTTTATACAACCAATGACAAGAAAAATACTAAATAGAAAGAAAAATAAACAAGCAACTAAAGATGGTGGTCTTCATCTACAACCTCCACCTCCTAAATATTCTTAAAACCGGGTGGAGAAGACAAAGATCAAAAAGCATTACCCGACGTGGGAAAACACGAGGGTGACTCGATCGAAAAGGTATTCAATCCAGGAAAAGAGAAACTTGGTAAGGTATAACAGATTCAATGCGACCTATAGGCTAACGATAAAATCGAATACTTAGCGCAGAAACTTCTCGCTTGCATTGGATATCAACAACTTAGGGAGATGTAGCTACTCCTCGAAATTACTAATAACCCAATGTATCACATAAAAATCATAACCATCATCAACAAGGTCGGATCTGTGTGATAGTTCAGAACAAAACTTATCATCTAGAAATGCCGGAATAGACGGAGAAAAATGTGAAATTTAAAACTTCCGGTAGAAAGATAAGTTGTACCTTGATCGAACCAAAAACCTTTAAAATCTAGCTAGGTTCAGAGCTACATTTCCCCCAACTAGGATCATGAAAATCAAAATGATAAAAAATAATCATTAAAGCTTAGCAATATTTCAAATTCCGCAACACATAGGTATTGTGTAAACAAAACGGAGGTTGAGAGTATGATGGGTTCAGAAAAAGATACACATAAGGTCGGGAAGAAAAGATAAAGGGTGGGTAAGAAATTGTGTTTAGGCATTGAGAGTGGGCGGGAGAGTGAAACAGATGGAAAGAAAGATAGGCGATGAAAGAATGGTTAGAAATGTGAACTTCCGGGGTAGATTGGTGAGAGGATCGAAAAGTTTGAAGGTGAAAAATTGCAGAATGAATTGCACATCACTTTGGATTTTCACTTGGATCACCTAAAAAGTTTTAGAATTTGACCAAGATTGTTCTTGTTCGCACCAATCATTCTCTGTTACATTTTCAGTAATTCTCAAGCTCTCTTAATGCTTCCATCTTAAGATTGATTGCTAAATTTCCTTTTCTTTAGCAATTTTCTGACTCTCCTAGGGAACTCTACTTCACGTGGCCTATATTGAGTAAAAAAGTTTTGCACATCCTTAGCCCAATGGCCATTGGAACACGGCAAAATAAAAAACCTCAACATATGTCACGTTACTCTTATTTGACTCAAAGAAAACAAAACCTAAAATCCTAAAAAGAAATCCTAAGGGTTTTAAAGAAGTAGTTCTGATTTTAAAGTCCTCAGCTCGACTTTCCAAAAGTATCCTTGTCAGTTATCATTCTTGGATCGCCAGACTTTGACCCTTCGCGCACTATAAGAGGTGGGCTTGTTGCTTTTGCGGATTAATACCCTTCCCTTGGTTGTGAGACCTAGGAAACGACATTTATCCATACCATTTATCCAAAGCTCTTACCTCGGCTCTCGTTTTAGGAATTAGTGAATTCTAAGAAACTCGGTTAAAATTACGGTTACTAATTACGGTTTTGGCCTTGACAATAAGAAACAATGAATCAAAGTACTCCGAATAAGGTCGGTTATGTAGGCAAGCCTATGCCGTCTTATTCGTTGGAACATATGTGACAGTTCAGGCCAATCCGTCAAGATAAGCCCCGTTTAGCCCGAAGGCTTATCGGCTATGCTAAGTCTTGTTGAACTGCTGTAACGTACATCACACGTGGAGGGGAGTTGATTGAGCCGAAGCTCGGTTGAACTCGCCCAGCCATGGTTAGACCATTTCCGAACCCATGTACTAAGAGTCTCCGATTTCTAAATTGTCAACCAAAGCGTAATCTCGTTTCTGTTTAAGGTGGGTTCACCGAGAATCCATCACCATAAAACTCAACGAAAGCAGAAGATTGTGTTCTCTCAAAACTCAACGTCTTCTTTAGATTTTGAATGCTTAAACTACACAATTTGTTGCTCCCCTGGCCAGTAGAAGCAATTTCATGCATAGGACCATGAGATTTTAACAGAACTACGAGGAACTCTTTATTCACTGCTTCCTTCAACCACTACATGTTTCCCTACACCCTCTAGATGAGATAGATTTGGGGGCAGAACCTTCCACACTAATAAAATTATTCTTACAAACCAACTCCGGGCTAAGATTCTTACTAAGATTCATGTATAGGCTAACTTATGCTCAAAAAACCAAAAGGTAATAAAACATAAGCAAAAAAAAGGTAGTACCTTGCCTTCAACATTGTACCACGAAGAATTTAAGCCTTTAAACATTTTTTTTTTCCGGAGCCATCTTGGTGCTTTAAAGGTATTGCTTCCATTGCTTTTCCCATTGTAGATTCGTAGCTCCACATGTTGTTGGGTTATTTTCTCAGCGCCCTTGAAAAATTACTGACTTGGATTATTGTTTCTCTGGTTTCTGCAAACAGAAGAAAACAAAAAACAAACAAGCCATAGACTGATTTTAACATGGTTTCCCATGCTACTATCAGACCTACGGATTAAACATACGGAGATAAACAGACACGCGAAGTCCCAGAAAATAGAACCAGGCTCACTGGCAACGAGAGGCAGTCTCGCAGGGAGCGAAACCAGTTGTTCCAGATTCTGGAATTTTTACACATAGCAGACAACCAGAGGGACTCAAAAACAGACTCAAAAACAGAAAACTTGACATGAATAAGAAAATTATTTATATATAAAATTGACCGTTGGTTCCCCGGCAACGGCGCCAAAAACTTGATGACGTGGTCAATCAGGTTATAATATACTTGACCACCATAAACCAATACTAGCAAGAGGACTAGGCCCATCGTAGTATAGCTATAGTGAATCAAGGTCGATCCCACAGAGAACCAATTGTGGATCATCTTATATACAAACAATTAATTAAACATGTCAAGGACATAGAGGCGGTCTACGACCAACATAAGACAAGAAAAGTAAAATTGACACGACACGACACAACGTAATTAACCTCCCCAATTATAGTCTTTATCGTTTGGACCTAGATAATTTATATAATAAACTGAACTTATTAACTGTCAATCCGTTTGTATCTATCTTAGATTGGCTACGGGAGTCATCCTCTTTAACTTGACTTAGCACCGGTTAGGTTGCTAGATCACTGTGCTACATTACGTGACTTCACCTTTTGGGTATCCATCTCATATAACTTGCACGCTTACGACACTAAGGATGCCGATATTAATCGTACACCTCGTCCAGGCAACATTCCTATGGTTAGGCGTACTTCCTAAATGATCGCATCAGTCTCTGTCCCATTAACAATTACCGAGTTATAGTCTCATGCTAATCTACGACGTACGTACAACTAGATGACGTCAATTCCCTAATACAAAACAGATCTAGGTCTCGCTGAAAGTCCCGAAAGATCATTCGTGAGCCGACCTAGGATTGGTATTTTCTAATCATACGCTAATTAAAACAGACGAGCAACGTAGCCGTAGCCATACCTACTGAGATAATAAATCCTACTAAGCTAAACCTACCATAAAGACGTGGCGGACTAACTAACAGACAAATAGGGGCTCGGTCGACCGAGCATATACACTCGGTCGACCGAATGATTCCATTCGGTCACCCAAACGATTTCATCCCCAGATTACATCCTAGAATATATATCTCAGCGTTTCATCATACAGAACAGATTAAACAGTAATTCGTAAAGCAATCATATAAATTAACATAGATACGCATTAATTAAACTAAGCAGATTCATGAATAAATACTAAGTATATGACGTAGGTTATGGGATCCTTATAGACAAGGCGTCGCCACATCCCTAACGTCATAGCCTAGATCTACATCATCTAGCTACGATTAACTAATTCAAACGATAAAGCATAATTGGGAGGGATTAATTACTTAAAATAAAAGAAACAGAAAATAAAGGCTTACATAATTTGCAGCCCTTAAACTCTGGAAAACCCTCAAATTATTCTACATTGTATCAAGATATGAATAGAGTGATTTTATTGAATGATAATCTAAGGTATATGTTGGTGTGTATTACAATTCTCGTAGCTGCTTGCTTATATAGAGGTTTTTGCCGACTTAGGGTGGTTCTAGAAGATAAGCACGATATAAGCCGGAAACCGACCCAAACCTAAGGCTCGGTCAACCGAAGAGCTACACTCGGTCGACCGAAGCTATAGGCTCGGTCGACCGAACCTACTTTTGCACACGTTAATCGTTTTTCTCGTCTATCTTGCTCCCCACTCCACGCTTGCATGTTGATCCGATTAATCTTCCACTTAATGCTCCGATTTCCTTCCTTCATTATCTTGAGATCATTGATTGAATGACATTAATCCTCTCGATTTGTTGTGATCTGCAAAATTAATAATTATCGCACAATAAATCGGCTTTAAATAATAAAAACAGCTAAATACCAAATATCATATTAATAATCACTTAACATTAAATAATAAATATAAACGAGTGATTTAATATGAAATATACATTATTAATCTCGATTTAAGGTCAACGTTGATGACTTTTACGGGTATAATTTGATCGTCATCAACCCCACATGTATTTAGGAACATGTGTAGTGAACATGATTGATCTGGCCATTTCCAGCAGATGCCTGTTCTTTCTTTCAGCAACCCCATTCTGTTGAGGTGTTTCCACACAACTACTGATATGAACAATTCCTCTGTTTGTCAAGAAGTTACTGAGGTTAGACTCATAGTACTCCAGAGCATTATCAGTCTTTAAGATTTTGATCTTAGTATCAAATTGGGTGGAGACCATGTGATAAAATTCTTGGAAGATAGGTCCAACTTCAGATTTGTCTTTCATTAAGAACAGCCAAGTGTTTCTGGTATGATCATCAATGAAGGTTACAAACCACCTTTTTCCTGTTATACTTTTCACTCTTGAGGGTCCCCATACATCACTGTGAATTAGGGTGAAATGGGAAGAGGGCAAGTGAGGTAACTTAGCATACACAGATTTGGTGAGTTTAGCAAATTGACAAATATCACATTGAAGATCATTAAGATTACATCCTTTAAACAGTTCAGGGATTAAAGACTTTAAATAACCAAAACTTGGATGTCCTAGTCTATAATGCCATAACATGATATTGTCTAGGTTTTGAGTGCAGGCTGCTGAGGCAGATTCTGTCTTCAGTCTTCTGTCTTCAGCAGGGTTGATCACAAACAGTCCTGAGCAGGGTTTAGCTTGCCCAATCACTTCCTGAGAAGAAAGATCCTGGAATGTGCACTGATTCTTATTAAAAACAACAGTCCAATTCAGATCTTTAGTGAGTTTACTGACAGATATAATGTTACAGTCTAACTTTGGAACAAACAGGACATTCTGTAGATATATCTGATTAGTAAGTTTAACCTTCCCAACACCTTTTGCATAAGAAACAGAACCATCAGCAGTCTTAATTCTGTGAATTTGGTTGCACGGCATATATTGGGTAATAAGGTTTTTATTACCAGTCATAAGGGAAGAAGCCCCAGAATCAACAATCCAAGTCTCATTACTAAGAGGTGAGTAAAATATACCTGTTTTAGCATGAGTGGCCATTTCAGTAGGGGAGCTACCTTCCTGATGCTGAGCAATAAAGGCTTTAAAGGCAGCAAACTGAGCATTCAGCTTACTGTCGTTCTCCTCTTCACTGACAAGTTTGCCTTGACTTTCCCTGGTTGGTTTTGAGGTTTTAGAGGGGTTAGGTTTGCCATGTAGCTTCCAACAATTGTCCTTGGTGTGATTTGTGCGTTTGCAGTGATCACAGAACAGCTTTCCAGCTTTCTCAGTAGGCTTTCTGTAAGTCTCATTAACCTTCAGCAGGGCAGTACCTTCAGTAGGGTTGTCAGCAGGGGAGTTCAGCAGCATCACTTTCCTCCTGCTTTCCTCATGTTTGACCTCAGCAAACATGGATTTGAGATTTGGAAGAGGTTTAGTAGCAAGAATTCTACCTCTGACATCATCAAGAGTAGGATTCAGTCCAGTAAGGAATTTGAATACTCTCTTTTTCTCGATAATGTCTTTAAAGAGTGCAGCATCTTTAACATCATTCCAGGGGTGAGTTTCCAACATATCTAGGTGTTGCCATGCCTTAGATAGTTGATTAAAGTATTGAGTTACAGACATATCCCCTTGTCTGCAATTTTGAATCTGAGCTTCGAGTTCATAGACTTCAGATGTATTGTCCTTTTTTGAGTAAAGGTCTCTGGCATTGTCCCAGATTTCCTTAGCAGTGTCATACATCATGAAGTTCTCACTGATCTCTTTTGTCATAGACCTCGTGAGGATGGTCATGACTTGGTTATTTTCTGTGTCCCATGCTTCAAACTTGGGGTCAGTTTCAGCAGGGGCAGGTTTGGAACCTGACAGATATCCCATCTTGCCCTGGCCGGAGATATACATTTTCATAGACCTTGACCATAGCAAGTAATTGTTACCATCAAGTTTATGATTTGTAAAAGAAGAGTGTTCAGTTATCCCAGTCTGCTGAGGCAGCTGTGAGGCTACTGAAGAAGATGAAACTTCAGATAATGTTGACATTTTTCTGAAAAAGAACTGAGTTTTGCAACGGATTTTAGAACTCAGTAAAGCTCCGATACCATGAAGAGAGTTTGAGAATGTGATAAACACAAGAGTAAACTTCAACTTAGTTTATTCATTGATATGAGAGGTGTATAAATAGATACAATTGAGAGAGACTAGCAAGCTAGTTTGGGCGGCCACTTGAGTATGTAGATGTGGGCGGCAAGCATGCAAAAGTAAAAGTAAAAGCTATGTCTATGACATAAAGTAAACTTCACAATTAATATGTCTATGACATAAAGTAAACTAGAGTTTGACATATTAATTGTTTATATGTATCACAATTAATATGTCTTTTATAATTAAATAAAGTGTACAAAATATTCTGTACGAACTCCTGAGGCTGCTGGACACCCTGCTGAACTTCAGCAGTCTGCTGAAGTAATGCTGTAAATGATGTAATATTTTCACATATACCTTGGTTGAGGTCGTGGTGTTGGACTCCGTTGAGGTCATGGGGTAGGATTCTGACGAGGTCGCGGTGACGGGGTTGCATGAGGCCGTGAAGTGGGATTCTGATGAGGTTGTGACGACAGGCTTGTCTGAGACCTAGGGGTGTGGGTAGGGTGAGGTGACGGATTCTGACGTACCAAAACCACTTCCTAAAACTGGCGTCGGGCTATCTTCTCATGCTCCTGAAGTCTCTTCACCATGCACTCCAGTCCTTGTGGTCACCATCCTGATGATCAAAGAAACCAGAACGTTACTAAAAGATCTAAAGAAATCTTATCTTAAAAGAAATGAAGCCTAAAAGACACTTCTCTCTGATACCAACTGTAACGCCCTGTTCTGGACACTGAGTTCTTATCCGAAAAAGGAACGTTCGGCATGTATAAAATAAAATAAATTTTACTTTATACGTAAGCCTTTAATACGTCGTATCGAGTTAGGCAACCGGAAGCCAAAGACTCAGGAATATTTTTTTTCCAAACATCCAAGAATAGAAACACAATCTAAAGGTAGAAATGTAACGTTCATTACATTGAAAGAACCAACGAAAACTTGAAATGTACGAAACCTCCAAAAGAACAAATGAAAAGTCTGCTAGAAATAATAGCACCGATCGAGACGCTCGATCTTCGCACAACGGAAGCTTATGCGATTTACGATATGAGACATAACTAATTAATTCTACGAGAAGGTTGAAGATTTACCTTATCGGAAAGGAAGAGATATTCGACCAAGGGAGAAGCCGTGATCTTCCGGATTGTATCTCCAAGCGACAACTGGTGGACGTCGATCCTCGCCGTAGAACCTCCTCGATTATGCACAAGAAAAACCCTAGGATTTTCTTCTCTAAATGACTAAGGCAAGAAACTAATTTTTCTTCCTTCTAATTGTAATGTGGCGCCATTAATTTGTGTAGTGTATGGTGTTAGAAGAAACTCTCTTTATATAGGAAAATAACTAGTCAAGAGAGTTATCCTTTTCACACCACAAAAAGCTATTCCCAAAAGGAAAAGATATTTTTGCGACAAAATAAGAGATAATTCCCAAAAAATCAATCTCTTATTTTTCCATTAATTATCCAACAAATAGATAATTAATTAATTACATATGTGACATAATCTAGAAAAAAATTCTTTTTCAAATTTATCACTAAATAGGGGCGCCACATTTTTTAATCATTTTTAATAGAAAATGTCTTTTCTAATTTACATATTATTTACCAAATAAATAATATTGCATATTCATTAAATAGACCAACTATTTAATTTATTCTCGAGGTTCCATAAAACGAGAAAACACTCGCGTGTTAGGAACCAATCCGGGGACCATGGACCTATAATCAGTAGCTACAATAAATTAAATAAAATATTCATCGAACAAAATATTTCTACTTAACTTATTAATTCCTGAATTACGCCAACATAAATCCGAAACTGAACTCTATCGATTATAGATATAACTTATTCTCAAAACGTCGAGTCGAGTCGATAAGTGTCCATTGATATAATCATTTTTTATAAACTAACCCTCCATAGACTATCCGTACAGAAGTAGGATTATTTCCGTAAACCTTCTTCACTACATCTTTTCCTTATTTACCATTAACCCACTAGTGATCAATTAGTTCATAACCAATACGAACTCCCGGGATTGATCAGTTTCTAGGAATAATAAATAAGGGGATCGTCTTTCTACTTCCCGCAGGAAGGAATGGATTCCATATCTGTGAGACACACACTTCTCACTCATTCCAGAATAGTGCCAACGTGAAAGTGATTCGGACCGCACCTCTTAGCGATCCTTAACGAACACCTAAAACCCTATCATGAAACAAGCAGGAGTCTGCAATCACTTCAGGATTAAGGTTAATCCATATATGATCATCTTGTGATTTAATAAGATTTCTCAATCATGGAATTATATGAGAAAGTCAGATTAAATCGGTCCAGTCCAATATGACTCTCATCATAAATAAATGCCTGTCGACGGTCCGGATAAGACGGTCACACCATAAAGTGTTTTGGGCGTATTAATGGTGGTTTAATCAATAGACCCCATACTTTGATTAACTTCACCACAGACTAACATTTCAAGTGTATCACCATAAACTTAATCCTCATGTGTGACACACACTAAGTTATATGGCTACATATGACACAACTTAGGGTTTTCAGTAGTGTATTTCTTACAAACACGGAGCAAGTAATAAGATGAGAATAAATCTGTCATTTATTAATTCTAGACACAATTACATAAATTGTCTTTCGGGCGCTACTTCCAACAATCTCCCACTTGCCCGTAAGGACAAGCAACAATTGTCTTTCGGGCACACTATATCTAAAAATCTCTCACTTGCCCGTAAAGACAAGCAATGATTGTTTTTACAGCACCACACCCTTATTCTTTCTATCCACAACATTCTCCCACTTGCTCTAAAGCAGATGAGACATATCTCCCAATTTCATACCCGCCAAGCGCTTATCAATCTGACCAGGTGGTACTTTCTCTCAATATGCTTTTCACAGTAAAATGATATCGGCTTCTCGAGACCTAGAACCACTTCCTGATCCAACAAAGAACTTCTCAAGCCACACTGCCTCTTAAAATGCTCCGAAAGATGCTATGTATTTGACTAACAGAGTCAAACTGGCAGTGCTGGATTGCTCTAGACTATAGTTCTATCACTATGAGTAAACACTGAGCCTGAGATCGATTCACGATCATCCTTAATCCTACAAAAAAATCAGAATTAGTGTAGTCAACGACACTCAGGTTCGCACCGAATGGACAAGCATACGATTCCTCGTTCTCTCAAGATACTTGAGGATGCACTATACTGCGTTCAACGTCCGAATCCAAGACTCGAATTTTATTGACTTTTAATAACATGACTTTCTCTATCCAAAAGAGAATCTATTCTATTTTCTCTATATCCGAAGACTAAGATAATTATTCCATGAGGGGTTGTGTAGGAAACCTCTCGTTGAATCTAGCGTGCAAAGAAATGCATCATCATCTTTAACCAATAAGATGGATGGGATATTGCCAACAACTTGTTCTTCTGAATTCGACCGAATCGATTTCTAAGAATATAGTCCACATCTCAAATTTAGAGAATCTCGGCTCATCAGTTCTTGACTTCAGATAACACACCCATGTTGTTTCCAACTGTTGCAGTGTTATCTTTTATTAACACTAACGTCTACTACTTTACCAATATTGATTCTTCAGTCTACAAAAGACTCATCAATATTCTGGTCAAGCCCACACATTTCAGAACATGTGACTTTTAATGACCTATAGGTTTGCTTTAATCCATCAATGGATATAAGCATAGGCAGTCATTCTGCCATTGGCTTTAAGCTAAAACCCTTCCGTTCCGAATGAATTCAAGCTCCATTGTATGGCAAGAAAGTTTCAGGGCATCACCCCTGTTTATCTTCATGCTTTCCACGGAGTCAAACAAGACTGAGTGGTGAGAAAGTTTTAGGGCATCACCCCTATTGAACTATTTACTTCTCTTGGAATTACCCCTAGACCACTTGGCTTTTCTTAGAAAGTTAAACTTTCCCATTCATTCGACTCTTTTCCATGTAGGTCTAATTACTCCCACTGGGCCTGAGACACTCAGGTGGTTCTACAAGAGTATGAACAGTATTGGAGTACCAAAACTCCATTTACAGGTTTATGGTTTTAAACCAACCTCTTTTTATCAGAATCCTATACAGTCCATCCAGAGGACCCTAGGTTATCAATCACCCTTAGCATGCTGTAAAGTCTACATAATCACAACGGGTCAATGGTTAAACCATACACCCACTGCATTTGGGTGGATTGACATTCTAATCTGGTTCAGTAGTATTTATCAGCGTAATCCCCGACAACCAATGTTGGATGTGGTCTGATTAAATCAGATAGTAACTCCTTGAGTAACTGTACTTCAAGGTCTAAGGTTGTTAATTAAACATTCTTCTAGAAAGGATGTAACAGTTTAACCGTCACGATCCGATCTCAAGAATCTTATAACCAACCTTTACTCGTAGCATTAAGATATTTCACGAACAGTCACCATCTGAACGTGTATACAAAATTTCCAGTCCTACCTTCAAGCACTAGTGCTAAATGCCTCTATTTCCGGAAGTAGGGTAAATTTAATTCACTCATTATCCACAAATTCATAGGCATCTTCTAGGTAGACTTCTCGGTATTACATAATAATATGAACCGTTATTTTGCAATCAATATCTTAATTGAGATAAGCAGTGTATCGTAACATATCAAGGACTATACAAGGCAATACATGGTTTGTCCTTTCAGTGAAATCATTTCACTCGGAGGTAGGCCGAGCATCTGTGCCAAAACTATGCTATAGACAATATCTGAGCATGGAATACTTGTTTCTCTGGTAATATCAAAGATTCCTCCAAATATTTAGATAAACTAATCGGCGTTTCGGGTAGCTATCAGACAAATTGTCCACTACTCAAAAGCTCCCACTAGCTCGTATCTTCATAAGACCCCGAAGGTCAATATAAACAAGCTATGATACTTCTTCAGCTCTATTACCTTTTCCTAATTGAAAGGTAACTTAGTCACTCCTTTGAGATAGTGTTCTTAGACTGGGAGTTAGGAATCACCCTTAGTCAGTCTTCAGATCTTATCTCTAGGATATATGCACTAATAAATAGATGCTGAAGAATCGTTTATCTAAATACGGAAACCATTTGTCTTAACAGTTTATGATGTGTTACATATACCTTTTCAGCATTACTTAGTGGTTTTGACTTTATCAAACAAAAGTCCGAGTCTCAGAATCGTATACAAATGTCACGTTCACTTTCCTTAAGGCAATTAAGTTGTCGGTGTGAAAGTAATTCCATTTGTTCCAACGAATCTGAATAGAAATTAAACTTCTGTGATATACAAGGATTAAAATCCGAAATTCGTTTCCTAATATCACTCCCACCATCTTAGCTGAAATGACTGTCCGTTGTCTACTCTTCATCATGAATGCCCAGCTACCTTGTTCTTACAAAAGAACTTTAGCTTCCGAGTCAAATTACTCGGTTAAAAAGGTCTCTAAGGATTCATAGGTTAGTGATCCAAAATTACTTTCGTTATCCTATACTTTCTTTTATTAATATTCGGTTTAGCCTTTAACTTATTTAGTTTAGATGACTTACACTTTTAGACATTTACCTTCCCATTCTTGTCTTTCTTTAAAGGAAATGGCCGTGAACTAGCAGTTCATTTGAGTAGACACTACTCGTGAACCGTGGGATGTCTAGTGAGATTGATACCAAATCATTCTCGTCATCTTTGAACTGATTTTGTTTTGTCTCTCGCTCAGCACGAGTGACAGCAGTCACATTAATGTCACTTAAGTTAGTAGGTTCAAGAGGAACATCCTCTTCCGAAGAATTAATTTGCATTCCCGATTATTGAGTTCAACGTTCTCGTTACTTTTCAACTTTTACGAAGTCATCATCAGTCAATTTTTCATGTTTAGCAGTTAAGATACCATGGGATGATATGTAGTTGTAAAAATAAATTACGACAGAAATATAAATCAAATCATACACCACTACAAATAATAAATTTGAGGAATTATAAACGTGATGTCATGCATGCAGTTTATCCTACCATTCCAAGGATTTAATCTCACACTACAGTGCCGCCGACGGGTAGGTCAAAGAGGTGACGATTAAATTGAGACAATCTCTCTCAACAATTAACTGAGAATCAGACATCCCGATTTAATTGTTGATTACCTTCCTTTTTCAGGCAAGATATTTCCAAAAATACCCTTTAGAGTGTGACCTACTGTTTCAGATTTTTAAGTAAACACCGAGTATGCCGCCGAAGGGTATGTCAGTGACCCGACGAGTATTCAAAATCCTATCTTTTCGGAAACCAAGCCTTGAATTTTGATAGCGGTGAAGGCCATCCGAAGGGGGCCGAAATCAAAGCGGCACGAGGCGTCACCATTCTCTCATGGTGCTTGTGTTAACAGTAGAGGCCGAGGGGTCGGTTGTCACCTTCCCCGCTCCCACTCGTTATTTTGAAAATTAGGTAGTCTTTTAGGATTTTCAGAATTTATTTAAAATCCGAAAAACAATAAATCATGAATATTTAAATTAATCCTCCCACTAGTTCATTGGTTCCAAATACCGTCTAACTAGTGTCACCTATTCACGACTTTCCAATTTCTCTGATTTTTAAAATCTTTGTATTCACCAAGAATTTTATAATCCTAATCTATTTGGACTTTATGATATTATTCTCAATAATTTGAAAAACAATAAATAATGAAATTTAAAGCTCCCACTAGTTTATCGGTTCCAAATAACGTCTAACTGGTGACAGTATATTCATGATTTTCCAATTTATTGATTATTTAGAAAATCTCTTGTGTAGACACTACACAACAAAAATTCACCAATGAATTGTATAGTCCTAATGATGTCATGATAAAAATTTAATTTGGAGCTCGGAATTTTCTTTCAATAATCCGAAAACAATAAATCACGAAAAGCAATCACCAACTTATCGGTTCCAAATACCGTCGAGTTAGTGACCTATCTTTTCACGATTTTCCAATTTTCTCGATCATTAAAATCCTTTTATGTAGACACTACATAAATAAAATTCACAAAGAATTTTATTATCTTAAAAGGTTCTGGGATTGTTGAATTTTTCGTATAAGTCGAAAAACAATAAATCAAGAAAAGCAACCACCAACTTATCGGTTTTAAACCCTGGCTGAGCTTTAACAGAGTTTACCGAATGGTGTCGGGATAGGCTAAGCCGACCCGTCCATTTCGTTGGTTCATGTACGACTGCTGGATGAATCGGGCTAAGGTTGCCCCATTGACCCTCAGCTCGCCGGACAGCTTGACCTTGCCGGACCCCCGACGCTAACGTCGCACTTGGACGGACAAGTCGAGTCGAGCCGAAACCCTGTTGACCGCCCGAACCAATTTTCGAACCTTTTGCTCAGTTGGTGTCCAATTTTTCCGGATTTTCCAATTTTTTATTATCAAAATTCAAAATTTATGTAGACACTAAATAACCTAAACCCCGTAGGATTTATTATCCCAAATTAAGTTTATCATGTGAATTTTATATCCCGAAAAAATTCCGTCCCTTTTAATTAATTTAATTAATTACCTAAATTAATCTAAATTAATTACGTCTCATACATGCCTAATTAATATCTTGATTAATTATCTACATGTATACATATGCTAGGAGTGGAATTCATGAATATGATGTATGGTATGTCATGATTATATCACATAAATAATCATCCAAGAAGATAAATGCGAAAAAAATAAATCACTGCGATGGACCGTTCGTACCCCGTATCTAACCTATTTAAACTAGGAAAAGCAAAAAAAATAAAAATAAAAATAAAAATAAAAATAAATTTCGCATGCAGCAACTCTGATCAATTGATGATGCTTTATCCCTTTTCCTCTTCTCGTGCTTCATCAACTTTGATCAGCCACTTTGGGGAAAAAAAATTGATGCCAGCCGCTTTCTTTTTTTTGTTGTGAACAGCAAGTGAACTCTGCCTGGATGTCCAATTTGAATCGTCCGGTACCAATTTTTGTAGCGCCTCCTTTTTCTTTTCCATTGTAGATGTTATGGCCGACGGATCCGACGAAATAAAATTACTACTATAAAATTAGTGTTATTTGTTTATAAGGACGTGTTTTGAGACTTAATTAGGCATTTAGGACACACTTAAAAGATCATTAGTTATAAGGACAAAATAAGTGTAACCGGACAAAATTACCCTCATTTATCTATTATCAGGCTTCGTTCATCTGTCTTCATATGAGTTCCATCGCCGCCGGAGAAAGTTTTCCCCCAACCACCCACCTCTAAATGCTTCTAAGCTCAGCTTCTGCTTGACTGGACTGCTTCTCCACCTCCACTACAAGCTCCAGGTCCTCCACGGCTCCACCATCGCCGGTACTGTTTAGCCAGCAAATATTTTTCAATGAAGATGAGGGAACTCATTCGAAGAAGATGAAGTCAAAGTCAATTGGAAAATCAGTTGGAAAATTCAAGAGAATGATTTTGACATCATTAAGCCAATTGCAAACCGTTGCTTGCCTTCAAAAGCCTGATACTCTCTGCAAATTGTTCGAATTGATTTGGTTTCATATTGGTGAGATTTGGCTGGAAATTGAAGAGCATTGAAGATTTTGAGCTAGCAAAATGATGACCTTCGAAATAAACGATATCAGAAAGATTGGATTAGGATTGACAGGCTTTGGAGTCTTTTTCTTATTTCTGGGTATCATGTTCTTCTTCGACAAGGGACTAATCCTAATGGGAATTGATAAAAATCCAAGCTTTCATTTCTACTGGGTGCCATTCATTTTCCCTCTTTCAAAATTATTAAAGCCTGAGCGATTGTAATAGCTAAGCCGTCTGAAGATAAAAGGTAAAGTGCAACTTTATTTTAATATTCAGCCCTGTGCTAGATTTCATTTGGGTTTTAGATGCATAGTATAGAACGCCTGACCTGTATTGTTTCATGGATATGCTAGTTTGGATTCTCATGTTTTTTTTTTCCTTTCTCTTTGCTAATTATTGTAAAAGTAATATTTGTTCAAAGTTCAAAGTTCAAACCCATTGTGAAATAATTTAATTGATGCTGCTTGATCATCATGTGAATGAATTATCACAAAAAATCGAGGTGCAACATCAGAAATTTCTTGAATTTCTGAAGCTGCCCCATAACTTGAATATCATTTCTGATTGCTGCTGTGCATAATAGGTTCTCAGCAACATGTTGGTCTGAAATAGATGCCCAATGTAATAGCATCTGAAAAACTGAGTAGATAGCATGCCCCATCCTAGTGAATTTAGTGCTTGTGTGGTTTTCCCTTTTGAGTTTTATGGGAATTGAGGAATTACCTAAAGTTTAGAATGAGTAATGATCTGGACACAACCGTTGTGACACAACGAGTGTCACATCATGTATCGACACCGTTGATCATGATGTAATAATGATCAATTAATTTAACATGCATCACCTTGAAACAAAAAAAAAAGCAAAGATATACGTTGATGGTGAGTTTGTGTATGATTTGGCGATGTCACTGCATAAAATGCCAATGTCACTGCATAAATTGTTGATGTCACTGCATAAAATGCCGATGTCACTGCATAAATTGCCGATGTCACTGCATAAAATGTTGATGTCACTGCATATCTGATTGCCGATGTCACTGCATAAATTGTTGATGTCACGCATATATGATTGCCGATATCACTGCATAAAATGTTGATGTCACTGCATATATGATTGCCGATGTAACCGCATAAAAATATGAATTAAGGTGAAAGATTTATGTTGATCGTAGTTTTATATCAAAAGATATATCCATTTGAAGTCGATTTTATGAAGAAAATAAATCCATTTTATGAAATTAAGTCGGAAAAATATCAAATGTCATTCATATATGATTGCCGATGTCAATGCATCGCAGTGGTCAATGCATCGTGGTTGTTAGTGCATCGCGGTGTCTCTACATCGAGGTGATCAATGCATCGCGGTGTCTCTCCATCACGATGGTCAATGGATGATCAATGCATCACGGTGGTCAATGAAAAAAAATCACCGTAAATTAAAATTTATAAAAAAAAAAAAAGATGTCATTCAACGTCCAGAAATAAATTAAATAAAAAAACCCCAAAACTTTCGTCATCAGGAAATAAAAAAAAGATATGGACGTTCTCCTTTTGCCGGTTTTTTTTTTAATCTTCATTAAGGGTATTTGAGTCTATCTACCTAATTTTTGTCCTTATAACTAAGTGTTTGTTTTGGATGTCCTTTTGCCTAATTAAGTCCAAAATGTGTCCTTTTCAATAATTGTCCCTATAAAATTTAAATTGCAAAAATAAATTACATAGATTGCAAAATAAATTACATATATCTTATACTCGTATAATTCTAATTATACGAGCTTACAATAGATCTAACGGTAAACAAGTACCAACCCAATTCATCTCGTCAACCAAATCATTCAATCGCATATATATAAAAATATATTAAAGATGCAATATTATATGCAATTCCACTCCTAAATTAATTAATTATGCTCTCGGTATCGTAAAATTGAACCTTGGCTCGATACCACATGATAGAAGTAATAGCACCGATCGAGACACTCAATCTTCGCACAGCGGAAACTTATGTGATTTACGATATGAGACATAACTAATTAATTCTACGAGAAGGTTGAAGATTTACCTTATCGGAAAGGAAGAGATATTCGACCAAGGGAGAAGCCGTGATCTTCCGGATTGTATCTTCAAGCGACGACTGGTGGACGTCGATCCTCGCCGTAGAACCTCCTCGAATATGTACAAGAAAAACCCTAGGATTTTCTTCTCTAAATGACTAAGGCAAGAAACTAATTTTTCTTCCTTATAATTGTAATGTGACGCCATTAATTTGTGTGTATTGTGTTAGGAGAAACTCTCTTTATATAGGAAAATAACTAGTCAAGAGAGTTATCATTTTCACACCACAAAAAGCTATTCCCATAAGGAAAAGATATTTTTCCCACACTCTTTATTTTTCCATTAATTATCCAACAAATAGATAATTAATTAATTACACATGTGACATAATCTAGGAAAAATTCCTTTTCTAATTTATCATTAAATAGGCGCCACATTTTTAATATTTTAATAGAAAATGTCTTTTCTATTTTACATATTATTTACCAAATAAATAATATTGCATATTTATTAAATAGACCAACTATTTAATTTATTCTCGAGGTTCCATAAAACGAGAAAACACTCGCATGAGTTAGGAGCCAACCCGTAGCTACAATAAATTAAATAAAATATTCATCGAACATAATATTTCTACTTAACTTATTAATTCCGGAATTACGCCACTATAAATCCGAAACTGAACTCTATCGATTATAGAGATAACTTATTCTCAAAACGTCGAGTCGAGTCGATAAGTGTCCATTGATATAATCATTTCATATAAACTAACCCTCCATAGACTATCCGTACTGAAGTAGGATTATTTCCGTAAACCTTCTTCACTACATCTTATCCTTATTTACAATTAACCCACTAGTGATCAATTAGTTCATAACCAATACGAACTCCCGGGATTGATCAGTTTCTAGGACTAACAAATAAGGGGATCGTCTTTCTACTTCCCGCAGGAAGGAATGAATTCCATATCTGTGAGACACACACTTCTCACTCATTCCAGAATAGTGCCACCGTGAAAGTGATTCGGACCGCGCCTCTTAGCGATCCTTAACGAACACCTCAAACCCTATCATGAAACAAGCAGGAGTCTGCAATCACTTCAGGATTAAGGTTAATCCATATATGATCATCTTGTGATTTAATAAGATTTCTCAATCATGGAATTATATGAGAAAGTCAGATTAAATCGGTCCAATCCTATATGACTCTCATCATATATAAATGCCCCACTTAGACAACCAATGTCGATGTTCCGGATAAGACGGTCACACCATAAAGTGTTCTGGGCGCATTAATGGTGGTTTAATCAATAGACCCCATACTTTGATTAACTTAACCACAGACTAACATTTCAAGTGTATCACCATAAACTTAATCCTCATGTGTGACAAACACTAAGTTATATGGCTACATATGATACGACTTAGGGGTTTCAGTAGTGTATTTTTTACAAGCACGAAGCAAGTAATAAGATGAGAATAAATCTGTCAATTATTAATTCTAAAAACAATTACATAAATTGACTTTCGGGCGCTACTTCCAACAAAGTCTAGTATAAACAGTCATATGAAGAAACAATAAATATAAAGCTCCAAAAGAAGGCGTCCTCAATCGTCGTCATCGAAATCCTCCTCGTAGCTCGGATCAACCTGTTTATCTTCTCATCCCCAAACACATAGAAAACATGCAATTGAGGTAAGTACAACGTACTTAATAAAGAGAGAATCTAAGATTTTAAATAAGATTTATAAAGAAAAGATACTTAATTGCTTGGTTATCTTTATATGACCGACTCAATCTAGGGTTCACATTCATATCCATAAACATGTCATGACTGTGCGTTTCTCACTTAACTTATCTATGTTACATCCGCACTCAACGGAACTACACACTCCGGTTAGGGATATACCATGCAACATATTGGTGGATCACACCAATAACCATGGGGGTAAGCCCGGGGGTGTACACGTTCGGCGAAGTCCCTCCGTAATTAGGGTTTTGGTAACCTACGGTGTTATTCACTTTCAGGAATGCCCACACATCGTGATATTGTGTAGTGAATATCCAAGAATGACATGATGTTTAATATTTTACTAGTTAAGTATGTGTTTATTAAATTTATAACTAGCCACCTAAGTGTTTTTGAGGAAAACCTCACCTTAACAGGCCTACTCCCTCACTTAGACCGCTAGACACACATCCTAACACATACACAGACATTAATGAGTGCTAACTCATCAACGCACAAGCCTATCACGCTCTTCCGATAGTCCCGAACTTCAACTCCCTTGAAGAGTACATTCGGTGCCGGAACTAAATGCAGCAGAAACTCAATTAAGGCTTGTTCATGTTTAATTAATGTTATTAGATCAAAAATCAAGGTTTAAAACTCAACACATAGATTAAAACATATTTTCCCCAAAACTAGGTCCAATGCATGCGTATTGGTTGGAATGTGTGCGCATTCACTGTCCAAAAACTTGCTGGAAGTTTCTGTCCAGCCAATGCGTGCGCATTGCATGAGCTGGGAACAACTTGAAGCTGTAATGCTTGCGCATTCTAGTGAATGCGTGCACATTGCACCTGCTGCAAAAATACTCCCACATCCTTAACCATGAAGCATATTCCCTTGATTGCGTGCGCATTCAACCAGCCAAACTAAAACCATGCATCTTGTAACAGGAATGCGTGCGCATTCTATTGAATGCGTACGCATTCTATTGAATGCGTACGCATTCGACCCTTAAAACCCTAAACTCGATTTTCTTCCCCTTAACGATTTCCTATCCAATTTCAACATAATTAACATCGAAATAAAATCAGAAAAACACAGAAAAACATATCTTTATCAAACCATATCATCAAATGATTCTTAAACAACGAAATAAACGAATTCTAGCATCTAATCGTCTTAAAACATTGATCTAAACCTTATAAACCATAATCAAAATCATAGGAAGAGTCTCTTACGTGTTTGCAAGCAATACCAAAACCTTGAAAAACTGCAGCACCTTGAAAACCTTGATCTCAAAACAATGTCCTCCTTACGACGATTCCAAATCTCTACTCGAATATGAAAACGGTTCGGTAACACTTTAGATTTCTGAAGAACACTCCTAGCCCTTTTCTTTTGTTCTCAAAGGTTGCAGAGAACGTAGAGGCAAAATTCTGAAAACTTTTAGGTTATGGGAAATAATGATCTATATTTTTCCTTAAATATAATTCCCAATTATTCCCCCTTTTCCATAATGACCCTAATTGTCATTAAATCAGAATTTTCCCATAAAAAATATATGTAAAATTCGCCCCCCACATATATATATTTTTATATATATAAAACTTAAATCCACAAATGGAATAAAGAACATAATACTTCGTTTTTGCAAAATTACACGTCTTCCCTTTTTCCGAAAGTCGGAATATTACAGAAAAAGTTATCACTTTCAGCTAGAGTCTCTCTTGATAATATAATAGATCAGGTGTTTACGAAGGAGCCTCTTGCAAGACTGGTCTACGGGTCCATCACAATAAATGTTGGAAAATGATGGTTAAAATGGATATGTTAAATGATATGTCATATTGGGGCTATTGGGTCTAAGTGGTGAAAGATTGTCCAACAATAAATGCTTCAAGGAGACGGTCAGTAGGATGTTGGGTGGGAGATCTGTGAATTTGAAGAAGACCTTGAAATATAAGCAAACATGCTTATATTCTCAAGCAATGATGAGATCCAGAATGATTGTTATGTTCAATGGAGTTGAGCCAGAACAATTGTGCGAGGAACTGACAATGCTGGTGCTACACGTCGCGTCTGCTTATAGAATGATTTGCTCCATTTGTCACGACGCGATCATGGAACCCTTACAGAAAGATTAGAGATTTGCGTCGTCGTAGTAGAAAAAAATGGACTTTTTTAAGGTCGAAGAATATTTTGTGTTTTAATGCTATGTTGTCGAATTCGAAAGTTGAAAAATATTTTGTGTTTTGATGCTATGTTGTCTAATCTTATGTAACAATAGTCGTAAGGTTGATATTTATTTCTATAAATTTTATTGTAATGTATAAAGTGAAGACTCAACAATACTTGCACCTTTATAAATGAATGTCTCGATCCGAAAATGTAAATAGATGAAATAAGCATATCAACAACTTAAAGAGTCTTTGTTTATTTGTTTCAGTTCAGCATATCAGCATTTAAAAGAAGTACTACTTTCGCATAGAGTATTTGTTTATTTGTTAGCTATATGGTTAATAAATGAAATAAGCATATCAACAACTTAAAGAGTACCATCGTGCGTCAAGGTCTGTCATCCTGTTTTTAATCCTTTCAATTTTCAACCGTGCGTCACACGAGTTTTTCTACTTGTATATATGTATTTGAGAAAAAATATTAAAATTTCATTAACAAATATGTTGAAACAAAAGTTTTGTTATTTGAATGTGAGAATGATTTAGGCATACGAAGACCTATATTACCGGGATGTTTATTATTTATTATAATATTATGAACAAGAGAAAAATATTAGTAGACATTAAAATCAGTTTTTCACATTGACGTTACCCTTTTTTACAACATATTGTAAATAAGTTTCATTATAAGTTCGTAGCAAACACTTCATATCAATATAGTAATAGAGAACAATGTAAAATCTGTAAGGGACCAAAAAGCATACACTAAAAAGTATTGCAATAATTAGCTATGGAACGTCGAATTACATGTACATTGTTAGTGTATTTTTTCTACTTCTTAATTGAGTGATTAACAAATTATAAAATGCATATTAACATTAAGCATTATGATATACACACTTAGAAAAATTAACAACAATGCTTTTATGTTTAGATATGAATTTTATACACAATGATTATGTATTATTGAAGTAATATTTATAAATGTCCCATCTTCAAGGGTGGACTTTCCCTTGTGATGTCCCATCTTCACAGGCAGGGCGGTTCCAATAAGGTGGGTTATGGGTCACCTGACCCCCTAAAATATTAAAAAATAAAATTATAGGTATATTTTACACTATTTAAAATTTTTATACACTAATATCTTCTAACTGACCTTCTAATTTTTTGAAATATTTACCCTTGACCCATATCATACTTAGATATTTATAATTAATGCTTATAAACTTGTAATATGATGTGTCGCTCTCGATTCCCGACCCGTGTCGCTGAATTCCTGAGCCGCCCCTGTTCACGGGTGTATATGTATTTTTTTTACGAGGAATCACGGGTGAGAAATTTTAATGTGGTGTGTTTGCAGGGTGTGGATAAATTTCTTTTTGCTTAAAGCCCCCGGTATCCGGAACCCACTGGTCCGACTAATCCGGAGTTCGGTCCGGGTCGTGCCTAAAGAGGCTTACTCTTACTCAGAGGTAAGGCCTAGCCAAGAGCTATTTCAACATGGCGCTTCAGAGGAGAATCGAACCGGTGTGGATACATTTATTATGTCCATAAAACATCCGTATTTTTCAAATTATTGTATTTTAATATATTTACATTTAAATGCACGAATATTTTTAAATTAATATAGGTGTATAATACCGTGCAGTTACACCACGTAATTTTTTTCCACCGCGGGTGTATACTTTAAATAGGGAAATTTTACGATAGAGTCTCCCATATGAAGAGAAATATATGTGGTTTTATCTGAACCACATAATTTTATTACTGAATAAAACTGTGTGGGAAGTTATTCATTGCCACCCAAAATAATAAAAGTCCATTTGACTTGACTTGACCATGATGTGCCTTGCTGAAAATTTTATACTAGTGAATTAATGCTGGGTCTACATGAATGAATAGACTCTGAGGGGAGGAAAACTAATAACATGTTGGGAAGTTATTGATTGCACCCGTCATATATGGAGTGTACCCATGTAGCTTATTGTAGACCTTTTATTTTTAAACGAAATTCTAACTGTGTGATCTAGATTTGTTTACCTGCAATTCGGTGTATATGGATATACCACACAAAAATTTCCCGTGTGTGTTTCCATATATTTTAAAGGACGGTACATATTCACTACACAATATGTGCCTTAAACATTCACTACACAATTTTATCTATTAATTATGTATACTATATCATTTTCAAATTTCGAACTCCATTTATTACCTATGTGTAGCTCTCTGTTTGCGTTAAGTTATGTGTAGGCTCCTTTCTATAATTATTTAAGGGACTATTTTTCATGTGACCTTCTTTTATCCAATAGTCTTTGACCGATATCTATCTTTGTTTATATTCCCCTCTTTAAGTAGCCTAGCTTAGGGCATCTCCAGGGTTTCCCGTTTTTTTTACACCAAAACACCAAAATGGTGTAAAATTACATCATTCTTCTCCAATCATTCTACGAGAATTCTTTCTTAGTTACTCATTTACACCGTAGACCCATGTGGATAAATCTGGACTACACAGCTTGAATTTAATTTGGAACAGTGTGGTCCATATTATCCACGTAGATCTACGATGCAAATGGAGTAGTTAGGAAGTAATACTGTGGTACTACAACCTCAATCATACAATAATTATTCAAGCCAGTTATTTCATTTGATATATATATATATATATATAAATAAATAAATAAATAAATATAT
The DNA here is from genome assembly GCA_024500145.1 of Gentiana dahurica var. dahurica. NCBI lineage: Eukaryota > Viridiplantae > Streptophyta > Magnoliopsida > Gentianales > Gentianaceae > Gentiana > Gentiana dahurica. The sequence goes on from CM044908.1 coordinate 43,776,091, forward strand.
ATATATATATATATATATATATATATATATATATATATATATATATTAGTTAATTGTCAATTAGGACAAATTTAGAAAGATTTCAGATTTTAGTACTATAAGAAAATATTTTCGTCAAAAAGGACATTTCATCAGTGAAAGTGAAAGTGAAATTGAATTTTAAAGTGAATCACGTTTGGTTTTGTCTGAAAATCAACGTAAGTCACTTTCAAATTCACTTTGACTTCGACTTTCACTAATGAAATGTCTTTTTTGACGAAAATCTTTTTTATAGTTTTTTTTGTCTGACATCTTCCATATTGTGTCATTTAGGACCCTCCTTCAAGGTATCCAACACTACCCTTAGGTGTTCTTCATGCTCTCTCTCATTCTTTGAGTAAACTTGGATGTCGTCTATGAATACTATCACAAACTTATCCAGGTAAGGCATAAAAATCCGCTGCATTAAATACATAAATGCTGATGGAGCATTGGTGAGTCCAATGGCATAACCGAAAACTCGTAATGTCCATATCTAGTACTAAAAGTCATCTTAGGTATATCTGCCACCTTGATCTTCAACTGGTGATAACCGGACCTAAGATCAGTCTTAGAGAACACTCTCTTTCCTTGTAACTGATTAAATAGAACATCAATCCTCGGTAGTGGGTACTTATTCTTGATGGTGACATTATTTAGGGCTATGTAGTCGATACACATCCTCATACTACCATCTTTCTCTTAACAAACAGAACTGGGGCTCCCCAAGGTGATGTACTAGGCTGAATTTTGTTCCTCTCGAGCATATCTTTAAGTTGAGCTTTCAAATCCTTCAATTCAGCCGGTACCATTCTATAGGGTGCCTTAGCAACTGGTGCCGCTCCTGGTATTAATTTGATCTCAAACTCTATCTCTCTATCCAGCATGTTTCGGTAACTCTTCCAGAAACACCTCAGGGTACTCCTTTAATACCGGGGTTTCCTCTAACTTAGGTTTCACTTGTCCCCATCCACTACGTATAACAAGTAACCTTCACAACCCTTTTGATAAGCTCTTATCGCCTTAACCGCTGATATTATAGGATGACTCTTCTTACTTGGTTTGTAAACATTACTCTGATAAGACTTACATGATTTCCTAGGTACTTTTAAGGTCACTATCTTTTCTCTACAATCCAAGTGAACATAATTCTCGGATAGCCAATCTACTCCAAGAATTACATCGAAATCCGAAAACACTTTTGCATCAATAAGACCCAACTCGAACATCCACTTGAGGTATCGTCCTAGTTACCTTAGTTACCTTTCCTAACTGTGTGGTTATCTCAAAGGTGTTTCTTAAGGGTTCCGAAGGTAGATTCAACTTTTAGCAATCTTAGTTGACACAAATGTGTTAGACTCTCCCGTGTCAAACAAAGACGTGACCGCTAGGTTATCTCACATTATTGTACCTAAGATATAGATTCATTTATTTAAATACAATTACAGCATGAATAAACGCACTATAAAGATACTTTAATAAATTAGAACAAACAATAAGGCATCCGAAAGAACATCATCATCTGGCTTAGCATACCCAGCATCCACTGTGAAAACCCGAACTGGTCAGCTTGGGCCGCCTTTCCTACTTCCTTGGCTTGGGTTTCCTTTGGTTGGACATGCCCTTGCATAATGTCATATATCTCCGCAGTAGTAGCAACCGCTTGTATGTTGTCGGCACTCACCTATATGATGCTTGTTACACTTAGGGCAAAGCGGTGCACCGATTGGGGGTTTAGCTGCTGAAGGAGTTGTCATCTTCTTAGCGTTCTATTGTGGTGCTCCTTGACCGTGGCCCTGACTAGTTCCAAAATTTCTCTTAACACCGACAACGACCAAGGCCAATTCCTAAAAGTCTCGACCTCCAAGGCCTTGTTCCGCATCTCGCCATATTCTTTGGCGTAAAACCCAACATCCCTGCTTGAATTTCACGGGCCAATACTTCCTTGTAGAGCACCATCTTCTTCTCTTCAACCCTCATGATCTCCAAGTAGAACCTACCCAACTCGTGAAACTTGTTGGTATATTGAGAAACTGTCATATAGACACGTTACATGAGACTTAGAAACTGATTTGCCTTATTAGCCTGCACTGTCGCCGAGAAGTACTCGTTGTAAAACAAGGTCTTAAATCCTTCCCAATCTGTAACTTTACCACTGCTTCTCTCAATGGCATCAATCCATGATTCAACCGTGCCCAAAAGAAAATTGACTGCTAACTGTGCCATCTCAGATTCAGGAATGTTTATGTTCCGGCATGCCTTCTCAAAACTCCTTAACCAAGCTTCAGCCTTTGACGGCTCCGTATTTCCATGGAAGTTTTGAACTCGGTTCCTTTTTAGCCTCATGTACCAATATATTGGCGGTGCCTGCTCAAAAGCCAGTGGTGGTCTGACTGGTGGGGTTGGTTGTTAAACAAGTGGATACTCGAAGGGTACTTGTTGCTGAGGATATGATGGCGGTTGAGGTCGTAGCGGTGGGATCACTTGAGGTTCAGTCTGGTAGAGGTGATATCTCTGGTGATGTTGTGGGGTGTGATGAGGTTGGTGGAAACCATAGGGTGGGTATCCTACGCCTTGCTGGTGATCAAAGCGCGGTGAAGGTGGTATGGTAGGTCGAAAGGTGTGACCTACTAGGGGTGGATAGAAAGTCTGGTGTTGTTGGTGATGGAACACTGGTGGGAAGGGGTGGCTCACGGGTGGCGGGTAGACACTGACTGGTGGAGGTTAGATATTGGTCGCCAGGGATATATATACGGTGGAATATCCCCTATCACGGTTATGCGTATGGGGGCTTCCCCTGGTTCTCCACGCATGTAAGTATACCTTGGTTGAGGTCGTGGTGTCGGACTCCACTAAGGTCGTGGGGTAGGATTCTGACGAGGTTGGGGTGACGGGGTTGCATGAGGCCGTGGAGTGGGATTCCGATGAGGTCGTGGCGACTAGCTTGTCTGTGGCCTAAGGGTGTGGGTAAGGTGAGGTGACAGATTCTAACATACCAAAACCACCTCCCATAACTGGGGTCGGGTTATCTTCTCGAGCTCCTGAAGTCTCTTCACCATGCACTACAGTCCTTGTGGTCACCATCTTCATGATCAAAGAAACCAGAATTACTAAAAGATATAAAGAAATCATATCTTAAAAGAATGGAAGCCTAAAAGATGCTTCTCTCTGATACCGAGTGTAACGCCCGTTCCCGGACACTGAGTCCATATCCAGAAAAAGGAACGTTCGGCACGTATAAAATAAAATAAATTTCACTTTATACTTAAGCCTCTACTACGTCGTATCGAGTTAGGCAAACGGAAGCAAAATACTCGGGTATAAATGTTTTTCAAAACATCCAAGAATAGCAACGAAACTTGAAACGTACGAAACATCCAAAAGAAAAGAAAAGAAACAACAAGTCTCCACAGATCCAAAACATACTCAAAAAGAACAAATGAAAAGTTTAGTCTAAACAGTCATTGGAAAGAAACAATAAATATAAAGCTCCAAAAGAAGGCATCCTCAAACATCGTCATCGAAATCCTCCTCGTAGCTCGGATCAACCTGTTCATCTTCTCATCCCCAAACACATCGAGAACATGCATTTGAGGTAAGTACAACGTACTTAATAAAAGAGAGAAGCTATGATTTAAAATAACAATTATAAAGAAAAGATACTTAATTGCTTGGTTATTTTTATATGACCGACTCAATCTAGGGTTCACATTCATGTCCATCAACATGTCATGACTATACGTTTCTAATTTAACTTATCTATGTTACATCCTCACTCAAGGGCACTACGCACATCTGGTTAGGGATGTACTTTGCAACATATTGGTGGATCACACCAATAACCACGGAGGAAAGCCCGAGGGTGTACACGTTCGACGAAGTCCCTCCGTACTTAGGATCTTGGTAACTTATGGAGTTATTCACTTTCAGGAACGCCTAAACGTCACGATATTTTCTGGTAGCTATCCAAGAATGACATGATGTTTAATCTTTTACTAGTCAAGTATGTATTTATTAAATTTATAACTAGCCACCTAAGTGTTTTCGAGGAAAGCCTCACCTTAACAGACCTACTCCCTCACTTAGACCGCTGGACACACATCCTAACACATACATAGACATTAATGAGTGCTAACTCATCAACGCACAAGCCTTTCATGCTCTTACGGCGGTCCCGAACTTCAACTCCCTTGAAGAGTACATTCGGTGCCGGAACTAAACGTATCAACAACTCAATTAAGGCTTGTTCATGTTTAATTAATGTTATTAGATAAAAAATCAGGGTTTAAAACATCTTTTCCCAAAACTGGGTCAAATACGTGTGCATTGGTTGGAATGCGTGCACATTCACTGTCCAGAAACTTGCTGGAAGTTTCTGTCCAGCCAATACGTGAGCATTGCATGAGCTGGGAACAACCCGAAGCAGCAATGCGTGCGCATTCTAGTGAATACATGCATAGTGAATGCGTGCGCATTGCACTTGCTGCAAAAAGACTCCAATATCCTGAACCACGAATTCATGCGCATTCGACCTGTAGAAACTAAAACCATGCATCCAGTAACAGGAATGCGTGCGCATTCGAACCCTAAAACCCTAATCTCGATTAACTGCTCCTTATCGATTTCCCATCCGATTTCAACACAATTAACATCAAACTAAACTCAGAAAAACACAGAAAAACATATCTTTATCAAACCATATCATCACATGATTCTTAGACAACGAAAGACACGAATTCTAGCATCTAATCGCCTTAAAACATTGATCTAAACCTTATAACCAAAATCAAAATCATAGGAAGAGTCTTACGTGTTTGCATGCAAAACCAAAACCAAAGCCTCGAAAAACTGCAGCACCTCAAAAACCTTTATCTCAAAATGATGTCCTCCTCACGACGATTCCAAATCTCTACTCGAATCTGAAAACGGTTCGGTAACACTTTAAATTTCCGATGAACGCTCCTTTTCTTCTGTTCTCAAAGGTTGCGAGAACGTAGAGGCAAAATTCTGAAAACTTTTAATTTATGGGAAATAATGAGCTATATTTTTCGCTAAATATATTTCCCAATTATTCCACTTTTTCCTTAATTACCCTTAATTGTCATTAAATCAGAATTTTTCCATAAAAATATTTATAAAAGTCAGCCCCACTTATATATTATTATATATATAAAAAACTTAAATCCGCAAAAGGAATAAAGAAAATAATATTTCGTTTTCGCAAAATGACACGTCTGCCCTTTTCCGAAAATCAGAATATTACAGAAATTGTTATCACTTTCAGCTATAGTCTCTCTTGATAATATAATAGATCAGGTGTTTACGAAGGAGCCTCTTGCAAGACTGGTCTGCGGATCCATCACAATAAATGCTTCAAGGGGACGGTCAGTAGGATGTCGGGTGGGAGATCTGCGAATTCGAAGAAGACCTTGAAATATAAGCAAACATGCTTATATTCTCAAGCAGTGATGAGATCCAGAATGATTGTTATGTTCAAGGGAGTTGAGCCAGAACAATTGTGCGAGGAACTGACAATGCTGGTGTTACACGTCGCGTATGCTTACAGAATGATTTACTCCATTTTTCACGACGCGATCATGTAACCCTTACTGAAAGATTAGAGATTTGCGTCGTCATAGTAGAAAAAAAAGGAGTTTTTGAAGGTCGAAAAATATTTTGTGTTTTGATACTATGTTGTCGAATTCGAAGGTTGAAGAATATATTTTGTGTTTTGATGCTATGTTGTCTAATATTATGTAACAGTAGTCGTAAGGTTGATATTTTTTTCTATAAATATTATTGTAATGTATAAAGTGAAGACTCTACAATACTTGCAGCTTAATAAATGAATGTCTCGATCCGAAAATGTAAGGACATGTTTGCTTATGATTTCGAGTTATCTTATATATTGTTGGCTAAGAAATTTTTTCCCACACCTGTTATCATTGTTTTTAGTTCATAAGAAGTTAGTCGGATGTATTAATAAACTATGTTCTTCGGGTTTGCATTTTTCCCACTATTTTCACTAATTTATGTACTACTTCCGAATAGAGCATTTGTTTATTTGTCAGCTATCAACAACTTTAAGAGCGCCACCGTGCGTCAAGGTCTGTTATCCTGTTTTTAATCCTTTCAATATATGTATTTGAGAAATATTAAATTTTCATGAACAAATATGTTCAAACAAAAGTTTTGTTAGTCATTACATTTGAATGTGAGAATGATTTAGGCATACGAAGACCTATATTACCGGAACGTTTATTATAATATTATAAACAAGAGAAAAATATTAGTAGACATTAAAATCAGTTTTTCACATTGACGTTACCCTTTTTTACAACATATTGTAAATAAGTTTCATAATAAGTTCGTAGCAAACACTTCATATCAATATAGTAATAGTGCACAATGTAAAATCTGTAAGGGACCAAAAAGCATACACTAAAAAGGATTGCAATGATTGGCAATGGAACGTCGAATTACATGTACATTATTAGTGTATTTTTTTACTTCTTAATTGAGTGTACTAAAGCATAAAATGCATATTAACATTAAGCATTATGATATACACACCTAGAAAAATTAACAACCATGCTTCTATGTTTAGATATGAATTTTATACACTATGATTATGTATTATTGAAGTGACATTTTTAAATGTCCCATCTTCACGGGTGGACTTTCCCTTGTGATGTCCCATCTTCACGGGCAGGGTCGGCTCCAACAAGGTGGGTTATGCGTCACCTGATCCCCTAAAATATTAAAAAAAAATTTATAGGTATATTTTTCACTATTTAAAAAATTTATACATTAATCTCTACTAACTGACCCTTTAATTTTTTGAAATATTTACCCTTGACCCATTTCATACTTAGATATTTAAAATTAATGCTTATAAACTTGTAATACGATGTGTCGCTCTCGATTCCCGACATGTGTCGCAGAATTCCTGGAGCGGCCCCTGTTCATGGGTGTATATGTATTTTTTTTACGAGGAATCACGTGTGAGAAATTTTATTCGGTTCGGGTCGTGCCTGCAGAGTCTGACTGTTACTCAGGGGTACGGCCTGTCCAAGAGCTCTTTCAACATGGCGCCTAAGAGGAGAATCGAACCGGTGTGGATATATTTATTATGTTAAAACATCCATATTTTTCAAGATTATTGTATTTTAATCTATTTACATTTAAGAACATAAATATTTTTAAGTTAATATAGGTTTGTAATACCGTGCAGATACACCACGTAATTTTTTTCTACCGCGGGTGTATACTTTAAATAGGGAAATTTTACGATAGGGTCTCCCATATGAAGAGACATATATGTGGTTTTATCTGAACCATATAATTTTATTACTGAATAAAACTGTGTGGGAAGTTATTCATTTCCACCAGAAATATTAAAAGTCCATTTGACTTGGCTTGACCATGCTGTGCCTTGTTGAAAATTTTATACTAGTGAATTAATGCTGGGTGTACATGAATGAATAGACTCCGAGGGGAGGAAGACTAATAACGTGTTGGGAAGTTATTGATTGCATCCGTCATATATGGAGTGTACCCACATAGCATATTGTGCATTACACATTCAGTACACAATTTTATCCATTAATTATGTGTATACTATATCATTTTCATGTTTCAAACTCCATTTATTACCTATGTGTAGCTCTCAGTTTGCATTAAGTTATGTGTAGGCTCCCTTTCTATGATTATTCAAAGGATGTTGAAGGAAAATACTATTATGTGCCTTCGTCAAAGCCAATGACGATTATCTTTCGGTTATTATGTAACGGTCAATCAGTATTTATTGCCATCAATGTAATCTGTGTTCACATTGTAACCGTGACCCTATATAAAGGGATTATCTAATGGAATGAGATACAGTTTTTCCCACTTTTACTTTTACACGTTATCAGCACGTAGCTCAGAAAAAAAAAAAAACCTAATTGAGCCGCCGCCGCCGCCCAGCCCTGCTGCCGCCACCGCCCAGCCCGCCTCGAACAGCTTTATCCATCAACAGCGATATCCCTTTGGTGAACAGATCTATCAATTCTCCAGTGAACGGTATGCACAAAAACTCTACCCGATGCTCCTTTTGTTTCAGATTACCATGCTCTCAGAATATTGCGTTCCTTTATGTGAAAAAAAAAAAGAAAAAAAGTTACCACAAATGAATGTGGAAGGAAACGCATACTAGAAAAGCTTATGAGTCAATCTAATGGATTATATATTACTACTATTCGGATTATTGAATCCTACGCTGTCACCAACAATGAAATTTGGGACACTGACTCATACAGGCTTTGGCATGATCGCCTAGGACACCCTGGTCGAGATATGATGATCCGTATTTTAAAGAACTCACACGGACATCCCTTCTTTCGAGGAAAAAACAAAATGGGACAAAAATCCGACGCAATGCAAAGTGTCCAAAGTAGTGTTGTTTCAAAGCAGCCATTGTCGTCTGAAGCACCAGATGAGTTATATCCCTCTTCCTCATTGACCATTTCCAAGGCACACCAATCATTTTGCAAAGCCTGCTCTTTAGCAAAAACAGGATCGAGACCTTCCTATGCTAAAGACATGAAACAAAACATTCCATTCTTACAAAGAATACAAGGTGATATATGTGGACCTATCCATCCAGAATGCGGGCCATTCAAGTATTTTATGGTTCTGGTGGATGCCTCGACACGCTGGTCACATGTCGCATTATTGTCCACAAGGAATGCTGCATTTGCAAAACTCTTAGCACAGATTATACGTTTAAGGGCTCACCACCCTGATCACCCTATCAAGTCTATAAGGCTTGATAACGCTGGAGAGTTCACATCAAAAGCATTTGATGATTATTGCATGTCTATCGGGATTGATGTAGAACATCATGTACCCCATGTGCATACACAGAATGGTCTCGCAGAAGCCACCATCAAAAGGCTACAGATGGTGGCCAGGGCATTGGTTATGCGCACCAACTTGCCTCTATCTGCTTGGGGTTATGCAATATTGCACGCAGCTTTACTTATTCGTTTCAGACCCACTGCTAGCCAACCATTTTCTGCGTACCAGTTGGTTACTGGATATGAGCCTGATATTTCACACTTACGCATATTTGGTTGTGCAGCATATGTGCCTATTGCGCCTCCACAGCGCACTAAAATGGGTCCTCAGAGACGATTAGGTATTTATGTTGGATATGAATCCCCAACTATTATCCGCTATTTGGAACCTTTGACAGGCGATCTATTTACCGCAAGATTTGCGGATTGTCACTTTGATGAGACTGTCTTCCCGTCGTTAGGGGGAGATAAGAAAAAGGATTTTCTAAGGGAACGACAGGAATTGTCGTGGTTTGTCCCCACTCAGCCTCATTTTGATCCCCGTACCTCACAAAGTGAAAGTGAAGTGCAAAGAATACTTAATCTTCAGAACGTAGCGGATTCGATGCCCGATGCGTTCTCCGATATTGCTAAAGTGACAAGATCACATATACCACCGCAAACGTGCCCGCAAGGTTAGAAGTCCCCAAAAAGGGGCACAATGCTGTAGCTAAAGGCATTGCGACCACACTTAGTGGAGGTGTGGATGAGGCCGTGGCTGCCCAAAGGAAGAGGGGGAGACCACTTGGTTCGACCGATACTCACCCAAGGAAGAAGAGGGCGAGTAAGGCACAATCCGACCCATTAATCATCAATGTAGAGAATCCCTCTCATGAGATTATCTCTGATTACAGTTATGTCCATGAATCAATCTTGGAGGACGCTCCGATGTTTGAATTGATTCCAGAGAACAAAGAAATCTCAATGGATTATGAGAGTGCATACGAGTTGATGGAAAGATCTTCCATGCACATTGATGATATATTTGCATATACTGTTGCTCAAGAAATCATAGAGCACGATGATGTCGAACCACGCTCTGCTGCAGAATGTCAACAAAGAGCAGATTGGCCTCAATGGAAAGAAGCAATCCAGGCAGAACTAGATTCTCTGACAAAGAGACATGTATTTGGTCCGGTAGTGCTAACCCCACCAAGTGTAAAGCCTGTAGGACATAAATGGGTATTTGTCAGAAAGCGTAATGAGAAGAATGAAGTCCTAAGGTACAAGGCTCGCCTTGTGGCGCAAGGTTTCTCACAACGCCCTGGAATTGACTATGAGGAGACATACTCTCCTGTAATGGATGTAATAACTTTCCGTTACCTAGTTAGTTTAGTTGTTTCCGAAGGATTGGAAATGCAGCTCATGGATGTGGTTACAGCATATCTCTATGGGGATCTTGATTCAGAGATATACATGAAAGTGCCTGATGGTCTTTCATTGCCCAAGTCAAGTGACTCTAAACCACGGAGTGCGTTTGCAATCAGATTGAAACGCTCACTTTACGGATTAAAACAATCCGGGCGGATGTGGTATACCCGCCTAAGTGACTACTTGATTGGGAAGGGATATAAGAATGATGAACTATGCCCCTGCGTATTCATAACGAAAACAAGTTCCGGATTTGCAATTGTAGCAGTATATGTCGATGATATGAACATAATAGGTACTCTTAATGAAATAAGAGAAACCGTGAGCTATTTGAAATCCGAATTTGAGATGAAAGATCTTGGGAAAACTCGGTTTTGTCTAGGCCTTGAACTAGAACACCGAGCTTGTGGAATACTTATCCACCAGTCTGCATATGTCCAAAAGATGCTCAGGCGATTTAATATGGACAAAGTGCACCCTGTTAGCACTCCCATGATCGGTCGAAGTTTGGACATAAAGAAAGATCCATTTCGTCCAAAGGAAGATGACGAAGAGCTATTGGGAGCTGAAATTCCCTACTTAAGTGCAATAGGCGCATTATTGTATTTAGCTCAATGTACTCGACCAGATATTGCATTCTCAGTGAACTTGTTAGCTAGATTCAGCTCCGCGCCAACGCAGCGTCATTGGAATGGTATTAAAAACATATTTCGATACCTAAAAGGAACCATTGACTTGGGCCTATTTTTTCCCTACACAAAGACAAGAGGGACCGTAAATGAAAATACAACTCCTAAAGAAAACGTCGACAGCGAAATCGCCACCCCCTACTCTGAAACTCCAAACAATGTATTAGTTGGGTTTGCAGACGCTGGGTATCTATCTGACCCACATAAAGGTCGTTCCCAAACCGGTTATGTATTTACCATTGGGAACACGGCGATATCTTGGAGATCAACCAAGCAAAGACTTGTGGCTACCTCCTCGAACCACTCTGAGATTATTGCTCTACATGAGGCGGTTCGTGAGTGTATATGGATAAGGTCCATCATTACACATATTCGAGGGACCAGTGGTTTAAGTTCCACCACTGAAGAGCCTACTTGCATTTATGAAGATAATGCAGCTTGCATCGAACAGATGAAGCTTGGTTATATCAAGGGTGACAACACAAAACACATATCACCAAAGTTTTTCTATAACCAGCAACAACAAGCTCTCCTCAAGATTCAAGTGAATCAAGTAAGGTCTGAGGAGAATGTGGCGATTTGTTTACCAAGTCACCGCCTAAAGCAATATTTGAGGAACATGTGAAAAATATAGGAATGCGAAGGCTTTCAAAGCTTCCTTGATCGGTGTAAGGATCAGGGGGAGATATAGACCTCAGGGGGAGTCTAATACACACATGTTATCCTTAAAGATTAAAGGTGCGTTGTGCTCTTTTTCCCTTTGACCAAGTTTTATTTTGTCCCACTGGGTTTTGTTACTTGGCAAGGTTTTTAACGAGGCAACGATCCATGCACCATTTCGCCTTTGACTTGGCACAAGGGGGAGTGTTGAAGGAAAATACTATTATGTGCCTTCGTCAAAGCCAATGACGATTATCTTTCGGTTATTATGTAACGGTCAATCAGTATTTATTGCCATCAATGTAATCTGTGTTCACATTGTAACCGTGACCCTATATAAAGGGATTATCTAATGGAATGAGATACAGTTTTTCCCACTTTTACTTTTACAAAGGACAATTTTTCATGTGACATTCTTTTATCCAATAGTCTTTGACCGATAGCTATCTTTGTTTATATTTCCCTTCTTCAGTAGCCTAGCTTAGGGCATCTCCAGGGTTTCCCACTTTTTTTACACCAAAACACAAAAATGATGTAAAATTACATCATTCTTCTCCAATCATTCTACGAGAAATTCTTTCTTAGTTACTCATTTACACCGTAGACCAATATGGATAAATCTGGCCACACAACTTGAATTTAATTTGAAACTGTTTGGTCCAGATTATCCACATAGATTTATGATGCAAATGGAGAAGTTAGGGAAGAAATACTCGTTGTACTACAACCTCAATCATACAATAAAGCCAGGTGTTTTAATTATGAAAATATGAGATTTGATGTCTCATTGAGTCACGGGTTTTAATTAATGCATGTTCCAATATTGTACTACATACTAGAACTACCGGCTAGTATTGCAAAGAAGGTTGTGTCAAACTACATACTAGTACTACCGGCTAGTATTGCAAAGAAGGTTGTGTCAAAATTATTCAAGCCAGTTTTTTATTTGAATATATATATATATATATATATATATATATATATATATATATATATATATATATATATATATATATATATATAGGACTATAAGATTTCACGATTTTAGGACACATAAGAAAATATTTTCGTCAAAAGGACATTTCATCGGTGAAAGTGAAAGTGAAGCAATTTGAAAATGAATTACGTTTGGTTTTGTCTTTGAAAATCAACGTAAGTCACTTTCAAATTCACTTTGACTTTCTCTTTCACCGGTGAAATGTCTTTTGATGAAAATATTTTTATAGGTTTTTTGCCCTATTTTTCATATTGTGTCCTTTTGGACCCATATATATATATATATATATATATATATATAATTGTTTATTTATTTCAACTAAGGAGTTGAGTTTTTTACATATCTTGTCAATGTGTAGTAACATATGGGGATGTTATTAGGTGTGTGCACCCATGTAACATAATGTAGACATTTTATTTCTAAACTGTAATGGTGACTTAAACTTATGCTACTGAGTTTTGGTATGGAAACATGTTCGGGTCAGCATTGTAGAAAGCATCTGCTGAAATCTAGTGTTTAGCTGCGGGCAGGTTCAGCAGGGTTGATCAACCTACTAATGGCTAGTCTACTGAAGACAAGTCTGCTGATGCTCAACAGACTTGCAGAACACGTCTGCTGCATGTTTGTTCGAGTTCTTCTGGGGTATTTCAGTCATTTATTGCGTTGGCTGTTTAGTCGGTTAAGGTTGGATTCCTAAGGCTATAAATACCATATGTATTAATTGTAACTTGATGTAACTTTCTGGTGATAATAAAATATCCTCGTTTGTCCGTGAAGTAGTTGGCACATTCCCGTAAACCACGTTAAGTCTGTGTTCTTCTTGTTTATGTGTTTGTTTACTTGTTTATCTTTTATCTTTACTCACAATCACCATCACTTCTTGATCGATCTGTCATAACAAACTGGTATAAGAGAGTCCAGGTTCATCAAGAAATCTGTTTATCGGTTTTAAGCAAGGTAGATTGGCACCAAGGTCATAATTGATGCTAGGAATTGGGATCTACACAAGCTTTTCTGGTGAGAAAGATGTCTGATTTGAATGTTAAGATTGACAAGTTTACAGGAAGGAACAACTTTAATCTATGGAAGATCAAGATTCGTGCTTTGTTGAAGCTGCAGGGATTATGGGGTCCTTTGTCTAAATCAACAGAATGAAGTGCTGCTGAGAGAGACATTCTAGAGAAGAAAGCACATTCAACAATTATGTTGTGCTTGTCAGATGATATTATCATAGAGGTTGCTGAAGAGGATACTGCTGAGAAGTTGTGGTCCAAACTCGAGAGTCTGTATATGACTAAGTCCCTAACCAACAAGTTGTTATTGAAACATCGTCTGTTCAGTTTAAGGATGCATGAGGGTACTAAGTTGAGGGATCATCTAGACCAGCTGAACACAATATTGCTTGATTTAAGAAATATTGAAGTGAAGATTGAAGATGAGGATGCTGCATTTATTCTACTTGTATCATTGCCAGCATCATATGAGAACTTTGTGCAGTCATTTATTGTTGGAAATGACTCAGTATCATTGGAGGATGTAAGGTCATCACTCTATGCTCGAGAGTTACGCCATAAGGCATCTAGATCAGGGACAGATAGTCAGTCTGCTGGGTTGGTGGCCAGTGGAGTCAGCAGGGGGCTTGGAAATTCTAGAATGAAGAAATTCAAGAAGAATTCCAAGGGTCTAAAAGCTAAGGATATCTGTAACTACTGCAAGGAGCAGGGACATTGGAAAAATGAATGTCCAAAAAGGAAGAAGCAGCATGGTACTCGGCTGGGTACAGTTGCTTTGGTAGAACAAGACACCAACTCTGAAGAAGATTTGGACTTAGCAGTTTCAGGTCTGCAGGGCACAGAGATGTGTGGAATCTGGACACTGGGGCATTTTATCATGTGTGTTCAAACAGGGAGTGGTTTTCAACTTATCAGCAGGTTGATGAAGGTCTAATTGCTATGGCCAACAGCAAGGTCTGCAAAATAGTTGAGATTGGATCAATCCAACTTAGGACATATGGTGGTAAATTCTAAACATCTAAAGAGGTTAGGCATGTTCCACAAATGACCAAGAATTTGATATCACTTAGACTACTGGACAGCAAAGGGTTCAAGTTCAGGGATGAAGGTGGAGTGGTGAATGTCTATAAGGGTTCAAGTGTGATTCTGTAGGGTATCAAGCAGGGGACTTTGTACATAATACAGGTCTACTGTATCAGGTTCTGCTCCTGTTGCATCATCAGAGTTTCACCAGTCACAATTGACTAAGTTGTGGCATATGAGATTGGGTCATATAGGTGAAAGAGGGATGCAAATTCTGTCTAAGTCTGATCTACTTGGGGAACATAAGGTCAAGTAGCTAGAATTTTATGAACACTGTGTGTTTAGGAAGCTACAAAGAGAAAGTTCCCAAAAGCAATTCACGTCACAAAAAGGACACTTGATTATGTCCATTTTGATTGTTGGGGACCTTCTAGACTGGAGTCACTGGGTGGTCACAGGTACTTTGTGTCTTTTATAGATGATTATTCAAGGATGGTTTGGGTAAATATGATGAAGCACAAGAGTGAAGCATTCAAAAACTTCAAGCAGTGGAAGGATTTGGTTGAAAATCAGACAGGGAGGAAGATCAAGAGACTTAGAACTGATAATGGACTGGTATTCTGTTGGTCTGAGTTTGATGAATTTTGCAAGAATGCATTGCTAGGCACCATACTGTAAGAGATACACCACAGCAGAATAGTGTTGCAGAAAGAATGAATCAAACTCTTCTGTAGAAGGCAAGGTGCATGCTCTCTAATTCTGGTCTAGCAAGGATATTTTGTGGGGAGGCTGTTAATACAGCCTGCTACTTAATCAATAGGAGGCCTCACACCGAGATCAAACTTAAAACACCACTTGAAGTTTGGTCAGGAAGGTCAGCAGACTACTTTGGACTTAGGTTTTTTGGAAGAACTGTCTACTACCATGTCAGTAAGGGTAAATTGGAACCTAGGGCCAAGAAGGGTGTGTTTGTTAGATATGGAGATGGAGTTAAGGGGTATAGAATCTGGTCGTTAGCTGAAAATAGGGTTATACTCAGGAGGAGTGTAGTCTTTGATGAAATTTCTATGCTTAACTCATCAGTGAGGGCCACATCTGAACCTGAAATTGGATCTGAGACTGAGAAGGTTGAAACACAGGTGGAGCTTCAAGTAGAGTCTACTGAATCAAAAGACTCAGCAGGGGTCAGTCAACAGTCAGCAGATCCAGAATAGGATCCACACCAGTCTGTTGAACAAGGGTCAGCAGAGACTCAAACTGCTGATGTTGGTCAGCAGGGTATAGCTCTCATTAGAGCTAGGAGGACCAATATCAAACCTTCAAGAAGATATGGGTTTGAGGAGGATATGGTTGGATATGCACTACCTCTAGCTGAAGAAGTGGATGGTTTTGAACCTAACACTTACAGGGAAGCTATGACATGTTCTGCGGCCTCCCAATGGTTTGCTGCCATGAGAGAAGAAATGGAGTCACTTCAGAAGAATGAGACTTAGGATTTGGTCAAACAACCACATAATAGAAGGGCGGTCAGCTGCAAATGGATATAAGGCATGTTTTGTTTCTAGGGCTTCAGTCAGAAAGAAGGAGTAGATTATGAAGAGATATTTTCCCAGTGGTCAGACATACTTCCCTCAGGGTGCTGTTAGCAATAGTGGCACATCAGGATTTTGAACTTGAGCAATTCGATGTGAAGACAGCTTTTCTACATGAAGATGTAGATAATGAGATTTATATGACTCATCCAGAGGGTTTCCTAGTTCCTGGCAAAGAAGGATATGTGTGCAAGTTGAAGAAGTCCTTATATGGATTTAAGCAGGCTCCAAGACAGTGGTATAAGAAGTTTGACAGCTATATGATTCAGCAGGGTTACAGTAGGAGTCCATATGAATGCAGTGTTTATCACAACAAGTTGAAGGATGGGTCAATCATTTATTTGGTGCTGTATGTAGATGATATGCAGATAGCTGCTGCAAACAAGTCTAACATTGAAGATCTTAAGAATCTGCTCAAGGCTGAATTTGAGATTAAGGATTTGGGGAATGCAAAGAAAATTTTGAGGATAGAGATCTATAGAGATTGGAAGCAGCCAAACCTATAGATACTCTAATGGCACCAAATCTAAATCTGTCTGCTGTGTTTGCTCCACGGTCAGCTGAAGAGGAAAATACATGTCTAAGGTTCCATATGCTAGTGCAGTGGGTAGTTTAATGTATGCCATGGTTTGTACTAGGCCTGATTTGGCTCAGGCAGTCAGTGTTGTCAGCAGGTTTATGGCTCAACTGGAAAGGAACACTGGAAAGTAGTGAAGAGGATTTTCAGGTACCTTAGGGGTACATCAGATATTGGACTCATTTATGGAGGTGGTACTCAATGTTTTGTCACAGGGTACTGTGATTCTGATTTTTCTTCTGATGTGGACAGCAGGAGGTCTATGACTGGGTATGTGTTTACTTTGGGTGGTTCTGTGGTACGTTGGAAGGGAAATTTATAGGGTACAGTGACATTATCTACTACTGAAGCAGAGTATATGGCACTGACAGAAGCAGCAAATGAGGCAATCTGGTTGAAAGGGCTAGTCAATGATCTGAGTCTGCATCAAGATCAAGCTAAGTTGTACTATGACAGTCTTAGTGCAATATGTTTGGCTAAGGATTAGGTTCACCATGAGAGAACCAAGCACATTGATGTTAGGTATCATTTTTTGAGAAATTAAGGGAGGGTTAAAGTGGAAAAGATCAGCAATGATGTCAATCCTGTTGATATGTTCACTAAACCAGTTCCAAGGGGCAAGTTTCAGTTGTGTTTGGACTTGCTGAATATCCAATGCTGTTAAATCTGAATCAGGGAATACTCAGCTGAAGGTGGAGGTCTGCTGAGGTATTAAAATCTGAAGACAAAGAGGATTTTTGGCACTTGGTTGTGCATCTAGCACTTGGTTGTGCATCTGGTCAGTTTGCATGAAGTTGAAGTCAAGGTGGAGATTTGTAATGGTGACTTGAACTTATGCTACTGAGGTTTGGTATGGAAACATGTTCGGGTCAGCATTGTATAAAGCATCTGCTGAAATCTGGTGTTCAGCTGGGGGCGGGTTCAGCTAGGTTGATCAACCTGATGATGGCTAGTCTACTGAAGACAAGTCTGCTGATGCTCAGCAGACTTGCGGAACACGTCTGCTGCATGTTTGTTCGAGTTACTTCTGGGGTATTTCAGTCATTTATTGGGTTGGCTGTTTAGTCGGTTAGGCTTGGATTCCAAAGGCTATAAATACCATCTGTATTAATTGTAACTTGATGTATCTTTCGGTGATAATAAAATATCCTCGTTTGTCCGTGGAGTAGTCGGCACATTGCCGTAAACCACGTTAAATCCGTGTTTCTTGTTTCCGTGTTTGTTTACTTTTTTATTTTTTATTTCACCATCACTTCTTGATCAATCCATCATAACATAAACTGAATTCAACTGTGTTGTCCAAATTTATTTACATGTTCAATCGGTGTAAATTAAGATACTACCAAATAACTTCCTTAACATGTGTATACCATATACATGTTGGTTACGCAAGTTAAAACATAATCAAAATATGTAGTTATTATCCTCTTGTAACTGTTGATAATGATGACTTTGCAACATAATTGAGTTTACATCATAATGAATATGAAATTATAATCATTATCAACAATACAGAAAAATGTCCTACAAAATAAAACAATACAGATAAATGTTGTGTCATTGGTGATAACATATCGATTACACTTGTACCATTAATCTAATATAAAAAATAAAAAATGTCTGAGATGAATACCTTTAATAATGAATGCATTGATATAAACTGTGTTGGTCACATCGTTTTATCGGTCACGTCATTGTAAAATATACAATCCATAGACTCCACGTAATTTTTTTGTCATTTGACATTAATTACTTGTCGACATAAAGTGGATCTCTAACAAGGTAGACACACTCTGATGTCCATCGTGTAATCAGATGGTCCAATAGAATTGACCACTTGATATGTATGATATTTGTGGGAGAAACTTTTGTGGTGTCTCCACACGTGTCGAGACACTGTGTGGAGATACCACAACCACACAGTTTCATTCTGTATTTAAACTGTGTGGTTCTGATTATTTCACCCATCAATGCACCCCAAAATTCTCTTTCCACACAAGTGTTTCCCGATATTGGTGTATCTAGACAATGAGATTATTAAAGAGATGAAAATGACATAACAGAGAATCTCATAGCTAGTGCACAGAGTCCAATATACTTTTGTTAAATTAATATTTTTTTCGACAACCATGATGCAAAATTTTGCTTTTAATTTATTTTTTTATTAATTTTTGTTATGCCAACCTATAAAATTGTACAACTTTACTTTTTGACCATTTGGTTCGTTTACTGTGCTCCTGCACAAAGCTGTGATCCGTGAATTCAAAACTGACGCCGATAAAGGTGTGTATAGCATGAGGCCTATGTTGTCTTGTCTTTTCATCATCTAATCTGAGCAAAGTTGCTTCTTTTTCTCCTTTGATTTCCCTTTCTTTTTCGTCCGTATTCAATCAAATGGCTTGGGAGGCGCTACAAAGCAAATGCCCCAAATTACCCATCTCATCAATGTAAGATTTGAATACCCCATGACCTCCTGACACCCCACAGCCAGCACGTGATTTTGTTTCCTTTTCTTTTTGAATTTTTAGGTTCCTTTGTTTTTGAGTTTTTTTAATTTTTAATTTTTAATTTTTAATTTTTAATCTCACGTTTCAATATTCGTTTCAACATTCTTATTCCATACAACCAAAATATTAACACCTGTCCAAACGCTCCCTTTTTGTCCATATATTCGACCGCAATCAATGTGGAATCCGACAACTCCGCGTCAGATGTACCGGCGTAAAAAATAAAGGTGCAAGCTCAAAATCACTTGGGCAAAATCATTACAAAAACAAAGCAAACATGCATTCATAGCCCAAATCAGCGGCCACAGGTCAGGTGTGGAAAAATAAAAATTATTACAAACAGAGAGAAATTTGAAAAATGCCAAGGTCGCAAGAGTTGATAAGATTACGAGCCCTCACATTATAAGCTCTCTATCAACGAGCTCTCTTATTATGAACTCTCCAACAACGAGCTCTTTGTATACAGTCTCTCCAGATAAGTTACTCGCGATCTCAATCGTGTCCGAAACAAGGAGGCCGAGAGTGGAAATTTTCAAAAAGGCTTATGATTGCGCAGACTCAACACTAATTTCAACCAAGTTCGCCTTCAATCTTGCTTGAAACAAAGGGGGCGCAGGTGGAAATTTTCAAACAAACGGGAATGACCCGAATTAGACATTTATTTCAACCAAGCTCACAGCGACCTTGCTTGAAACAAGGGGCCGCACTTCGGAATTTTTAATTCAGACTGAAGACCCGACAACAACAGGTCCTATTTTTACGATTCAGTTATTTTTACCGAGCTCGATAATCAGCGATCTCAACATCGCCAAAAACAAGGGGGCCTATTCCCGCTTACACCGGCTAGCGAACCCAAACTACGGACTCAAAAAATGGGAACATTTCGAGCAAAAATAAAGATACAAAATCAAAAGCACTTGGAAAAGTCATTGCGAAAAACAAAGAAAATATACATTAAGAGGACGAAGAGTGGCCACGAGTTGAAGTTACGATCAGAAGAGTAAAGGTCTATGTCATGACCACCATGTTCACCACAGATTCAGCAGGTATAAAATGGGGCCGCCAAAGTGAGCACCCCAAAACAAGCTCTCAAGCTCTCCAAGTTACGAGCTCTCAAGCTCTCCGAGTTACGAGCCCTCAAGCTCTCCAAGTTATGAGCTCTCAAGGTACAAGCTCTCACCGGGTTTTATTTCTACAACTTAAATGATTACACTTCTTATTTATCGACTCTCCCGTCCTAAAGTGGCTAGACGAGTTATCTTATTTATCGGAACTCTCCCATCCTAAAGTGGTGGGATGAGCTATCTTATTTTCAGAACACTCCCATCCCAAAGTGACGGGATGAGCTAGCTCATTTTTGGAACTCTCCCGACCTAAATCGGTGGGACGAGCTATCTTATTTTCAAAAACCCCCAAAAGGCTAAGGCAATCCGCCACATAAAACCCCCGAAAGGCTAAGGCTATCCACCACTGAAAACCACACAAGGGTTAAGGTGATCCGCCCCATATGACCATCAAAAGGCTAAGGCGATTTGCCCATCAAAGCCGCCCCACGAAGTTAAGGCACTCCGTCCAAATATAACTCAAAAAGGTCAAGGCTATCCGCCCCATATGACCCTCAAAAGGATAAGGCGATTCGCCCTTCAAAGCCGCCCCACAAATTTAAGGCATTCCGCCCAAATATAACTCAAAAAGGTCAAGGCTATCCGCCCCATATGACCCTCAAAAGGCTAAGACGATTCGCCCATCAAAGCCGCCCCACGAAGTTAAGGCACTCCGCCCAAATATAACTTCAAAAGGTCAAGGTTATCCTCCCTATATTTTCTTCAAAAGGCTAAGGTGATTCCCCACTTAAAGCCACTAAAAGGCTAAGGATTATTTCCACTTAGATCCTTCGATAAGACCGACTTCAGCTCGGCATCATATTCGGAACTCACCTACGAGCGAGCCTTCGATAAGACCGTCCTCTTAATAGCGCGGAACCATAATACCGTCCACTTAATAGCGTGGCACCAAAAGTCCATCCGCTTAATAGCGCGGCACCAAAAGTCCTTCCGCTTAATAGCATGGCACAATAAGACAGCCCGCTTCATAGCGCGGCACCCGAGGTCATCCGCTTCATAACACGATCCCAAAAGGCAAAGTCGGCACATGCCAAAAAAGGCTAAGGCTATCCGCCATTTAAAGCCACTAAAAGGCTCAGGTTAATTGCCACTTAAAGCATTTTATAAGACCGACTTTAGTTCGGCATCAGGTTTGGATTTCTCCTTCGAGCGAATCTTTTATAAGACCGACTTCAGTTTGGCATCATGTTTGGAATTCACCTTCAAGGGAATCTTCTATAAGACCGACTTTAGTTCGGCATTATGTTTGTAATTCGCCTTCAGGCAAATCATGTAGAAGACTGACTTCAGTTCGGCATCATGTTTGGAATTCGCCTTCGAGCGAATCTTCTACAATACCGAATTCAGTTCGGCATCTTGTTTGAAATTCTCCTTCCAGCGAATCATCTATAAGACCGAATTTAGTTCGGCATCATGTTTGGAATTCGCCTTCGAGCGAATCTTCTACAAGACTGACTTCAGTTCAGAATCATGTTTGGAACTCGCCCTCGAGCGAATCCTATATAAGCCCGACTTCAGCTCGGCATCATATATGGAACTCGCCTTCGAGCGAGCCTCCTATAAGACCAAATGCTCTCAAAAGTGAAAAAAATCAGAGACAATCCATGGCGCGAGCGATAAGAGGCGAAATCGATCAACAACACACAAGCCACAAAAGACCTACTCTGAGTACGGCTTTCAGACAAAGCTAAAAAGTGATCCTCCACAATAGCGAGCCATCGTAGTGTTCCAAGGCAACAGATCCCTGAACAGACTTTACTCACAGCCTAACATTTCAAGAAAAGGCTTAAGACACAGAGTAGGGGGCCATTGATATGCCAAAATCGTAATTCAGTCCACAGATCCTTATTCGGGTCCATCCGACCCCCAAAATAGTTGATTAAGCCACCGGTCACCACAATCCATGAACTCACAAACTGTCTGCCCCGCTCCAAGCCTTTGGTCCTATGCGATGCTATCAGACTAGGGGGCCGGCCCGTGAACCCGAGGACATTAGATCCGCCGAAGACCAGAGCCGCCAACATAAATATAAGACAAGCCAAGGCTCTCAAGCCGCAAGGCCTATATCGAGGCCGCAAGTCCCTCAGCGAGTCCGCCAAAGCTCTCAGCAGGCTAGGCTCTCAGCCTGCCGACTTGCCAGCTGGCTTGCTTGTGACCTCTATAAATACCCACATCACCTTCATCATAAAAAGGGGGTTCTTCACTTTCCAGAACTACGCATGACTTGATCCCTTACAAAGGGTACGTAGGCAGCCTCTTCAGGCTCAGCTCATAAACACAAAAACACCAAACACCCCCCATATTTCTATTGAAGATCTTCATCTTGTTCTTGAGAACCACCACTTCCATACACTCTTTATATCCAGATTTCCACCGTTACACCCACTCAATCTTGTTGATGAATTTTTCGGTCTCATCACACATTATCAGTATCACAGTAACAGTATCAGAGTATCAGTATCACAATGATTCTGTTTCTTGATAACCACAAGCACCACATCACACTTCTTTTTAAAGCATTTCAAAGCCACAAAAAATTCAATTGTTAAAGAACAACAACAAAACAAAGGAAAAATGGTAGATATCAATGTAATGCATTTACAATTGCAAATTGAAAACAGTGACAATTATGAAATTTCATAAATGTAAAAATTAAGGTTGCCTTGCCTATAATCATATTCCAAGATACAACAATGAATCAATAACATGATCAAAAGCTTCAATCCAACAAACAAAGAATCAATAACATGATCAAAGCCTTCAATTCTACAACCTGAAACTCTCAGGCATTTGATCAAACAGACTATGGGCAGCACACATATCACCAACTTTGGAATACCCATCTATCATTCTAGTGTAAGACACGACACCAACAACGTGACCTTTACCCTCCATCTCCATCTCCAAAAACAACCGAAAAAAATTCATGCAGAGCAAAGCCGTAAAAAAACAGATAAGAAAAACAGAGGTAAAGCAATGAAATTGAAAGCCGGGGGGAAATAAAAAGAAGAAACCAACTTTAATCTCAAAGCATTATTAGCCGCCAAAAGGCAATTGATTAGGAGCTGAAGTCACTTTGCTAATAGTAGCAATGCGCATGGAAGGCACCAGATAACACCACAATAATCTTGAACAATTTATTCCCCCTCGTTTCATAAATACATGAACACAAAGATGAATTCCTAGGCCTCGGTGACGGCGACTCAATTCCTCCGTCTAAAGCTTGAACTTATTGGCCACATTAAGCAGCCAAGATGCCCGTCAAGTTTCAATCTTTTCAAGATGGTAAATATCATGCTATCACTTTTATTTCTCAAGAATTTGGTGATCGAAAAGGTGTTTTGGGGAGTGAATACAGGTGGAGTTCATGTTGATTTGGAGCTATTGTCTCCACTTCCTGCCCTTGCCGTTTTTTTAATGGTGGTAGCAAACAAGATGATATGAAGGGCAATTTAGTCTAGTTCAATAATTTTTGTCTTATTTAGAGTGTTTGGATCAAAACCTAATAAAGGTGAATAATGTGGATTTAAAACTAATTTTTCCAATTTTATATTTTGCATTTAGTAATATAGATAACAAAAAATTGAAACGAATATTGAAATGTGAAATAAAAAATAAAAAATGAAAAATCTCAAAAAGAAATGAACCTAAACATTCAAATAGAAAAGGCAACAAAATCATGTGCTGGCTGTGGGGTGTCAGGAGGTCACATGGTATTCAAATCATACATTGATCAGAAGGGTAATTTGGGGCATTTCGTTTGTAGCGCCTCCCAAGACATTTGCTTGAATACGGACGAAACAGAAAGGGAAAACAAAGGAGGAAAAGAAGCGACTTTGCTCAGATTAGATGATAAAGAGACATGACACCATAGGCCTCAGTCTATACACACCTTTATCGGCGTCAGATTTCAATTCACGGATCACAGCTTTGTGCCGGAGCACATTAAACAAACCAAAAAGTCAAAAAGTAAGTTGTACTATTTTATATGTTGACAAAACATAAATTAATAAAGAAATAAATTAAAAGCAAAATTTTTCTTCATGGTTGTCGAAAAAAATAATAATATAACAATAGTATATTGGACTCTGTGCACTAGCTATGAGAATCTCTGCTATGTCATTTTCATCTCTTTAATAATCTCACTGTCTAGATACACCAATGTCAGGAAATACTTGTGTGGAGAGAGAATTTTGAGGTGAATTGACGGGTGAAATGATCAGAATCACACAGTTTAAATACAGAATGAAATTTTGTGGTTGTGGTATCTCCACACTACATGTATCTCCACACGTGTGGAGACACCACAAAATTATCTCCCACCAATATTACACATTTCAAGTGGTCAATTCTATTGGACCATCTGATTACACGATGTACATAAGACAGTGTCTACCTTGTCCACTTTATGTCGACAAGTAATTAATGTCAAATGAAAAAAAAAATTACGTGGAGTCTTTGGATTGTATATTTTAGAATAAATTGACGGATAAAACGATGTGACCAACACAGTTTAAATCAATGCATTCATCATTAAAGGTATTCATCTCAGTCATTTTTTTAATTTTTATATTAGATTAAGGGTACAAGTGTAATCGATATGGTATCACCTATGACACAACATTTATTTGTATTTTTGATAATGATTATAATTTCATACTGATTATGATGTGAACTCAATTATGTTGCAAAGTCATCATTATCAACCGTTACAAGAGTATAATATTTATTACTTATTAACTTACATAACCAACATGTCTATGGTTTACACATGTTAGGGAAGTTATTTGGTAGTATATTAATTTACACCGTTTTAAGATGTAAATAAATTTGGACCACACAGTTGAATTCATTTTAGAAATAAAACGTCTGTATTATGTTACATGGGTGCACGCACCCAATAACTGCCCCACATGTTACTACACATTGACAAGATATGTAAAAACTCAACTGCTCAGTTGAAACAAATAAACAATTGCATTAAAGATTGTAAGATTAATAAAACTTAACACATTTTTCCATATATATATATATATATATATATATATATATATATATATATATATATATATATATATATATATGGATAAGGGTACTAAAGGACACAATGTGGAACAGGCCAGGCAAAAAAATCTATAAAAATTTCGTCAAAAAAGACATTTCACTAGTGAAAGTGAAAGTCAAAGTTAATTTGAAAATGACTTACGTTGATTTTCAAAGACAAAACCAAACGTAATTAACTTTCAAACTCGGTTTCACTTTCACTTTCACCGATGAAATGTCCTTTTTGACGAAAATATTTTCTTATAGTACTAAATCCTGAAATCTTTCTAATAAAGAAAACTGGCTTGAATAATTATGACCCAACCTTCTTTGCAATACTAGCCGATAGTACTAGTATGTAGAACTATATTGGAACATGCATTTAAAACCTGTGATTCATTGAGACAACAAATCACATATTTTCAAAATTAAAACCTCTGACTTTATTGTATGATTGAGGTTGTAGTACCACGAGTATTTCTTCCCTAACTACTCCATTTACATCGTAGATCTATGTGGATAATCTGGACCACATAGTTTCAAATTAAATGCAAGCTGTGTGGTCCAGATTTATCCACATGGGTCTACGGTGTAAATGAGTAACTAAGAAAGAATTTATCGTAGAATGATTGGAGAAGAATGATGTAATTTTACACCATTTTGGTGTTTTGGTGTTTAAAAAGTGAGAAATCCTTGAGATGCCCTAAGCTAGGCTACTGAAGGAGGGGAATATAAACAAAGATAGATATCGGTCAAAGACTATTGGATAAAAGAATGTCACATGAAAAATTGTCCATTGAATAATTATAGAAAGGGAGCCTACACATAACTTAACGCAAACAGAGAGCTACACGATGGACATAAGAGTGTGTCTACCTTGTTTGAAATCCACTTTATGTCGACAAGTAGTTGATGTTAAATGAAAAATAAATTACGTGGAGTCTGTGGATTGTATATTTTTGAATGATGTGACAGGATTTTAGGACTATATTTTTGAATGATTGATATATATTAGTTAATTGTCAATTATGACACATTTAGAAAGATTTCAGGATTTTAGGACTATAAGAAAATATTTTCGTCAAAAAGGAAATTTCATCAGTGATTGTGAAAATGAAACTGAATTTGAAAGTGAATTACGTTTGGTTTTTTTTGAAAATCAACATAATTCACTTTCAAATTCACTTTGATTTTCACTTTCACTAGTGAAATGTCTTTTTTAACGAAAATCTTTTTTATATATTTTTTTGCCTGACATCTTCCATATTGTGTCTTTTAGGACTCTTATCCCTATATATATATTTGGGAAAAATGTGTTAAGATTTTATTAATCGTACAATCTTTAATGCATTTGTTTATTTATTTCAACTGAGGAGTTGAGGTTTTTACATATCTTGTTAATGTGTAGTAAGATGTGGGGAAGTTATTGGGTGGGTGCACCCATGTAACATAATGTAGACCTTTTATTTCAAAGCTGAATTCAACTATGTGGTCTAAATTTATTTACATGTTAAATCGGTGTAACTTAATACACTACCAAATAACTTCCCTAACATGTGTATACCATAGACATGTTGGTTAAGTAAGTTAATATATACTAAATATATGTATTTATTATCCTCTTGTAACGGTTGATAATGATGAATTTGCAACATAATTGAGTTTACATCATAATCAATATGAAATTATAATCATTATCAACAATACAGATAAATGTTGTGTCATTGGTGATAACATATCGATTACATTTGTACCATCAATATAATAAATAAATAAATAAAGACTGAGATGAATACCTTTAATGATGAAAGCATTGATTTCAACTGTGTTGGTCACATCGTTATATCCGTCACTTCATTCTAAAATATACAATCCACAGACTCCACGTTTTTTTTTCATTTGACATTAATTACTTGTCGACAAAAAGTGGATCTCAAACAAGGTAGACACACTCTTATGTCCATTGTGTAATAGATGGTCCAATAGAATTGACCACCTGCGGCAATATCGACCCACAGTCGTCCAAATCTACCCCTCGTTCTCGATCCACTGGTCTTGCGTTCCAATGGCCTCGGAACGACTCATAAATAGATAAAGAATGGAACTGCGCAACCCCGTCTATCAGCAGATTGGCATCTCCATATACAGTCTAGTAACCACTTGGACGAACAGCTGACCGTTGACGCTTAGGACCCATCCTAAATGAGTATAGAACCTGATACAGAAGCTATTTCTGAAAAAGAACGCTCGGTAAACCGGAGGTAGGGTTCGGTTTACCGGCCTGAAATTTTCTGATTTTCTTTCAGGACTGTGCCTGTGATGATAGAAGAAGAAGAATTGCAGCACCTCACCGTAGCAACAGTACTATAGAACAACAATAGGGTTGCAGGAGGTGGTGTTTAGGGTTTGGAAAATGGCAGGAAATTGGTTTTGTTATGGTGGCTGTTTGGTGGTGATATGGTGGTGATGGTGGCCGAAATATATGAAGAAGAAAGAAATGGTAGAGGTTTGGTGAATGAAAGAAATTAAAATGATAAGAATGATGGTATTGGTGATGAAGGGGTGATTTAAATAGGAAGAATGGAATGAATATGGATGGTTTAGTGGGATAATGGATAGAGAAGTTATTAGGGTGAGGGATTTGAGGAGGTGATTGATGGGATTGAGGTGGAGTTATGGTGGAGTGTGGGAAAGGACTAAAAATTTGAAAAGAGGGGAAAAATGGTTCGGTTTCTGCTGATTGACTGTATCTGGTGCAACGTGTGTCGTCCATGAGTCTCTAAAAATTCAGCTTTATAAACTGACATTCAGAAATCTGAAAATCAAGCCTCGGTAACCCGGAGGTTACCCTCGAGATACCGGGGGTATCTTTTCCCCAAATTTTTAATCTACCTTTGCTGCACTTCTTACTCAACCTGTCTTCTCAATTCTGACCTCGAATTGACTACCCTTTACTCTTCAATTGTTATTTTCGACTCAAAACCTAACCTACTTCACTAGAATCCGCAACGAGGTAAAAAAAACCTTTCCACAACCATTCGGTTTCAAGCCTAAGTTTGTGGTAGGATGAAAAAAAGCTCGTCCCTTGATCTGGCTACTTTTATTCAATCCTAAACTACCTAAGGGTTTGAAGAGATAGTTCTGAGTTTATAGTCGCCAGCTCGACTTTTTTCAGATCTCTGATCAATCAATGGTTGGAGCCTTAACTCGCCAAACTTTCGCTCTAGAGGTTTTTCCCTTTTAAAGAACCTTTTTGAGCCCTCTTCCGAGCACACCTCTCTCTCTTAGCTTGTGTGCTAGGTCTGCCTCTACATCGAGAAGTAGCCTTTAAACCCAAGGACTCCACGTTTTCCACTTTTAACTCAACTCGTTCACAACGCAACACGGAAGGACTGGCTTCCGTGAGCATCTTGTCGTGGTCCTTATCTTCTTTTTCTCTCAGCATTAATCTGAAAAACTCTTGCTCAACGGTTTCTATGACAACCTCTCTATGTTTATGCCCTTTGATTTCCAAGATCTCCACCTTTCCTGAAGCATAAGTCTTCTTACAACTCTCCGGTCGGTTTTCTAGGTGTTCTAGGTTCCTAAAAGATATAGCATCATTATTCATCCTTATAGTGATCTCCCTGTAATCAAAATCCATAACCGCCATACTCATCGCTAAGAAAGGTCGCCCTAAGAGAACTGGGGCACTAGGGTCCTCAGGTACGTCTATGACCGTGAAGTCAATAGGATACGTGAACCCTCCTGCCTTAATTGTACACTTTCTAAGCAGACCAGCAGGCATGTCTCTAGTTATATCTATGAAGGTCATGGTCCTGGTTTGATTCAATATGACTGGAAGTCTTATCTTTTGACAGAGGGAAAAAGGTAGAATATTGCAACTCGAGCCAGAGTCGTAGAGACCTAATCCTATGGATATTCCATTAACAGAAACTGGGAGTCTGAACGTGCCAGGGTCTCCTAACTTCACCACGGTGTCTGAGTCTGGGTAATCCTCAGGCTCAGAAAACTTCATGTCAGGATCCTCTTCAGGATCATCAGAATCGTAATCTGAAGATGATATATCAATTAATTCACAAGGAAACTCACCCGGTCGATACGTGCTGTACTCCTTCAGGTCATCTTCAGGCTCTTGTTTAATTGGTTTCTCCTCTTTTTTCAACCGTTTCTTTGTAGTCTCATAATGCTCTCGTGCTTCAGTTCCAGGATACATGGAAATCGGTCAAGATGGTTCTAGGCATATTGTTTGACTTGTGTGTGCTTTTTAAACTCTGAATCGATCAAATTTCTGAAGTGTTCTGATCAATCTGCAAAAAGACAAAATAAAACAAAGAAAAAGTTTGCAACTTCCTCTTCATCTGGGTGTGATCCCAACTGTTGTAGACCTACTAACTAAAATCAACAGGGAATAACACAGAATAACAGGAACTGTTTAGAAATTGATTTTTCAGGCCTCGGTAACTCGAAGAATACCTTCGGGATACCGGCCCTGAATTTTTCTAATTCTGGCAGTTTAACATGTACAAGATTGATACAGAACGACTCAAGACTCAAAATAAAATAAAATAAAATAAAACGACTTCTTAATTAGACTTAAAACATTTATATTTAGAAATTGGCCATTGTCCCCGGCAACGGCGCCAAAAATCTTGATCGCGTGTAAGTCACTAACGTCGATATTACTAGCAAGAATACTAGGTACACCACAGTATAGTAAATGCGAGTCAAGGTCGATCCCTCAGAGACAATGCAATTCATAAGTATAAACGATTCTAACCTAATTAAGTAGCAACATAAAGGCGGTCATTGACCAACAACAACATTAAAAGAAAACAAACATGGTATACCTCTCCCTCTTCTCACCGATCTACTAACTTGGATTAGTTAATCATTATGTTTACTTCCCCACATAATTTCCTTAGATTAATCGTGACCATTTGATGATTATTATCATATTTTATCAGCTACGGGTGCAATTCATACTCTTATCTACTCCGACAATGGCAGTAGACAATCTATACGCACGCTACCCTCCTTAATTGGTCCATAATAGCCCATACGCATAAAGAACTAGAACTGCCGATATTGAGCGTTACCTCATACCGCTAACTTGCCTAGATAGCTGTCGACACTGACCAGCACATTCCTAGGGTCCATCAAGACTATGTCCTAATTAACACTTCACTTGCGATCCTTCTTGTTAATTTACGAATTACGAATACTAGATTGGCCAGAACTATTACTCGTTTTAATTATTACTGCCGATCAATGTAGCTGTAGTGAATCCCAGTTTAGGTTTTCTAAAATATGCCTTGGTAAACCGGTATAGACCGCCGGTTTACTGGGGGCGGCTATTCCTAATTTATGGATCTACATTGCTCAATACGATTAAAATAAGTAAATTATGGGGTTGTTAAACATGCAGATTAACTAAAACACATAAATACGAACCGATCTACCATATTGAAGACAATAAAGGAACGTTCAAAGCTTCATACCTTCAACAATGGAGATCTAGCTCGATCTAGTCAAGCGAGAGATGATGGAAGAAGGGAGAAAGCCAAAAGCAACTCTCCAAAGCTCAAGAAAACTTTATTTCATCAAAATATATAATGTATTTGTAATACTAATGAATCATATATATGTTCTATGTAAGTTTTCAGTATATGCGGCTTTATATAGATACGATAGCCGACTTAAGAATCTCTAAAACCCTAACCGACTTAGACAGTGCGGCAGAATGAATTTCGTGTTGAATAAGTCACTGGTTTACCGGGCCTAACCCTCGGGTTACTGGGCCGTCTGTTCTTCTTTTTCTTCAGCAGGCTTATATATATATAATTTTATTTTTTGAGTGGTCCACTTGTCTATATAAATGCTGCTTTCTCTTCTTATACAGCTACATCCTCCTCTGCTTCACTTTTATTGATTTCTCCAACAATAATCCTTTCTCCTTTTAATTTCTTGGAATATTCAGTCCATGTCCTTTCAAGTATACCATTGATTGACTCGCCAGAGATTGGCGGTGGAGATCGGAAGAGGTCTTACCGATGAGGCTTTCCATTTTCTTTTTATGCTCTCATATCTTTATTTCATCCATTTTGCTTGAAAAAACGAGTCAAGATTCATGGGTAAAGATTTTTTGTCGTTGGTTTCTACTACTTTTTCTGGAAGATAATAGCATGTAACACATTTTCGTTTTTCTCAACTTTAATTTCCCATTTAGTGCATTAATTTGTGTAAAAATGCATGATATACTGTCTCACATGGGTTCGCTTGCTTTGACAAAGATGGAATGTGATGCAAATTCAAGCATTAGTATTTACAACATGACGATATTCAAAGTGAGAAGTTTAAGAACAAAGCTTTCTAATATAAAGTGTGTCTTTGTGTGTGTTGAGCCATTACCTTCGACCGAGATTCTTTTTCCGGTGAGGTCTTTTGAGAAGTTGCAGTCGCAATATTTCCATTTCTTTCTCAATTAAAACCCATATCTTTTGTAACCTTGCTTCAGCTAGCTTTTCAGCCGAGTGCTTTCCCAAATTTTTTTGATCTTTTTGTGAAAAAAAAAAAAAAATTTAACTTCGCCCATTGCTCCTTTTGGTTGCTGCTCCTCTGTTCTTCCAAAAAAAAAAGTTCACCATTGAAAAGTTGCATGATTTTTTTTTTCCATCATTTAAAAAATTAATTGTCTTGAATCACGGGTGGAAACGTAAAGGAGCGGTGATAAATTGAAGTGGAGATGTCAAAAGCAGTTTGCCAATAATGTTGGTGTATTGAAGCATTGAATAGATCCTATCAGACCAATATCAATTATTTGGCACACATTTCAATATTATTTTTATTGAGGGAGAAAAAATTATACAATCTTGTCCCGTTTTTACTTTCGACGGTAAAAATAATTTTGATCAATGGAGTGGAAAAATGAGAGATTTTTTTGAGGTCATTGGTATTTAGGATGTCGTTGAAAACGGTTTTGACATTCCCGATACCGTTGCAAATTTACATGAGACACGGGCAAAAGCACTGGAAAAGAATCGAAGAAATGATCGTTTGGCTCGTCATTATCTCAATAATGCGGTTGAGTTAAGCGTTTATAATAAATTTATTATTGCGAAACGGAAAAAGAGACGTGGAGGATCCTAGTCAACGCCAACCGAGGATTCGTTTGCGTGAATTGCGAAGGCGGTTCGAGTTGGCTCAGATGAGAAAAACTGAGTCAATTGGTGATTTTATTGCAAAAGTACGAGATATCGCCAACAAAATGGGTGCAAATGGAGAGAGTCTGACGGAGGCACATGTAGTGTAGAAAATTCTCAGATTTCTGACACAGAAATTTTATACGAAGAAAACGGTCATTGAAGCGACCAAAAATCTTGATGACATGGCTATAGATCAATTAGAAGGTGAGTTATTATCCTATGAAATTTCTCTTGATCAACAATCTATTGCTATTGTTGAGGAAGCTTTGCAAGCATAACTAAATCCAAAGGCACAATCGTCGAATCATGTTGAATTTAGTCAACATGGTCAAAATTTTCGTGGTAAAGGCCGTGGTCGAGGACGAGGCTAAAGATCTCCAGAACTGCCAACACTGGGGCTGTAGTTGACTTATCCTTCAAGGTTTGAAAAGCTGATTCACACTCGCTAGTCCATTCATACTTCACATTCTCCTTTGTAAGCTTGGTGAGTGGTGTAGCTATTTTTGAGAAGTCTTGTACAAACTTCCTATAGTAACCAGCCAAACCAAGAAAACTTCTCACTTCAGCGACCGTAGTAGGTCTAGTCCATTTATCAACTGCTTCATCTTCTCCGGGTCAACTTGAATGCCATCTCCAGAAATGACATGACCTAAGAAACTTACCCAGTTCAACTAGAAGTCACACTTGGAGAACTTAGCATACAACTGGTTCTTCTTCAAGGTATCCAACACTACCCTTAGGTGTTCTTCATGCTCTCTCTCATTCCTTGAGTAAACTAGGATGTTGTCTATTAATACTATCACAAACTTATCCACGTAAGGCATAAAAACCTGCTGCATTCAATCCATAAATGCATATGGAGCATTAGTGAGTCCAAATGGCATAACCAAGAACTCATAATGTCCATATCTAGTACTAAAAGCCATCTTAGGTATATCTGCCACGTTGATGTTCAACTGGTGATAACCGGACCTAAGATCAATCTTAGAGAACACTCTCTTACCTTGTAAATGATTAAACATATCATCAATCCTCGGTATTTGGTACTTATTCTTGATGGTGAGATTATTTAGGGCTCTGTAGTCGATACACATCCTCATACTGCCATATTTCTTAACAAACAGAACTGGGGCTCCCCAAGGCAAAGTACTAGGCTGAATTTTGTTCCTCTCGAGCATATCTTTAAGTTGAGCTTTCAACTCCTTCAATTCAGCCGGTGCCATACTATAGAGTGCCTTAGCAACTGGTGCCGTTCCTGGTATTAACTTGATCTTAAATTCTATCTCTCTATCCGGCATGTTTCCCGGCAACTCTTCTAGAAACACCTCAGGGTACTCCTTTAATACCGGGGTTTCCTCTAAATTAAGTTTCACTTGTTCCACATCCACTGTGTATAACAAGTAACCTACACAACCCTTTTGACAAGCTCTTATCACCTTAACCACCGATATTATAGGATCACGCTTCTTACTTGGTTTGTAAACATTACCCTGATAAGTCTTAGATGATTCCCGGGTACTTTCAAGGTCACTATCTTTTCTCTACAATCCAAGTGAACATAATTCTCGGATAGCCAATCTATTCCAAGAATTACATCGAAATCCGAAAAGTCCAAAACTGTGAAGTCACTTTTGCATCGATAGGACCCAACTCGAACATCCACTTGAGGTATCGTCCTAGTTACCTTTCCTAACGGTGTGGTTATCTCCAAGGTGTTTCTTAAGGGTTCCGAAGGTAGATTCAACTTTTTAGCTATCTTAGTTGACACAAACATGTTAGACGCTCCTGTATCAAACAAAGCCGTGACCGCTAGGTTATCTAACATTATTGTACCTAAGATGTAGATTTATCTATTTAAATACAATTACAGCATGAATAAACGCGCTATAAAGATACTTTAATAAATTAGAACAAACAATAGGGTACCTGAAAGAACATAATCATCCAGTTCTGCATACCCAGCATCCACTACAAAAACCCAAATTGGTGGGCTTGGGCCGCCTTTCCCGCTTCCTTGGGTCGGGTTTCCTTTGGTTGGAGATGCCCTTGCATAATGTCCTAGATCTCCGCAGTAGTAGCAACCGCTTGTATGTTGTCGGCACTCACTTATATGATGCTTGTTGCAATTAGGATAAAGCGGTGCACCGATTGGGGGTTTAGCTGCCGAAGGAGTTGTCATCTTCTTAGCGTTCAGTTGCGGTGCTTCTCGACCATGGCCCTGACTAGTTCCAAAATTTCTCTTACAACGACCGAAGGTCTATTCCTAAAAGTCTCGACCTTCAAGGCCTTGTTCAGGATCTCGGCCATATTTTTTGGCGTAAAGACCCAACATCCCTACTTGAATTTCATGGGCCAATCCTTCCTTGTAGAGCGCCATCTTCTTCTCTTCAACCGTCATGATCTCAGGGTAGAACCTACCCAACTCGTTAAACTTATTGGTATATTGAGAAACTATCATATAGACGCCTTGCTTGAGACTTAGAAACCGATTTTCCTTATTAGCCTGCACTGTCACCGAGAAGTACTCGTTGTAAAACAAGGTCTTTAATCCTTCCCAATCTGTAACTTTACCATTGCTGCTCTCAATGGCAACAATCCATGATTCAGCCGTGCCCAAAAGAAAACCAACTGCTAATTGTGCCATCTCACATTCAGGAACGTTTATGTTCCGGCATGCCTTTTGAAAACTCCTTAACCAAGCTTGACCTTTGATGTCTCCACGTTTCCATGGAAGTTTTGAACTCGGTTCTTTTTAGCCTCGTGTCCTGGCGGTGCCTGCTCAAAAGCCGGTGGTGGTCTGACTGGTGGGGCTAGTTGGTAAACAGGTGGGTACTCGAAGGGTACTTGTTGCCGGGGATATTATAGCGGTTGAGGTCATAGTGGTGGGATCACTTGAGGTTCGGTCTGGTAATGGTGATATATGTTGATGTTGTGGGGGTGTGATGAGCTTGGTGGAAACCATATGGTGGGTATCCCATGCCTTGCTGGTAATCAAAGAGCGGTGAATGTGGTATGGTATTTCGAGGGGTGTGACCCACCGAGGGTGGATAGAAAGTCTGGTGTTGTTGGTGATGGAACACTAGTGGAGAGGGGTGGCTCACGGGTGGCAGGTAGACACTGACCGGTGGAGGGTAGATATTGGTCACCGGGGGTATATGAACTGGTGGAATATCCCTTATCACGGTTACACGTATAGGGGCTTCCTATGGTTCTCCACGTATGCAAGTATACCTTGGTTGAGGTCGTGGTGTTGGACTCCGCTGAGGTCATGGGGTAGGATTCCGACGAGGTCGCGGTGACGGGGTTGCATGAGGCCGTGGAGTTGGATTCTGATGAGGTTGTGGCGACATGCTTGTCTGAGGCCTAGGGGTGTGGGTAGGTTGAGGTGACGGATTCTGACGTACCAAAACCACTTCCCAAAATTGGTGTCGGGCTATCTTCTCAAGCTCCTAAAGTCTCTTCACCATGCACTCCAGTCCTTGTGGTCACCATCTTGATGATCAAAGAAACCAGAGCGTTACTAAAAGATCTAAAGAAATCTTATCTTACAAGAAAGGAAGCCTAGAAGACGATTCTCTCTGATACCAACTGTAACGCCCAGTTCTGGACACTGAGTCCTTATCCGAAAAAGGAACGTCCGGCACGTATAAAATAAAATAAATGTCACTTTATACGTAAGCCTCAAATACGTTGTATCGAGTTAGGCAATCGGATGCAAAAAACTCGGGAATAATTTTTTTTTCCAAAAATCCAAGAATAGAAACAAAATTTAATGGTAGAAATGTAACGTCTATTACATTGAAAGAACCAACAAAACTTGAAATGTATGAAACCTCCAAAAGAAAAGAAAATAAAAAAAACAAGTCTCCAAAGATCCAAAACATACTCCAAAAGAACAATTTAAAAGTCTAGTATAAAAAGTCATATGAAGAAACAATAAATATAAAGCTCCAAAAGAAGGCATCCTCAAACGTCGTCATCGAAATCCTCCTCATAGATCGGATAAACCTGTTCATCTTCTCATCCCCAAACACATAGAAAACATGCGATTGAGGTAAGTACAATGTACTTAATAAAAGAGAGAAGCTAAGATTTAAAATAAGATTTATAAAGAAAAGATACTTAATGCTTGATTATCTTTATATGACCGACTCAATCTAGAGTTCACATTCATATCCATCAACATGTCATGACTGTTCGTTTCTAACTTAACTTATCTATGTTACATCTGTTGGAATAGTGTCCTAAACCCAATCGGGTTGGACCGGATCCGACCGGGTCGGATCATTTCTACTATTTCTTTATGTTTATACATATATAAAATGGTTTTTCTGTTGTCATATATATGTTATTTTAAAGGACCAATTATGAATTGTTATATTATGACGTCGTTAGTAATAACTGTGATAGAGAAACCATGATAGGCGATTATGGTTGATGAGATCTCTAATCACTTTAATAAGTTTGATACTTCAATGTATCTAGGTTGATGTACTATTAAACAGGGCATTGATAGTATAAACAGACTAGCACGTATTAGATGTCTTCTGTCTTTAAGGGCAGGGATTGATCTCGTCTATCGAAGTATAGAGACACTTGGACTGTACGTGGATGTGTATTAGAGAATGCGTACGTTAGACTGACCCACTTACACGGTTAAGTGTCACACTATGTGGCGGTTGTGTAATTATCCTTTGGACCGGAGTCTTCATGGCATCACGGTGTGGATTGTCATGCTTTGACACTATTGAGGTTTCCCCTAGCCACGGGGCGATCATGCGGTAGTGATTGGGTATGATATTGAAGCATGCGGAGTATACATGATTGGTCATCCGGGAATCGCGTATCCTATGATTGGGATCGAATATCCGAAAGGGCCTTCTTATAAGGAATGTCTTACTCTCGTGAATCTTTGCAAAGTGGGAGTAAACGAGTTACTTGAGAGAGCATGATATCCAGATTATAAGATACGGTCGTTGATGTTTTGACACTCGACTAACGATTGTATGGATATTATTACAGCGATAGGATTGTAAGTTACACGGTAACTGTTTCACATGAAAGGTAGTAGTCATTGCATTTGACTCTTCCGATGATTGGGGTCACGGTGTGTTGCTAGACGCTATCCCGTGATCGTTAGGCATGAAGGGCATTTTCGTAATTTGCACTTTGTATCTACGGCCAACATATTCGGAAGCCTATCGGGTCACACACATTAGAACATCTAGCGGATTAAAATGTGGTTATAGTTGATAACCAAATAAGGAAAGAATTTATCTCGTACTATAAAGGTTATAGTGGTAAATTAATATGGTGGTATTTATTTATTATGAATAAATTAAATACAAGATATTAATTAAGTTGATTAATTAAATACACTTATATTGATAAGTGGCGCCACATATGTGTATAAGTGATACACTTGGATTGTGCAATTTAATTAATAGTATTACCAAATATTAATATTAGATATTAATATATATATATATATATATATATAAAATGATGCATGCATGTGGCGCATCAATGCAAATTGAAGATTTGCATGCGCCAACTGTGTGTATATATATAATATATAGATTTATTTGTGTAATATATATGTGATATATACATGTGTAAATTGATTTATGGTAATATAATAAAGATAGTCAATATTAGATATTGACAATATCTTGAAATATTCAATATAAGATATTGACAATATCCTAGATTTATTTAATATAAGATATTATAATAAATGAGATAAATCAATCAATTATATTTTATTTATTTTATTGGGAAAATGTTTTCTTCTCTTCCACTCTAGTTGGGGCGCCCCTCTCACTATAAATAAGAGGTGGGTGTCAAACTCTTTTGTACATCACAATTCCAAGAACTAATAGTTCTTGTGTAAAATAGAGAGCATCCTATAGAGAGTTGGAGAGAGGGGAAAAAGGCCGATCTAGCAACCGGAGTTTTCCAATAGCAATCCATGATGGGATTCCGGCGGGCTGTTCGTGTGGACTAGCGGTAGAGGCGAACACTTGGGCGGCTCTATGCAGAACTACTCTCCTTAGACGATCAAAGCGTCGATCTTATAGATCAACCATGGTAATCACCGTCTACTAGCTTATTTGTTTATTGCTTAAACGAAGTCGATCCTGGTTAAAAGGAAATAAAATTTTAAATTCTGCTGCGTTCGCGTAGATTTCCTAACAGTGGTATCGGAGCGAGCTTGAGCTTAAGCAATAAGCATGTTATTTTGCGTAGTTTATTTTATCGTTTAAATCACGTAATTAAAAGATGAAAGATTTTTGATTCGCAAAAGTGATACATGAAAAGGAAAAAAAAAGGAGATCGGGTGGTGCTCGGCCGACTGGCGGCGGCACCACCACTAGCGGTGGCTAGGCGGCGGCGGCAGCAGGGTAACCTGCTGCCGGCAGTCGGTTGACCGGTCAATGCTGGCGGATCTCCAAATTTTTGTTTTGTGTGTTTTGTGATTCAATATGGTTCATAGTTGTGATTGGTAATTCCTCATTTGTTTAGTTGTGTCATGTAGCTAACCAATGGTTCAAATAGTTTGGGCCATTGGGATGCCACATAGCATTAAAATAATAATGGTCTTTCCAAACTTTGTTTGGAATAGGCCTAGGCCTTTTCCAAATATTTGATTTGGGAAAAGGCCTAGGCCTAGGCCACTTCCAAAATTTTGATTTTGGAAGGTGGTCAGGCCTAAACCAAAATTACTTGGCCTTTCCAAATATTTGATTTGGAATAGGCCTAGGCCCTTTTCAAATATTTGATTTGTAAAAGGCCTAGGCCTAGGCCACTTCCAAAATTTTGATTTTGGAAAGTGGCCAGGCCTAAACCAAATTTGGTTTAGGAAGATGCCTTTTGGTTTAGGAAACCAAAGGCATCCATTTTGATTAAGAATCAAAAGGAAAGAAACAAAAGAGACTTAATTTTAATTTTAATTTATTTTGGAATAGTTCTATTTTATTAAAATTAAAATTAAAATCGGTCTAAAATGAATCGTTAATTTTATTTCGATTAAAATCATTTAATTAATTAAATGTTAATTAGTTAATTGATTGGATAAAATTATTTAATAGATTAAATGTTAATTGATTAATTAAGATGCAAGTAGTTAAATTTTAATTTTATCTTTTTCATAAGATTTTATTGTATGGATTAGATATAGTTGATATAATATGATTATATGGACCCCGATTGATTATGGACTCGACCGATAGGATAGATGTGAATGATTTAATTTTTCTGTTGGTTCAAAAATTGTCCTAGGCCGTTATGAAGAACGTGACCTAGTTTATTTTCTGCATTTATCCCATTCCCGTTGGCTCTCCCCGTGTGCGGTGGGTGTATTTATTTTATTAGATAGAATTAAATGTAACAAGAATGGAGCAGAAGATGGAGACCAAATAAAGACGAAAATAAAGATCCCATTGGAGAATGGAGCATTAAAGATCCTATTGGCGGTTGCAGCTACCTTTAGATTGTGACCCGCGGTTTCGTCAGTTTGTATTCGAAACCGCACCTAGGAAAAGTCCATGATCATACCGGTTACTTTACGCATTTGTTTATTTTGTGCTTGTATTTATTTTATATGATACGATAGATGCATGACTAGGCACGATCTAGATAAATGTGTAGGATATATATCTATAGAGATAGATATATTTGATGAGACCATGATTAAAATTAATTAAGTGAATTAATTTACATAAATACTTCCACAACAAAAATCAAGTCGAAATTTTGTCTCCCAATATTATAACGACGGTGAAGAGCATGTGTTCGGATCCAACTGATCAACCACCGCCGGGAGTTGACCTACCTCGGGTATATCGTCGTTATTGAGATATGATCGTATGAGATCTCGTGAATATTGGGTTATGACTTGACTAGAGTCTTTCGGTGATTGGCCACCGTCAGGGCCGTCTGACTTTAAAGACAAGGGGTTGACTAACACATAGTGATGTGTATCGCCAAAGAGTTGAATAGTCAACCACTGAGAATCACATAGAGATGTGAATGGTAAAGAGTTACCTACCTTTCAAAATTATCTTGGTTGATCGACCACCGCCGGGAATCAAGGTAACTAGATTGGATCTCAGCCACTAAAGAAATTTTGAAATATTCTTGAAAGTCAATTGGGAGTAGCTGACTAGTGGGAGCAAAATCATAAACCAAAAGACCATTTTTGATTTTGCGTGTATAAACAACAACACTCTTTTATTTTCATTTTTATGTTGTAGTTTTAGCAAACTTTATATTTATGTTTATTCTCGATTAGTAAAACCAATTATTAATGTTACCTTTTGAGAAACGTTCTCAAATATGGTTAAGTAATTTTAATCCTTTTAAAATAAGCAATGACACGAACAATCCCGTTATAGTAGTTAGAGACAAGGAGACTATATATTTAATGTAGTGCTCCAAGACTTTAATTATTAATGAAAAGCGGAAGCTCATGGCATTGGATACGATCCAATATGATCATTCAGTCATATGATGACAATTAATTCAAACGTTGGATAAGAATGACCACTCTAATTTTGGAAAGGTTGTTTTCAAAATTGTAAGATTTAAGTATCGACTTAATTCTATCATTGCTTAAAAGTTAATTAAATAGTTAATGTTTTAAATACGATTTAAAAGGTTAAATAAACTTTAGATTTTCTTTATGAAAGGAAATCAAACACATAGCTCTTGTGATTTTTCTTAAGTCTTATGAAGACTACACTAAGAAATATTTACAAGTGCCTGAAGGATTAAAAAGGAAAGTTAGGGCATGTGCTTAAATAGAGAACTTATTGAAGTTTCTATTCTAGGCAAGTGAGTTGAGATAAATCTATCTAAGTTCAAAGTCAACTCTTAGATATATGATATCTTGCAAGTGTGATTAAATTAGAAAGATTAAATATAGATATGGAAGGTGAAGCAAGCGTTGTAACACTTACCATATTCTGGATCTAGTAAACTGATAAGGGAACTAAATAAATGTTATTATGTTCTAGTTCTTATGAAGAACATACTTTCAGTTATTTGTTAGGATTTAGTAGACATATTCAATTGTAAAGAATAAATGTTATTCCGATAAAGTTGGAAGGTCACTGAATCTAACATACTAGATTGATGTCACTATATAGTTGATATATGTGATAAGATCTCAACTAAATATTTGTATGGCTATTATCCTTGATTTGTGGTTACTCTAGGCATAGTCTCTATTGAAGGGAAGCGTGTAATCAAACGTCATTCTAATGATGCTAAACCATATGATTATGAATCATGTGGGTTATACGTATCTTATTCAAAGAGGACTAAAATACCCTTTGAAGAAAAGGTTATGAAACCTGGAAGATTGACTAAAGCCTAAACATATTGATGTTCGTTGGCTTGTGACAATTTATACCATAAACAATTGTTTGTCTCTCTCTTGGACTATTTTTAGAAATAGTTGAATGTACTTATTGAAGTACAACGATTTGGAAAGCCTGAAAAGTTCGAGCTAGTACGAATATTAGATTGATGAGCTACATGGGAATTAATCTTCAATTGGATTGGAGTAATTAATACCCGAAGGGTGTTTCAGAACTTGTCGGAAATAGAATCAGATTCTCCCTTGAAGGATACCATCTTTTGGATACACAATTAGATTGTGTTCCCAAAATGTAAACAACACTTTATATGATAAAGGTGTGACGCAAGCCATGCGAAGTATCCCTTACCCGTTTCGGGATAGTGCCCTTATACTTAACCGAGTTCCAAAGAATAAAGGTTGAATAAATTCCATATTAGATATGGAAGGGGATAATGTCGAATCTATCTTAACCGATGATTTGAAGTTGTCATAGGCAAAGTCAGAAAGGCTTGGAGCCTAGTACGACGTGTGAGACTTTGTGGAATATCTTAGCAAGTACGCTAGATATTATTTACTTGTCCGCGGAGCAAAATGTTTGTCTCCAAACATGTTGTCTTCTAAAGGAAGTGTTTCTTCCAAAAGAAACAGTGGGAGTGAATCAGATCTCAAAAGAGTTTGAGAACCACAAAGATATATTCAACCATAGGAACGTGAGCAGACGCCACATAACGATGAGGTGTAGAACACTGCTCAGTGCACACAAAAGTTCTGTAAGTCTGTGGATATCCTCAAGCCTGAAAAGGCTGCTGGTAAGTTCATCTTGAAGAATGA
The DNA here is from genome assembly GCA_024500145.1 of Gentiana dahurica var. dahurica. Taxonomy (NCBI): domain Eukaryota; kingdom Viridiplantae; phylum Streptophyta; class Magnoliopsida; order Gentianales; family Gentianaceae; genus Gentiana; species Gentiana dahurica. The sequence goes on from CM044908.1 coordinate 43,818,984, forward strand.
ATATCTCACGACTTATGAAGGAAAGTTTGAAAGGCAAGATTGAGAGATATGGCCAGGAGCCATAATATCTGAATTAGATTCCATCAATGACAACCAGGTTGTGAACCTAGTCTGTCTTACCTAGAGGGAATGTCCCCGTAAGGCTGATCCCAGTTCTATTCAGATAATACTTGTTATAACTTTGTATCATGACTATATGATAGTGTTGAAGACGTTGGGCAGACAGCTCGATGTTCATAGACGATAACATGATATGTAAGCCCACGAGATCCATTTATGGACTCAAACAAGTTTCTCTAGACAATTTCTTTGTTTGATAATCAAAGGAGTTTGATTTAGTCAAAAGAAGGATATGCCCAATGTGCAAGATGGATAGTGGGAGTGTGTTACGATTTTTGAGTAAGGTATTGGATATCTCTCTCGAGAATTGTCACCCCATGTCACAGTCAATTAATGTTTGGTAGTTCAAGGTCTTTACGAAAGCACTTGGATTAGCAGTTCTTATTTTGGAAATAAGAATCTATAGCGATAGATTTAACTGCTGTTAGATTATAGTTTACCTATATAGATGTGATGCTAAAAGAGTTTAGCATAGATCGCGATAGGGGATACTGCTAGACGGTGTTCTCAAGATCTATCTATGTTAGGACGTTCGTCCTAATGATAAGGTGAATGATGATGCTTATGGAAGGTTTCCTTCGCTACTGCGATAGGAACCATCTTATAGGTAATGCCGGATGTTCATAGTCCATGAATAGTTATGAGTAAGTATGAAAGTAAATCTGGTGAATGTCAAGAATATCCTTAAACAAGTTAAGGGAGAGTTCCTAGTTTATCAAAACTTGGAATTAGATAAATATAGTTATACATACGTATATCCCGAGTCTTATGAAGGCGAGTGGGAGCTACAGTCTGGGTTTGCAGTCACTTTGATTAAGTGATACAGTGAGCAAGAAATGTTCTAGCCTATGGGTCACTGTAAATTCTACAACTAAGCCAAAAACACAGTAGTGCCTTGGAGGCGCAGCGGGAGCAGTACAGGGATCTAGAATGTTCATTCCTGAACCTTGTACGGTTCTTCCACCTTTTCTATATAGCTGATATAGTAAGTGGATTCATTGCTTGAAGCAAGGACCAGGGTCTCGTCAGAGATCTATGTGTGTGTTGAGGCGGTTCCTTTGACTTGGTCATTTGGAGCATGATATGAAGATAGTCTGAGTCCCTACGGATAGCGATCCGTCTAAGGCTAGAGCTAGTTGCGAGTATTGCATGAGATTCTTGTGTTTCAACTTGGTCTTGTGTGTACGAGTGATTGGTTTTAGGCCAAGTGGGAGATTGTTGGAATAGTGTCCTAAACCCAATCGGGTTGGACCGGATCCAACCGGGTCAGATCATTTCTACTATTTCTTTATGTTTATACATATATAAAATGGCTTTTCTGTTGTCATATATATGTTCTTTTAAAGGACCAATTATGAATTGTTATATGATGACGTCCTTAGTATTAAACTGTGATAGAGAAACCATGATAGGCAATTATGGTTGATGAGATCTCTAATCACTTTAATAAGTTTGATACTTAAATGTCTCTAGGCTGATGTACTATTAAACATGGCAGTGATAGTATAAACAGACTAGCACATATTAGATGTCTTCTGTCTTTAAGGGCAGGGATAGATCTCGTCTATCGAAGTGTAGAGACACTTGGACTGTACGTGGACGTGTATTAGAGAATGCGTACGTTAGACTGACCCACTTACACGGTTAAGTGTCACACTATGTGGCGGTTGTGTAATTATCCTTTGGCCGGAGTTTTCATGGCATCACGGTGTGGATTGTCGCTTTGACACTATTGAGGTTTCCCCTAGCCACGGGGCGATCATGCGGTAGTGATTGGGTGAGACATTGAAGCATGCGGAGTATACATGATTGGTCGTCTGGAAATCGCGTATCCTATGATTGGGATCGAATATCCGAAAGGGCCTTCTTATAAAGAATGTCTTACTCTCGTGAATCTTTGCAAAGTGGAAGTAAATGAGTTACTTCGAGAGAGCATGATATCCAGATTATAAGATACGGTCTTTGATGTTTTGATACTCGACTAACGACCGTATGGATATTATTACAGCGATAGGATTGTAAGTTACACGGTAACTGTTTCACATGAAAGGTAGTAGTCATTGCGTTTGACTCTTCCGATGATTGGGGGTCACGGTGTGTTGCTAGACGCTATCCCGTGATCGTTAGGCATGAAGGGCATTTTCGTAATTTGCACTTTGTGTCTACGGCCAACATATTCGGAAGTCTATCGGGTCACACACATTAGAACATCTAGCCGGATTAAAATGTGGTTATAGTTGATAACCAAATAAGGAAAGAATTTATCTCGAGACTATAAAGGTTATAGTGGTAAATTAATATGGTGGTATTTATTTATTGTGAATAAATATAATACAAGATATTAATTAAGTTGATTAATTAAATACACTTATATTGATAAGTGGCGCCACATAAGTGTATAAGTGATATACTTGGATTGTGCAATTTAATTAATAGTATTACCAAATATTAATATTAGATATTAATATATATATATATATATATATATATAAATGATGCATGCATGTGGCGCATCAATGCAAATTGAAGATTTGCATGCGCACCAACTGTGTGTATAGATATATATAATATATAGATTTATTTGTGTAATATATATGTGATATATACACATGTGTAAATTGATTTATGGTAATATAATAAAGATAATCAATATTAGATATTGACAATATCTTGGAAATATTCAATATAAGATATTGATAATATCCTAGATTTATTTAATATAATATATTATAATAAATGAGATAAATCAATCAATTATATTTTCTTTATTTTATTGGGAAAATGTTTTCTTCCTTTCCACTCTTGTAAGAGGCGCCCTCTCACTATAAATAAGAGGTGGGTGTCAAGCTCTTTTGGACATCACAATTCCAAGAACTAATAGTTCTTGTGTAAAATAGAGAGCATCCTATAGAGAGTTGGAGAGAGGGAAAAAGGGCCGGTCTAGCAACCGGAGTTTTCCAATAGCAATCCATGATGGGATTCCGGCGGGCTGTTCGTGTGGACTAGCGGTAGAGGCCGAACACTTGGGCGGCTTTATGCAGAACTACTCTCCCTAGACGGTCAAAGCGTCGATCTTATAGATCAACCAATGTAACCACCGTCTACTAGCTTATTTGTTTATTGCTTAAACGAAGTCGATCCTGGTTAAAAGGAAATAAAATTTTAAATTCCGCTGCGTTCCCGCGTAGATTTCCTAACAACATCCACACTCATGGGCACTACGCTCATCCGGTTAGGGATATACCATGCAACATATTGGTGGATCACAACAATAACCACGGGGGAAAGCCCGAGGGTGTACACGTTCGATGAATTCCCTCCGTACTTAGGGTCTTGGTAACCTACGGAGTTATTCACTTTCAAGAATACCCACTCGTGATATTGTCTAGTGCCTATCCAAGAATGACATGATGTTTAATCTTTTACTAGTCAAGTATGTATTTATTAAGTTTATAACTAGCCACCTAAGTGTTTTGGAGAAAAACCTCACCTTGACAGAACTACTCCCTCGGTTAGACAACTAGACACACATCATAACACATACACAGACATTAATGAGTTCTAACTTATCAACGCACAAGCTATCATTCTCTTCCGACAGTCCATAACTTCAACTCCCTTGAAGAGTACATTCGGTGCCGGAACTAAATGCATCGGAAACTCAATTAAGGCTTGTTCATGTTTAATTAATGTTATTAGATCAAAAATCAAGGTTTAAAACTCAACACATAGCTTAAAACATCTTTTTTCTAAAACTGGGTCCAATGCGTGCGTATTGGTTGGAATGCGTGCGCATTCACCGTCCAGAAACTTGCTGGAAGTTTCTATCCAGCCAATGCGTGTGCATTGCATGAGCTGGGAACAACCTGAAGCTGCAATGTGTGCACATTCTAGCGAATGCGTGCGCATTGCACCTGCTGCAAAAATACTCCCACATCCTTAACCATGAAGCACATTCCTTGATTGCGTGCACATTCGACCAGCCGAAACTAAAACCATGCATCTTGTAACAGAAATGCGTGCGCATCCTATTGAATGCGTACACATTCGACCCCTAAAACCCTAAACTCAATTTTATGCCCCTTAACGATTTCCCATCCAATTTCAACACAATTAACATCGAGAAAAACACAGAAAAACATATCTTTATCACACCATATCATCACATGATTCTTAAACTATGAAAGACACGAATTCTAGTATCTAATCGTCTTAAAACATTGATCTAAACCTTATAAACAATAATCAAAATCATAGGAAGAGTCTCTTACGTGTTTGCAAGAAATACCAAAATCTTGAAAAACTGCAGCACCTCAAAAACCTTGATCTCAAAACAATGTCCTCCTCACGGAGATTCCAAATCTCTACTCGAATCTGAAAATGGTTCGGTAACTCTTTAGATTTCTGAAGAACACTCCTAGCCCTTTTCTTTTGTTCTCAAAGGTTGTAGAGAGCGTAGAGGCAAAATTCTGAAAACTTTTAGGTCATGGGAAATAATGAGCTATATTTTCCCTTAAATATATTTCCTAATTATTCCCCCTTTTCCATAATTACCCTAATTGTCATTAAATCAGAATTTTCCCATAAAAATATATATAAAATTCGCCCCCACATACATATTTATATATATATAAAACATAAATCCACAAATGGAATAAAGAACATAATATTTCGTTCTTGTAAAATTACACGTCTGCCCTTTCCCGAAAATTGGAATATTACAGAAAAAGTTATCACTTTCAGCTAGAGTCTCTCTTGATAATATAATAGATCGGTGTTTACGAAGGAGCCTCTTGCAAGACTGGTCTGCAGGTCCATCATTACCCCTCAAGCCTTAATGTTAAGTAATTCATTACCCCTGAAGCCTTAATGTTAAGTTAATCACTGCAGGTGGGGGAGAAATATGGTCAATGTGTTCTAGATGGCCTGTCATATCTTCCTTAATCATTAATTGCCTTAACACAATTATCCCCGAAAATGATGACCTGGGTTTAAGACAACAGACCCAATTAATATTAAATTTTTATTCAGGGATTAAACCCTCTTTAATACCCTAAAACCCTTGAAGCCTTAATGTTAAGTTATTCATTGCGGTGGGGGAGATGAATACTGATGCATTTCATGTGAAGAAAATATTCAGATGGAAATTGAAAAAGGAAAAAATAAGTGCTTTTCTCGGAAAATAGGAATTCAAATATCCGACATCATCATTACCTTTTACTATTGTACAATAGTGATTGAAACAATAAGGGAAAGAGAGAGCTGCAGTTATAATTGTATAATAAAACCCCCCTGCTATTACTGTTGTACAATAGTGATGGAAACGATGATTGATGAGAGAGAAATTTGTCTATTGATGACTCACTGTTCATGGAAATTCAAATTGGATTTTCTCTCAAACTAGCCGTTGGATCATGGTGATTTCAAGTGCCTCTGCACGCAAGACTGAGCGACGTTAGTGCATGCAAGACCTTATTACCCCGGAAGCCTTAATGTTAAGTTAATCACTACATGTGGGGGAGAAAGATGGTCAAAGTGTTCTAGATGGCCTGTCATATCTTCCTTAATCATTAATTTCCTTAACACAATTATCCCTAAAAATAATGATCTGGGTTTAAGATAACAGACCCAATTAATGTTAAATTTTTTATTCAGGGATTAAACCCTCATTAATACCCTGAAATCCCTGAAGCCTTAATGTTAAGTTATTCATTGCAGGTGGGGGAGATGAATAATGATTCATTTTCTGGGAAGAAGATATTCAGATGGAAATTGAAAAAGGACAAAATAAGCACTTTTCTCGGAAAATAGGAATTCAGATATCCGACATCATCATTACCTTTTACTGTTCCCCCACCTGCAGGACCCAGAGAACAAACCTTTTTACTGTTGTACAATAGTAAGAAGGGAATAGTAATAAGGCATATAAGACGAAAGTCAGAATAGTAGATTTCAACTTCTTTACTACTTAGGTTTTGCGGAGGCAAAGAGGGACTTTTATAGTTCCCCCCAATTCTGAAAATTAATCCCTGTCGTCCACGTGGCAAAACCATATAATATTACAGGTTTTGCCCGCCACGTGTTGTTTCTAGTCATGATGACTCACTGTTCATGGAAATTGAAATTCGATTTTCTCTCGGACCAACCGTTGGATCATGGTGATTTCAAGTGCCTCCGCATGCAAGACCAAGCTACTAAGGTCTTGCAATTACCCCCCATTTGGAACGGATGGACCGGACAGATCTTCGATCGGAGGTCGGAATCAAAATGTTGACTTGGTCAACGGATGAATAGTGAGAAATTTACACAGGGAGGCAAATGATAAATAAATTATATAAAATAATTTACAACGAATTAGCCTTAACTTTCAACTACAAAAGTTCTTAGAATTCTTCACTGAACAACATATAAAAAGTAATTTTTTTTTTGAAAAAATAAAATATTTGAATTAAATTTATATAAATACACAGAAGAAGATGAAAAAGACAGGTCATGAGCAACTACGTCACGCCTACGGCCTACCCCCTTCGTCTCATGACACGTGGCGGGCAAAACCATAATATTATATGGTTTTGCCACGTGTAAGGCCCAGATTAATTTTCAGAAATGAAGGGGCACTATAAAAGGCCCTGAGTCCCTGAGCAAAACACAAGTAGTAAAGAAGTTCAAAAATACTGTTCTTCCTTCTGACTCGATGACAGTTAAAATATACCCATTTATGTCATCAATTATAACCTTAAATCGGAGTTAATTATATATATATATCATATTTAATCACGTGTTTATATTTATTATTTAATGATAAGTGATTATTGATATGATAATTGGTATTTAGCTGTTTTTATTATAAAAGAGCAATTAATTGTGTGATAAATGCTGATTTTGCAGATCATGATAAATCGGGAAGATAATTATCACGCAATCGAGAAATCTCAAGATAAAATAGAAGAAAATCGGAGCATTGAAGAAAAGATCAATCAGATCAATTCAAAAGCATGGAGTGGGGAACAAGTCAGACGAACCGAGTTTGAAAACGCGTAAAGAGGGAGGCTCGGTCGACCGAGCCATGCCATCCGGTCGACCGAGCGTGTAGGTTCGGTCACCCGAGCCTAAGTTGATAAATGCATGTCAATCTTTTGGATTCTCCCTATGTCGGCTACAACTCCTATATAAACAGCAGCTACGGAATTGAGAAGACACACCACTACAACACAAAACAATTCATACAATTTTAGCTTTTAAGTTTTTAGTTTTATTTTCTTTATGTTCGTTCATTGTGGATTCATCGGATTCTCCTATTAGGGAGCGCATTAAAGAGTGGGAGTCACTCTCGTCTTCGAGGGTATGACTATTCAATTATGCAATCTTTATTTGTAGATCTGATGTATTTTATTATGGAGTAGTTTTATTCGTATTGATTGCGTGATGTAGATTAATTTACGAACCCATGTGTTTAGGTTAGAAACGTTAGGAAGCAATCATGATTTGTACCGACACAGAACTGTGTGCGGTCGACCTAGACGTGTCACTCGGTCGCCCGAGTGCTGTCGTTCGGTCGACCGAGCATGGTGATATGTAGGGCAATATTATGATCGGCTTCGACTACGTCAGATTCTCTGATTTGGAATTAAAACGAGTAATTAAACCTGATCAACTTAATTATTTGTCATCATAATTTAACATGAAACCCAAAAAGTGATTGTTACTTAGGATATAGATTGAATCGGCATCTAAGAAGTACGCCTTACCCTAGGAATGTTGCTTAGATGAGGTTACGGTTTATACCGGCATCCCTAGTTTCATAATTGTGTCGGAAGTTATATGAGATGGAGGCATTAAAAAGCGAAGTCACGTAATGGAGGCACGATGATTTAGATGGCCTAACCGGACCTAAATCTACCTTAGGGGATGACTCCGTAGTCATAATAATCAATCTTTAACGTTTGTTTTATCTCGTAATCATCCTAATCCACATGGGGGAATTATAATCTACTAGCGTAATCAATAATATTTGTTTAGATAATATCAACCGTTTTATCCGAGTTTTAGTAGTCTTTAGTTTGTTTTTGTGGTTCTTTGTGTCTTGTGGTTGTCACTATTTTATTTACTGCATTTAGTTGGTCGTAGACCGCCCTTTCAATTTAGTTCTAATAGGATAAAGTTGTGCTTTATTTGTGCCGAGTCTCTGTGGGATCGACCTCGACTCTATCTAACTATACTACAATTGATCCTAGTTCTCTTGCTAGTGTGTTAGTAGGCATCGAGTTAATAATTTAACTTGACCTCCATCAAGTTTTTGGCGCCGTTGCCGGGGACTCGAGTCATTAAATTAAGATATAGCTTATTTTGTTAGAACTGGATTCGTGAATATTCTGTGAATAGAGTCTGTATATTAAAAATAAAAATAAAAAAAAAAAAATTAAAAAGGTGCTCGGTCGACCGAACACTATCCCTCGGTCGACCGAGAATTAGTTTTCTTTTCTGTTTCGATTACGTATTAGTTTTATAACATTCTGCTTCTATTTTATTTACGTTTTCTTTTCTCAAATTTATTTCGAATCTGTTTTAGTTAGTTAGTTAAAGGCCTAGCCTTTACTAGTGATTAATTGTTTTATTGTTGTTTATTATTTTATAGTACGCTACTCGGAAATCGAAGGAACCGCTTGAGCCATATAATCCTGAGATAGAGAAATTTGCAAGAAGGAATAGGAAGTTAGCTAGGGAACTGGCTAAGCAAGGAGAAGAGGATCCAAATCTTGAGGAAAGCGAGCAAGGAGTGGAAGAAGGACATACAACCGATCATTCTGAACATTCTGAATCTGAAGCAGAAATGGAAGGCAATCCAGTCAATCCAAACCAGGTACCTAATCTTGTTATTAATCCTGTTATCAATAATGCCAATAATGTGAATGCAAATGCTAATAATGAGAACCAAGCCCTAGTTCAAGGAGCGAGGCGTACTTTGCAAAGTTATGCAACGCCCACTATTGAACAATTCATTCCCGCTATCGTAGCACCGCAAGATGCTGTGGAAGTCTATCACCCTAGGCCTAATGTAATTCAAATGGTGACCAACTATTCCACTTTTCATGGAATTCAGAACGAGGATCCTGGTGTTCACGTAACGAATTTCTTGGAAATCGTCAGCACAGTGAAACCAAAATTAATCCCGGAGGGGAACATTCGTCTTAAGCTTTTCCCTTTCACTTTGAAAGATAAAGCTAAGCAATGACTTCTCTCTTTAGAGGCTGGATCTATCACTACTTGGGAACAATTGTTGCAAAAATTCATGAATAAGTATTTTCCCTTGGGAAAAAACCTTTAAGTTACGCCAAGACATCCTAGGATTTAAGCAACAACCTGGGGAGAGTTTTGATCAAGCTTGGGAGCGTTTTAAGGAAGCTATGAGGAAGTGTCCTCATCATGACATCTCTATTTGGCTTTTAATGCAAACTTTTTACCATGGGTTGAGAGAGACAGAGAAAATTAGAGTAGACGCCTCCAGCAATGGAGCGTTTGTTCTTTTATCTCCTGAGGAGGCACAAGGGAAGATGGAGCAAATAGCGATGAATAGCCAATGGGGAGGCAATGACATAGCTACCGTGAAGATGACCGCTGACATATTTGATGATAGTGCATCTACCAAAATCTTAGAACAACTTTCTGTTATCAACAATAAGGTAGATGGGATGCAAGAGAGGATGACAAGAGTAGAGAAAGGGGCTGGAATCGAGGTAGCACCTCAAAGTGAGAACGCTGGTACTGAAGAAGCCAATTATGTCGGGGGAGGGTACAGGCCTAATCATAACCATCCTGGATTCCGATATAGTGACATTAATGCAGGAGAAAGGCCTAAACCGCCTACCACTTATGTACCACAGCAAACTAAAACTTTTGGTTGGGAAGCTGCGATAGAAAAACTGAGTAATGTCGTCACTGACAATATGGGACAACTTTCAAAATCTATGGCTGAATTAGCCACTAACTTTAGCCAATATTGTCAGAAGACAGATGCCAAGGTAACCAATAAGGAAGCTCTAGTCCAAAATCTCACGCACCAGGTAGGACAACTAGCTGAGCAAGTCTCAACTAGACCTCCTGGAGGGCTGCCAAGCAACACTGAGAAGAACCCTAAGGATTTGAATGCGATCATGACAAGAAGTGGAAAAGAAGTAACTCCACCATCCCTGCAAGAGAAGGCCGCAAAGGATAAGGATGGTGAGCCAAGCAATGAGACCAATACTTCCGAGACTTTGCCTGAGCAAAGAACGTATAAAGAACCTGCTGGCCCTAGAGTTGAACTTTACAATAACAAGTATCCAATTTTCACTGATGTCGATCCTTCAACTCTACCTTATCCTCCACCAAAGCCGAAGCCTAAGTTTGATAATAAGAGGTATTAGAAGTTCGTGGATATGTTTAGTAAGTTACAAATCAATATACCCCTAGTTGAAGCACTAGCTGAAATGCCTGAGTACACAAAGTTTTTAAAAGACGCTGTCTCAACTAAAAGGAAACTTCTAGATTTAGAGACCATATGCCTGAATGAGGAATGCTCAGCCATTCTTCAACATAAGTTACCCCCGAAATGCAAAGATCCGGGAAGCTTTCTCATTCCCTGCACCATAGGTAACATATGTTTGAACAAAGCTTTGTGCGATCTAGGAGCTAGCGTGAACCTGATGCCACTATCTATTTTTCGGAAGCTAGGCATGAAAGATCTTAAGATGACCTCAATCACATTGCAATTAGCTGACCGTTCTGTCAAGGAACCATGTGGAGTGGTTGAGGATGTGCTAGTAAGGGTTGAAAAGTTTGTATTTCCTGTTGACTTTGTGGTATTAGATATGGAAGCTAACTACGAAGTGCCCTTGATATTAGGGAGACCTTTCATGGCCACTAGTAGAACGCTAATTGATGTCTACAAGGGCGAGTTGGTATTAAGAGTGAAAAAAGAGAGAGTTGCATTCAATGTTTTCGACACTATGAAGCAACCTGATGATGGAGAGGATGCATGTTTCATGTTGGATTCCATTGATAGGATCGTTCAAGAATTTTAACAACATGAAAGTATCAAGGATTTTTTGGATGCTGTCTTAGAAGAAGAAGATGAAGTCAAGTACGTGAGTAGTGAGGAGGAGAAGATGATATGGCCAGGATGTAGTAGAGGGACCCCAAGACCTGTAGAGGAAGTAAGTGCTGCGGAAATTGAAAGATTCTATCATAGACCAACGTGGCACAAGTACTTCGAACTCAAACTCACAGGTCAAAAGTTGAAGACATCTTTGGAAGAACCTCCCACAAATTTGACTTTAAAACCTCTTCCTGCGAATTTGAAGTATGTATTTCTTCAAGATGAGACCTTGCCACTGATCATATCTTCTTCCTTGACAGACTTACAAGAGGAGAAACTCATGAGAGTTTTGCGAGAGTACCGCGGAGCATTTGGATGGACCATAGCTGACATTAAGGGCATTAGTCCTAGCGTATGTATGCACAAGATCTCCGTGGACCCCGAGAAGAAAGCGGTTGCACAACCTCAAAGGCGTTTAACCCCACAATTAAAAGACGTGGTTAAGGATGAGGTTATAAAAATGCTAGAAATGGGAATTATATTTCCAATTGCTGATAGCGAATGGGTAAGCCCTATCCACGTAGTTCCCAAAAAGGGAGGATTGACGGTGCAAGCCAATGAATTGAATGAGTTAATTCCTGTGAGGCTAATCACCGGTCATCGAGTATGCATAGACTTTAGGAAGCTAATGATGCAACTCGTAAGGACCATTTTCCTCTTCCCTTCATCGATCAAATGCTCGAGAGACTGAGTGTGCATGCTTTCTATTGTTTTCTCGACGGATATTCGGGATACTATCAAATCCACATCTCGCCCGAAGATCGTGAGAAAACAACATTTACATGCCCATATGGGACATTTGCGTATAATCGAATGCCATTTGGATTGTGTAACGCCCCCGCGACATTTCAACGATGTATGATGTCATTATTTGCGGATATGGTGGAAGACTTCTTGGAAATCTTTATGGATGATTTCTCCGTGTTTGGAGACGATTTCGATTCATGTCTCACACATCTAGCACGAGTTTTGAAGAGATGTGAAGAGACTAATCTTGTGCTAAACTGGGAAAAGTGTCATTTGATGGTTACGGAAGGTATAGTACTAGGCCACCGCATCTCAAAGAACGGTATAGAGGTGGATAGGGCCAAAGTTGAGGTGATCGAGAAATTACCTCCACCTACTAATCTTAAAACTTTGCGAGGTTTTTTAGGCCACGCCGGATTTTATCGTAGGTTTATCAAGGACTTTTCCTTAATCTCTAGACCTCTTACCGAATTATTGGCCAAGGATGTGCCATTCGTGTTTTCCAATGAGTGCATAAAAGCTTTCAACGAAATAAAAAGTAGACTGATCACTGCACCCGTTCTGGTCGCGCCGGATTGGGATCTTCCGTTTGAGCTGATGTGTGATGCAAGTGATACTGCTGTAGGCGCCGCTTTGGGTCAAAGAAAAGATAAGATCTTCAGACCTATCTATTATGCAAGTCGGACTTTGAATGCTGCCCAAAGAAATTACGCGACAACGGAGAAAGAACTTTTGGCCGTTATCTTTGCTTTTGACAAGTTTAGATCTTACCTAGTGGGATCTAAAGTCACTGTGTGGACTGACCATGCGGCTCTTAAGTATCTCCTAGCAAAGCAAGATTCAAAGCCGAGACTGTTGAGATGGATTCTACTGCTGCAAGAATTTGACGTAGAAATCCGAGATAAGAAAGTAAGTGAGAACGTGATGGCCGATCATCTATCGCGCTTACAATTAGAGGATGGTGAGGAATTACCTGAGATAGGAGAATCTTTTCCTGATGAACAACTTTTCTCCATCACCACCATCAGGGGACGTGATGATTGTGCTGCAGTTTCTTCGCGAATAGAGGTCGTGAAGGAGAAGAAGCAACCATGGTTTAGCTTGTTTGTTAATTATCTATCCGCAAAGTACCTACCACCGAATCTCACTGTCCAAGAAAGGAAAAAATTCTTTAAAGATCTTAGACACTATTATTGGGATGAGCCTTATTTGTTTAAGCTAGGATCTGATAATATTTTTCGAAGGTGTGTGCCCGAAGAAGAGTATAATGATATCCTGAAGCATTGTCATTCCTATGAAGTTGGAGGACACTACGGGGGAGAAAAAACTGCGGCTAAGGTCCTCTAATGCGGTTTTTTTTGGCCGACATTGTTTAAGGATGCACACCAATATGCAAAGGCATGTCATGCTTGTCAAATGACAGGTAATATTTCAAGAAGGAATGAGATGCCACTTAAGAGCATCTTAGAAGTGGAGCTTTTTGACGTTTGGGGAATAGATTTTGTTGGACCCTTCACTTCATCGTTCTCTAACCGATATATCTTAGTTGCTGTTGATTATGTTTCCAAATGGGTTGAGGCCATTGCTTCCCCTACTAACGATGCTAGGATTGTGGTTAGATTCTTGAAAAAGAATATTTTTACAAGGTTTGGGACGCCTAGGGCGATTATAAGCGACAATGGTAGTCATTTTTGTAATAAACCTTTTGAAAGGCTGATGATTAAGTATGGGGTTCGACACAAGCTAGCAACCGCCTATCACTCCCAGACTAGTGGTCAGGTAGAAGTCACCAATCGAGAGATAAAGCGTATCCTAGAAAAAACTGTTAATACGACTAGGAAGGATTGGTCGTTACGTTTAGACGACGCTTTATGGGCTTATAGGACTGCATATAAAACCTCGATTGGAATGTCACCGTATAGGATTGTTTTTGGAAAGGCATGTCATCTACCTGTGGAACTGGAGCACCGGGCCATGTGGGCAACAAGGATGCTAAATTTTGATGAGACGTTGGCCGGTGAGAAAAGGATGTTAGAATTAACTCGCCTGGAGGAGTTTCGTTTAGAGGCATATGAGAATGCCAAGATTTTCAAGGAGCGCACGAAGAAGTTTCATGACAAAAAGATTCTGGAGAGGACCTTTCAAGAGGGTGATCTGGTTCTCTTGTACAATTCGCGCTTAAGACTCTTCCCGGGTAAGTTGAAATCAAGATGGTATGGCCCATTTCAAGTACAACAAGTCTTTCCTTCTGGAGCGGTGGAGCTATTCAATTTCAAAGACGAGTCCAGATTTGTGGTCAATGGACATCGTCTTAAGCATTATCACGGGCTTCCGCCTGCTGCTGAGGAGGAGGTTTTGTACCTCGATGACCCTGTCTATGAATAAACCATCTTGAGCTGAGTCGAGCTAGCGACTATAAACTTAGAACTACTACCTATATCTATCTTTTTCGTTTTTCTTTTTAATAAAGTAGCATGCGCCTATCACGGTTTTTTTCATCTCGCCATGTTCCGAGTCTAAGTTCGGAATAAACGAGGTTTTTTCCTTGATAGCCGTCATGTGAGTTTTTATTTAGGTTTGAATCCCTTTTGGTCTTGTCCATGGCAGTATAAAGTAAAGTGGCTTAAACTGTTTTTAGATATCTATATCTAATTACTGCCACATTATTTTATAACTTCCATAGACATGGTATTTGATGATTTCGTGGAGCTTGTTTGTTTATACAGGATGTGTCTGTCTCTCCACGCTGTGCCGATGATTACTCCGATGTTGTTCCTTTACTTGGGAACCGTTTCCAGAGCTAAGTCTTTTATCTTGAACTCTCATTTATTTTTGTCATTGAGGACAATGCCATGTTTAAGTGGGGGGCAAGGGACTTAGCTATATGTTGAACAAGTCAAGGGAAACGGAATACTGAGACAATATTGAGCCAAATTTAAAAATTTTATGGATAAATGCCAAGTTGTTTAACTCGTACCCTTAAACTTGTGAAATTCTTATACTTAGAATTGATAGGAAAGGAACCAAGGTTGCGTGAGTACGTGGTCATATTATACTTTTGCGATAAATTGTTAGTAGACTTAAGGATATTCATGCCAACAATTGCAAGTAGTTAGGTATTGTTCAATTACTCAACATGTGAATCGCTGAGTACCGCATGAGTTATAATAATTGAAAGAAGTATGTGTACATTGCTTAGATAATTGGTTATGAGGACCTAGTGTCGATATTCGTCGACTGATGTATTCCGATCTTCTAGCCAACAAAAGCGGAGTAATAAGCTTGGGACGTACCTGTGTTTTGACAATGCATTAAACACTGGGCTTGTAGTAACATTACCAAAGTAGCCATGCGCTTGTGGTAATATTCGATGCTATGCTTAATCTAAGATAGGGGGATGCTCTATGAAAAGTTTTCTTCCTTGAGATTAGTAGTATTCAAAAAATATGCAAAATTGAAAAAAAATTTCGAATTTTTTAGAGGCTTTGAGTAGTACTCGGTCTCCAAGTCCAAAAACCCTATAGATACGCTCTTGCTTATTGTTCTAGTGCTTTAACCGTTGCGAGGCATAAGAAGTATGAATGCTAATGTTGGTAAATTTTGATATGAAGTCTGCATAAGCTCTAATCTTGCTACATTTGTATAAAACCAATGCACATGCACACAATCACTTCGATGCATAGCGAGTAGTGAATAATGCTTGTCTTATGAGCATGACTGGTATGAGTTGACTCGGGTTTCTTGTGTAAGTATGAGTTGACCACAGAAAATGTTGTCTTGGGGAATGACTTGTTGATGCTTTGTTCGGGACGAAGCAAAGTTTAAGTGGGGGGCATTTTGATGACAGTTAAAATATACCCATTTATGTCATCAATTATAACCTTAAATCGGAGTTAATTATATATATTTCATATTTAATCACGTGTTTATATTTATTATTTAATGATAAGTGATTATTCATATGATAATTGGTATTTAGCTGTTTTTATTATAAAAGAGCAATTAATTGTGTGATAAATGCTGATTTTGCAGATCATGATAAATCGGGAAGATAATTATCACGCAATCAAGAAATCTCAAGATAAAAGAGAAGAAAATCGGAGCATTGAAGAAAAGATCAATCAGATCAATTCAAAAGCATGGAGTGGGGAACAAGTCAGACGAACCGACTTTGAAAACGCGTAAAGAGGGAGGCTCGGTCGACCGAGCCATGCCATCCGGTCGACCGAGCGTGTAGGTTCGGTCACCCGAGCCTAAGTTGATAAATGCATGTCAATATTTTGGATTCTCCCTATGTCGGCTACAACTCCTATATAAACAGCAGCTACGGAATTGAGAAGACACACCACTACAACACAAAACAATTCATACAATTTTAGCTTTTAAGTTTTTAGTTTTATTTTCTTTATGTTCGTTCATTGTGGATTCGTCGGATTCTCCGATTAGGGAGCGCATTAAAGAGTGGGAGTCACTCTCGTCTTCGAGGGTATGAATATTCAATTATGCGATCTTTATTTGTAGATCTGATATATTTCATTATGGAGTAGTTTTTCTTGTATTGATTGCGTGATGTAGAATAATTTGCGAACCCATGTGTTTAGGTTAGAAACGTTAAGAAGTAATCATGATTTGTTCCGACACAGATCTGTGTTCGGTCGGCCTAGACATGTCACTCGGTCGCCTGAGTGCTGTCGTTCGGTCGACCGAGTGTGGTAATGTGTAGGGCAATATTATGATCGGCTTCGACTACGTAAGATTCTCTGATTTGGAATTAAAACGAGTAATTAAACCTGATCAACTTAATTATTTGTCATCATAATTTAACATGAAACCCAAAAAGTGATTGTTACTTAGGATATAGATTGAATCGGCATCTAAGAAGTACGCCTTACCCTAGGAATGTTGCTTAGATGAGATTACGGTTTATACCGGCATCCCTAGTTTCATAATTGTGTCAGAAGTTATATGAGATGGAGGCATTAAAAAGCGAAGTCACGTAATGGAGGCACGATGATTTAGATGGCCTAACTGGAGCTAAATCTACCTTAGGGGATGACTCCCGTAGTCATAATAATCAATCTTTAACGTTTGTTTTATCTCGTAATCATCCTAATCCACATGGGGGAGTTATAATCTACTAGCGTAATCAATAATATTTGTTTAGATAATATCAACCGTTTTATCCGAGTTTTAGTAGTCTTTAGTTTGTTTTTGTGGTTCTTTGTGTCTTGTGGTTGTCACTATTTTATTTACTGCATTTAGTTGGTCGTAGACCGCCCTTTCAATTTAGTTCTAATAGGATAAAGTTGTGCTTTATTTGTGCCGAGTCTCTGTGGGATCGACCTCGACTCTATCTGACTATACTACAATTGAACCTAGTTCTCTTGCTAGTGTGTTAGTAGGCATCGAGTTAATAATTTAACTTGACCTCCATCAGACTCTCTCTCTCTATCTCTACTATTTAGACTTTCGTCTTATATGCCTTGTTAATATTCCCTTTTTACTCTTGTACAACAGTAAAAAGGTTTGTTCTCTGGGTCCTGCAGGTGGGGGACCAACTGAATTATACCCAGTAAACACCCCCCTTAAACCCTGAAACCTTAATGTTAAGTTAGTCATTAACCCATGACCATTAATGTTAAGTTAGTCATTAACCCCATGACCATTAATGTTAAGTTAGTCATTAATCATTACAGATGGGAGAGATGAACGATGGTCAAAGTGTTCCAGTGGATCTGTCAGATCATCCTTAATCATTCATTGCCTTAACACAATTATCCCTGAAAATAATTAAGTGAGTATTTGGGTGATGGACATTACTCCCACACTGGGCCGGCGGCTGCAGTTATAGATTGAATAATAAAAGCCCCCTGCTTTAATTTTAATTGCAGGTGGGGGAGACTATTCATTGCATTTCACTAGGGAAAGTCAAAGTCAAAGTGAATTTGAAAGTGACTTACGTTGATTTTCAGACAAAACCAAACGTTATTCACTTTCAAATTCAATTTCACTTTCACTGATGAAATGTCCTTTTTGACAAAAAATATTTTTTTATGGTCCTAAAATCGAAATCTTTCTAAATGTGTCCTAATTGAAAATTAACTAATATGTATATATATATATTTATATATATATATATATATATATATATATATATATATATATATATATATATATATGGGGAAATGTGTTAAGATTTTATTAATCTTACAATCTTTAATGCAATTGTTTATTTATTTCAACGGAGCAGTTGAGTTTTTTACATATCTTGTGAATGTGTAGCGACATGTGGGGAAGTTATTGGGTGCGTGCACCCATGTAACATAATATAGACCTTTTATTTCTAAACTGAATTCAACTATGTAGTCCAAATTTATTTACATGTTAAATCGGTGTAAATTAATATACTACCAAATAACTTCCCTAAAATGTGTATACCATAGACATGTTGGTTACATAAGTTATTATATAATAAATATATGCAGTTATTATCCACTTATAAGGGTTGATAATGATGACTTTGCAAGATAATTGAGTTAACATCATAATCAATATGAAATTATAATCATTATCAACAATACAGATAAATGTTGTGTCATTGATGATAACATATCGATTACACTTGTACCATAAATCTAATATAAAAAATAAAAAATGACTGAGATGAATACCTTTAATAATGAATGCATTGATTTAAATTGTGTTCGCCACATCGTTTTATCCATCACTTCATTCTAAAATATACAATCCACAGACTCCACGTATTTTTTTTTATTTGACATTAATTACTTGTCGACATAAAGCGGATCTCAAACAATGTAGACACACTCTTATGTCCATCGTGTAATCAGATGGTCCAATAGAATTGACAACTTGATATGTATGATATTGGTGGGAGATACTTTTGTGGTGTCTCCACACGTGTGGAGACACCGTGTGGAGACACCACAACCACACAGTTTCATTTTGTATTTAAACTATGTGGTTCCGATTATTTCACCCATTAATTCACCCCAAAAATCTCTCTCCACACAAGTGTTTCCCGATATTGGTGTATCTAGACAGTGAGATTATTAAAGAGATGAAAATGATATAACAGAGATTCTCATAGCTAGTGCACATCGTCCAATATACTTTTGTTATATTAATATTTTTTTCGACAACCATGATGCAAAATTTTGCTTTTAATTTATTTTTTATTAATTTTTGTTCTACCAACCTATAAAATAGTACAAATTTACTTTTTGGTTTGTTTACTGTGCTCCTACTCAAAGCTGTGATCTGTGAGTTGAAATCTGATGCCGATAAAGGTGTGTATAGACCGAGGCCTATGATGTCATGTCTCTTCATCATCTAATCTGAGCAAAGTTTCTCTTTTCCTCCTTTGTTTCCCTTTCTTTTTCATCTGTATTCAAGCAAATGGTTTGGGAGGCGCTACAAAGCAAATGCCCCAAATTACCCGTCTGATCAATGTAAGATTTGAATACCATGTGACCTCCTGACACCCCACAGCCAGCACATGATTTTGTTGTCTTTTCTTTTTGAATTTTTAGATTCCTTTATTTTTGAGATTTTTTATTTTTAATATTTAATTTCACGTTTCAATATTTGTTTCAACATTATTATTCAATACATCCAAAATACTAACACTTGTCCAAATACATCCTTTTTGTCCATATATTCGACCGCAATCAATGTGCAATCCGACAACTCCGCGTCAGATGCGCCGGCATAAAAAATAAAGGTGCAAGCTCAAAAACACTTGTGCAAAATCATTACAAAAACGAAGCAAACATGCATTCATAGCCCAAATCAGCGGCCACAAGTCAGGTGCGGAAAAATAAAGATTATTACAAGCAGAGGGAAATTTGGAAAAGGCCAATGTCACAAGAGTTGATAAGATTATAGCCCTCTTATTATAAGCCCTCTATCAACGAGCTCTCTTATTATTAGCTCTCCAACAACGAGCTCTCTATTTACACACTTTCCGGATAAGTTACTCACGATCTCAATCTTGTACGAAACAAGGGGTCGAGAGTGGAAATTTTCAAACAGGCGTATGATTGCGCAGACTCGACACTTATGTCAACCAAGTTCGCCCTCATTCTTGCTTGAAAGAAGGGGGCCGCAGATGGAAATTTTCAAACAAATGGGAATGACCCGAATTCGACATTTATTTCAACCAAGCTCGCAACGACCTTGCTTGAAAAAAAAGGGCTGCACATCGAATTTTTAATTCAGAATGAATACCCGACAATAACAGGTCCTATTTGTACGATTCAGTTGTTTTTAGCGAGCTCGATAATCAGCGATCTCAACCTTGCCCAAAAACAAGGGGGCCTATTCCCTCTTATACCGGCTGGCGGACCCAAACTACGTACTCAAAAAATGGGAACATTTCGAGCAAAAATAAAGATACAAACTCAAAAGCACTTGGAAAAGTCATTGCAAAAAAAAAGAAGAAAATATACATTAAGAGGACGAAGAGCGGCCATCAGTTAAAGTTACGATCGGAAGAGTAAAGGTCTATGTCATGACCACCATGTTCACCACAGATTCACCAGGTATAAAATGGGGCCGCCGAAGTGAGCACCCCAAAACGAGCTCTCAAGCTCTCCGAGTTACGAGCCCTCAAGCTCTCCGAGTTACGAGCCCTCAAGCTCTCCAAGTTATGAGCTCTCAAGATACAAGCTCTTATCGGGTTTTATTTCTACAACTTAAATGATTACACTTCTTATTTATCGGAACTCTCCCATCCTAAAGTGACGGGACGAGCTATCTTATTTATCGGAACTCTCCCGTCCTAAAGTGCGGGATGAGCTATCTTATTTTTGGAACTCTCCCGTCCCAAAGTGGCGGGATGAGCTATCTAATTTTTGGAACTCTCCCGTCCTAAATCGGCAGGACGAGCTATCTTATTACCAAAACTCTCCAAAGATCGACTCGTCATCAAAATGGGTTTTCTCTTCACCAACAACAAGTCCGTCCGCTTAATAACGCGACACAATAAGTCCATCCGCTTAATAGCACGACACAGAGAGGCATTATGACACACAAAGGGTTAAGGCGATCCGCCACATAAAACCCCCAAACGGCTAAGGTGATCCGCCACTGAAAGCCACACAAAGGGTTAAGGCGATCCGCCCTATATGACCCTCAAAAGGCTAAGGCGATTTGCCCATCAAAGATGCCCTATGGAGTTAAGGCACTCCACCCAAAAATAACTCAAAAAGGTCAAGGCTATCCGCCCTATATGAGCCTCAAAAGGCTAAGACGATTCACCCATCAAAGCCGCCCCATGAAGTTTAGGCACTCTGCCCAAATATAACTCAAAAAGGTCAAGCCTATCTGCCCCATATGACTCTCAAAAGGCTAAGGCGATTCGCCATCAAAGCCCCACGAAGTTAAGGCACTCCGCCCAAATATAACTTCAAAAGGTCAAGGCTATCCGTCCCATATGACCTTCAAAAGGCCAAGGCAATCCGCCACTTAAAGCCACTAAAAGGCTAAGGTTAATTTCCACTTAGAGCATTCGATAAGACCGACGTCAGCTCGGCATCATATTCGGAAATCGCCTTTGAGCGAGCCTTTGATAAGACTGTCCCTTAAGAGCGCGGCACCAGAAGACTATCCGCTTAATAGCGCTGCACCAAAAGTCCGTCCGCTTAATAGCGCTGCACCAAAAGTCCGTCCGCTTAATAGCATGGCACAATAAGGCCGCCCACTTCATAGCGCGGCACCCGAGGTCATCCGCTTCATAGCGCGATCCCCAAAAGCAAAGTCGGTTCATGACACATGCCAAAAAAAGGCTAAGGTTATCCGCCACTAAAAGGCTTAGGTAAATTGCCACTTAAAGCATTTTATAAGACCGACTTCAATTCGGCATCATGTTTGGAATTCACGTTCGAGTGAATCATTTATAAGACCGACTTCAGTTCGGCATCATGTTTGGAATTCGTCTTTAATTGAATCTTCTATAAGACCGACTTTAGTTCGGCATCACGTTTGGAATTCACGTTCGAGCGAATCTTCTATAAGACCGACTTCAGTTTGGAATCATGTTTGGAATTCGACTTCAACCGAATCTTCTATAAGACCTACTTGAGTTCGGCGTCATGTTTGGAATTTGACTTCAACCGAATCTTCTATAAGACCAACTTGAGTTCGGCATCATGTTTGGAATTCGCATTCGAGCGAATCTTCTACAAGACCGACTCCAGTTTGGCATCTTGTTTGGAACTCGCCGTCAAGCAAATCCCCGATAAGCCTAATTCCAGCTCGGCATCATATTTGGAACTCACCTTGAGCGAGCCTCCTATAAGACCTAAGGCTCTCAAAATCCATAAAAAGCAAAGTCAATGCATGGCACGAGCCACAAGAGGCGAAGTCGATCAACGACACACAAGCCATAAAAAGACCTACCCTGAGTACGGCATTCAGACAAAGCTAACAGGTGATCCTCCACAACAGCGAGCCATCGCAGTGTTCCAAGTCAACGGATCTGCGAACAGACTTTACTCCCCGCCTAAAATTTCAAGAAAATGCTTAAGACACGGAGTAGGGGGCCATTGATATGCCTAAATCGTAATTCTGCCCACGGATCCTTATTCGGGTCCATCCGACCCCCAAACCATTGGATTAAGCCACCGGCTACCACAATCCATGAACTCGCAAGGCGTCGGCCCCGCTCCAAGCCTTTGGTCTTATGCGATGCTATCGGACTAAGGGGCCGGCCCGTGAACCCGAGGACATTAGATCTGCCGGAGACCAGAGCCGCCAACATAAAGATAAGACAAGCCAAGGCTCTCAAGCCGCAATTGCAAGGCCTATATCGAGGCCAAAAATCCCTCAGCGAGTCCGCCAAGGCTCTCAGCAGGCCGTTAGGCTCTCAATCCGCCGACTTGCCAGCTGTCCTCTCTCGCCAGGTGGCTTGCTCGTGACCTTTATAATACCCACATCACCTTCATCACAAAAGGGGGGGTTCTTCACCTTCCAGAACTACGCATGGCTTGATCCCTTACAAAGGGTACGTAGGCGACCTCTTCAGGCTCATCTCATAAACACAAAAACACAAAACACCCCTCATATTTCTCTTGAAGATCTTTATCTTGTTCTTGAGCACCACCACTTTCACCGTCGAGCACCACCACTTCCATACATTTTTTATATCCAGATATCCACCGTTACACCCACTCGGTGTTGTGGATGAATTTTTCGGCCTCATCACACAGTATTAGTATCATAGTATCAGTATCACAGTATCAGTATCACAATGTTTCTATTTCTTGATCCACATGCAACACATCACACTTCTTTTTAAAGCATTTCAAAGCCACAGAAAAATTCAATTGCTAAAGAACAACAACAAAACAAAGGAAGGATGTTATATATCAATGTAATGAATTTACAATTGCAAATTGAAAACAATTAAAATTATGAAATTTCATAAGTGTAAAAATTAAGGTTGCCCTGCCTACAATAATATCCCAAGATACAACGATGAATCGATAACATGATCAAAAGCTTCAATCCCACAAATAAAGAATCAATAACATGATCAAAGCCTTCAATTCTACAACCTGAAACTCCCAGGCATTTCATCAAACAGACTATGGGCAGCACACATATCACCAACTTTGGAATACCCATCTGTCATTCTAGTGTAAGACACGACAACAACAACGTGACCTTTACCCTCCATCTCCATCTCCAAAAACAACCGAAAAAAATTCATGCAGAGCAAAGCCGTAAAAAAAACAGATCAGAAAAACAGAGGTAAAGCAATGAAATTGAAAGCCGGGGGGAAATAAAAACAAGAAACCATCTTTAATCTCAAAGCATTATTAGCTGCCAAAAGGCAATTGATTAGGAGCTGAAGTCACTTTGCTGATAGTAGCAATGCGCATGGAAGGCATCAAGATGTGCATAGTATGCAGCCGAAACTGTGAAACAAAAACAAGTCTAATTAAAACCAGATTAACACCACAATAATCTTGAACAATTATTTCCCCCTCGTTTCATAAATACAATGAACACACAGATCAATTCCTAGGCCTCGATGACGGCGTCTCAATTCCTCTGTCTAAAGCTTGAACTTATTGGCCACATTAAGCAGCCAAGATGCCCGTCAAGTTTCAATCTTTTATTTCTCAAGAATTTGGTGATCGAAAAGGTGTTTTGGGGAGTGAATACAGGTGGAGTTCATGTTGATTTGGAGAATGATTTGGAGCTATTGTCTCCACTTCCTGCCGTTGCCTTTTTTTTAATGGTGGTAGCAAACAAGATGATATGAAGGGCAATTTAGTCTAGTTCAATAATTTTTGTCTTTATAGCAATTTTTATCTTGTGTGTTTGGAGCAAAACCTAATAAAGGTGAATAATGTGGATTTAAAACTAATTTTTCCAATTTTTTATTTTGCATTTAGTAATATAGATAACACTCACTTAGCTCATAAATATTGCTTGAAAGAATACATAATTTATCGTAAAATCTCAATAATGACCAACAACTACAATGACACACTCTCAGTACAAGTACAACATGGACTATAATGATATTTATAATGAGGGAATCATACATTTGTATTAAAAAAATCCTTTGTAAATTATGCAATCTAATATATTTTACAGTGAATTTTTTTTCTTGCGTACCGGTAAAAAATTGAAATAAATAATTATTCTAAACACAATTTTTTGATAAGAAAATACATGTTTTATGCCCTCAAAAAAATATATGTTTTAGTATTCTGGATTTTAAATATATGACTGCGTTGTGTAGATTTGGTAAAATATCATGAAATCCCGACCCGACCCGACATTCAACCCATCTCCGACCTGATTATTTCGGATTTTTCTCGACCTGACATAAATCGGGTGGTAGACTTCAATCGATGGGATCCCGACCCGACCCGACAAAATTAATAATAATATATTTATTATATTTCAAGTGATAAATAATACAATAATATATACATTTTTTGTATAAAAAATAATATATATACACATATATATTATCCTAAATAATAAATAATATATATAGTTACTATAATTTTTTATTTGAAAAATATATTAAAATTTATTGCATTAGTGAAACTGAACACGCGATTTACCCCAATAATAAACCGTACCCCAATAATTAACATATGTCCATCTTCTTCACCATTCGACGCCGCCTTTCTTCACCCAACGCCGCTACGAAGTGTCGAGTCGTTATAATGATGGTAGTTTCCATTCAATCTTTGAAGTGTTTTACATTGTCTTATTTCAAAATAACATGTATACTTTTCACATGAAAATTTTCGGGATATGTTCTCCCGACCTGACGGGATCTCGAACACTCGGGTATCCCGATTGTCGGGTCCCGACACATTTCGGGTGCGGGTTCGGGAAAAAAATTGATTCGCGAATCTGGTCGGGACGGAATTGGGTTGGAGAGTTACGGGTCAGGTTCCGACCCGATACCTGCCCTAGTTGTGTCTGCAATCACTTCTAATAAATAAATCAGATGTGACATAACCTTTCTCACTTTGTCACAAACTTTATCATATTTATCTTCTTCTTTTTTTGATAAATTATCATATTTATCTTGTTAACGTAAACGAGAAGTAGATAGGATATATATATATACACACACACACACACACACACACACATATATATATATATATATATATATATATATATATATATATATATATATATATGTAGAAATATATGTATGTATATATACATTTCTGTATGGGATAAGAATGTTGAAACGAATATTGAAATGTGAAATAAAAAATAAAAAATGAAAATCTCAAAAAGAAAGGAACCTAAACATTCAAATAGAAAAGGCGACAAAATCATGTGCTGGCTGTGGGGTGTCAGGAGGTCACATGGTATTCAAATCATACATTGATCAGAAAGGTAATTTGGGGCATTTGGTTTGTAGCGCCTCCCAAGACATTTGCTTGAATACGGAAAATAAAGGGAAAACAGAGGAAAAGAAGCAACTTTGCTAAGATTAGATGATGAAGAGACATGACATCATAGGCCTCAGTCTATACACACCATTATCGGCGTCAGATTTCAATTCACAGATCACAGCTTTGTGCCGGAGCACATTAAACAAACCAAAAAGTCAAAAAGGAAGTTGTAATATTTTATAGGTTGACAGAACAAAAATTAATAAAGAAATAAATTAAAAGCAAAATTTTGCTTCATGGTTGTCGAAAAAAATAATGATATAACAATAGTATATTGGACTCTATGCTATGAGAATCTCTGCTATGTCATTTTCATCTCTTTAATAATCTCGTTGTCTAGATACACCAATATCAGGAAATACTTGTGTGGAGAGAATTTTGAGGTGAATTGACGGGAGAAATGATCCAAACCACACAGTTTAAATACATAATGAAATTTTGTGGTTGTGGTGTCTCCACACTGTATCTCCACGCGTGTGGAGACACCAAAAAAGTCTCTCCCACCAATATTACACATTTCAAGTGGTCAATTCTATTGGACCATCTGATTACACGATGGACATAAGACTATGTCTACCTTGTTTGAGATCCACTTTATGTCGACAAGTAATTAATGTCAAATGAAAAAAAAATTACGTGGAGTCCGTGGATTGTATATTTTAGAATGAAATGACGGATAAAACGATGTGACCAACATAGTTTAAATCAGTGCTTTCATCATTAAAGGTATTCATCTAAGTCATTTTTTATTTTTTATATTAGATTAATGGTACAAGTGAAATCGATATGTTATCACCAATGACACAACATTTATCTGTATTGTTGATAATGATTATAATTTCATATTGATTATGATGTAAACTCAATTATGTTGCAAAGTCATCATTATCAACCGTTACAAGAGTATAATAACTACATATATTTATTATATATTAACTTACGTAACCAACATGTCTATGGTATACACATGTTAGGGAAGTTATTTGGTAATATGTTAATTTACACCGTTTTAAGATGTAAATAAATTTGGACCACACAGTTGAATTTAGTTTAGAAATAAAACGTCTGCATTATGTTACATGGGTGCACGCACCCAATAACTTCCCCACATGTTACTATGCATTGACAAGATATGTAAAAAATTCAACTGCTCAGTTGAAACAAATAAACAATTGCTTTAAAGATTGTAAGAATAATAAAATCTTAACACATTTTTCCCTAAAATATAATATATATATATATATATATATATATATATATATATATATATATATATATATATATATATATATATGTATGTATGGATAAAGGTCCTAAAGGACACAATGTGGAACATGCAGCAAAAAAACTATAAAAAGATTTTTAAAAAGACATTTCACTAGTGAAAGTGAAAGTCAAAGTGAAATTGAAAATGACTTACGTTGATTTTCAGACAAAACCAAACGTAATTAACTTTCAAATTCAGTTTCACTTTCACTTTCACTGATGAAATGTCATTTTTGACGAAAATATAGTACTAAAATCCTGAAATCTTTCTAAATTTGTCCTAATTGACAATTAACTAATATATATATATATATATATATATATATATATATATATATATATATATATATATATATATAGTCCCTGTGACATAACCCTTGACAAGGCGTGGCGTAATTGCAGCCTAGCGGGAGGTTAGAGGTTCGATTCTACAAGGCTTAATTATTCCCTCTCATAAAGGTAAGTCCATTGACTCGAACTACTCGGGATCTTGATTTACATCTCCACTCATCCCTGGGGAGTGGAGTGGGGACCTCGGGGGAGGTAGTTTATTATATATATATATCTATATATATAAATTAATATTAAGGAAAGGTTCATCTTCAGGTTTGTGAGCCATTAACAGGTCTCCATGTGATATGGTTTTTAATTGTTGATAATAAACCTAAAGCTACTTCATCAGAAAATTTGACGATGCAGGATGTTTTCGACATATATGCTGATGAACCCTCTACTGCTATGATAAAAGAGGAGATGATTGACCGATTCAGGGTATTAAGGAGGGGAGTTTATTGGCTTACAAAGGAAGGATCTTCTTCAGGTGGTCAGAAAGAGCAAGTTGTAAAAGAATATTGCAACAAAAAAATACTAGTTAAATTTGGAGGGGCAACCACAGGCACTATTGATAACATTCATGAGAATGCTTTGTATTTATGTGTTGCCAGTTCATTGAAAGATACATTAGCAGTAATGACAGTTTCTGTCAGGATGTATTTTCACACCCATTAAGGAATAACTTAACATTAAGGTTAATGGTCATATGTTAATGAATAACTTAACATTAAGGTTCATAGGTTAATGACTAACTTAATATTAAGGTTTCAGTGGGAGTGTACAGGGCATAGTTCATCATCTCCTCCACCTGCAGGACCCAGAGAACAAATCTTTTTACTGTTGTACAATAGTAAAAAGGGGAATATCAATAAGACATATAAGACGAAAGTCTAAATAGTAGTTTCCAACTTCTTTACCACATATTTTTGCAGAGGGACAGAGGGACTGATATAGTACCCTCTGATTCTGATTTTTAATCCAGGCCGTTCACGTGGCAAAACCAAATAATATTACAGGTTTTGCCCGCCACGTGTCATGAGGCGAAGGGGGTAGGCCGTAGGCGTGACGTAGCTGCTCATGACCTTTCTTCTTCCTCTTCTTCACAGAAAAACACAAATTTGAATTCAAATTTTTTAATTTTTCCCTCTGATTCTGATTTTTAATTCTGGCCGTCCAAGAGGCAAAACCAAATAATATTACAGGTTTTGCCACGTGTAGGCTTATGATTTGTTTTGGCTGGGATACAGCTGTCCCCACCCACGTGGCTAATCATCAAACACATTGAGAATATTCCATTTTTACTGTTGTACAATAGTGACTGTCGGTTTACTTTTCACTGCTGAAAAATAGTGAAAGAGCTTTTTATTTTAACTTTTCTGCTTTAGCAACTATTGTCTCTCAGACAATCATTACATCCTGACAGAAAATTCTGGAGGTTACTATTCATAAATCGACTTTTTACTGTAGCAATAGATCGAAACGAAGAAAAATCCGCATTTTTATCCGATTAATTGGTCTTGTGTTGAAGTTATTGGAAAAGCATCTACAACAGTATGGAAATTCCAAAACCCGCCACGTGTCATGAGGCGAAGGGGGTAGGCCGTAGGCGTGACGTAGCCGCTCATGACCTTTCTTCATCCTCTTCACTGTAGATACCCAATTTTAATTCAAATTTTTTAATTTTTTAAAAAAAAAAACTTTTTATATGTTGTTCAGTGAAGAATTCTAAGAAGTTTTGTAGTTGAAAGTTAAGGCTAATTCGTTGTAAATTAATTTATAAAAATTATTTACCATTTTCCTCCCTGTGTATTTTCCTTAACTATTCATCGTTGACCAAGTCAGCATTTTGATTCCGACCTCCATTCGAAGATCCGTCCGGTCCATCCCTTCCAAATGGGGGGTAATTGCAAGACCTTAGTCGCTTGCACTAACGTCGCTCAGTCTTGCGTGCAGAGGCACTTGAAATCACCATGATCCAACGGCTGGTTTGAGAGAAAATCCAATTTCAATTTCCATGAACAGTAAGTCATCAACAGACAACTGTCTATCATCAATGACTGTTTGTCAATCACTATTGTACAACAGTAAAAGGTAATGATGATGTCGGAATTTTGAATTGTCAGATTCAGTGTGAAAGGGATATTTATTTTTCTTACTTCATTTTCTGAGAAAAGTACTTTATTTGTCCTTTTTCAATTTCTTCATGATTATTTTCGTCACAAGAAATGCACTATTCATCATCTTCTCCACCTGCATTGAATAGTCTCCCCCACCTGCAATTAAAATTAAAGCAGGGGGCTTTTATTATACAATCTATAACTGTAGCCACCGGCTCAGTGTGGGAGTACTGTCAATCACCCAAATACCCAGATAATCATTTTCGGGGATAATTGTATTAAGGCAATTAATGAATAATGATTATATGGTAGATCCACTAGAACACTTTGTCCATTGTTCATCTCTCTCACCTGTAATGATTAAGGACTAACTTAACCTTAATGGTTTACATTAAGGTTCATGTGTTAATGACACTAGGTTAACATTAAGGGATGTGGGTTAATCTATAACTTAACATTAAGGTTTCAGGGGGAGTGTACAAGGCATAGTTCATCATCTCCTCCACCTGCAGGCTGAGCAACCGTTCATCTGGGCTACTCAGCTCGAAACGCAAAATGAATGAATAGTAGTTTCCAACTTCTTTACTACTTAGGTTTTGCGGAGGGACAAAGGGACTTTTATAGTGCCCTCTATTTCTGACTTTTAATCTCAGCCTTACACGTGGCAAAACCATATAATATTACAGGTTTTGCCCGCCACATGTAATGAGGCGAAGGGGGTAGGCCGTAGGCGTGACGTAACCGCTCATGACCTTTCTTCATCCTCTTCTTCACTTTAGATACCCAATTTTAATTCAAATTTTTTAATTTTTCAAAAAAAAAAAGTTTTTATATGTTGTTCAGTGAAGAATTCTAAGAACTTTTGTAGTTGAAAGTTAAGGCTAATTCGTTGTAAATTAATTTATAAAAATTATTTACCATTTTCCTCCCTATGTATTTTCCTTAACTATTCATCGTTGACCAAGTCAACATTTTGATTCCGACCTCCATTCGAAGATCCGTCCGGTCCATCCCTTCAAAATGGGGGGTAATTGAAAGACCTTAGTCGCTTGTACTAACGTCGCTCAGTCTTGCGTGCAGAGGCACTTGAAATAACCATGATCCAACGGCTGGTTTGAGAGAAAATCCAATTTCAATTTCCATGAACAGTGAGTCATCAACAGACAACTATCTATCATCAATGACTGTTTGTCAATCACTATTGTACAACAGTTAAAGGTAATGATGATGTCGGAATTTTGAATTGTCGATTCAGTGTGAAAGGGATATTTATTTTTCTTACTTCATTTTCTGAGAAAAGCACTTTATTTGTCCTTTTTCAATTTCTTCATGATTATTTTCGTCACAAGAAATGCACTATTCATCATCTTCTCCACCTGCATTGAATAGTCTCCCCCACCTGCAATTAAAATTAAAGCAGGGGGCTTTTATTATACAATCTATAACTGCAGCCACCGGCTCAGTGTGGGAGTACTGTCAATCACCCAAATACCCAGATAATCATTTTCGGGGATAATTGTATTAAGGCAATTAATGAATAATGATTATATGGTAGATCCACTAGAACACTTTATATACATATATATATTTATTTCAAATAAAAAAAACTAGCTTGAATAATTATGACCCAACCTTCTTTGCAATACTAGCCGATAGTAGTTCTATATTGGAACATGCATTAATTAAAACCCGTGATTCATTGAGACAACAAATCACATATTTTCAAAATTAAAACCTCTGACTTTATTGTATGATTGAGGTTGTAGTACCACGAGTATTTCTTCCCTAACTACTCCATTTGCATCGTAGATCTATGTGGATAATCTGGACCACACAATTTCAAAATAAATTCAAGCTGTGTGGTCCAGATTTATCCACATGGGTCTACGGTGTAAATGAGTAACTAAGAAAGAATTTCTCGTACAATTATTGTAGAAGAATGATGTAATTTTACACCATTTTGGTGTTTTGGCGTAAAAAAAGCGAGAAATCCTGGAGATGCCCTAAGAGGCTACTGAAGGAGGTGAATATAAACAAAGATAGATATTGGTGAAAGACTATATTGGATAAAAGAATGTCACATGAAAAATTGTCCATTGAATAATCATAGAAAAGGAGCCTATATACACATAACTTAACGCAAACAAAGAGCTACACGATGGACATAAGTGTGTGTCTACCTTGTTTGAAATCCACTTTATGTCGACAAGTAATTGATGTCAAATGAAAAAAAAAATTATGTGGATTCAGTGGATTGTATATTTTAGAATGAAGTGACGGATAAAATCAATGCATTCATCATTAAAGGTATTCATCTCAGTCATTTTTTATTTTTTATATTAGATTAATGATACAAGTGTAATCGTTATGTTATCACCAATAACACAACATTTATTTGTATTGTTGATAATGATTATAATTTCATACTGATTATGATGTAAACTCAATTATGTTGCAAAGTCATCATTATCAACCGTTACAAGAGTATAATATTTATTACTTTTTAACTTTCGTAACCAACATGTCTATGGTATACACATGTTAGGGAAGTTATTTGGTAGTATATTAATTTACACCGATTTAACATGTAAATAAATTTGGACCACACAATTGAATTCAATCTAGAAATACAAGGTCTACATTATGTTATGTTAAGGGTGAATTTATACGACTTATAATGCTATATTTTATGATTAATTTCCCTCTTATTTGGTATAATTTGCATAAAAAAACGAGTGTTTAATGGAATTATTGAGCAAATGAGGTTTTTAATGAGTTATTCGCAAAATAGGTTAATTTTGGTGTTTTAATTTTGATTTTATGATTATTTGGATGATATTACGTATTGCGATGTTTTGATGTGTTGTAGGTACATGTTTGATGCTCGAATGATGAGCAAAAAGAGATAAGAGTCGAATTACATTGATGATAGAAGAGATAATGATGATTTGGATTGATGAAAAAGAGATAAAGATGAAGAAATCAAGATGAAGTCGATCCTGGACTGGCATCCAGAAACTTGAACTGGCGTCCAGAATGGACGGGCGTTTGGTCAACCGGACGAGCCTCCAGGAGAGGGAATTTGATTCAGAGTTGTGAGGATTTTGCTGGACGAGCGTCCAATTTTGTGAAGGACGGGCGTCTGATGAAGACTCGGCCCGATTCGAAGTTGATATTGAGGACCAGACGGGCGTCCAACAAGGCGGACGGGCGTCCTTCCACCGCCTCAGCACAGCCGACTTTATTTTCTATAAATACAGCTGCGTTTTTCCACATTGAGGATACCAAATACACAATACTCAAAACCCTAATCCTAGGGGCGGCTTAGGCTGCGTTTTTACTCTGTTTTTTCTTCAGTTTATGCACTCTAAATTCTAGGCTAGTTTAGATAGTTTTTATGCACTCTTATTCATCAATTCCAAGTTTCAAGAGGATGCTTAGAGGCTAAAGCCTTTTGAACGAGCGTTGTGAAGCCGTCCGATTCAACAATTCAGTTCCGTTCTTGATTATTTTGTGAGTTTTTAATATGAGTTGGTTCTTTTATCGTGTTTATTATTGTTTATGCAATTTCATATCGAAAGATCGTTGCTTTGTTGATTGTTTTATTTGATGAGAATCATCTAAACGTTAGATCACCATGATAAGGAATAGATCTTTGATCTAAGTAACGAAAGTTATTAGGTTAGATTTCTAGATTAGAAACGTTAAAGTTCACATCTTTGGTTAGAAAAAGCGTTAATCTTAGATCGAAAGATAGAGATTAATAGATGGACTATCTAAGAAATTAGGGTTCGTACTTTAGATGAGATGAATCACAACTTGGTTAGAAATCACGAAATAATCTGAATTGGAATTGAATGTTGATAGGATAGGTGGATCAATTGCTCGTTTGTCCGTTATAACTTGATCAAATCCCTTGAACTAGAATTGTTTAGCTTAGTTAATCTTTATTGCATATTAGGTTTAGATTTAGTTTAATTGGTTTGAAATTCATCTTTTCCTGGCTTTGGATCTTATCTTCTGTCCAGTTTTACTTATTGTTATCTTTCGTTTTAGTTATTCCCTGTTTCGTTTATTTGCTGTTTAGTTTTAGTAATCGTGACATATTTAGTTAAACAAAGACTAGGACTTGAGGTATATCGGATTATTTTTATTACTTGTTTGTTTTCATTACATAAAATCCGTGAACAAGTTTTTGGCGCCGTTGCCGGGGAACCAAACGGTTGCCTAGTGTTTGTTTTTGTTTTTCCTGTGTTTAACTGTTTTTGTTCTTGTTTTAGGTAGATTTTTAATTAGGTAATTAGGGTTTTAGGTCTCCCCTTTGAAGTTTCCTCGTGATTAGTTTTTCTTTTCTATCTCTCTCTTTCTATCTGTTTTCTGTCTTTCTGTTTTTCTCCCCATCTTTTTCCTGCTGTTTTTTTTTCTTTCTTTGTTCCTGCTTCGTTTTTCTGCTTCCGAACGGGCGTCTAGACCAGTGGACGCCCGTCTGTTCTAAATTTCTTGACTCTGAACCATTTTTTAACTTGTCGGACGAGCGTCCATCCAATTTGGACGTCCGTCCAGTTATTCAGCTGATCAGACGAGCGTTTGGACTTCCAGACGCCAGTCTAGCTCAATTTCTAGGCAGACGCCCGTCCAGTTTCTGGACGTCCGTCTGTTCCCCTGTCTTAACTAATTTTATTTCTTTTTCTTTTCTTAGGCTTTAATTTTTAGTTTAGGTTTTTAAATTCTTAGTTTTTAGTTTTCAACCACCTGATTTTGGTTCTGTTTATGCAAACTCGAAGTCAAAAGGGACCATTACTGTATACCCCTGACTTAGAGCGGACCATAGTCCGGCCAAACAGGCGAAAAATCCGTTCTGCGGCTCCTTCTGAAGAAGCCGATCAAGATTTAGAGGATCGTTTAGCCAAAGAATTCAAAAACTTCATAATCATGGCTGCTGAAGATAGACGTACGTTGGCAGACTACGCCATGCCAGGCGAAGTCAAAGTCAACCCGGCTATTGTTATCCCAGCCATAACTGCACAGACCTTCGAGCTAAAGCCGGGACTTATTCAAATGATGCAGCATGCATCCATTTTCCACGGTTATCAGTCAGAGAATCCCCATACTCACTTACATACATTCTTAGAGATATGAGGTACTACACGCATCCAATGAGTAAGTGAGGATGCTATAAAACTGAAACTGTTCCCATTTTCCTTAAAGGGAGAAGCTAAAGAGTGGTATACCTCTCTCCCCGCTGAATCTATTACCACCTGGGCTGAACTTGAACAAGAATTTTTAAGTCAATATTTCCCACCTTCAAAGACAGCCCAGTGTTTAAACGACATATTCACTTTCTATCAGAAAGAGAATGAATCCTTTTTCGAGTGTTGGAAAAGATTCAAGTCTCTGCTTAGAAAGTGTCCCCACCATGGCTTGCCACTGCAAAGGCAAGTCAACACTTTCTTTAGTGGATTGACCGAGCTTACAAAAGGCATGGTCAATAGTTCATCTGGTGGGGCGTTTTTGAAGAAAACGCCTGATGAGGGGTGGGCACTGTTCGAGGACATTGCCAAATACAACTACGCTCCCTCTTATCAAGCCATTCAAGCACCTCCTCCTCCTAAGGTTGAGGAAGTCAACATGCAAAGTTTGATCGCCATGCTGCAGAAGCAGATGGCAACTTCTCAAGTTTCGAATCAGACGAATCAAGCTTCTTCTTTTCCACAGAACCCTCAGGTTCTGTATTGTGAGAGCTGCTGTCAGACTGGCCACATGGTTGGCCAGTGTCAATTCAATCCCCCTGCACCTTATCAAGTGAATGCTGTTCATGATTATGGACAGTATAATCATGTCACATGTCAGAATTGTGACGAGGTGGGGCACATTTCTCGTTTCCGTCCTATGAACGGACAAAACGCTGAAGTAAATGCATTCTATGGCCAGAACAATCAAAGGTTTAATCAATTTTCTGGCCAGAATAATCTCCAAAACCAAGGGTTCAATCAACCTTCAAGTTTCAATCCAAATTCTAATTTCAATCAGAATCAAAACTTCAATAGAAACCCTGGTTTTCCTCAGAACCAGAATTCCAATTTCTCCAATTCTAATCAAAGGTTCAATCAGAATTGGCCCGCCAATTCTAATCCTGCTGTCCAAAGTCGGCCCAGCCAGCCCTATTCTCAAAATTCCCAAAACTCTCAAGGCCCCTCCCAATCTAACAATCTTGAAGCTAAATTGGAGGAGCAAAATAAAAGTATCCAACTCCTGATGACTACAAATAAGAACCTTGAGAGGCAAATCGGGCAACTGGCTGAACAGTTAGCTTCAAGACTCCTAGGGCAATTGCCCAGTTTCACTGAGAAAAATCCAAAGGGCGGTCAAGTTGCTCAAACCGACTTGAACAATGGCCAATGTACTGACCTCGTACCATCAATTCCATATGGTAGAGAGGAGGCCAGTGCAATGAATCTAAGAAGCGGTACTCAAGTTAGTGGTCCTTCCCACCAGGGAAACCACTAGCCCCTCCTGCCATTGTTAAGGCAGGAGGGGAAGCTGAGCACCTACACTCCCCTTGGCCGAAAGAGAATACTCAGGTGGCTGATCCCTTGAGAGGTGAAAAAGATGGAAGTCCTCAGGTGGCTGATCCCCTGAGGAATGAAGAAACAAGTGGAAGTCAGGAGGCTGATCCCCTGACCAATAAAAATATTGAAAAAGCTGTTCGGTGGAAGGATCTGGAAGACAAGGCTGTCAGTGCATCTTCGAAGAAAATTTTTTCTGAGAATGATCTGAAAAAGCTTCCATTTCCACCAAGAAAAAGCAACATCCCTTTGAGTGAAGATAAGAAGTATGAAAAGGTGCTGAATCTTTTGAAAAATACTCAGGTGAATCTTCCATTATCAGAGGTCTTGGTTGAAATACCTAAGTATACAAAATTCATCAAGGATGTTGTTTCTTCAAAAAGGAAGTTGTTAGACATGGAGAGGCTGATTGGTGAGGATTGTTCAATGATCAATTATGAAAACCTACAAACCAAGAGAGGTGACCCTGGAAAGTTCGTGCTTACAGTGTTAATGGGAGGCCTGGTCTTCCCTAACTCTTTGTGTGACCTGGGTGCATCTATAAGCCTCATACCATTGTCTGTGTGCAAACAGCTGGGTTTAATTGATCTTCTAGAACCCACTACCATGAATTTGCAATTCGCTGATAGATCTTCTAAGAAAGCAGCGGGAATCTTAAAAGACATACTAGTTCAAATCGATAGATTTACCTTTCCCGTTGACTGGTACGTCTTAGACATTGAAAAAGATGAAAATGTCCCCCTGATTCTTGGAAGACCTTTTCTGTCTACAGCTAGAGCCCTCATTGACTGCGATGGTGGGCGAGTGACGATACGTGTTGGTGATCAAGAGGTGAGCTATAATGTCTCCAAATCCATTCAAGTACCCTCTGGTCCTCCAACCGGTTTTTCCATTGAGAATACGTCTGATGACTTCGATGATTTGATGGAAAAGCAAGTCATGGCTGTTGCAACTGAGTATGAGCGACTAGTTGATAATTTGAATAATCATGGTGTGGTAAGTCTAGAGCAGTTAGAAGCTGAATTTAAGGATGAGTTGTTGAAAGGAGAAGCTTTGGCAGTGGGACCGCTAAGTAAACTCAGCGATGTTGAGTTGAAAGGTTGAGAGCTCAAATCAAGTTTAGAAGACCCCCCTGCAGATTTGGTGTTGAAGCCGTTGCCTAAACATCTTAAGTATGTGTTTCTAAGAGAAGGTGACAAGCTTCCTTTGATCATATCTGCCAAGCTGTCTCGTCTAGAGGAAATGAAATTAATCAACGTCTTGAAAAAGAACGAGAGAGCCTTTGGGTGGCAAGTAGGAGATATCAGAGGGATATCTCCGGACATCTGTATGCACAAGATCAAGACAAATGAGGGTGTGAAATGTGTTAGACAGCCTCAGAGGAGGCTCAACCCTCATATGCAAGAGGTGGTTAAGAAAGAAATCATCAAACTTCTGGACATGGGAATCATTTATGCCATCGCTGATAGTGAATGGGTTTCCCCGACTCAAGTAGTTCCCAAGAAAGGTGGAATTACGATTAAGAAGAATGAGAAGAGAGAGGAAATAGTGTTGAGACTTGTCACTGGTTACAGAGTCTGCATCGATTATCGAAAGCTCAATGAGGTAACCATGAAAGATCACTTTCCCCTTCCATTCATTGACAAGATGCTTGAGCATCTGGCGGGACACACATTCTACTGCTTCCTGGATGGTTATTCAGGATACTTCCAGATACCCATTGATCCAGCTGACCAAGAAAAGACAACTTTCACCTGCCCTTATGGTACATTCGCTTACAGGCGAATGCCATTTGGTCTCTGCAATGCCCCAGCTATATTTCAAAGATGTATGTTGGCTATATTTGACGGGCTAGTAGAAAAGTGTATGGAAATCTTTATGGATGATTTTTCGGTCTTTGGTCAGTCCTTCGTCGACTGTCTTGACAATCTAGATCAAGTGTTATCCAGATGTGTGGAAAAGAACTTAGTGCTCAATTGGGAAAAATGCCATTTCATGGTTGATGAGGGAATTGTTCTTGGCCACAAAATCTCCGCCAAAGGTATAGAAGTTGACAGGGAAAAAGTAGAAGCTATCGAGAAGATGAGTTATCCGAAGAATGTGCGTGAAGTGAGAGGCTTTCTTGGACATGTCGGTTTCTACAGAAGATTCATTCAAGACTTCTCCAAGATAGCCAAGCCCCTGTCTACTTTACTTAAGGAAGACGTTGAGTTCGATTTCGATGAAAACTGCAAGCAAGCGTTTGAGGAGCTTAAAAACCGTTTAATCTCTGCTCCAATTCTTATTTCGCCTGACTGGAATCTCCCCTTCGAGCTTATGTGCGATGCATCAAACTATGTTGTTGGGGCAGTCTTAGGACAGAGAATAAAAGGGAAATTCCAGCCAATCTATTATGCCAGTCACACACTGAATCCGTCTCAAGTAAACTACACTACTACTGAAAAGGAATTATTGGACGTAGTCTTTGCTATGGACAAGTTTCGTAGTTACTTGTTAGGAGCTCAAGTGATTGTGTGGACTGATCACGCTGCTTTGCGGTATCTGATGACGAAGAAAGAGGCCAAACCGCGCCTACTGCGTTGGATACTGACCCTACAAGAGTTTGACGTTCAAATTAAAGACAAAAAGGGCAGTGAAAACATCGTGGCGGATCACGTTTCGAGAATGTTAAGTGAGGAAAAGGGTGATCCAGATGATATAGATCTTTACTTTCCTCTAGAAAACATTATGCTTATCGATGGCTGCGCTCCAGATGTTCCATGGTATTCTTCCATTGTCAATTACCTTCATTCCCGATATCTCGATCCAGAATTGTCCTATCAGGAGAAGAAAAAGTTCTTCTCTGATTTGAAATCTTTCGTTTGGGATGAACCCTATCTGTTTAAGATCTGTAAAGATGGTCTGCTTAGAAGATGTGTTCCGGAATCTGAGCAGCGCGATATTATTGAGCAGTGCCACAGTGGACCCACTGGAGGTCACTTTGGTCCTTGGAAAACCGTTGCTAAGATCTTCCAATCCGGTTTCTATTGGCCTACGATCTTTAAAGATACAGAAGCTTTCTGTAAAGCGTGTGATAGATGCCAAAGAACCGGTACTCTGACAAGGCGTTTTGACATGCCTTTGAAACCCATATTAGAATGCGAAGTCTTTGATGTATGGGGCATCGATTTTATGGGACCATTCCCATCATCTTGTGGTAACAAATACATCTTAGTCTGTGTGGATTACGTGTCGAAATGGGCGGAGGCTCAAGCCACTCCTCACAATGATCATAAGACGGTCATGAAGTTCTTAAAGTAAAATATCTTCGTGAGATTTTGATGCCCTCGTGCCTTGAGTGATGAAGGAACACATTTCTGCAACCGACCCTTAGAGAAAGTGCTTGAAAATTATGGTGTTCGTCATAAGACTGGCACACCATATCACCCGATGACTAGTGGTCAGGTTGAAAGAAGCAACCAAAGCATTAAGAAAATCCTGGAAAAAACGGTCAATAGTCATAGAAAAGACTGGAGTTTGAAATTGGATGATGTACTATGGGCATACAGGACTGCCTACAAGACTCCTATGGGTACATCTCCATATCAAATGGTTTATGGTAAGCCATGTCATCTGCCAGTCGAGTTAGAGCATAGAGCTTATTGGGCTACAAAGTTTCTGAACTTTGATTCCTAATTTTGTGGTAAGCATCGACTGCAACAGTTGCATGAGTTGGACGAATTCAGACTCCAGGCCTACGATAGCGCCAGGATCAGCAAAGATAAGATGAAACTCCTCCATGACGCCAAGATTAAGAAGAGAGAATTTCACGTCGGGGAACAGGTTCTTTTGTATAATTCCAGGCTACATCTGTTTCCTGGAAAGTTAAGGACGCGATGGTCCGGTCCCTTTGAGATTCTCCAAATTATTCCTGGAGGCGTTTTAGAACTACGAGGTTATGGTGACCAACCGTTTCGAGTAAATGGTCAAAGGTGTAAGCACTACATTGGTAAACCCAAGGAAAAGCCTTTAATTGTTCGTTTCCTCGAGATCCTCGGGTGTGGTACTAAAGAAGTCGAAGAATTTGACGAGTTATCACCCGACCTATTTTCAGAGGATGACGGTAGTGGTCGATCTGAAGAAATTCTAGCAAGTAGTTGGGATATGGAAGAGTATGAGAGGGAGCGTCAGCTGAAACGTCATTAGAAGACTCAGAAGAAGAAGAAGTTAACCATGGGGAAGTATAAATGTGTTTGGAAAGCTATCACAGATTTCACCCCATGTGTTAAGTACTGTTTCTGCAGCCGAACTACTGACCCAAGTCTAGACGAGATAGTGGCTGGCAGAAAAGTCAAATGGCCTGATCCAGGCTGAGCTTAAACAGTGTCGAGTTAACGACATTAACCAATAGCGCCACTAGGGGGCAACCTAGATATCGTTATATTAGTTGCGTTTGTTTATGCTTTTTATTGATTCAGTTATTTAGGATTTAGCTTTACTAAGTTTTTGTTTATATCTGTCAGTTAGTTGTGCTTTATAGATATGGATTTCGGAGTTCTACCAGAGGAGTTACCTTTCCTTAGGAGGATCCCACTTATCACTATAGATGACGGACCGGGAGGGACTATAGTTTTGCACGTAGACTTTGATGTTAGTACCCGCATCAGGACTGTCACCTATGTTCTTATTGTCCCCCGATGTTCGGGAGGTGGAGACTTTACTACTGAGGAGTTGCAGGCAGCTCTAGGACGTCCATACACAATCCTGAATGATCCGATGCTGACAGATTTAGCGCTAGTGCTGCAAGCTGAACATTTTCGGGGTGCTGATGTAGCTGGTGAGGACTGGGGTTTGCAGGATGAGTATGACTTCCCTCCGGCGATTGATATGCTCCGCCGTCTTATCCGAGTTGTGGATTGGTCGGAAATTTACGATGACTAGCGTTGTTAGGTTGTTTCGTCGAGCAAACGACGTAAAACAAAAGCGCTCGGTGGGAGGCAACCCACTATTTTCTATTGTTTTTACCTATTTTTCTAGTGATTTTATGTAATTCGTCGTTTTTCATTTGTATTTTTGAAGTTTTATTTAAGTTTAATGGGAAAATGCAAATTTGAATTTGAATTGTATGAAATTTTATGATTTTTGCATAATCTCTGTCTTGGATGCCCGTCCGCCATGACCAATTCTTGAACGAGCGTCCACTATGCCTGGACGCCCGTCTGAAATTCTCCCTCCAATCCTGTATTTAATTTGAACGCTTGGACGAGCGTCGATACACTGGACGCCCGTCCAGTTCATATGTTCTTTACTGAACGTCCGTCCGCAGAATTGGACGAGCGTCCAGCCCCTGCCTATATATACCCCCCCTCAGCCATGAACCTTCACTTTTTCAGATTTCAAACTCGCGAAAACCGACTTTTTGCCTCCTCTTAACCTAAATCCTTCGATATTACACCAAATTGGGCGATTTAAGTTGCTATAGACAGCTTTTGATCCCCTCTTTTCACTTTTCTAAACTTTATTCCTCAATCAACAACCATTTTGACGAATCAGAGCCCTCATTGGTCCGACTTTTTCCAAGAAAAAAATCGATTTTGGGCTCGAATTTGCACTATTAGGGATCCTTTCTAGCATCATCATCGTCTTCTCATCATCATTGGTAAGTTTCTAGTAACTTTTCTGGGATTAATTCACGTTTTTTTTGGAGTTCGATTTTCGGCTCGACTCTTTTATGTGAATTGTACCTTATTTGTTTTTTTTTCCTTGTTTTGTTTCTTGTTTCTTGTTGGGTTGTTGCTGTGGTGATGTGATGGATGATGAATGGGTTGTTTGGTGATGATGGATGGTTGTGGTTTGTGGTTTGGTTATTTTGAAATCCCGATTTGGATGTTAAACGGGTAACTTGCATTGATTTGGGATTGTTTTGGTTTAGTTTAGGCTTGAATCATGGTCCATAAGAAGGGAGTGCAAAAGCGTTATGGTAAGGGTGTGGCCAGGGAGTCTGGCACGAAGCGTAAGGAGTTTGATCCCAACCTCATCGATCCCAATCGAGGTGTTAGCATTAGAGAGCAACCTCCTAGGGCCACACAAGCTAGGGCAACATTGAGGGATGAGCCGACCTCGGGGTCTGAGACTGATGATGATATTCCATTGGTAAGGATGCCTAGGGGTCACCGAGGTGGAGAGTCGTCTAGGGTTGAGGAAGCTGTGGATGCTCCTCGGGAGGAGGAACCGGCTGAGCCTAGGGCTGCACAACCTAGGAAGAGAGCGAAGACCGTAGACCCTATGCCTAGGCCTCGTAGATTTGTGAATCCTAGAGCCCACGACGCTTATACCAAGCATTATTTCTCTAGGACTATGTTGATCGAGAGGGCTACGATGGAGGCTAAGGTAGATCCGGGGTTCGTCAAGTTGTTAAAGGACCGGAAATGGGATGCCTTGATGACTATCCCGAGTACCCCAGTCAACGACTCCCTAGTTCGGGAATTTTATGCAAATTGCTCGGAGACTGATTTGGAAACGGGAGTAGTTGTGGTTCGAGGGGTGGAAGTTCCTTTTACGCCGGATGTGATTAATCAGAAGTATAAATTGGCATCTTTTGAGGGTCGGGACTATAAGGAGGAGATCGTTCATAGGCAGAGTGCGGCCCAAGATCCATTGGAGGAGTTACGGTTGAAGGTTTGCCCGGATGTAGAATGGACATTGAGACCGGGTGGAAGCCGGAAGGAGTTAGTCACCACCACCTGGACGGAGGATTGGAAAGTCCAGTGTCGGTTCATACAGAGTCGGTTGTTGCTGTTAGGAACATTTTATTATGTTTTGATGATGGCCATACTAGCTGTTATAACAAGCCTGAAATAAGTTAGAATTCTCTGTATAAGTCTTTACTTAGAGTCTGACATATTGTATAAGTTGAGTCAGACAAGTATTGTACTAGTTGGTAGGACGGCAAAGCAAAAACAGATATTCGGCAAAGGAAAGCCAGCCAAGCACCAGCAGAGAAGAAATGAGACATTATGGTCTGACTTATAAC
Organism: Gentiana dahurica var. dahurica; assembly: GCA_024500145.1. Taxonomy (NCBI): domain Eukaryota; kingdom Viridiplantae; phylum Streptophyta; class Magnoliopsida; order Gentianales; family Gentianaceae; genus Gentiana; species Gentiana dahurica. Next base: position 43,862,246 of record CM044908.1, read on the forward strand.
CAAGGAAGTCTGTGATGACCTTGGATAAGTCTAAGTCATGTTTTAAGTGATTAAACTCAATAGTCAAAAATGGTGTACACTGGTCACATCCAAATCAAGGATCAGTGAAGTACAAAGACTCTTCAATAACTAGAACAAAGAAGAAAACAGTGAATCGGCTGAGTACACTGACTTTCGGCAAAGAGAACAGCGAAGAAAGAACTAACGGCTAAGTCAGAAGGCTCACTCTACCGTTCTGCAAATGGTGAAGAGACACTTACAAGATCAGATTTGATATACGTTGAAGATTCAGCAGATCAAGCATTAAATGCACAATCATTAAAGGATCAATCAAGGACGGATTTTCTGCTATACGTTTGAAGAAAGAATCCGATCACTGAAAACAAGGAGAATACAATTAAGGGGGAATCAAGAATGAAATCAAGGATTATTCCCTCTTTAATATAGCCAACGGACGGAATTTCAAAAACCAAGGTTATTCAAGGCTATAAATAGAAGGCATTGACAGAAAAAGAAAACAACGATTCAAAAAGAAAGAAAGCAGAAACTCTGTCAATTTGAAAAGCCTTCTCTCTGAACTTACAAGAATACATCTAGTGATCAACTCAAATATCAGAACTACAAAGTCATACTCAGAACTGAGATTGATCAAGCAACTGTGTGAATCACATTCACATCAAACTGAAGCAACTGAATCAGAGGCAATCTGAGAAGGAGTTGAATCTGTGATAGCTGTTGAAGGATTTTGATCTCAAGGAGCAGCAAAAGGAAGACTGAATCACTGAAGCTGTTGCAGTCAAGGAGTGATAGTCTTGCAGATTGTGAAGCTTGGGAAGCCAAGGACAATCATACTATTGTATCTGTGTAAACAATAGTGAATTCCTCCAATCATCACAGGAGAAGAGTGGATTAAGAGATTACACCACCCTGAACCACTATAAGCCTTGTGTCAATTTAATTTCTGCAATTTACTTTACAGCACTTACTTAATTTGCCTACATCATAACTTATATCTGTGATTGTCTAAACTGATTTGAAAACATCATAGTAAGAAGGGACTTATCCGCTGCCCAAAAGCTTTTAAATAGAAAAAAAAGTTTTTGAAACTCCACTATAGTCATTCACCCCCCCCCCCTCTGACTATAGTTTCACCCATCTCTGGGACCAACAATTGGTATCGGAGCAGTGTTCCTAGTATCAGAACCTGTTCAGATCTAATTTCTGGTAACAAGGAGATCACATATTTTCAAAGCAGTTTTCAAATCTGAGTTTTCCATTCACTGTCATTTATATATTCAATTATACTGATGGATTCCTCAAACTTCTTGTCAAAAGTACCTGTTTTTAATGTTAACAACTTTGATGAATATAAAATAAGAATGCTATCTCATCTTGCAGCAACTCATGAAGAAATGCTGGATGTAATCAATGATGGACCAATCACAATCACTACGGTGGTAGGCACAGGAGCAGATCAAGGAAAGGAAATTGAAAAACCTAAAAAGGATTGGACCAAGGATGACAGGAGAAGAGCAAATCTGGACTTTGTTGCAAAAGACATGATCTTGAAGACCCTAGATAACAACATGTTCATGAGAATCAAAGACTGCAAAACAGCAAAGGAGATGTGGGACAAGCTATCATTGATAAATGAAGGATCTGAAGCAGTTAAAGAAAACAAATTATCTGTTGCAAAACAGAAATTTGAGAACTTCAAAATGAAGACTGGTGAATCCATTGATCAAATGGACAACAGATTCTCAAGCATCATCGGTGAACTGCAACAGCTTGGACACACATATCCCCAGAAAGAAGTATGCCTGAAGATCTTGAGAGGACTACCTGAAAGATGGAAGATCATAACATCAGTAATCAGAGGAACTACAAATCTTGCAAGCACTGACACTCTGACACTGATGTCCCAGTTAAAAGCTCATGAATTCGAATTGAACGGTGAAGATGGTGCTCCGGCAGAGACACACAAAATCACTGCATTAGCTGCACCCCAGCAAAGTAACTTTGCCGAATGCATCAGCAAAGAGACACAAGAACTAAAAGAACATGTAGCTTTATTAGTTAAACGTTTTGACAGGTTTAAAAAGAAGCCATTCAAAGGAAGTTCAACATCAAACAAAAAGTCAAGCTCAAACAGAGACATGAAGAAGAAAGATGATGAATACAGATGCTTCAACTGCAATAAGAGATGAAAATGACAAAGATGATGAAAAGAAGAAATACAAAGCATCTGAAAAGAGAAAGGGCAAGAAGGCACTCAAGGCAGAATCCAGCAGTGAAAAGAATGAAGAATCATCTGATTCAGATGAAAGTGATGAAGAAGACAGCTCAGAAAATGAAAAAGCATGTCTATGCCTCATGACCAAAGAATTGGATGAAGATGAAAGTGATAACTCAGACACTGAGGAAACAAGCCTATGTTTAATGACTAAAGAATCAGATGAAACTGAGTTAACATCTAGTTCCTGTTCCTCATCAAATGCATCCACATCTAACACTGCACAATCTTCTAGTCTCCCATTAGATACAGCAGACCTAGTTCAAAATCTCATGACTAAATTCGATGAAATTGAAAAGAATCATGAAATTCTGGAAAAGGAATGCAAGGATCTAAGAAAAGAGAATAAGAGGTTAAAGAAAGAACTGGATAAAGCAAAAGCTAAATTAACTAGTAAGGAGACCTACTTAAATGATCAACAAAAAGCAGATGATCATACATCTGTTATTAACAGATCAGTTAAGAAAATCTCCCCACCAGTAAAGGTAACCACTGCACCACTAAAAGCACCAGCTTACAAACCCTCAAAAAGGTTTGGATCCAGATCTGGTCTTGGCTACAACAGTCAGGATGAAAGTAGGAATAATGGTCAACACCATTCTAAATTCAGAACCACTAGTGGACCAAAATTTAGAAAGGGACAGACCATGATTCCAACAGATCATCCTGTTCCGGTGAAGTCAAAACCCAATGTAGTGAAACAGCAAATCAAATCCTCATTCCAGTCAATCAAGAACAACTGGCATCTGAAAGGTAAAGGCAGACTTTACCCCTCAGAGGATGATTGGAATGTTGCACCTCCAAAATACAAGAGGAAACCATTCCACAAAATGCATCATGTGCTTAAGAAAAACCAATCTGTTCCTAGACATATGAAGCAAGAAAGGTTTCCTACTGCATATTGGAAAGTGAAGAAGGATGTAATGGCACCAAAAGGTAGAGAAAAGTATCAGAATACCTTCTGTAAAAATATTAGAAGCTATTCTGCCATACCTTATACATATGAAGTTGATGACTTCAATTATCCAAAAAGAAGACCTTTTGGATACACACTAGGTATGGGAGGCATGTTTGCTAACAAGTATGGACCCAAACAGTGTTGGGTACCTAAACCTAATTAATCTGTTTTGTAGGATGTCCGGTACATAGACAGTGGATGTTCCAGACACATGACAGGAAACAAGAAATGGCTCACTGATTTCAAAGCTTTTGATGGACCCAAAGTCACATTTGGAGGAAAAGAAAACCCTGGCAAGATTAAGGGGGAAGGCACAATACTCAAGAACAATCTAAAGGTTCAAAATGTGGCATATGTCAAGGGACTTAACTTCAATCTGATGAGCATCAGTCAATTCTGTGACAAAGGCTACAATGTGCACTTCAACAAAGAAGGATGCAAAGTGATTCACAGTCAAACCAACACAGTAGTTCTTGCAGGTAGAAGACAAGACAACATGTATGTGGTGGACTGGAGAACAGCCAAGGCGGAAACTTGTCTACTTGTCAAGAATAATCAATCAACAAGCTGGATTTGGCACAGAAGATTAAATCACCTGAATTTCAAGACCATCAACAAACTATCAAAAAGCAAGCTAGTTGAAGGGCTGCCAGAGATCACATTCAAGAAAGAAAGTCTATGTGATGCATGTCGAAAGGAAAGCAGATCAAAAGTTCATTCAAGTCAAAACCTTATCAATCCACAACAAGAATTCTACATCTGTTTCACATGGACCTTTTTGGACCAGTCACACCAGTAAGTGTGAGTGGTAAGAAATATACTCTTGTAGTGGTTGATGACTTCTCAAAGTACACCTGGACCATCTTCTTGAACAAGAAGAAAGAAACACTCAAGAAGTTGCCAGACTTGCTGAGAAGACTCCAGAATGAGAAAAAGCTAAAAATTATCAAGATCAGATCAGATAGAGGCACTGAATTCCTAAATGAAATTATCAGAACCTATTGTGAAGAAAATGGAGTACTACATCAACTATCTGCAGCAGGAACTCCACAACAAAATGGTGTAGCAGAAAGAAGAAACAAAACTCTCAAAGAAGCAGTCAGAACAATGATTGCTGAAGCATGCTTGCCAAAGAGATTTTGGGCTGAAGCAGCAAACACAGCATGTCATACACAAAACAGATCAATCATCAACAAATATCATGGAAAGACTCCATATGAATTATGGAATGGTAGAAAACCCAATATCTCATATTTTCATATGTTTGGATCAAAATGTTTTGTCTTAAACAGGAACCAGCTGCATACCTTTGATGAAAAGGCTAATGAAGCAATCTTCATGGGATACTCAGACACCAGCAAAGCATTCAGAGTACTCAATAAAAGAACATTGGTGATTGAAGAATCAATACATGTGGTTTTTGATGAACCATATACAAATGGTGAAGATCTTCAAGACCAAGAAGAGAAAGCAGCACAGAGGCAAATCTATACAAATGCAACCATACCAGCTACTATCCTGGATCATCTTTTTGAAAATCAAGAGGAGCCACATATCAATACAACAGAAGAAGCACCTGAAGCTGAAGTTCATACTCAGCATGAAGGTATGGAAGCACCAAGTGAAGATCAACTTCAACCAGACCTAAATTGGCTAAGAGACCATCCTGAAGAACAAGTTATTGGAGATATTCACACAGGAGTTAGAACCAGAAGACAACTGGAGCACATGCTAACTTGCTTTCTATCACAAGTGGAACCCAAGACTATAGATGATGCAATCCAAGATGCAGATTGGATCACAGCCATGCAAGAAGAACTAAATGAATTTGAAAGAAATGAAGTATGGGAACTTGTTGATAGACCAGAAATGGCAAACATCATTGGTGCAAAATGGGTTTTCAGAAACAAGATGGATGAGCAAGGAACTGTTGTCAGAAACAAAGCAAGGCTAGTTGCAAAAGGCTATTCCCAAGCTGAAGGAATAGATTATGATGAAACTTTTGCTCCAGTAGAAAGATTGGAAGCAATTAGACTTTTTCTAGCATTTGCTGCACACAAAGACTTCAAAGTCTATCAAATGGACGTAAAGAGTGCATTCCTAAATGGACTTTTGGAAGAAGAAGTTTATGTAGAACAACCTCCTGGATTTCAAATTAAAGGAAAAGAAGACAAAGTATACAAACTCAAGAAGGCCCTCTATGGCCTCAAACAGGCACCTAGAGCACGGTATGAAACACTATCACAGTTTCTGATCAAGAATGGATTCAACAAAGGAACTATTGACAAGACTCTATTTAAACTGGAGGAAGGAGCAAGCACATTGCTAGTACAAATCTATGTTGATGATATAATCTTTGGATCGGAGGATGAAAAACTGTGTGAGAAATTTGCAAACCCGATGAAGAGCAAATTTCAGATGAGCATGAAGGGAGAATTAAACTACTTCCTTGGCCTTCAAGTAAAGCAAATGAAGGATGGCATTTTCATTAGTCAAGCAAAGTATACAAGAGATTTGATACACAAGTATGGGATGGATACAAGTGGCACAGCAGACACACCAATGTGTGCCAGAGTCATACTTGGAAAAGATGATGGAGGAAAAGATGTTGATCAGAAAATGTATAGAGGAATTATTGGATCATTATTATAATTAACTGCAAGCAGACCTGACATAGCATTTGCAGTAGGAGTGTGTGCAAGATTTCAAGCTCAACCAAAAGAATCACATCTTCTAGCAGCTAAAAGGATAATCAAATACTTGAAAAACACTATAAATGTTGGTATTTGGTATCCAAAAGATGGAGGATTTACATTGATATCATATTCAGACTCTGACTATGCTGGATGCAAAATAGATAGAAAGAGCACCTCTGGAACTTGCCAAATGCTAGGAACCAGACTAGTCTCTTGGTTCAGTAAAAAGAAAAACTACATATCTACATCAACAGCTGAAGCAGAATATATAGCAGCAGGTAGCTGTTGTGCACAAGTACTGTGGATAAGACAACAGCTAAGGGACTATGGAGTAGAAGAGAAAACAATTCCAATCATGTGTGATAACACATGTGCAATATCTATTACTGAAAATCCAGTATTGCATTCAAGAACAAAGCACATTGATATAAGACATCATTTTATCAGAGACCATGTTGAAAAGGGAGATGTCATCCTAAAATACATACCCACTGAAGATCAACTGGCTGACATCTTCACTAAACCACTCAGTTATGAAAGATTTAGTATGTTGAGAACTGAGTTAGGGATGATTGAAATTGACTAAGTATCAAACAACGGCTAACTGGAGTAATCGGCTAAGTGACTTCATTAACTGGTACGACCTTTGCCGTTACAGGAGATGCTGCATGTAAGGCACTAGTATCCAGCGAAGGTAACTTAACTGATTGTTAGGAACAGTCAAATGGCGCAGCTAAGTGAAGAACCTATTGGGATGGCTAAGTGACCAGCGAAGGCACTTCACCGAAATAAAGACTTGGACAAATTAAAAGTGTGAACAAAATCAATTCTGATTACACGTGGAGAATAAGGAAATTATGGAGGATTATTCAGTACACACGTGGCGATCAACTTATGATCATGGAGGTAATTATATTATTTTTGAATTATAAACTCCTCGATTCATGGGCTCTATCATTACTTGCCTCAAACCACACCCCCATTTCACTCGAATATCGCGATTTTCATACACAAAATCACGCCATTATGCCACAAAATCCTTCCATATTCAAACCACATTCACACTACCCAAAATCGCACTATATAAAAAAGACTTAGAGATTTTCAGAGATCTTTACGCTCTCTTGCAAATTACAAACCCTACTCTTGTTTATCTCTATTGCAAACTCAAGTTCATTTTCAAACCCCTCTCCTTCTCAAAAATGGCATCATCTTCCTCAATCACCCAAGCTGGGTACGAAAAATCGATTGCCACTGGTTCATTCTTCCAAGCAGAACACTACCTGAAACTGTGTGGAAATGATGAGCATGCCAAACGGTTGGCAGCAGGCTGCGAAAAACTAAAATTATCCACCTTCCTCAATCCTCAAATAACTGAGGTGTGCTATGAAAGTCTGATTTCCTTCTGGAAATCTGCACAATACGTGCCTGGGCTCCCTACTGAAGAAGGTGACAAGTTCAAGAAGACAAGATTGTAGCATCTTTAAATGGCAAAGACGTTGTGATTACAGAAAGGTAATTCAAAAACATCTCAAACTTTCAAATAAGGGTCAAGCAAAAGTGACATTGGTACCACAGACTTTGATGAATTCTGGGCAATCATTGCCAAAACGGCAAACCCAGGATCCACAAAAGTCAAATGTCTCAGATCCGAGTTGAAGCAGCCTTTTAATGAGTTCAGTGCCCTAATTGGCAAAACCATTGAAGGAAAGTTGGGAGCAAATCATGCCATGACGGAAATTAGGATGCGGCTAATGGGAATCATCTATAACAAGCTACAATTTAATTGGGCAAAATACTTCTTTTTGAGAATCAAAGAACAAATCCAAGGTGAAGTAAAAGCAGGCGAAAAAGCGATAAAAGAGGGAAAGACAATGAAAGGACAATTCTGGGTGAAAAAGTCATACAGGATACAGTTGCACTATCTGTTGCAATGTCTCAAAGTCCCCACTGTACAACTCCACAGATTGCATGAATCCAAAGTCATGTTTACTTATGTCAAACCACAAAAGAAGGCAGGAGAAGGAAAGAGGAAGAAATCCTCACACACCACCTCAAGACAAAGAAAGAAAAAAAAGGTCCGGTGAAGTCCGGAAAAGACAGACTTTGGGAAATTGATTGATGAAGAAGAAGAAGAGGCGGATTCTGATGAGGAAGCACAGCAAGAAGAAGCAAATGCCAGTGAGGATGAACAGCATCCAAATGAAGAAAACATCAAGACGATGAGGACTCTCCGGAAGAAGTCAGTACATTTGTCTGCAAACGATATAGATGATCGAATTGCGGAATATCTTGAATGGAAGGAAGGGGATTCCGGACAACAACTTCAAGACACAGACCGCATGCTTCCTGAAGAAGCATGGTTATTTGATTTTCCGGGAATAACAACTCTTGTAGGAGTACTTGATGAATCTCCACTATGGGAATTGGTTGATGCAGCCAAGGCAAAGATGCCCCAGACCTCTGGGAGACAAAGTGACGACTCAGATGATGGTGGAGATGATCATCAGGATGATGGTGATGATCATGATAATAATGATGATAATGATCATCATGATGATGATCTTGGTCAAGACAAAGAAGAGGACTCTCCTGCACCAGATGCAAAGTCTACAACTCCAGCAAAGACAATTACTCAACCGCTGTCTGTCAACGTTCCATCTAACAGCACAAACATTGTGGACACTGGTTCAGCTGCCGCCACTCCAGTCAAGAAAACCCCCGGCACAGAGATAGGGGGAACTGCAGCTCAAGCAACTCCAGCATATACATCTACCCAAATTCTTGACGATTTGGAAACTGGAGCAGATGTCACTCAACATCAAAACAAGGGACAGCAAACAGAACCAGAACCAGGTGACACAAGGCACAAACTCTCTCAGCTGGTAACCGGCATTACAACTGAAACTTTTGAGAAAGCAGCAGACCTGCTGGCTGAAGAATTGGAGCAGCAAGCCATGTATCTCAGATCCATGACTTCAGCATTCAATGACAAAAGTTCCTCCATTGAACACAAGTTTCAGGCCATTGCAGAATATATTGATGCACAAAACATTGTGGTTCAACAACAGGGAAATCTGATGAAGCAGCTTAATATAAATATCACTAACAATCTTGCAGGGCTCAGACAGCACATTTCCCAAGAAAATGAATCAATGGCAGTGGCATTTGGCACTAAACTTCGTGGTGTAAATGAAAAACTGACTGATCATCACCACAGATTCACTTCCATTGAATCAAAGCTTTACTCTCTGATCGGCACAACACAGGCCACAAATAGCATCTTACTCCAGCAAAGGGAGGATGCTGCCAAAAAGGGGGAAAGTAAGGATAAGCCTGAACCTGAAGGATCAACTATCAAACCCCCAAATTTCACTGAAGAACAATTGAGAGCAAGAGACAGAGAAATAAGGATCAGAAATGAAGCGGAAGAGCAACAAAGAAGGATCAGAGAAGAAAGAGAAAAAGCCACAAAGGAACCCTGCATTGGATTTCCTCACCCTATGCAAAGAAGAGATGATGATAGAGACAGTCCCGCAGACAGCAAAGGCCTGGATCCAGCCAGCAAAGAGGATCTGTCAGTCAACACAGACTCAGCACCAGAGGAAACACCAGCAGAGGTAGCAGCAGCTCCAAATATACTGGTGAGCACATAACTTACACTGGTCACCAAAGCAAAGCAGAATATGATGCAGATGTACTGGACTATGTAAGAGAATTTTTCAGAGTACAGGAAGGACTTTATCCTCACTCCTCACAAGATGAAGCTTGGGCTGATTGGCTAAACTATCAGGATGAAAGGATGAGAACTGATATGGCCAAACTCTACAATGAAGTCAAAAGAGAATTTGCACTTCTCAAACAGACCAACAACAAACCAAGTTCAGCCATACCACTATCTGCAAAGGGACCATAAGACTTGCCAGCTGAACAACAAGAAGATTTCAAATACATGGCAAGATTCTTCAATCCCATGGGGAAATTGGAGAAACAGGAACAGTGGGGTCTCTACAAAAGTCTCAAATTTGCAGACTCACACATTGCTGAGGCTAGGGAAAGACTTGAAAAATATTTTGGAGAACCTAAGGCCAATGAGACCATGCCTGATTTCAATAGACTTTTTGCCAAAAGAGTTTTTCAGGGTGTATCTGAATACACAGCTTTGGCTTACTGGAAGTGGAAGTTTCCAGAAATTGATTGGAAAGACATTGAAGAGGTTCAGACTACAAAGTTCAAAAGGTACAAGGCTGAATTAAGCAAAATGTAGTTTGTAACAGTTGAATAAATTTTTGGAGCTCATTGCCCTTTGATGGATGAATAAAATTGTTCTGTTGTTTATTATGAAAATTTTTGATTACTTATGTTCAGGCTTATGAGGGTTTTGGCATCATCAAAAAGGGGGAAATTGTTAGGAACATTTTATTATGTTTTGATGTTGGCCATACTAGCTGTTATAGCAAGCCTGAAATAAGTTAGAATTCTCTGTATAAGTCTTTACTTAGAGTCTGACATGTTGTATAAGTTGAGTCAGACAAGTATTGTACTAGTTGGTAGGACGGCAAAGCAAAAACATATATTCGGCAAAGGAAAGCCAGCCAAGCACCAGCAGAGAAGAAATGAGACATTATGGTCTGACTTATAACCAAGGAAGTCTGTGATGACCTTGGATAAGTCTAAGTCATGTTTTAAGTGATGAAACTCAATAGTCAAAAATGGTGTACACTGGTCTCATCCAAATCAAGGATCAGTGAAGTACAAAGACTCTTCAATAACTAGAACAAAGAAGAAAATAGTGAATCGGCTGAGTACACTGACTTTCGGCAAAGAGAACAGCGAAGAAAGAACTAACGGCTAAGTCAGAAGGCTCACTCTACCGTTCTGCAAACGGTGATGAGACACTTACAAGATCAGATTTGATATACGTTGAAGATTCAGCAGATCAAGCATTAAATGCACAATCATTAAAGGATCAATCAAGGACGGATTTTCTGCTATACGTTTGAAGAAAGAATCCGATCACTGAAAACAAGGAGAATACAATTAAGGGGGAATCAAGAATGAAATCAAGGATTATTCCCTCATTAATATAGCCAACGGACGGAATTTCAAAAACCAAGGTTATTCAAGGCTATAAATAGAAGGCATTGACAGAAAAAGAAAACAACGATTAAAAAGAAAAAAGAAAGCAGAAACTCTGTCAATTTGAAAAGCCTTCTCTCTGAACTTACAAGAATACATCTAGTGATCAACTCAAATATCAGAACTACAAAGTCATACTCAGAACTGAGATTGATCAAGCAACTGTGTGAATCACATTCACATCAAACTGAATCAGAGGCAATCTGAGAAGGAGTTGAATCTGTGATAGCTGTTGAAGGATTTTGATCTCAAGGAGCAGCAAAAGGAAGACTGAATCACTGAAGCTGTTGCAGTCAAGGAGTGATAGTCTTGCAGATTGTGAAGCTTGGGAAGCCAAGGACAATCATACTATTGTATCTGTGAAAACAATAGTGAATTCCTCCAATCATCACAGGAGAAGAGTGGATTAAGGGATTACACCACCCTGAACCACTATAAGCCTTATGTCAATTTAATTTCTGCAATTTACTTTACAGCACTTACTTAATTTGCCTACATCATAACTTATATCTGTGATTGTCTAAACTGATTTGAAAACATCATAGTAAGAAGGGACTTATCCGCTGCCCAAAAGCTTTTAAATAGAAAAAAAAAGTTTTTGAAACTCCACTATAGTCATTCACCCCCCCTCTGACTATAGTTTCACCCTTCTCTGGGACCAACAGTTGCCAAAGAACAATTTGACGCATTTTCATATCGGTGACTTGGGGATGTTGTACACTTTGACCTTTGGACTAAACTTGAATGTTGGACAAGCTTTATACGACGAGATATCTATCAATCAGAAGGTTTATACACGTAGCTTGATTGTCCCTCACCTGATTCATAGTTTGTGTATTGATGCCGGTGTGCCTGAGTACGGATCAGATCACAAACCGAAGAACCCGAGACCTATACAGAGAGAAAAAGTCAAGTCTTCGGGACATTCTGAGACGGAGGCACCACGTGTGCCTGGTTCATCTTCAGCACCGCCCTGAGCATCCTCCTTCCTACTTTATCTCCTCAGTCCGGATGAGGTTGAGTATGGCCAACAGTGTACGGAACTGGATGGAGGATATTCGGACTTCTCAAAATAACATCTTGACTATTTTACGGTGCATCGGTGAGGACCAGAAGCTGAGGGACGACAGAGTCTTCGATCCAAGCATCATCGATTATGTCTATTCTGACGAGATTGAGCAAGCCATTGCGGATGTTCTGCACGAGTCTGAGTCTTCTTCGGATGAGGAGCAGCTTGATGCTCCTGCGGGTGGATCACCTCCGGTGATGATTCTGCAGCGCCGGGCCGGACCTGATCTTATTTTTCCGATTTTAGCTTTTGTACTTTCTTTGCTACGATGGTTGTATAATCTTGCTACTTTTTATTACGTGATTCGTTGTACTTTTCTTTTCGCTGCTGTTTTTTTTTTTTCAATGGATCATGTAAGCCATAAGGCATCCGTACTTTCATTTGACTATACTCTGTTTTGCATTTTGGATGTATTGACTGTTTTATCTTTTGATATTACTCAATTTTGCTATATCCTTTCCATTCTGGTATAATTCCCCATTTTCCCCGAGATTTTTCCATGTTTGTCGAGTAGTGCAGGTGTATTTTTAGCGTTTTGTCGAGCTACATCGTATGGTTATGAGTTTTAATTGTCACTACGTAGGCTCCGGCCTGACCATCGATTCGAGTATCGATTGAAATTAGCTAAGTCTTTTATCTTCTCTTTCATTCTACACAACATGAGGACATGTTGATCTTTAAGTGTGGGGGAGGGGAATGATTTGAAATGTATCTATACGTTTGCTTAATTTGTTATGTTTCTATGCAAATGAGCTAAAAATGAACTAGAATTTTCAAAAAATTTCGGCATTTTTGTTTTTGTTTTGTCCCGAGTAGGCAATTCAATTCAATGTTCGTTATTTTTATAGTCATCCAAGCTATATACTGTATGTTTGATAAGTTAGTTGTTTCACCTGAGATCAATTTTTCACGAGCCATAGTGAATGATGAGCTAAAATATAAAGCTATACCCCTTTTGATTAGTGATTTTTGTTATCTTATAAGTCATATGCTTAGTGCTAATGTGCATATCGTGGGAATTATGATAGTTTGTATTTATAGTCGAAGTATGACATACTGTGAATATCCGAGGTTTGAATGTGATAAGTAAAACGTAACTAAAGTTGTTGAAAAAGTTGAAAAATATGATGAATAAGTTGTGCGTGTCGGAAGCTAGTCGATGATTTGAGTGTGATAGGGTATACCACGTATGTCCTATACCACTATGATGACTAAAAGCTCACGACAGTCAGAAGAAGCTGCCTTATGATTTGAGTAAGGTAGGGTATATCTTGAATATCCTATTCTGCTATGACAGGGCAATAGCTCATTCGATGTGTTTTTAAAAGTGAAATAGTTAAATCAACTAGTGAATTGTTATGAAATGTATATAAGACTAAGTTATTGTCTATCTTATCCCCAGTATAAACTGATAGATATGCTGTAGGGATTAAAGGCCCTAGATATATTCTATCATCTATTTCGGGATATGTCACGTTTGTAGGGTACATCTTATGAGTATCATCTATTGCTAGTCTACGAGGGGGTATTAGCTAGATTTGCTTTGAGTTTCTCAAGTTTGGATTTAGTGGAAGTTTTCTATGGCTTTGCACACACACAGTGGTGAACTTGATTTATTGGATCTATGCTATATTGTCTGAGATGTCTGTTTTTTTTTTCCGAGCCTTGATTTTCGTTTTGTTTTGCTCAGGACGAGCAAAAGCTAAGTGTGGGGGAGTTGTTAAGGGTGAATTTATACGATTTATAATGCTATATTTTATGATAATTTCCTCTTATTTGGTATAATTTGCATAAGAAACGAGTGTTTAATGGAATTATTAAGCAAATGAGGTTTTTAATGAGTTATTCGCAAAATAGGTTAATTTTGGTGTTTTAATTTTGATTTTATGATCATTTGGATGATATTACGTTTTGCGATGTTTTGATGTGTTGTAGGTACATGTTTGATGCTCGAATAATGAGCAAAAAGAGATAAGAGTCGAATTACATTGATGATAGAAGAGATAATGATGATTTGGATTGATGAAAAAGAGATAAAGATGAAGAAATCAAGATGAAGTCGATCCTGGACTGGCATCCAGAAGCTTGAACTGGCGTCCAGAATGGACGGGCGTTTGGTCAACCGGACGAGCGTCCAGGAGAGGGAATTTGATTCAGAGTTGTGAAGATTTTGCTGGACGAGCGTCCAATTTTGTGAAGGACGGGCGTCTGATGAAGACTCGGCCCGATTCAAAGTTGATATTAAGGACCAGACGGGCGTCCAACAAGGCGGACGGGCGTCCTTCCACCGCCTCAGCACAGCCGACTTTATTTTCTATAAATACAGCTGCGTTTTTCCACATTGAGGATACCAAATACACAATACTCAAAACCCTAATCCTAGGGGCGGCTTAGGCTGCGTTTTTACTCTGTTTTTTCTTCAGTTTATGCACTCTAAATTCTAGGATAGTTTAGATAGTTTTTATGCACTCTTATTCATCAATTCCAAGTTTCAAGAGGATGCTTAGAGGCTAAAGCCTTTTGAACGAGCGTTGTGAAGCCGTCCGATTCAACAATTCAGTTCCGTTCTTGATTATTTTGTGAGTTTTTAATATGAGTTGGTTCTTTTATCATGTTTATTATTGTTTATGCAATTTCATATCGAAAGATCGTTGCTTTGTTGATTGTTTTATTTGATGAGAATCATCTAAACGTTAGATCACCATGATAAGGAATAGATCTTTGATCTAAGTAACGAAAGTTATTAGGTTAGATTTTTAGATTAGAAACGTTAAAGTTCACATCTTTGGTTAGAAAAAGCGTTAATCTTAGATCGAAAGATAGAGATTAATGGATGGACTATCTAAGAAATTAGGGTTCGTACTTTAGATGAGATGAATCACAACTTGGTTAGAAATCACAAAATAATCTGAATTGGAATTGAATGTTGATAGGATAGGTGGATCAATTGCTCGTTTGTCCATTATAACTTGATCAAATCCCTTGAACTAGAATTGTTTAGCTTAGTTAATCTTTATTGCATATTAGGTTTAGATTTAGTTTAATTGGTTTGAAATTCATCTTTTCCTGGCTTTGGATCTTATCTTCTGTCCAGTTTTACTTATTGTTATCTTTCGTTTTAGTTATTCTGTTTAGTTTATTTGCTGTTTAGTTTTAGTAATCGTGACATAGTTAGTTAAACAAAGACTAGGACTACCAATCTTTAGTTACCCATAAGATCGACCCGGTATCAACCTCTTTACTACAATCCTTGCACTTGAGGTATATCGGATTATTTTTATTACTTGTTTGTTTTCATTACATAAAATCCGTGAACATGTTACATGGGTGCACGCACGATATGTTAAAAAACTCAACTGCTCAGTTCAAATAAATATACAATTGCATTAAAGATTGTAAGATTAATAAAATCTTAACACATTTTTCTCTAATATATATATATATATATATATATATATATATATATATATATATATATATATATATATAGAGAGAGAGAGAGAGATAATGATCTTAAAGACACAATATGGAATATAGCAGGCAAAAAAAACTATAAAAAAGTTATTCGTCAAAAAAGACATTTCACCAGTGAAATTGAAAGTCAAAGTGAATTTGAAAGTGGCTTACGTTGATTTTCAGACAAAACCAAACGCAATTCACTTTCAATTTCACTTTCACTAAAGAATTGTCCTTTTTGACGAAAATATTTCTTATTGTCCTAAAATCCTGAAATCTTTCTAAATGTGTCCTAAGTGACAATTAACTAATATATATATATATATATATATATATATATATATATATATATATATATATATATATATATATATATATATATATATATATATATATATATATATATATATATAAAGGATCCAAACAAATCTATTATAACAAATGTAAACAAAGAGCCGGCAATTGTATGAAATATAAAAAGGAGGTACAAAATATGAAAACTTTAAATAAAACTTTAAATAAACATGTAAGATAATACCTTTTCAAATTGAAATATTTGTTTGTGTTTTACAAAGGTGCAGATACAGGCAAAGGTGGAATCCCCTGCTTCTTGTCTTTTGATTTTGCAAAAAATAAAAATATGTAACAAATATGCAAAAGTGCAGAGACTTTACAGAAAAAAGGAAATTGAGAAAATTTGTAAACTGGTTTTCTGCGAGTATGAGAAACTTCCCTCTTCCCCCTTTCTATTTATATTACAGATAGAATAATTGTACTGGTGTAATAATGTAAAATCTTCTTCGCTTTTGTGAGTGGTGTCTGCCATAATGGTATGGCTGAGCTGTTCTTTTGTCGTCTTGCTTTAAGTGATGCCCATTATTTTTGAGTGGTGTCTTGTCTTGTCTTGTCATGTCTGCCATTGCATAGTAGAAGACTTTTGTTGAGTCGTCTTTTGTCGTTTTGTGATGAATAATCTTCTTTAATTTTTTATTGACGTGTGTGTTCATATATATGTGTGTGCATAATATAGTAATGTATATTTGTGTATTAGGTGGAGTAGTTTGTGTGCATGTGAGTGTTTGTGAGAAAGTAAAGTGCATGTAACTCTTTTGTCCTTTAGCATTTGATATTTTTATTTTATT